>JAEOAD010000049.1:5367500-5967500 GCA_036365145.1 Orientallactaga sibirica
CATTGAATACTATCAGTACAAAGAACTGTGTTAACCACCAAGTGATCTTTACACCATCTCACAAATACCTAGACAAAACATAGGTAGCATGTATGTTTTAGGTGCTATGTCTAAATAGCCTGATTATCAGTATAAAGTTTATAGTAACACAGACCCTCCATTACCAAGTCTTTTCTATCAAGAACTTGAACTATCTATATATAGTGAAACTTTCCAGTCCTTATAAATGCATGATTAACTTGTGGCTTTTTGTGCTAGTACATTGACTCCATTACATCCAATTTTAAGAAATTTTGCACTTTTAGGAAAATCTTGCATTGGTGAAATAAACAATATCTGGAACTGGGAATCTTATTTGAAAGAGTCACATCTTCCATTGTTCATTCCAAAAATAAAGATATTGGGAAAGGACAGATTAATTTGAAAAGAATTCTGTGTCCATGAAATCTGACCTCAAAGGAATTAATTATAGAAAACACATTAGGTACCAGTTCAAATAAATCTTCCATTTAAAATGTCAGTTGCAAAGCATAAATCTCTCGGATAAGTTACAAGGAATGGTGTCAAAGTTGCAATCTGGCATCTAATTACAAAGACATTGGTGCTCATTACTTTACATACATATCCTTAACACGTCTGCTTGTCGATATCACAGTTGCATAAAACATGCTCAGATTGTTTTAAAGATGGATGCAGAACATATTTTAAGATTGTAGATTTACTCAGATATAGGATAGTCATTGTCTGAATAGTGTTTGTGTTACTTACAGATCTCTTTTAGAATAACACGTAGAAAAGGCTTTTAAAAGACATATGAGATAACGATGTTTCATCAGAGCACTCCAAGTCTGACATGTGTATAAAATATAAAATATGTGCATAAAGTGTACACACATACAGTCATTTTAACATATAGACATTAGAACATCTAAAAGGCTGTTAATTAACGTGAGAGGAAGTCAGGGACACAGAGAGAAAGCTAGTTTGGTTTTTTGGTTTTTGGGTTTTTTTTTTTTTTTGTTTTTGTTTTTTTTTGCATATAGAAACTAGACCTAGATCCCAGTTCCCTTTACTTACTGGGGATTGTGTTCCTTGCACTTATAATCCTCAGGAGTCATTTGATTTTTTTTTTTGTCCAGCCTCCTAACCTCTCCCTACCTCTCTTCCTAATCTATGAAATGGGTAGCAATGGTATCCTGCAAAAGTATTTAAGAACTTTCCATGGAAAATAGGTATGACATGCCTTCATGCAGTAAATGAATTTTGCCACAATGAATGGCATATTCAGTTTTCGATTTTCTTCACTAAGCCTTGTTGACTTGAAAGTTTTTTCTTTACTAAAATCTGAATTATTATGTATTTCATAAATTTCTGATACATGTAGCATAAGTACTTTCTTATTTTATGGTGCGCTACATCAAAAAGAAGTAATGTTTCTAAAATGAATAGTACATATTTATTCATTTATATTATATGAAACTAATGAATGCAGTGAAATTTTCATGCATAGAAACATTTAAGGCTATTGGTCTGTCAATATCACATTGCTTACTGAGGATAACTACCACATAGGTCCTTATTGATCTATTGAATATTAAAAGATAGGAAAGTGGTTTCTCTGGAGTCAAGAAGTGATTAAACGAGGGACCTAATAGTGACATGATATTTGCAAGTTCTCAACACTACTACAAAAGACATATTTAAAAGGTGGGACATCAACTAAAAAAAATAGTTTGCAGCATACTAGAAAAACCAGATGGTATTCATTTCATGAATTATAAAGAATTATACATATGGACAAATGATCTACAAATAAAAAAAATCAGCATACACCATTAAAGAGACTATGAAGAAATAAGACATGTGATAGAGAAGAAATTGCATCTATCTCTTCGAGTATTGCTAATATTATGAACTTGTAGAACATGCTGGAATGAACTAAAATACAACTATTGAAATCAAGCATATGAAACATCCAGTGAAATGAGGAAGACACAATCATATCTCCTAAAATGTCAAATTATTTTATCCATAAAAATCTATCATGAGAGCTGGGCGTGGTGGCACACGCCTTTAATCCCAGCACTCGGGAGGCAGAGGTAGGAGGATCACCTTGAGTTCAAGGCCACCCTGAGACTACATAGTTAATTCCAGGTCAGCCTGGGCCAGAGTGAGACCGTGAGACCCTACCTCAAAAAACCAAAAAAAAAAAAAAAAAAAAAAAAAAATCTATCATGAACAAAGTAATAACACTAATAAATACTTCTAAAGTTTAACATAATTGAATTAATTTTATTGAATACATATTTTATTATATATTCTTAAATTTATACAAAAGGTAATTGGATTTATATCCCCACATTTGTATAGTTTTTGTAGAAATGAGCACACATAGTTTTAATTGATTGACATAAGTTCAAGTGATTATTAAATACCAGAATATGTAATTAATACTAGAGGTCACAAAAACAAGAATATTGATACTTAAGATATGGAGATAATTAAAGGAAACCCTAATAATAAGTGGTAGCTACAGTTAATAAAAAGACTAAAATTAAATTTAAAAGTTAAAACCGATACACAACAAGGGAAAAAAATGTGAGTATTTGTGAGCACCAACTATTTTTAAAGTTAATTTTAAAAGTAGTTTAGGTACGTCTTCACTCTAGTAGAGTACTGACAGACAAAGTGGTGATTAAAATTCTTCCTCATTAACAGAAATGATGCCATATAGGATGTTCTTACATCTTATTTTCAAAGAGCTAAAATACTACATTCTTATTTGGCAAGCTCAGATAATTTTTGAGATTTTTTTTTTTTTTTTTTTTTTTGCCTTCAGATGTCTGTACAGAACAATACAGCAAACATCTTTGTGAGGCTGGAGTTTCAAAACAGAGAGACCTGTCATAGAGAGACGGTGAACACTAGAGGAATGGTATTAATCATGCCTCCGGTGTGCAGAGAAATTTTCACACGTGTTTGGAAATTGTTAAGAATTGGATAGAGCCAATGATATGCTGCCCTGTGGTATGGAAATGGATGCTTTCTGTTGTGTAGATTATCAATTGGCAAAGAACTACAGCACAGTCTGTCCATCCACTGACATGCAGAGTTTTCCCAAATAGCACCTAGCCTGTCATCAATGATTTGGACGATACTTCATAAATTTGGGGGACTTTTGAATTAATATTTATGAACATTCATTACCACTATAATCAAGACATGCAGAGATACCAATTAATAAAGAATTCTGATGAGGGAGCTTCGTGTTCTCAACCTTCCACTATGCTCAGTCATCTCTTGCTTTTTGCCCACAGTGATGGTTTTACTGCCGTTGATTTTCAATTGCTCCATTATCCTAAGTATAAAGTTCCCAAATTCAAACATAAATAGTTTGTTGTTGTTGTTGTTGTTTGGGGTTTGTGTGTGTGTAGTTATGTGTGAAGGTCAAGGAACAACCTGGGAGCATTGTTCCTCCCTTTCCACCTTGTTGAGACAGAGACCCTATTATTATTTCTGCAGCTGGGAAGGCCAGACGACATGGCCCACAAGCTTTAGGATTCATGCTGCCTCCCCATTGCCTTCGGTGTGTAGAGATTACAGACATGTGTACTGCTTTACAGTCACCTTTAGGTAGGTGCTGGGAATATGAACTCTGTCCAGCAGGCATGGGGAGTAAGCACTTTCAACCACTGAGCCACGTGCATGTGTGTGTGTAGGTGTGTGTGTGTGTGTTTCTCTAATCTCTTGTTTTTTTCTTACCTAAATTCATAAAGCCCTCTGAGTTCCTTTCAGACCAGCTCATAGCCAAAAGTTCCTACTTGGTAACTTCCAAAGAACTTTATCAGCCGGTCAAAATATAGATGGTGAAAGAATTAGGCACAATGTGAGATGGAGGAAAAAGTGGGATCACTCTTATCTGCCCGATGATACCATAAAATCACATGCTGCTGGGGATAGTTGTCACTCAATTCTGGGACTCTCACGGATGCGATTCAAAACAGGTAGAAGAAATATTCTCTTAGGAGAAAAGATTCTATCAAAGTTCAGCTCAAGTTCTTAGTCTGGCATCCGTCATCCTTTGGTCCTCGTCCATGACTTGTTCCAAGTAAACAAATAAACCAAGAAACAAGCAGACCTGCATGTCCTTTCCCTAGTCAGGCTCAAACCCCACACTTACTGTCATATCATAAAGCCAAGGAAAAGCCTGGAAACTTCATAGAGTAAATACAAAACAGATCCATTGCCATTTCGAATGATTTTTCCCTGCAGCTTTGCAACATTACGTGATGGACTCACTTTCTCTTTTTCTGTGTGACTAGCATGATCACTTTGGGGTGTTCATTCACCGCACTTCCCCCATGGCCCCCCTTAGGTTTGCTTTTGGGGCTGCCAGAGTGCTGTTTTCATATCCGGCCCTTCTCTGTTCCTTTGGAAGGGCACTCACTGCCCTCCCCTGTCACCCAAAGCTAGGAAGATGAGATGGCAATGTTACCCCCACTCTTCGTCCTCCTTTGCTTTATTTTTTATTAAAATTGTAACATAAAAATGTCACTCTGAAGAAAAGCCTTGGGTTCCTCACACCCAGCTCCCCTTCCCTGGGAGGTGAATACATTGCGTTTTAATCATGTTGGCCTGGCTTTTCCATAAGGCAATAAAAAAAAAAACAGTCTCAATAGAGGTTGCCAGTTATAACTTATGTATAAAAAATGGAATTAAAACCGTTTGATGAGGCAGCATCTGTTCCACAGGGACCCCTGTCCCCATATTTTCCAAGGTTTTATTTTCTCCTTGCCTTCCTCTAGTCTTTCTTAATTTTGTCTTGCATGATTCTTTCTACAAAATATCCCCTTAGGATGTTAAAGAGCCCCCTTTGCTAATTTTCTTATTTTTCCCATCTTCCTTTCCAGCTTGTATTTCTTTTCTCTATGTACTCTGTACCCTAACCATCTTTAAATATTAATTTTAATTGGAAGTCGCAATCTACCTTCTCCTCTGGTGTACCAACAGCACCGCATATGAACTGAGACCTCCGTGATCCTTTCCTCTGGTGGACCAGATATACAAATGGGTAACCAGTCCACGGCCGGCTTTTCCAAATGCATCTAGAGTGTGGAACGAAAGGACGCCGATGTCTCCATTCTTCTCTTTCATCTTTGGTGATTCTGCCTGCCTTCACCTTGACTAGTTCCCCAATCACGGGTTCCTAAATCTCCATCTCATGTGTTTGGATGCTAAGCCCTATGTTTTCATGCTTAAACCTGAGACCTGCCCTATGGTGCGGAACACGGGCCCCTGGGTATTTCCTATAAACCGCTTGATCCCTCTCCGTGAGTAGGTTAAGTACTTTTAATCTTTCCCCCATTTATGAGCGTGCTGAGTGTTGTGTCAGCTGTTAGTGCACACTGCTTCCAGTGTGACAGCGCAGGTCTGGCAGAGGCTGACTTGGGATGGAACCAGTTGGCCCATGGGGTTCGCCTTAGTCAGGTTCTTGGTTCTTAAGACATATCTTACATTGACTCCATGGGAGATTGGGTTTCCTCGCTCATCCAAACCCTCTTGCTTTTTTAACTCTATTCACTCTTCTCCATTGGCCTTGATGTATCCAATGCACCCACCAACCTATGGACCTTCCTGGTGTGGTATGCAGTGTGCCCCAATGCACCGGGTGACCTCCGTTGCTTGGCATCTGTGCTTCTGTGTCATCCTAGCTCCTGCGTTTTAACTCTTCCTAACCAGTAGAATGTAGTGAAATTGATGAGGTGCCCTCTGGCTTCCCTATGCACATGTCCTATGGTGATTTGAAAGCAGTGCCCCCCCACCCCACATCATAGGCTCATGTGTTCGAATACTTAATCCCCAGTTGCTGATGATTTCTGTGAAGATTGTGGGACCTTTAGGAGGCAGACTTTTGCTGGAGAAAGTGACACTAGGGACAGGCCTTGAGGATTTTTTAGCTTGTCTCCTCTGCGTGCTCTCCTCTCTGCTTCACTCCCGGCTGAAATTATGATGTGAAACCAGCTACCTGCTCCTGCCATGCTAACGCCATGCTAACCCCACCATGACGGCCATAAGCCAAAATATTCTGTCCTTCTGAAAGCTGCTTCTGGTCAGGTATTTTGTCCCAGCAAAAGAAAATAACATATATAGACACCGACAGACAGACAGACAGACACAGACAGACAGACACACACACACATTATGAGCCTCTCAGTCCAATAGCCAGTGAGAAATTGAACATGTCATTTCACTCACATAGCTCACTACTATGTGCTTAAGAGATGGCTCCTCCTCTGACCATGACCACAGGTGAGACTCGCTGGCATAGGATGACACTTTGGTCACAGGCTTGTAAGAGAGTTAGGTCCAGAAAACCCAGTTAAGCAGCTCCCAGCTGTCTGACACACAGAGACCGAGATTTAATAGAAGGTTTGTTTCTTTTATGTTTCTTTGGGTGGCGCTAATCTGGTAGGCATCCTAGATAATGTGCACAGAGTACCACAAACACAGCTTATGCATCAGACTCATCAGTCTGCAGGCTGGAGAGATGGGTTAGTGGTTAAGGTGTTTGCCTGCAAAGCCAAAGGATCCCGGTTCGACTCTCCAGGACCTATGTAAGCCAGATGCACAAGGGGGTGCATGCATCTGGAGTTCCTTTCCATGGCTGGAGGCCCTGGTGTGCCCACTCTCTCTTTGTGTCCCTCTTTCTCTCTCTCTCAAATAAATAAAATATATATACATATATATATATATTTTTTTTTTTACACAGGAAGATAAACTGGGTATGGTGGTGCACACCTTTAATCCCAGGACTTGGGAGGCAGAGGTAGGAGGTTGGCCATGAGTTTGAGGCCACCCTGAGACTACATAGTTAATTCCAGGTCACCCTGGGCCAGAGTGAGACCCTACCTCAAAAACACAAAAAACAAACAAACAAAAAAGAAGACAGTCTGCATAAGTAGGTAGTATCTTATGAGACATCTCTATTTCTTCAGGATCTAGAATAACACCTGAACCATATTTGCTTGTAAAATATTTATTGAAGCTCAACATGATGGCACATGTCTATAATCTTATACTTGGGAAGTGGAGGCAGGAAGATAAGGAGTTCAAAATTATCCTCCGCTACGTAGCAAGTTCAAAGCCAGCCTGGGCCACAGGAGACCCAATTTTTAAGAAATATATATAAACCAAACCCAGTATATAATAAAACATTTTTTTTACTAATGACTTAACAAAGATTTTCCATTTCTCTATGGTAGCATTAATCGCCATTGCCAAACATTATTGTAACACTTTGATTTCTTACCAACTTGTTTAGGTCAACTTCAGCAGAAAAGTAATAACACTGAAAGGGCTTCTGGTTGATTCTAGAACTGAGGAAAGTTGAAGAAGTCTATTCAGAGAATGCACAGGCCAGGAGAGCCAAAATCCATCAAAGCTTAGCCAAGATCACGCCTCAGAGTCACTGGTCATGAAACCATACGGCTGAACACACAACTACACTGTTGCCACTGGGCATGATCTCTGAGTCCTCCTGGCCTCTTTCCATTGTTCTCTAAAGACCCCCAAGTTCTGAGCATGGCATCTGTTGGCTCAACTGCAGTTAAATGCCTGGGCCCTCACCATGCTAGTGTGCAGAAGAAAGGACCATCTACCACGTTTTGATAGATATAGGTGAATTCGGGCCCCACTCTCAAATCACCCAAGATCGTATAGCCCCAGAAACTAAAGGGATGATGGTGGGACCAAAATGACCAGTGCTCAGTCACACCATGAAATAATACATCAATTATTTCAAATTTGTATAAGAAAGTGCTGAAGGAACTTCTCTTTTCATGTAAATTTTGCTTTCCCACCTTCTCCTGCCCTCCTCTTTTTCCTGTCTTTTTTCCTTCTTTCCATCCTTCCCACAGGGACTTCACTATGCTAAGCAGATGCTCTATAAGTGAGCTACATCTTCAACTCTTATTGTTTTTATATTATTTCAGGTTTTTTTTTCTTTAACTCTCTCGGCACATGAATTTCTCTCTTGAAAATAATGGTCCATGCATAAACATTAATTACCACTTTTTTTTTTTCCCACTCACTGGATGTTGCAGTCACCTTCTCACTGCTGACACAAAGCACCCAAAAGCAACTGATGAGAGGAAAGAGTTTATTTTGGCTTACAGTTTTGAGGCAGAAGCTTCGCGGTGGCTAGGGAAAGCATGACATGAACAGAGGCTGGACATCACCTCTGCCACAGCAGGTGGAGCGAGCAACAGGAGAGTGAACTGAACTCTATCTAGCAGAAAGGGAGCTGGCTATACTACCCATAAACCCATCCCCAACAACACACCTCCTCCAGTAAGGCTCCATCTCCCAAAGTGCAAAACGCCTGAGTTTATGGGGAACAGCTAATTCAAACCATCACGGTGGCCATATGTTATAGTCCATTTTCTACTCAGATGTGTGAAGAAGAGCATGTTTATATGATTCTTTTCCTAGGGTGTAAATGGCATAGACTAACACTTTCATTCTAAGGAAATCAGTTTTGGAAAGCCTCACGCCTGTGTCCAGTGTAAAGTTGAAGAATGGACTTCCCTTTCTGCTTTTGCCACCTCAGTTTCCCAGTAACTTGAGCTTTTCTTCCTGTAAGGTTTCATAATGGAAATCTTTTTCATTGTAGAAGTGATTATTAGGAATATCAATCTATACCCTTATAGCCTTTAATTATTTATTTTCAGGCTCATCCAAGAGCTTACCCACAAATACTAGCCCTCATAAAAATGTATATATATGCATGTATACATATATATAAACATAATATATATATTATTTATATATTTATTTTATACAATATGTATGTAGTTTATAAAATATAAATATATTTTAAAGAAGTGGACCCACTGGTACCATAGCACTGCAGTGGCTATTTATTTATTTATTTATTTATTTATTTATTTATTTATTTATTTATTTATTAGGGGGAAAGAGGCAGAGAGAGAAAGAGGGAGAGAATGGGTGTGCCAGGCCCTCTAGCCACTGCAAATGAACTCCAGATGCATGTGCCCCCTTGTGCATCGGGCTTACGTGGGTCCTGGAGAATCAAACCAGGATCTTTTGCCTTTGCAGGCAAACACCTTAACTGCTAAGCCATCTCTCCAGCCCAAAAATGTATATATTTTCACCTTGTGTTTTTACTTGAAATTTTCTTGAGCCTCTCCTCTCCCTTGATTCTCATATTCTTCCAGCCTTGAGTGGTAAGGTACCACCAATGACCGCCCCCCCCCATGCTTGTTAGCCTGAATCTTTATGGAACCCTTGCTACAACTTCCATGTAGAGAGTGTTCCTAATGCCTTTTTCTTTAACATTGCTGATTGTCTTTGGTGTGCCCTTCCTCTCATGCTCTTCATTTAGGTCTTGTTGATTCTTTCTTCCAACTATTCTAAAAGTTCTTTCTCACTCTTCTCCAACTGAACCAACCCACACCTCTATCTTTACTAGAGAAGTCTCTAAGACCCCTTTTTTGTTGTCTCCTCTTCTACCTACTTCACTTCATAGCAACTGCAATTTTTATGCTGTGTAACATTAATTCTATACATATTTATTATACTCTTTATGATAGGAATGCATAAGGGGTCCAGGTAGGAAAATGCAAAAAAAGAAAAAAAAAAGAAATCTGCCCCCAGAAATTAAATATCCAGTAAAGATGGAAAAGCAAAAAGACTATGAGAAAATATAATGCGTAGGACACTCAGAGAAAAAAAAGTAAAACACTTGATTGCTCCACAAATAAGGAGCTTGGTTCTCCTGAAGAAAGTGAAGGCAGGTGTCATGGCAGAGGTGACACCAAATTTAGTGCTAAGGGACGCCCGCAACTGGACGATAACTTCAGTGTGGTATTTCCAGGGAAATGAGCCCCAGTAGTTCATCATTCTCCCAGTCACAGTAGAACGCTGCTCTACTGTGAACGTAAAATGCAAACTCTCTGTGGCCTTCATACCATGTGACTGTCTCTCACTAAATGAATTAAGTTGTATAAAGAGTTCATTCAATCATAAGTGCTTTATTTTCCTACTTTTCCTTTCTATATAGTTTTTTTTCTTTTTTGAAAGAACCTTTTGTGAAATAAGCCTTTATATAAGTGTTCATTTATTTCTTCTTTTTTAAATTTATTTTTATTCTTATTTTTTATTTGCAAGCAGAGAGAGAGAGAGAGAGCGCAAGCGAATGGGCACACAAGGGCCTCTAACTGCTGCAAATGAACTCCAGATGCATGTGTCACTTTGTGCATCTGGCTTTACATGGGTTGTGGGGAATTGAACTTGGGTCCTTTGGCTTTGCAGGCAAGAGCCTTAAACACTAAGCCATTTCTTTAGTCCTGTTGATCTATTTCAAAAACACACATACACACACACACCTTTAATTATATACTTAATTTTAGAGCTGGCAAAGAGTTAGTGGGCATTAAAACTAGCTCTCATATACTGAGGCAGAAACACAGAACTCCAGAGACATGTTGTTGGTTAGAATTATCTGACGTGGAGAAGTGTCACTGGTTAGAGTTGCTAGACTTGGTACTAGAGTTTGATGTTTGCCCTGTTTAAATCTTGTATTGATTGAATATTTCTTTGCTATACCCAATGCCATCTTTTGCAATGTGAATTGCAATGTGAAAATGCAATGTTTATTCTGTGCCATTATGGGTTTTTTGAGGGTTTTTTTTTGGTATTATGGCTCAGTTAAAAGATCTTGGACTATGGGGATGTATGAACATCATTAGCATTGCTAAAAAAATGGGGACTTGTAAAGTTGGATGACTGCATCTCATTTTATATCATGTATGGTTATCAGTTTATGGGGGCCAGAGGCAGAATGTGTTGGTTTGATTCAGGTGTCCCCCATAAACTTAGGTGTATGCTTGGTTCCCAGCAGATAGAGATTTGGGAGTTAATGCCTCCTGGAAGCAGTGTATTGTTGGGGCTAGGCTGGTGAGTATTATAGCCAGTTTCCCTATGCCAGTGTTTGGCACACTCTTCTGTTGCTATTGTCCACCTTATGTTGGCTGGGGATGATGTCCACCCTCTGCTCATGCCATCATTCTCCCCTGAAATCATGGAGCTTCCCCTCACGTCTGTAAGCCAAAATAAACCCTTTTTCCCACAAGCTGCTTTTGGTTGGGTGATTTCTGCCACCAATGGAAATTTGACCGCTACAGATGCTAAGGATTTTCTCCTATTCACATTAGTTGATAGAAGGAACATCCCTAATTATTTTATTAAAATGAGTCACAGGGCTGGAGAGATGGCTCAGAGGTGAAGGTGCTTGTCTAACAGATCCTAACTACCAGGGTTTGGTTTCCCAGTACTCACATAAAGCCAGATGCACAAAGTGGTGCATGTGTCTGGAGTTCATTTGCAGTAGCTAGAGGCCCTGACACACCCGTTCTCTCTCTCTCTCTCTCTCTCTCTCTTTCACTTTCTCTCTCTTTGTATCTCTCTGTTTGAAATAAATAAATGAAAATATTTAAAATGAATCACGGTTCCATCAGACAGCTGATGGTGTTTCCATATTGTAGTTCAAGCAGTTGGTAATATTACAAAATTACTATGGGAGGTGTTTTGTCCTGTGCTATCTTCTTTTTACTTTGAACCTTTACAGCCTGGATACAAAACATTTTCCAGGTTGTCATTCCCTGCCTTTCCTTTTCTAAGTATGAACTTCTCTTCTACCAGCTTTTTCCACATCGATTCCCTTATTTCTCTCATTTTGTGAAAGCTCATGATTCTCTTTTTCCTTCTGTTTCTCTTATTTTTGGTCTGGTCCTCATGATTCTTCCCATGTATGTGCCTGTAGATTACATGCAGTGATAAATCAGAACACTTAGCATTTCCGTCCATCATCTCAAATAATTACAAGCACTTTTTATTGGGAACATTCAAAATATTCTCTTCTTATTCTATAAGTGACTCCCTCTATCTAACTGCATTTTGGCATCTGTTATCCAACCTTTCTCTATAAAATTGTAAATTATATTTATTCTATAAGTGACTCCCTCTATCTAATTGCATTTTGGTATCTGTTATCCAGCCTTTCTCTATCCTCTTACTCTGCTTCTTTCCTAGCCTCCAGTAACCACCAATCTACTTTTTTGTTTGTTTGTTTATTTGTTTGCTTGTTTGAAGCAGAGTCTCACTCTAGTCCAGGCTGACCTGCCATTTACTATGTATCTCAGGCTGTCCTTGAACTCACCGTGATCCTCTTATCTCTGCCTCCCAAGTGCTGGGATTAAAGGCGTGTGCCACCACACCCAGCTCATTGTTCTACTTTCTACTTCTGTGAGATCAATGTTTTTAGTTTCCACGTATGAGTGAGAACATGCAATATTTGTCTTTTTGTGCCCGCCGCATTTCACTGAGTGCCACATTCCCCATTCTCATCCATGTTAACAAAATGACAGGATTTCATTCATTTCCTAGCATAATATTCTCATTGGGGTTTGCGCCTTGTTTTGTTTTAGTAATTTTGCTACTTCCGTGCTACATCTTTTCAGTCCTTTGCACAAGGACCTCCTCCTCTGCTTGAATTGAGCTTACACCCCATTCAGCCTACACGCTGCCCCTCTCGCTACAATTGATGGCTCTGTGGACCCCTCAAAAGTGTGACAGGAAAGGGGGGGTCTTTGATAGAATAACTCCCAACTTCCCCTTGGCTTTAGCTTGCCTAGTTATTTCAGCCAGAAATAGCAGAGGGGTTTATACAGAGTTTCAGTTTGCTGAAAGGACTTGAGAATACCATGTAAATACCATAGCACTGGTAAGTCTAAGCAGTGCACTTGGTACGCTGAAGCAGGAGGATTGCTGTGAGTTTAAGGCCAGCCTGGGCTACATAGGAAGTACCAGGGCTACATAGCAAAACTTTTTCTCCAAAACAAGAAATATGGCAATGACAACACAACATAAAATATATACATGGATTCTTTGACCACAAAACATTCTTGTATTTTTAAAATGATTTTGTTTATTTGAGAGAGAGAGAGAAAGGCCATTGTGCCACACAACACCCATGAATTCTACCTGAAGTAGCTTGGCCCAGATCCAAGGCCATCAAAATATGAATTCCAGTACTTTTACTGACTATACGAAGTTTTCTGCTCTCAAAGTAAGATGATCACTTAGTTATAAAAAAAAGTTTGATACTTTCTTATTGTCATTCCTTGGCATAGGAGTATTGAATTGCCTATATATTTGGTTTGTATTGTGTTACAATGTTTGGTTTTAAAATTTGGTGTTTCAGTTGCTGAATTGAGTTTCATTAAAAAAGAAAAAAATTGGAGCTGGGCGTGGTGGCGCACGCCTTTAATCCCAGCTCTTGGGAGGCAGAGGTAGGAGGATCACCTTGAGTTTGAGGCCACCCTGAGACCACATAGTGAATACCAGGTAAGCCTGGGCTTGAGCAAGACCCTATCTCGAAAAACAAGCAAACAAAAAAAATTGTCAAATGAGGGCTGAGGAGATGGTTCAGTGATTAAAGATGCTTGTTTGCTAAGCCTGACAACCCAAGTTCAATTCCCCAGCATCCATGTAAAGCCAGACTCAAAGTGACACATGTGTCTCTGATACCAGTGCACCTCTGATAATGGGCGGCAGTACCAGCAGGATCCAAAGTTCACAGGCCAGCTAGGCTGGCCTTCATTTTTTAACAGGAAAGACCCTGTCCCAAAGAAGGAGGATGAACAAAGTCATACCTCACCTTTGTCCTCTGACCTCCCATTGTACACTGTGGCATGTGTATACTCATATATACACACACAAATAAGTCAGAAAAATAAAATAAAAAAAAACAAAACAGCAAATAGGGCTGGAGAGGCAGGTTAGCAATTAAGGTGCTTACCTATGAAGCCTAAGGTCCCACATAAGCCAGACACACAAGGTGATGCCAATGCACAAGGTCACACATGCACACAACGTGGCCCTCACATCTGAAGTTCAATTGCAGTGGCTGGAGGCCCTGGTGGACAAATTCTCTCCTTCTCCCTCCCCTCTCCTTCCCACCCCCTTCCCACCACAAGGGGGGGGGTCTAGAAAAGGCTAGTCTGTTGGACTTACCTGAAAAAAAAAACACTAAATAAATTTTGCTTGGGATTAAACTGAATTTCCAGCAACTTCTGTAATGGTGTCAAACATCCTTCTGATATTTTGTACTACGTATTTATGTGATGAAACATCTTCTTGACACGGATACTTATAAGACCAAAATATCAGTCGGCTCTGCAAATGCTGAAGGTGTTTTCCATCCTACAGTAATAACTACTTTACCAAGAGTTCATCCTTTCTATAGAAATGGAACAGCACATCCATCTCACAAGCACACAAATTTGCCTTCATCGTCAACAGATGATTATCTGTATCCCAAATAATTGGTTTAAAATTAATTTCCTTACATTTTTTCATTAGTAAACATTTTATTTGTATACATATTTTATATGCTTCAATACACAAATATAAAAATTTCATATAATTTCATATAAAAATTTCTCAGGCAAAAGTGGTGGTAGACAGTAAGTAGAGGGCTGGAGAGATGGCTTAGGAGTTAAGGCGTCTGCCTGTAAGCCTAAGAACACACGTTTGATTCTCCAAGTCCCACACTTAGCCAGACACAAAAGTGACACAAGTGTGCAATGTCGCACATGCACACCAGGGGGCGCATGTGTCTGGAGTTCATTCACAGTGGCTGAGAGGCTGCTGGTGCACCCATTCTCTATCAGTCTCTCTCAAATTAAAGAAGAAGAAGGAGGAGGAGGAGGAGGAGGAGGAGGAGGAGGAGGAGGAGGAGGAGGAAGAAGAAGAAAGTAAGTAGAAAATATTGAAGAAGCCCTGATCTAGAATAAGACTAGCCTATAGAACTTTCTGTTCCTTAGGCTTCCCAATATCAAGACCAGCTCTATGTATTCTATAGAATCCTTGAAACTTGGCTGGCATGACCATTCTTTTTGGTTTGATTTGATTTTCTTTTTTAAAATTTATTTAGTTTTTAAATGTTATTTAATCAGATATTTGAATTACACATCTATATGTGATTAGTTCCACATATGCCATGTATCTCTGTGACAGCTGTCTACAGACCATTCGCTTCATGAAGGCAAAAATTCTCTTTCTCAATGACGCTTGAATCCCCAGCTCCTGGACCAGTGACTTGTGGAATGCCTCAGTCCATCGTGCAGGGCCTTTAGAAGAATTTCTTATAAAAGATATCATCATGAATTATCACTGGAATAGACAGGATTTAAAAATTTTTTAATTTATTTATTTGAGAGAGAGAGAGATAGATAAATAAAAAAGAGAGAAAAAATGGTCGTGTCAGGGTCTCCAGCCACTGCAAAGGAACTCCAGATGCATGTGCCACCTTGTGCATCTAGCCTGCATGGGTCCTGGGGAATGGAACCTAGGTCCTTTGGCTTTGCAGGCAAGTGCCTCAACCACTAAGCCACCTTCCAGCCCTAGAAAGGATATATTTTTTAATGAATTAGTTCATGCACATACACACACACACACACACACACACACACCATATATTGGAATATAATTTTCCCTCAGTATCCCTGGGGAATTGGAACCAGCATCCCCACCAAGATTTAAAATTTGTGGATGTCCAAGTATATATATATATATATATATATATATATATGTATATATATATGTATATGTATATGTATATGTATATGTATATGTATATGTATATGTATATATATATATATATGTATATGGGCTTAGTAGTTGCTTATAATCTGCACAACTCTACCATATATGTTTTGTATGCATGTGTGTCCATGTGTCTGTTTCTATGTGCATGAATGTGGGTGTATATGCATGTGTGTACATGTGTAAGTGCGGGGCCGAGGACAACCTCAGGTATTGTTCTTCAGAAATGCCACACACCTTTCACACCATTTTTTTTTTTCTTTTTTGAGACAGAAACTCTCATTGGCCTGGAGCTCCCCAATTAGGCTAGACTGGCTAACCAGCAAGGTCCATAGGGTCTCCTTTCTCTACCTCCCCAGCACTATGATTACAAGCTTGCACCACCATGCCTGGCATCTTTACATGGGCTCTGTGGAGTGATCGCAGGTCCTTATGCTTGGAAGGGAAGCACTTTGCTCACTGAACTATCTCCCCATCCCCGCGCTCATGTGCTGGAAATCATCTCTAGATTACTTAAAATCCCTAACACAATGGAAATGCTCTGTGAATGGTTGTTATATTAATTATTGAGGAACTAAAGGCAATAATAAAAAAACTATCTGAACATATTGAATGTAATGCAATGTTTTTGTGAATATTTTCAGCCCATGGCTGTTTGCACATCTAGCTGTATAACCCACAGACACAAACATCAAGTGTACTTGCTGGGGAAGACAAGAAATTGTTGTTTGTTTGTTTTGTTTTGTTTTTGCATAATGCAATTGAGATCAGAGAATTCTCATTAGGAAGAAGCAAATTTGAGAAATTTGTGAATGAAGTAACATGAAGAAGTATATTGTGATATCTCCAGGCTTTCAGTTAACTAAATTACCTTCTTCTAAATTTTATTTTATTTATTTGCAAGCAGAGAGAGATAGAGGAGATAGACATAGAGAGAATGGGCACGCCAGGACCTCTAGCTACTGCAAACAAACTCCAGATGCATGTACCCCCTTGTGCATCTGGCTTATGTGGGTCCTGGGGAATCAAACCGGGGTCCTTAGGCTTTGCAGGCAAAGCGCCTTAACTGCTAAGCCATCCCTCCAGCCCAATAAATTACCTTTTTTAAAAAATTTTTTTTCTTATTTCTTTAGTTGAGAGAGAGAAGGAGGGAGAGAGAGAGAATGGGCATGACAGGGCCTCCAGCCCCTGCAAACAAACGTCTGACACATGCACCCACCACCTTGTGCATCCAGCTTACAAGGGTCCTGGGGAATTGACCCTGTGTCCTTTGACTTTGCAGGCCAGCGCCTTAACTGCTAAGCCATCTCTCCAATTACTTTTGATTGGATTTAGCCAAAGACCTTTGATACCACAAAAGCCAACCCCAAGATGTGGCATATAGATTTTCATGGCAAAATTATAAGGCAATATGTTTATTTCAGAAACAAAACTTCACACTTGAATTTCAAGTGAAAAAAAAAATCATGGTGTCTAGGAAGCAGTTGCATGAGAAAGCATGCGTGCTGTGGCGTGATGATACCTTGGCTCTTTAGGGGATAAGGGAGAAGCCTTGCTTTGTAATGCTTGCCAGTCCTTGTGGTGTCAATACTCTGAGCATGCATGAGATAAAATGACTGAACCTGGCTCAAGGAGTCACAAGGAGCTGGCTATGGCTCATTGCCAGAAAGGTGCCTGTGAGCAGTTCCACAGACACAAGGTCTTCACATATGCCTGTCCAGGAAGTCAACAAAACACTAGAAAACACTGCAAACCCTTCTATAAAGCCTCTGTTCCCTACAAAGCCACTGCTTTTGGCTGTGCTTCTTAATAAAGACCTATAGGAATAGGAGCAGGTCAGGAGAAAAGCAAAGAAAATCTGATAATGATTTGAAAGGGTTTCTGCAGGACAATGGGGAGTAAATGGAGGGGTCCTCTCGGATGGGTACAGCCTCCAGGCCTTGCGTGGAGAGGAGCGTCACTGTGCGGCACACTCGCTCATGCCGGCTCAGCCTGTGGGAGGTCAAGCTTGATCCCACTGGAGCAGAGCACAGCTGCTTCTTCTCTAACACCTGGAGATATTTATATGCTACATACCTGAAGTGTGTCTTGAAGGGACACGAGGACCCTGGTCCTTGGCTGCCTCCTCTGCCATTATGACCTGTCTCACCAAAGGCCCAAAGACAGCACGGCAAAGTCAAAATATACCCATATCATACAAGGTATGCATTCTGTAACCCACTTAGTAGTTCTGCTTTCTTTACCCACACATTTTTAGCTGAGTACATGGCAAGTAATGATTTCACATTATCTTATTTCTCCAATAACCCCTTGAAGTATGGGATAGTAGTGATTATTCTCAAGAAATTGAAGAAGCACGTGTCTGACAAAAGGATACCTATGTTTATGAAGTCACTTTGTAAAATGATATTCTTTATATGCCATTGTTGTTTGGCTAAGTTCTCAGACTCAGAGCCACACTGCCATAGTTCACATACAAATGGTCTTTATCTCATGTTTGATTTTTTTTTTTTTTTTTTTTTTTGCAGTTGCATGATAACCTGAGGGCAGAGACGAGTCCTAGCTGCCTTTCTCACACGGTGGTAAAAACACCATAGATTCTCAGTCTGAGTATATTGATAGGTTGAGTCTACAAAAATGAAGGAGTTAATCAACAGGCGCTTTCTTTGGTAGTTTATATTGAGTTCATGTGCCCCTGAATGATTTTTACTCTGAAGAGACAGGAATCGGATTGTCTTAGCAATGCAACATATTAAATATTAGAGGAATGCTACACAGGCTGTGTTATACGTTAGCAGGAATCACACTATTCTGCCTTTACTCTTTCCAAATGGAACATTATAATGCTGAAAATTAAGAAAGATTCTTTTCACTTTATGTTGGCAGTAAAACTGAGTAATACGATCGTGCCCAAAATGTCCTGGATCTGGTGCAGAAGAAAAAGTTGTTTTTAAAAATCCTGACAACTTGGAGCACAAGGCAGTTTCTGTTTTCACTTTGCCCTCAAGAACTCCTTGCACCAGGAATCTGAACCCATGAGGATAATAAAATAATTATGGTTTTATTTTACTATATTCTGACACTGAATTTGAGCCACTCAAGTCTGCATATTTCAGGTGGAAAAAAAATTTGAAACTGTTTGGCTAGATAAAGGTGATATTTTCTCATAATCTTAAATCCTCTCAGAGGAGATCTTTTTCACTTACACATTTCTTAATAAAAATTTCCTTGTCAATGATCTTTGCACCCCAAACACATCACGGAATCGACTCACCAAAACCGAGAAAAAAGAATCAGAAAAATCCCAGTGTTTAAAAATGATGTATTAATTTTCAAGGGATGAAAAGCTGCTATTATATGATATAAAAATTGTATTCTGAATCTATACACACACACACACACACACACACACACACACACACACACACTGCACATGCCTTACAGCCACTAAGAAAAACTACTAAAAATAATGCAAAGAGCCTTTGATCTTGGACATCCGTGTGGCAGTGTTTATAAGGCATTAATTATTTTTTTTTTTTTTGAGAGAACGAGAGCAAAATGCCGAGATTTGAGAGAGGAACTGCGAGCCATCCTCAGCACACACTGATTTTGTTTTGAAATGCATCCAGTTCCAGGGTTAAATGAAAACCAAGCAGTCACTTCATCCTTGTTTTTGAAGAAAATAAAACAGCTTGGTGTAAGTTAAATGAAGGGCGTCTGTGACTTAAGAGAAATGGACAGATAGAGAAAAGGGTCATGAGACTAAATTTTCCCTGAGGGAAAAGTCCTTCTTTGGAATCATTAACCTCCTTCTAGGTCACTCCTGAAAAAACAGCAGGAAATCCTCCCGCCCAGAGAAAGATGGGTGCACCCCACCACCCATTGACCTGAGAGGCAGGCCGCATCCTGCTCCCTTCAGGCAACTTTGATTTTAAAACCTTTGTTTTAAAGAAACAAGATCCCTCCTTTTTGAACTCTGAAATCACAAAATATAAAGCTTGTTTGCTGCATGAAAACATCCAATTCTGTCTCCGAAAGACTACAGAAATATACAGAGCGATAACAGCTGCTTTAGAACCGAAGCGACTGTGTGTTTCTTACCTATTTTTCTCAAGCTACCTATGCAATTTCCTTAAACATTGTGAGTTATTAATTGTCACTTTAAAAATATGTGATTTTTTTTCTATTTCTGCATAGATCGTGTTGTTAGCTACAGTGAAGAGAGTGTTGGTGACTGAAACAGAGAAGCTTTTCCCCTTAACACACACTAACTACTCTTTCACCCTATTTTCTTACAGTTTCTGTTATTTATGTTTGGATTCATAAAAAGGAGACATAGGTATGTGAATAAAAAGCTTGAGACTAAAATGAAGTTGTTTATAAAAAAATACAAATATGCCTTAGCAAAATTAGTTTTTAAATTTAATTTTTTTTAAAGGTTATACACATATCCCCTCTCCCCCAATCCCATTCCACAACAGCCCTCCTCAGTGGGGTTATTGATATTCACTGTGGGGCCCTGAAGGCCTCAGTCATGTAAAATTATTTTTAAATACCTCTCAATGATGTCTTTCCTTTTTGGTCATTAAAACACTTAGCTAAAAGGAATGTGATTCATAGATGACAAACTAATATCAGTGCCAGCTTTACTGCACCTCAAGCTTTTCCTAACGTGATGTG
The DNA here is from genome assembly GCA_036365145.1 of Orientallactaga sibirica. NCBI lineage: Eukaryota > Metazoa > Chordata > Mammalia > Rodentia > Dipodidae > Orientallactaga > Orientallactaga sibirica. The sequence continues at coordinate 5,387,868 of JAEOAD010000049.1, forward strand.
CCACAAAATAAAACATGACGCGAAGAACACAATTTGGGGGCTATGGAGATAGCACAGTCATGAAAATGTTTGCCGTGCAGGCAGGTGGACTTGAGTTCAGTCCTACAACTCGTGTAAAGGTGTGGTGGCAGTGATTGTAACCCCAGCTCTGGGGAGAGAGAGAGATAGGATGGTTGTTTACCTGGGAGTAAGTGATTTTCAGGTCAATTCGAGACCCTGTCTCACAAAAGATGCGGTATGGGCTGGAGAGATGGCTGAGCGGTTAAAGTGCTTACCTGTGAAGCCTAAGGACCCATGTTCCACTCCCCAGATCCCATGTAAGTCAGATGCACAAGGTGACGTGTGCACAAGTTCGCATATGTGCGCAAGGTACCTCACGTGTCTGAAGTTCAATTACAGTGGCTGGAGGCCCTGGTGCTCCAATACACACACACTCTCTCTTTCTGTCTCTTGCTCTCGCTCTCTCTCATAAAAAGGGGGGGGGAGCTAGTCTGTTGAGCTTGCCTCAATAAAACAAAGGTGGATTATGCCTGAGGAATGACACCCAAGGTTGTCCTCTGGCTTCCCCACTCTCACACACGTGCACCTACACACTCCTAGCATGTATGCATGCACACACACACACACATATGCATGAAGCAGAGAAATAAACCGATGTCGAAACAGATCCTAAATGCTTGAACAAGAGTATGGGAGCCCGGGCTGGAAGTTTGCTCAACAGTTACGGGGCTTGCTTTCAAAGCCTAATGACCTGGATTCAATTTCCGCAGTACCCAGATGCACAAAGTGGTACATGCATCTGGAGTTTGTTTGCAGAGGCTGAAGGCCATGACTTGCTCTCTCTCTCTCTTTTTCTTTCTCTCTCTCTACTTACAAATAAATAAACTAGAATATTTAATAAAAAAGAATATAGAAACCCACTAAGAGAGTTTTTTTTTTTCATTTTTGGTATCTTTAAATCCTTACCAAGAGCATTTTTTCCGTTTTTTTCTTTTTCTTTTATTTTCTTCTCTCTCTACCCTTTTTTTTTTCTTGAGGTAGGGTCTCACTGTAGCCCAGGCTGACCTGGAATTCACTATGTCATCTCAGGGTGGCCTTGAACTCACAGAGGTCCTCTACCTCTGCCTCTCGAGGGCTGGGATTAAAGGCGTGCACCACCATGCCTGGCTAAGAGCATTTTTTTTTAATGTAGCAAGGAAAGCTGGGCATGATGGCACATGCCCATTATCTGGACAGTCAGGAATTTGAGGCATGAGGATTGCTGCCAGTTCAATGCCAACCTGGTCAGTTGTGAGTTCCAGGGCATGTAAGGCTACTTAGTGAGACCCTGTATCAAAACAAGAAAAAGAAAGAAGTTATCAAAACTGTTAGGAGGTAAAAGTAGTCTCCTCTAGCATTGCAGGTGGTTTGTACATTGCCTTGCAAATTGGTTCAAAAGTGAGAATGAACAAAAGATTTTAAAAGACAATGAAAGACGGGCATGGTGGCATACACTTAGAAGGCAGAGGTAGGAGGATCACTGTGAGTTCCAGGCCATCCTGAGACTACACAGTGAATTCCAGGTCAGCTAAGACATTGAGGCAGTTTTGTCTGGATAATCAAGACATCCCAAAGTGTGCACTCATGCACACGGGCACATACACACACACAGGCACATGCACACAATGCACCTTGGGAATCCAGACACAGCCCTGGTGTGTGAACTGCTTCTGCTAAAACCATATGCCTCAGAAGCCATTACCTTTGCCCAACTTCACACAGTGTTTGTATATCGAAACTTAGAACATCATCGCATGCGTGTAAATAACTCGTTATGAACGTGTTGTTTTACATATACCGGGTACAAGGTAAACCAACTTCCTGACTACGGTGGCAAGAAAAGGAACTGTATGGCTTGCTGTTTTCTAGCCAAGATGCATTTCTGAAGCAGGAAATCAAAAACACATCACAAACCTCCCAACTAGACTAAACACATCAAAGCCGCTGATATTAGTGACTGTCGCAAGGCTGTCAGACTCAGGGAGCCACAGCTACTGACAGCTACTCACTCCCGACCTCCAGACACGCCTTGCTCAGACACTTGGCTGGGGAGAAGCGAACAAATATTCCATTGTTGCTTCTGTTTATTAAAATGGTCTCCTGGAATTCCCTGCAGACACAGCTTAAGCAAAACTAACAAACGGGACACCCATTTGATGTACACCACAGATCAGAGCTGAAAAGCAAAATAAAAGGTTTCAAATGACATAGGCCAGAACACATCTGAGATTCCCCTCCACACCCCACCCCCACCCCTGAGTAAAGCACTAAAACACTCATTCTCTAAGCTTTCTCTGTTTCTCTTGGTTTCAAAACACATCTTATTAACTTCTCACTCATTCTATTTTAATTTCACCTTTCTCCTTCAGTGGCAACATAATGTTATTAAATCAAAAAAGAATAGTGTATTCTATTTCAGGCAGACTTCTGTTTGTTACGATGTCTGATGATCGTGGAGGCTTCCCAAGGTTGTATATCTAAATGGCTCTTCAAAAGAAGGCTTGCATTTCTGTCTGGGCAATTTCAGTTTGAAGGACAGATGTCTTATAACATCAGCCGATTGTTGATTGGCAGATCATCTGATACACTTATATACCTGGCCACATTTCTCCTTTGTTTGCTGGGATTTCTTCCCTCCTGACTACCAATGTGAAGCCCCCCATGGTTTTTTTTTCTTCCTGTTACAAGACTAAAGAAAATGTAGGACCCTCCTAAGACAGGCATGCCTGTAAGCCCAGCACTCAGGAAGGAAGAGGCTAGAAGATCACTATAAGTTCAAGGCCAACCTGATCTTAGCCAGTTCCAGGCCAGCCAGACTACATAGTAGGACCCCGGCTCAAAAACCAATAGGAATAATGAGATTTAAAAGAGTAGGAACCTCTTTGGCAGGGGGACATTCTAGACACTGTTGCAATGTCGGATGATTGTGGAGCCTTCCCAAGGTTGTATATCTAAATGGCTCTGTAAAAAGAAGGCATTGCATTTCTGTCTTGGCAATTTCAATTTGAAGGACAGATGTCTTATAACATCAGCCCGGCTAAGCTGTCCCTCTTTCTACAGAACCACTGTCATGAAAGATGCATATGGCACACGTCCAGTGGAAGGAAAAACTACCAAGATGCTGATCGTCACCTCCTGACAAACCTCCCTAAGTTGCAGCGGAACGATCTAGAGCACAAGTGGCATTTTCACCTTCCCTTTGTTTCTACCCTTTGGTCTGTCTTCCCCTCAAAACAAGCTTGTGCGGCCCACATGTATCACGAAGATTGATAAAGATATCCAGCAAGGATGTATGAATAATTTTCTAACATTATTAAATTGATGATGCTTGATCACTGCCATCAATTTTATAGAAATTGTAGTTTAAAGATGCACCCTGAAATAAAATTTTAAAAATGAATTTACTACAGTGAGGGAGAGACAAAGGCATGGGGGGTGGGAAATTCCTGGAGTAAAATGCTTTATTTCCATTTGCTTCCAGGGCTCTGCGATGTGAGGGGCAGGAGGGGGTAAGACATCTCACTTTAGTAGTACTAATTGTTTGCCTTATCACGGTAATCAAATGCAGCCATATTAATCTCTCTGGTTATTAACTTGATTTTTACACATTAAGATTTAGATTTAATCCCCTGGGACCATCTATTAATGCTTTTAAAGTTGAAGGGTTTCAACAGTTTTAAGTTCTTTCCCTTCTTTTAGCTGCAGGCAGTAAAATTGGAACGTGTGCGGAGTTTTGTATTTTGCATTCCTGCGGGATTTTCAGAGACGGTGCTGTCAGAGAACATGAATCATGTTAATACGTAGCAACCTCTACAGCTATTAAAATGTCTGCAATAATGTGATTATTTTAAAATGGAAAAACTAATATCACATGTGGTACTTAAAGATCAACTATTCTTTTAAAGTCACCAAGAGAATGCATTTGGAACTGAAAAAAAAAATTGAAATTGTTTTTGCATGCAACCAAAATGTGAAATGTCTCATCTACAGAGAAAGAAAACTTCCAGCGCCTTTTATACAATTCATCCTTACTGAGCTTCAGGTCAATAGAGCATGAAAATGGCAAAAAGTCCAAGATCAATAAGCATAAGAAACTGTTTTATTTCTGCGTGAGCAAGTTGTAGCTACAATGACCTCCTGGAACAGGCTCCAGTTTTATGCTGTTGTAGTCACGGAAGGGTGACTTCCAAGCAGAAAACGGAGCTTGGCGGGTTCTGATGCGCTGGAGGTGTGAGCAGCATTGTCGTTGTTCGAGGTCTCTCCCTTTAGGGTTCATTCAAATTCTTACCTAAGCAGCTTTGAACGTTATCTGGGATATTTTATGAAGCATGGGCATCACAAGAGGAGAATAACACCACATTTCTTTCATTGTTTGTAAATGTTTTTAAAAATTAATTTATTTATTTGCAAGCAGAGAGAGAGAATGGAAAATGGGCATGCCAGGGCCTTTAGCCACTACAAATGAACTCCAGATGCATGTGCCCCTTGTGCATCTGCCTTACATGAGTCCTGGGGAATTGAGCCTGGGTCCTTTGGTTTCATAGGCAAGTGCTTTAACCGCTAAGCCATCTATCCAGCCCTTAAATGAGTTTTTTTTTTTTTTTAAATTTATTAAGCAGAACTTTCTCACGGACACATCACTTATTGACTGGTACCATCATTTCCCTCCTCTCTGTCCTCATTCCCCTGAGAGTTCTCCTTAGTGGGATTGCTGGTATTCACCTTAGAGTTGTGGGTTATGAGTTGTGAGAGCAGCAGTCAGTCATTGTAGGGGAGGGGCGGTGCCTCGGGATCTTCTCTCCCACTCTGTGGCTCTTACAATCTTTCCGCCCCCTCTTCCACAAAGTTCACTGAGCCACGATGGGTGTGTTTTAAGTCTACTTTAGTGTTGAGCTCTCAGCAGCTTCTGGATTTCTGCTTTGGTGCATTTTGAGTGTCCTCAGTGTGGGTCTCCATCATCCTGGCGCAGGTTGTCAGGCTCGCCATGGAAGCTGCACTCTTGCTCATCTCCCCAGCTCCTCTGTGCTCTCACCTGGGTCCTGGCTGCTGTGCGAGAGGTGGTTCATCTCCTGTCAGGCAGTCAGCTGTCTTTTCTTGTCTTGTAGATAGATTTTGGTTGTCCTTGGTTCTTGCTGCCTTCTGAGAAAGAAAAATAAATTCTCCCATGAAGAGTGAGCTCAGGATAGGTTAAAGGGAAAGATTTTTAATTTAGAGATATTTTGATTGGTATCCCCTCGCTTTTGGCCAAAGACTAGTGGGAGCTTCTCACTGGAGTCCATAATCTTGGTCTCCATAAGATTTTCACTTAGTTCCCAGGTGCATTTATGGACTCTTGCATTTATGGACTCAAGAAACCATATGATTTCCCTGTTGATTTTTTGCATGCTCACAGAGATCTATTAGGAACATTTTTTAAAAATTATTTTATTTTTCAAGAAACCATATCACCAGCCAGGAATGGTCTACCTCACACATGATCAATATACTCTAAGATTTGCGCCCTTGCATCACTTTGCATCTTCTCACGTGGGACCTGGAGATTGGAACCGCTGGAATATACCATGCCTGCTATTGTGTTTCCTATTAGGAACATTTTTATAATGTTAATATTTTTGTCTGAAAATAATAACAAAAAGAAAACAATAGGGCTGGGGAAATAGTTTAGCGGTTAAGGCGTTTGCCTGTGAAGCCTAAGGATCACAGTTCAATTCCTCAGGACCCACGTATGCCAGATGCACAAGGGGGCACATGCGTCTGGAGTTCATTTGCAGTAGCTAGAGGCCCTGGCATGCCCATTCTCTCTTTCTCTCTCTCTCTCAAATAAATAAATAAGTAAATAAAAATACATCTAAAAACACAAAAAAGCCATGTTTTTTTCCCCTATTCAAGTACAACAACATATCACAGAATATATGGCAGTACTCATGGCAATTTTCGATTGAAAAGCAGAAGACAAAGAGTTCCGGCTTTCCCCAGGCTCTGAGATACCTGGCCTGTTCGTAAGTTTTTCTCTTGAAGCATTTGAGCACTTTCCGAGTGACAGGCTCAAGAACTCTGTCAGTTCTGACTGGATAAAAGCCTTGCTTCAGCCCCAGTGAGTCTTCTTGGTTCTGACGATGTGTGGTTCCCCTGGTTAGTTGTGCAACGGATAAAGGCACTGAGTCAGGGACCGGGGAGATGCCTCAGTGGATAAGAGTGTTTGCTGCACAAGCATGAGGACCTGAGTTCAATCCCCAGTACCCACGTAAAAGGCAGGTGTGGCCATGCACACCCACTGAGGGGGATGGAGCCAAGAAGATCTGCTACGGCTTGCTGGTCAGCCAGTCTAGCTGGAAAAAAAAATGGGGCACTATAGGCTGTGTGGTGATTTAATTCAGGTGTCCCCCATAAACTTAGGTATCCCGAATGTTAGGTTCCCAGCTGATGGAGATTTCAGAATTAACGTCTCTTGGCGGCAGTATATTATTGGGGACGGGCTTATGGGTGTTATAGCCAGCTTCCCCTTGCCATTGTTTGGCACACTCTCCTGTTGCTGGTGAGGAGGTGGTATCCACCCTCTGCGCATGCCATCATTTTGCCCTGCCATCATGGAGCTTCCCCTTGAGTCTGTAAGCCAAAATAAACCCTTCCCTCCGCCACCCCCACAAGCTGCTCTTGGTCGAGTGCTTTCTGCCAGCAATGCGAACCTGACTGCAGCAGGCTGAATCAGCTACAATTTCTGTTGCCTGTAGAGTAGCACATGGCACAGCTTATCAGTCAAGGTGACTGATTTCAGAGTCTCTGGAAAAGCTACACAGCACTTAGCCACCATCTCAATGGAATGTTGATGATGGCTTGCTAAATGCAACCATCCTCCAGAATGATCCACCACTGTAAATTTTCAGAGGAACTCAAATCCTTTCTGAATCTTAGAATGATGACAGTAGAGACAAAGAGTGTGTGCTGGTGGACATTCTCTTTGTTTCATAAACTACCTAGAGATGGATACACAAAGAGTTCCATGGGTATATATATATATATATATATATATATTTATAAAGCTAACTACTATCCTAATAGTTCCTGTGATTTCTTACTGTGACTGTCTGTCCTGGCACCTTCCTTCTGCATATAGTCCACTCTTTGAGGGAGGAGTCCAGAAGCCAGACGTGAGATGATTATGAGCCTGGTCCTATGGCACACTGAACCAGTTTCTTTATTGAGGCAGCCCTGCGAGTCCAACATTGCAAGACTGCACACAGTTGTACAGAGAAGGGGAGGACAGAAGTTTCCCACCTTACCCAAAGTCACGCGATTTGTAGGAGATAAAATAAGGATTCAATGCCAAGTCTATCATAGTCTAGAATCCACATTCTTTCTAAGATTTATTTATTTATTCAAAAATATATTTTATTTATTTGAGAGAAAGAAAGAGGCAGAGAGAGAAAGGGGGAGAGAAAGAGAGAGGGAGAGAGAGAATGGGTGTGCCAGGCCCTCCAGCCACTACAGATGAACTCCAAATGCATGTGCCCCCTTGTTGCCTGGCTTATGTGGGTCCTGGAGAATTGAACCAGGATCCTTTGACTTTGCAGGCAAATGCATTAACTGCTAAGCCATCTCTCCAGCCCAAATATTTATTTCTTTATAACTTATTTATTTGAGAGACAGCAAGAGAGAGAGAGAGAGGTATACATATAGAGAGAGGATAGGCATGCCAGATCCTGCAGCAAATGAACTCCAGACGCATGCTCCACCTTGTGCATCTGGCTTAAATGGGTCCTGGGGAATCAAACTTGTGTCCTTTAGCTTTGCAGGCAAGTGCCTTATCTGCTAAGCCCCTTCTCCAGCCCCTCACGTTCTTTCTAGTTCCTTGTGATACATTTAACAATGGTTGAGGTCTATAACACTCATGCACGGGCCTTTCAACCCTTAGCTGCTGGCTGAAGATTAGAGCAGAAGCAATGTGAGCGCTGACTATGGGGAAACTCTCCTCGGAAACCCAGCCCATCATTTACCCCGGACTTTAGGCCACTTGTTCATCAACATGATCATAATGACCATTAATAAGGCCACAAGCCGGATAGCTCCTATTTCCTAAGCCTGAGCAAGATGGCAGATGATTCTGGACCCTTTAAAACACAATGGATGCCAGTATGTTTTCCTCATTTGGTTACTAAAGAGGCCTACACCTGAGAAAACACAGGTCAGACGCATGCCCGGGTCTCAAACTAATACAGGCCTCTGTCTGGAGGGGAGGGGAGGTGGTGCTCAGCTCTGCTCTTGTCTTATAAATCGTAGAATGTCTTAGAGATGTCCATTTTAATCCATGAGTGAATGTGCATGCCTATGTATATGTATGTCCCTATGTGTATGGGTGTATCCATGCATAGGTGAATGCACGCATGTGTGTGCAGGAAAGTAGAGGCCAGGGGTTAATGCCCAGTGTCTTCCTCAGTGGCTCTCTACCTTGCTCACCGAGACAGAGTCTCTAGCTGAACCTACAGAGCAATGATTCATCTAGACTAGCTAGCCAGTGAGCGCTAGGGGGCCTTTTATCTCTACCTCCCCAGTGCTGGGATTACAGCTGTGCACTGCCATACCCAGCTTTTTAAAAATATTTTATTTTTATTTATTTATTTATTTATTTGACAGAGAGAGAAGGAGAAAGAGAGAGAGAGAATGGGTAAATCAGGGCCTCCAGCCACTGCAAACAAACTCCAGATGCATGCGCCGCCCCCTTGTGCATCTGGCTAATGTGGGTCCTGGGGAATCGAGCCTGGGTCCTTTGGCTTTGCAGGCAAATGCCTTAACCAATAAGCCATCCCTCCAGCCCCATACCCAGCTTTTAAGTGGGAGCTGAGAATAAGAGTTCAGGTCCCCCTAATTACACAGCAGACACTTTACTGATTGAGCCATCATCACCCCATCCTGAATTGTCCCATTTTTAAAGATGAATTCATGAAGTTGTGCTTTTTAAGCGAACTAACATATACATGACTCCCCGTGGTATTTTAGTTGAGTTGTAAATGATCAAGAAACTATGACTGTTCCATCTTCCCAAGAAGATAAAAAGGAAAGTTCCCCAGATACTGTATGCAATCTCCATGCCATTGCTGAGGCTACAGTTCCTATTCATTCTTCTCTTTGGGATGTTTACTCCTTCCTCAAGTCCTCTATGGAAACTGTCCCTTCCTCCCACGAGGCATGTGGCATGTTACACATATTTCTATGCTGTACCATCTCCATGACTTCAGCTGTTTAAGACGGGGGCAATGTCTAATTCCTATTTTCTCCAATACCTATAACCACCTCCCCCATAGATGGAGCAATCGATCAAATACTAGTTGAATGTCACTCTCACCCACTCAATAAATATCTTCCAGAGGTGTCCCGGAAGTACATGGTCACTGGCTATCTGCCATCCCTATCCATCCTGCCGAGCCTCATTGGTCCCATTGGATCATCTTCACACCCTGCTTAGATCCACGCAAGCAACCCAGCCTGAGCGGCTTGTGAATAGTGACAGAGATGCTGGTGACGGTGATGAACAGATCATTCGAGCTTTCCTGGTCCTGATACCTGTAGGTTACAGCAAAATAACCTCGTCTGCAAGAGATGTTCTCTGACCTCATGTTTAACGGATGAGTGAAGAAGAAATGGCCTAGCAAATATCGAAGACCGGCATTGGCAAATATTCTTTCCCCAGTTGCAATTTAGATGGAATAACTAATGACCCACCCTGCACTTGCAGCCTGGGAACTGAGCATCATGCTAAGGACGCCTTACTCTTCAATCAGCCCTTCCTTGCTGCTCAGTGATCACGTGAACCCCACCTGCTGAATCCACCCACACATCTGCTATGGGGATTTTTGCGTTTTATTTATTTATTTATTTATTTATTTATTTATTTATTTATTTATTTGAGACAGAGAGAGGGAGGGAGAAAGAAAGAGTGAGAATGGGCATGCCAGGGCCTCCAGCCACTGCAAACAAACTCCAGACGCATACACCACCATGTGCATCTGGCTTACGTGGGACCTGGAGAATCGAACTGAGGTCCTTAGTCTTCACAGGCATGGGCCTTAACAGCTAAGCCATCTCTCCAGCCCTTGTCTTTTTTGATTGATTCAGGTAAAGATAGCTGAGGATTCCCTGGAACTCGCCATCCTCCTGCTCAGCCTGTTAAGTGCTAGAATTACAGGTATGCACCCAGTGTGCTGATAAATTTTATTATTTGGAATGTGTGTAGTATGTGTGCATGTGCAGTGCATGTGTATATGTGGGTTCATATGTGTGTGGGGGCACATGTGTGTGCAGGTGATCGGATGCTTGTGTGTGCACGCGTATGGAGGTCACAGGTAGACTTTGGTGTCTTCTTTGGTCACTTTCTACCTCACTTTTAAAATATATATATATTATTTATTTATTTGAGAGAGAGAAAGAAAGAGGCAGAGAAAGAGAGAGAGAGAGAGAATGGGCATACCAGGCCTCCAGCCACTGCAAATGAACTCCAGACGCATGTGACCCCTTGTGCATCTGACTTATGTGGGTCCTGGAGAATCAAACCGGGATCCTTTGGCTTTGCAGGCAAACACTTTAACCACTAAGCCATCTCTCCAGCCCCTTTTACCTCACTTTTTGAGACAGGGTCTCTCATTGAATCTAGGACACCCTGATTCAGCTAGACAAGCTCACCATTGAACCTTGGGGAACTCCCTGTCTCCATCTCTCTAATGCTAGGAAAACAGGCGCACACTGCAATATTTGGCATTTTTACACGAGTGCTGGCGATCTGCGCTCAGGTCCTCATGCTTTGTGGAGCAACCACTTTGCCCAATGAGCCATCTCCCCAGCCCTGATGCTCTGTTTTCTACAACAGTGGTTCTCACAGTAAACACATCACCCCACCAGGAAAACATCTCCAGGGAGCTTGTTAGAAATGCAACATTCAAGCCAGGCGTGGTGGCGCATGCGTTTAATCCCAGCACTTGGGAGGAAGAGGAAGGAGGATCACCATGAGTTCGAGGCCACCCTGAGGCTACATAGTGAATTCCAGGTCAGCCTGGGCTAGAGCGAGACCCTACCCGAAAAACCAGGGTGAGACTAGCACCTTGTCCAAGTCTCTTTTCTCTGGGGTTACTTTTGAATTCTCTTCCTCCTTTGATTGTCCCACATCACTATCAACTAATCTTCACCTATTCCTTTCTCACCCAAATTTTACAGACCCACCTTACATCTTGCATCCACGGGTTTCCACATGACTGGTATATGCTGGGTGATAGAGCACACATGGGAATTAGAGAGCCTGGCTTGAAATAGGCGTTCCCCACTGTGCGAATGCTTTGTGACTTGGACAAGCACTCGTTCTGAGCTTTAGTAGTTCTACTTCCAAGGTGGAAATAACACTGATTTTACTTTATCGAGGAGATTTAATGAGATGCAAATGTATTATGCACTGTATATAGGAGAAGCTGAATTCGAAATGAAGTATTGCACACGTTTGATATATACTTTATTTTTGCATGTGTGTAGGATGTGTGGTGTGGAGTATGTGTGCTGTCTGTGCTGTGTGTATGTGAATATGCTGATGTGGCACCCAAGGTCTCCGTCATCTGTAGTAAAATTCAGGTTATCCATCCATCACTCACCCATTTGATTCTTCCTTGTGACAGAGTGTCTTCCTGACTCCAGTAAGCTAGCCCCAGCTAGCATTTTGTTTTGCTTATGAATATGCATGTGTGGTGTGCATCCATATATATATATGGATGCTGTATGCCTTTGCAGGCATGTACGTGTGCAAGTCCACATGCTATGTGTATGCAGGGAGCAGAGGCCAAGGTTGAATGTCTTCCTCAGTTGCCTGCATCTTATTTCTTGAAAATGGACCTCTTGATAAAGTTAGCATTCATCCATTTAGCTAGCTTAGCTAACCAGACGCCCCAAGGATCTTCTTATTTCTGCCTCCCCAGTACTGAGTGTTAGGTGTGCATCATCATGCCTGGCTTTTCCACGGGTTCTGGGGATCCAAACTCAGGTCCTCAGGCTCACACCGTGAACACTACCCATGAGCCATCTCCCCAGCCCTGCAAGCTGCTTTTGTGGCTGTTGCTTACCAATAGAAAGAATTTGATTATCTCCTGAGAAAGAGCATCTTGTTATTCCCACTTCTGCACTTTGTGTGTTCATTAGCCCCTCAGTGAAATATTGTGTAACAAAGTTAATGTTTTTGAAAGATTAACCAGTGTTTGCTTCCCCCCCCCCAAATCCCCCCTTTTCCCACTCTGAACATAACACTTTGCAGACACTTGTTGGCCGGGGTTGACACTCTCAAAGAGGAATATGATAGGGTACAAAGAAGAAATGAGACAGACTGGCTCTCGCTTTTCTTTGCCCCAAAGCCCAAACTCTTAGAGAACTTAAGATGAAATAGAGGTTAAATCTGATTAAGAGAAACAGGCATTTTCCCTTGAGTATAAGCAAAGCCCCCTTCACTGGGGGGGGGCGGGGGAGCAAAAAAAACAACTAGCAGATGTGGGGAAAGAGTCCTGAGAGTCCTCCAATGTTAACGACAAGAGTTTGGCGTGTTTCAGGGCCACAGGAACAAAGAGATGCTGCATTTCCTTCCTTACTGTGTCCCAGCCCTAGAAACTATAAGCCCCAAGAGAGAGCGTGGATGCCTGCTGCCTCTGGTTGACAGGGCCATGAAGAGCCTGACCAATGCAGCACACAAGAAGTTCATGGTCAATATTGTCAGATTGCAAGAGGAGCCATGGTAGAAATGGAGACATGACAGTGACCACGTAGGAGGAAGGAAACAGGGCTCTGAAGGATGCCTGAGGCCATTTCCACACACTCCTTGGAACCTTGCAGATTCCAGGAGAGTTCACATCTGTTTTTAAAATATTTATTTGTGAGAAAGCGCTCAGATGGGTACACTGGGACATCTTACCACTGCAAACAAACTTCATGTGCCGCTTTGTGTGCCTGGCGTTACTTGGGTACTGGGGAATTGAACCCAGACTGTCAGGCTTTGCAAACAATAGCCTTTAACCATGGAGCCATCTCTCCAGCTCCAAGGTCACAACTCTTAAGTTGGGAAGAATTCCATTCCTAGAATCGAAGTGTAAAGAAGAAGTTAACTCAAATTATATCATAGTAAAATTATACTTCTTGTACAAACTGGTAATGGACTACAGTCAACAAGGTCTTTATATGGAAGCCCCCCCCTCCCAGTAGAATGAAGTCTATCTGTGCTCAGACTTCACCATGCCAATCCTCTCTTTATGGATCCAAGTGTACTCTACGACGAGACAAGCTCACAGATGGCTTCATGAACATTTTTTGAGGAACAATGTCTACAGAGCTGACACGTAAATTCCAGCAGTTGTTTCTGAGTCTTCATTAAATTCTCATTCCATCTCTACCCATTCTCACTTGGGCCGTGGTGTGTGTGTGTGTGTATGTGAAGTTTTTGATTAGGTTAATTGAGGTAGGAAGAACATTCTAACTGTGGGTGGATCTTGATCTATGTACAAAGGAGAAAGTGAGCTGGGCATGGTGGTGCCACCTTTAATCTCAGCACTCTGGAGGCAGCGGTAGAAGGATCACCGTGAGTCTGAGGCCAGCCTGAGACTACAGAGGGAATTCCAGGTCAGCCTGGTCTAGAGTGAGACCCTACCTTGAAAAAAAAAAAAACAGGAAGTGTGCTACACACTAGCCTTCATCCCTCTCTACTTCCTGATGGAGGATGCCATGTGATGGGGTACTTCATGTTCTGCCAACATGGCTTCCCTGCAATGATTGATTGGATACACAACTGTGAGCCAAAATGATCCCTTCTTCCTTCCTTTTTAAAACATATTTTATTTAGTTATTTACTTTATTAGAGAGAGAGAAAGAGAGAGAAAATGGGCATGCCAGGGCCCCCAACCACTGTAAATGAACTCCAAATGCATTCACCACTTTATGCATTGGGCTTACATGGGTACTGAGGAATCAAACTTTGGTTCTTAGGCTTCAGAGGCAGTGCCTTAACTGCTAAGCCATCTCTCCAGCCCCAATTTGCTATTTTTAAATTTATTTATTCATTTTTTATTTATTTGGGAGAGAGGAGAGAGAGTGTGAGTGTGACCAGAGCCTCTAGCCACTGCAAATGCACTCCAGACACATGTATCACCTACCTTGTGCATCTGACTTCCATGGGCACTGGCGACGCAAACCTGGGTTCTTAGGCTTCTCAGGCAAGCATCTTAACTTCTAAGCCATCTTTCCAGCCTTTAAAGTTACTTTTGTCAGCTATTTTGTCACAGCAACAAGTAGCTAATCCTTCTCCCACGCTAAATCACCACAGAAGAACCTAACCTGGCATATTAGGTAATATATCATGGTTGGGACAAAATAGCTGACAAAAGTCAGTTTGAGGGAGGAAGGCTTCTTTCCATATACAGTTCCACATTACCATCCATCATGGTAGGAAAGGCTTGGCCACAGGAGCCTGAAGCAGCTGGTCACATTCAGCCCACCACACAGAGGGATGTATGTCGCTGCTCAGCCATCTCTCTGCTTTTTCTCCAGTCCAGTACCTCAGCCCATGGAATGGTGCCTCCCATAGTTAACGTGGGTCTTCCAACCTCAGTTAACCTAATTAAGATCACTGGCATGGGACTGGAGAGATTGCACAGTGGTTAAGGTCACTTGCTTGAAAAGCCAAACAGCCTGGGCTTGATACCCCATCACCTATGTAAAGCCAGATGTGCAAAGTAGCACATACATCTGGAGTTCATTTGCAGGGACAGCAGGCCCTGGAGGCCCAAAGCCATACTCACATTTTCTCTGTCTGCATCTTTCTCTCTTTCTATCTATCTATCTATCTATCTATCTATCTATCTATCTATCTATCTATCTATCTATCTATCTATCATCTATCTATCATCACTGGCATGCCCAGAGGCTAACTTGACCTAGGTAGTAATCCCTCCAAGGTGGTTTTGGGTCCTGTCAAATTGACATTCAATAAAAACCATCACACCTGGGCAAAGAGGAAGACCACCCACACGTCTTTGACAGAGTGTCAATATACATCTTTATGTACATCAGTGGGGCCCTAGGGTTTCATGTTTTATTAAGCCACGTGTAAGAAGGGTAAGAGGAAGCAAAGAAAAGGATGATGTTAGACAGTTATTTGTCCTTGTAAACCCATCAGAAGTTGATAATGCAACAACTTAAAAATGCAATGCAGGGCTGGGGAAATGGCTTAGTGGTTAAGGCATTTGCCTGTGAAGCCTAAGA
The DNA here is from genome assembly GCA_036365145.1 of Orientallactaga sibirica. Lineage (NCBI taxonomy): Eukaryota > Metazoa > Chordata > Mammalia > Rodentia > Dipodidae > Orientallactaga > Orientallactaga sibirica. Next base: position 5,403,174 of record JAEOAD010000049.1, read on the forward strand.
ACTCCAGTTCGATTCCCCAGGCCCCACGTAAGCCAGATGCACAAGGGGCACATGCATCTGGAGTTTATTTGCAGTGGCTGGATGCCCTGGTGTGACCATTCTCTCTTTCTCTCTGCCTCTTCCTCTCTCTCTCTCTCAAATAAATAAATAAATGAAATATTTTTTAAAAAATGCAATGCACACATCTAACCTGTGGAACAGGCTTGTTTCACAGCACAGCAGGCCAGCACACGGCACAGGGTTGGGTGTCTCTCCCCCGATGGTAGGGTGATGGGAGCCGAGGTTCACTGTTGCAGCCCAGCATTGCAAGAGGCTCATGCTCCATATCAACAACCTAGAAAGGGTCAAAACTCTCAAATCCGTAGTGCAGTTTCGATTGTTTGAGAGTGGTTTTTGTAGCATCAGAAAAAATCAAAAAGGAACCTCACTGGAAACCATCATCAGTTGGGAGTGTCTAGACTTCAAGATTCATATTTCTCAAAAGCTACTTAGCATTACTGTTTGTGCTACAAGGTGTCTTTCCATGTGATTTGAATAAACAGTTTTGCACCATAGGCACTTTGTGACACACTCCTGGGACTATTACACTGGGACTTGACATGATTAAAATATTGCTCACTCTTATCTAAAAGATCAACGTTTTTTTTACTCAGAGACCTACACTTCAAGCCCTCATTTTCCTCTATAATCATCTGAAAGACTTAAATGTCAGCCAGCTTATGGGGTGATTCCTCAGCTTTTCAGTATTTCCTTTCCTCTTTGGTAACATGATTTTTTTTTAATGAGTGCTCTCCCCAGGGAATTAATTATTACCTCGAAGAGTATATTCATATAGTTCCATCAAGATATCTTAAAAATTATCAAACTCTTGACAGACACACTGTGCTTTGAAAAATCATGTCACATATGCATAGAATTTTTTTCCAACTCTATTGAATCAGAAAATTTTATTTGGGATGGAAGATATTTTTTTATGTATCTTTTTTCTTCCTCATCTATTCTGTCTTTGTTATAGGCATAAATCCAATTCACTGGCTGCTGTATCTATCTAGATACCTAGCGTACCTATGTCAGAGCACACAGATTTATTGGTGTCCTGGGTGACACAAAGCCCATGGACCAGGAGGACAGGGATGCCAAGTCTATGGGAACTTATCACCACATGGTGCATGTTATATGGGGGATAGGGCATATTATATGTTACTCTGATGGTTCATCTTGATTGTTCCTGGGGTTTAGAATCACCTAGGAGATACACCTTGGGTGAATCTGTGAGCCCATTCCCACAGAGATTGAACTTCACAGAGAAGACCTACTCTGCATGTGGATGACACCGACCCATGGGCTGGGATCTCAGACTAAATAAAGTAGAAGGCAAGCTGAACATCAGAATTCATCTTCCTCTGTTTCCTGACTGCTGATGTGCTGGCACTAGCTCCCGTATACTCCTGCTGCCACAGCTAGTGCTAATTTCCTGCTATGATAGAGAACAAGCCAAAATCCTGGAATGGTTAATCCCTGGCTGTCAAATTGACAGGATTTAGACTGACCTAGGAAACAAGGCTCTGGGCATGCCTATCAGGGAATATCTTGATCAGGTTAATTGAGGTAGACTGGCTGAACACCAGCATTCATCCCTACCGACTCCATAAACTGTGAACTGAATGTGACCATCTACCTCCAACCCCTACTGCCAGGTCTTTCCCACCACAATGCACTGTTGCCTCCATCTGTAGGCTGAAATAAATCCTTGCTTCATTAAGCTGCTTCGGTCGCAACATTGAGAAAAGCAACTAATGCAATCACTGTTGAGACTTGTACATGAGATGCCCCCCACACTCCCCCCAAAAGACTCATATATTGAAGATTTAGTCCCCAACCGGTAGGGCTATTTTAGGGTGATTAGCCTACGAGGGTGGTAATCACATAAATGGATTCACCCATTGTTGAGTTCCGAGCTGAACTTCCTGTGTAGAGAGGACGTTACTGGGGGAACAGATGTTTCACAATGGAATACTTCATCCCTGTTTCTCACCCTTCCTTACTCTTCTTCTACCTTACCCTTCTGCACTGATGTTTCTGTCAGATCCTGGTAGGGAACAAATGAGCCCTTGGAATTACATTCAGGGACAGGAGTTAGTGAGAGAGCAGCAGCGCCCTCAACCTCACACTCTGCCATGTAAGCTGTGGGGTTGTGTGGATACATGAGGGAAAGGGGAGGGATCTTTACAGTTATCCCCTGCTCTGATGTCAAAGGCAGCCTCACGCAATGATGCAGAATGGGCTTCTCATGAAGTGCCTACCTGAGGGGCCCTGAAGGACACTGTAGGACGTAGGGTGCTACAAGTATGATTGAGGCCCAGCCAAACTTCTCAGTGTTGGCTTCCTCCACTGGAAATGCCTGGGTATGGTAACTCACCCCCTAATGAGGTCAGAGGCAGTGGGCAATGATTGAGAGTTGGGGGGTATACTCCACTGCCTTTCTTGGATCTGTGCAAGAGTTAATTGTGTGGGGAGAAGAAACCTATAATGAAAATGCTCATGCCTGAGATGCCTCTATGGGAAAAATAGTGGAAAAGTCAAATTATATTCCTTGGTGAACCCACAGATGTAGACAGAACTGAAAGAGGTGATTTATTTTTTTTAAGTTTTTTTTATATTTTATTTTTCTTTATTTATTTGACAGAGAAAGAGGGAGGAGAGAGAATGGGTGTGCCAGGGCCTCCAGCCACTTCAAATGAACTCCAGACACGTGTGCCCCCTTGTGCATCTGGCTTTACATGGGTCCTAGGGAATCAAACCAGGGTCCTTTGGCTTTTCAGACAAACACCTTAACTGCTAAGCCATCCCTCCAGCCTTGAAAGAGGTGATTTCTGAAAGACTCTCCCTCCCCTCCCTTTCTTCCTTCCTTTCTTCCTTCCTTCCTTTCGTTCTTCCTTCCTTCCCTCCCAAACTGATGAACAAGCAATGTAGTTCAAAGCATGAAGCACCAAATACTGATTGAAAGCTAAGGAGAAATACAACCTGACAGAGGGATGGAATGTCTCACCATTCAGTGACGGAGGGATGGAAAGTTTGACTGTTGAATAAAGGAGGAACAGAATGACTGTTCAGTGACAGAGGGATGGAATGTGACTGTTTAGTGACAGAGGGATTAGAATGTCTGACTTTTCAGTGGTGGAAGGGTAGAATGTGACTGTTCAGTGATGGAGGGATGGAATGTCTAAGCAATCAGGAAAGACACTTCAGGCAAAGAGCACACATTCTCCAACAGCACCCTGGTAGCAGGACAGTGGCCTGGGGACTTCCTCAATGGCTACCAGACAGAGGACACCTTTCTGGATGCTGAAGTAGAAGAACACAAGAAAAGGCATCATGGCCATGGGGAAAAGGTCTTCAAATATTCCCCAGGGAATAGAGTAGTAGAGACTGACAGTGTAAACCATGTACTTGGAGCCCCTGAACCAATGACCTGTGGGTATTTATACACCCTGGGCTCATTCACACGTGCAGATCAGAGGGATCTGGAAACGCTGGGTGACAGGTAGTGATGAGATGTGCAAGAATCCCTTGAGCAGTCTTGTAAGGACTTATGTGACAATCTGTGTGAAAGTGTTAGCACCATGCCAGGTGGCTAGTAAGCACTCAGCTCATTTCCCTTCCAAGCCAAAACCAATTTCATTGCCTTTTAAGGGTTAGCCTAGAATGTTCGCCCTTTCTATGATTCTATGCCATGGAAGCGATTACGTTTCCCATCCTTTCAAATCATGGAACAAAAATAGAAATAAACAAACTATATCATAACTTTGCAAGTGGTTGTTATTTCATTCCAGCCTCACAGAGCTTGAAAATAACTAAGTGTAGCATTTGGGGCTTTGCCGGGTCTTTCAGCTCATTAAGGTGGTAATGTATGAACGGGAGGGCTTAGCGGTTCTACGGATGCTTAGTATGCATGGGTTACTCTACGAGCTTTAAAGAAGATGGCTAAAAGGTAAAATGGGAACAAAAAGAAATACTCCCTAAGGTAACACATACACACTGAAGGATTGGTAGAAAAGATCTCTCTGGTATTATATTCCATTTATGATATTTCGCTAAGTTCTTGTTACACTTGGAAAAAGCACTCTTAACTTTTTATGTGATGCCAGACAACAGTCCTATTTGGGCTGATTTCAAGGTCATTAATGAGTTTCAATTGCCCCCCAAAGTCTTTTTTACACTTGATTTCTAGTGCTTGGAAATTGTCCAATAGAACAAACACTTCTAGATTAGGGCAGACATGGCAAATTTCTCACCCCCTGTGTTTGCATGTGCAGACATCACCAATCAATCACTGTTCCTTTCCGCTGAGTCATCTTCCTAAACAGGGCACTACCAGCAGCCGCTTCCAATCAGAGGAATTAAAACCACTTTGTCTCTATCTGCTTTAATGCTTTGCTCTCTATGAAAATGCAAACATTGGAGGAAGCATAAAAATTTTAAGCTACCAGTCGCTGACAACTGAGTGTTAAAATAACTTAAAATGTGGAAAGCAGCATTTGCTCTGACATTAAGGGAGAGGACCAAGGGCTCTGGAGTTGGGAGAAAAGGCAGCAGAATCCAAGAGTTCCCTGAAGATATACTTCACCTACTTAACAATTTTGCCTAAGGCCAGTGCTGCCAAAAGGACCAGTTTTCTCCAGGGCATCTATTTCAACCATTTACCATCAAATAAAACTTACAACTGGCATATGAATTCTTAGGCCAAGGGCATTTTACTTTATTTATTTATTTTTTTGAAAATTTAAAGTACTTGTTGGGTAAACTACTTTAAAAATTCAAGAGCCCTAAAAGAATGAATTCCAGAAAGAACAGTGCAGGGAAAGGTGAGGAAAAAATGGAGATCGCTAAGGTGGGCTCAGTGTGTCTACATCAGGCACGCACAGTGGCTCTTGGGCACACAGACTTGCAAATACTATGTGCTTGCATAGTTAACAGTCCTTTGCTGCACACGGGCAAGCCACTAGGGAGAAGAAGGCAAGATCAAAGACATTTAAAAAGAAATATAAAGTCTTGAGTATATTGCTAAGATGGGGTATCAGGGACTGAATAGACTTTCTGAACCACAAACAACCATAAGTGTAAAAAAAAAGAAAACATGACCAACATATGACAAAACACTGGACACTGGATGCTGGACACCAAGCAACAAAGGACCAGGAGATGCCAAAATAGGACACAAGGGCAAACACACAAGCCATGAACACCTGGATTCCCAGTACCATGTAAAAAGCCAGGCCTAGGGATGCAGACCCATAATCTCAGCACTGGGGAGGCAGGGTCTAGCCAAATCAGTGAGCTCTAGGTCCAGCATGAGCCCCTTCCTCAAAGGAAATGGTAAAGAGTGACTGAGGAAGACTCCTGACATCACCTGTAGTCTCTGTATACATATAGAGACATGTGCATATGCCCCCATAAACATATGAACATATGTACATCTGCATACCACAGACACATACACACACACAGATATGAAATAAATGACACAAGACTACAGTCTCCCACTTGTGCTTGAGAGCATTTCCAATTGACAGTGCAGGGAAGGGAACTCCCAGCAGACCCAGAGGAGATAGACCCGAGACCCCGAGAGTCCATGAGAAACAAGGGAGCTATAGATTATGAAAGAGAGTACCAGAGAGGGCAGAAGAGCAAAGAGAAGAGGTCCAGAGATATACAGACAGTCCTTCCTGAGTATTTAGCTGAGCAAACTGATCAGTATAATCATGTTAACAAAGGCTCCAGGAGACTTAGAAAAAAAAATCACCTAGAAGGATTAGGGCTCAATTACTCAATTTGGGCACTAGTGGTATTTTTAACAGTATAATGCTTTCTTTTGAGTATTGCAGAACGTTGAGGAGCAAGCCTGGGCTCTACTTATCTCCCCATAATATTGGTGGCAACCAAAAGAGTCTCTAAAATTACTGAGCATTCCCTAGGAGGCAAACTGGAAAACCACCAAAAACAGTGCTCACATAGGTTTGGGAATAGAGCTTGTTCCTACCAGCACACCTGAAAGACCTCAACAGTCACATGGAACGTTAAATTGAGTACAAAGAAGGGTCTTGGCTCAGGAGTGAAACATAATTAGATTTAGACTGAGCACCACTCCAGTTATAAAGTTAAGAAATCTCGAGAGCAAACCATTTGCAAACAATTCAGTTGCATTTTAGCACACAGCTCTGGGATGTTTTAGTAGCATAATATATGTAGTACACAGAAGGTAATTTTGCAACCTGTGGGGTTTACTTACTATCTATAATGAGGAAATGAATTAGTTAACTAAAACTGACTCAGAACTCACACAGAATTCACAAGCAGGAACATCAAGATAGTTGTGAAAATATTATCCTATATCATTAGAAAGATAAGTAGAGATATGGAAGAAAATTTAAAAGACCCAACATAAGTTTCAAAGGATATTATAAAATATATGGTTAAATACTGTGGTGGCTGAGACTTGGGAGAGACCTAAGAGAAGAAAAGACTAATGATCAAGATGATAAAAACATAGGAAGAACATTTACAAAAAAATGAACAGAGCATTAGAAAGATATGGAAAACATCTAGTGGCCAAGAATACATGTAAGTGGAATCATAGAGCTTTGGAGAGAAATGAGGCACTAACAAAAATATTTTAAAAATAATAATTGCAGCCAGGCATGGTGGTTCACGCCTTTAATACCAGCACTTGGAAGGCAGAGATAGGAGGATCACCAGGAGTTTGAGGGCACCCTGAGACTATAGTGAGTTCCAGGTCAACCTGGGCTAGAGTGAAACCATACCTTGAAAAACCAAAATAAATATATAAATAAATAATAATAATTGCTAAAAGTTTTCCAAATTAGATAAAAAGCACAAATATATAGATCTAAGTTCAATGACCTCCAATCATAAGAAACACCAGATAAAATACATTAAGTTACATTGAAATGTCGTGACTCAGGACTGGTAATAAAGAAATAAAATGAAAGACTTGAGAGATGGCTAAGCAGTTAAGGCACTTGCCTGCAAAGCCAAAAGACCCAGGTTCAATTCTCCAGGACTTGCGTAAGCCATATGCACAAGGTGGTACATGAATCTGGAGTTTGTTTGCAGGGGCCGGAGATCCTGGTGTGCCCATTTTCTCTCTCTGCCTCTTCCTCTCTCTGTCTCTCAAATAAATAAAAGTAAAAATATTAAGAAAATAAATAACATGAAAAGGAAAAATGCAGAGGAAAGCAGACTTTACATAAGAAGTAATACAATGATGAAAGAAGTTTAGCAAAATATTTAAAGTACTGAAGAAACAACTGTAAACCTTTAGTTCTATACCCAGCTAAAATATCTTCCAAAAGTAAATGTAACAATAAAATTTTCAGAAACCAAAAACCTACAAAAGTTTACTAACTGCTCACTTGTATAAGATCCTAAAAGAAGACTTTTGTTTTGTATTTTATCCTCTTTAAAATACATTGACTATTAGGTTTGATAATATATCCCAAGTTAAAAAAGTGTAACATCAATAACACAACTACCAGAACACAATTAGAAATGCATTCTTTGTTAAGGTTGTTATGAAGCAATAGAATATCACCTAAAAGATCATGATATACAATAACATCTGAGCACTATCTAAAATAATGAAATGTAGAGTTGTAGCTAATAAGCCAATAGAAGGGATAAAACAGAACCATTATAAACTCAACTATTGCAAATGAAACAAAAGGAGGTCAGAGAGAGGATGGGATAAGTAAGAATAGTAAGAATACAATTTTAGTTATAGATTTATTAGCTTTTGGCTTTAAAGAATGGACAGAAATTTGAACAGAGAAGCTCAATGTTGTCTTTCTCCAAAAGTCACATGGTCAATATTTTTCCTCAATGTGATGGTATTAATAAGCAAGACCTTTGGAAGTCATTAGATCATAGGGATGGAGCCCTCAGAAATGGGGTTAGTGTCCTTTTAACAAGGGAACCCCAGAGGTCTCTTTTGCTCTTTCTCCCATGACAGGAAACAATATAAAGTTAGGAATCATTGAACTGGAAGAGTCTCTCACCAGAAGCTGATCATACTAGCTAGCACCCTGGGCTCAGAATTCCAGCCTCCAGAAAGTCCCAAGGTTCTGTTTCTATTGTCTATTAGCCACTGGCTTCTGGTACTCACCTACAGCCGCCTTGGGTACATTAACCACAGAGCCTTTGGGAGAGAAGAGCTACAATGGTAATTAAAAAAATCAAAAGAATCTCAACACCATTAATGGCTTTAAAACTGAAAAGTTAAATCAGAACAAGGGCTCATTACACATGCATTCAAATGACAACATATGACAGAAGATTCCAAGTGTCAAGAATACGGCATGCTCATACCCTAGTGAGAATGAACAAGGGCACACTTTGAGAAAACACGTTGGCAACCTGAAAGTTAAACATATACTTATGCAGCCTTTCCATTTACAGATAGTGTGTTCAAGAGTAGTTCCATATAAACAGCAGCCTCATTTATAATGGAAAAAATACTGGGAAGAGGTCTGTGGTGAATGAAGTCAGACACATGTATATCTTTTCTCTTACTCAGCAATAAAAGAACCTATTGATACTCACAGCACAAGAGAATCTCAAAATACCTATAGTGACCAAAAGAAACCAGAGAGGGTTAGAGTACACAGTATGACACCACTTTTTTTTTTTTTTGTAAAGGTGTTCATTTTAAAGCTGTGTCTTGTGATGTAGCCTAGGATGGCCTCAAACTCACAATCTTTTTTTTTTTTTTTTTTTTTCGAGGTAGGGTCTCACTCTGGTCCAGGCTGACCTGGAATTCACTATGTAGTCTCAGGGTGGCCTCGAACTCTTGGCGATCCTCCTACCTCTGCCTCCCGAGTGCTGGGATTAAAGGCATGCGCCACCATGCCCGGCTCAAACTCACAATCTTCCTTTTTCAGCTACCTGAGTGCTGAGATGACAGCTGTATAACACCATGCTTTGCTCATTTACATAAAAAGTTAGAGAAGAGGGCTGGAGAGATCGCTTAGTGATTAAGGCCTGCCTGCTAAGCCTAAGAGCAGCTCTTTGATTCTCCAGGTCCCACATTTAGCCAGACACAAAAAGTGATACAAGGGCCCAGTGATGCAAGGGTGTAATGCTGCACTTGCCCACAAGGGGTCACATGTATCTGGAATTTGTTCACAGCGGCTGAGAGGCTGCTGGCATGCCCATTCTCTCTCTCTCTCTCTACCTCTTCCTCTCTCTCTCTCTACCTCTTCCTCTCTCTCTGTCTCAAATAATAATAATAATAATAATAATAATAATAATAATAATAATAAAAAGCTAGGGAATGAAAACCAAGTTCTAGAAAGCAGTAGGAGTAACTTGGCCATTGGGGATGGGTAGTGGGCTGGGAGAATGATAGAGGACCAGAAGAAACTTGAGGATGCACACTCAGTATTCTGAATGTGGCAATAGTTCCATATAAATATGTTGACATTAAATAGTCCATTTTAAACACGTGTACTTTAGTCTATATTATACACCCTAACAGCTGGTTACAAATGGAAATTGTGAAAAAGGGATCTAGGGGCTGGAGAGATGGCTTAGCAGTTAAGGCACTCACCTGCAAATCCTGAGGACCCATGTTCGACTCTCTAGATCCCACATAAGCCAGATGCGCAAAGGTGAGGCAAGTGCAAGATCACACATGTCCACTAGGTAGCGCAAGTGTCTGGAGTTCAATTTATGTGGCTAAGACCCTGGTGCACCAATTCTACCTCTCTCTCTGTCTCAGTCTCTCTCTCTAAAAATAAAAAATAAAATAAAATAGGGATATAGCGGGCTTCATATAGGTTTGACTACTTGGCCTTAAAACTATGGATGGAGGGGCTCCTGAGTCTCAATTTGGCCTCAGATGTGTCAAGTGTCCTTGTGAAAGCCATATGTAAATTCTCTCGGTCACAGTTCCTGCTAAGCTGATTTGAGGCTGTATACTGTCTGCAACCCCCAAATCTCATCATGGATGCAAATTAGCGAACAGAAGGGTGGATGAGTAATGGAGGCTGATCTGCATCTCAGTCCTTCACTCATTACCTGCGTGCCCTGAAATAAATTGTTTAACCCTGCTTAGCAGTTAGAAATTAAGCCCCATGAGGAAAGGACTATGCTGGTTTTCTCATGGACATGAACATATAAATAAACAGCTTCTTTTCCTGAAAAGGTGACAGTAAGCTTGCTCCTAGCCCAGGCTTCTGATGGCTCTCAAACACCATACCCAACTGTTCTCATTCTATGTTTACCTTCAGCCCAGGAAGCCAGGGTTATAAAGACAAGCAGCAAGAAAGGCATGCTGGGTAACAAAATGATGTCTTCCCAAAGGGCTCTGGCATCATAAGAAGGGCAAAAGGGTCTCTTGAGGGGGGCACTTGTGCCTGCCTGATGGATTCTCAAGTCATCGTGGAAGCTCCCAAATGCCATTACACCATCAGGAATAGAATGCAGTGGATAAAGGTTCAATAAGACTGAGGGATAGCAACACTGGGTAGGTGGTTTTTCATGCAATATGTGGCAACTATTTCCAATAATGAGAATGGTGAGGTGGAAGTGATGTATTTGGATGTCAAGTCATGAAGAGGTGAACCTGTTCACTTTGCTTACCAACTTGATTAGATTAAGAAACACCTAGGATAAATCCATGAGGATGTTTCTGGAGAGGAGTAACTGGAGGGTGCCCACACACTGTGAATGTGAGAAGCACTATCCTAAGGGTTAGAGAACTGGACTAAAGAGAAAGAAAAAGAACTCAAACTGCATGGCAGCACCCATCTCTCTGCCTCACTCTCTGCCAATATCTGAGCAAGAAACCTCCTTCCCCCACAGACAGGAGGTGGCCCTGCTACCCTGCCCTGCCCACTCCCATGGATTGTCTCTCTTGAACCCTTCCTTTCTTTAGTTGTTTCATGTCAGGTGTACAGTCACAGCAACAAGAAACTGACAGAAATACAAATAACTACTGAACAACAGAACAGATAGTTTGGAGGATGGTCTATCACCTACTACTTGCGTTGTCTGATCTGAGACAGAAGGGAACAAGAGACAGTGGATGGAAATTCCGTGGAATCAGTTGACCAAAATTCTCCCGCATAGCCTTGTAGTCCCTTGTAAAGTGTCTGAGAAACGTTGTTGTTTTTTTTTTTTTTTTTTTTTTTTTTTTTTCATTTTTCTCTTTCCTTTTTCTTCCCAATGTCACCAAAATCTAACGCGACATTCATGTACACCAAACATGATCCTTTTTAGAGCTGGTAGTGTTTAAAATTCTCTAGGTCAGGATAACTCCCTGAGAAGGGGTGGAGCCAACTTAGCAGCTAGCTTCCTGTTACCACTTCAAAAGCCCTAATGGGGAGGAGGAGGGGTCACGCAGCTGTGCAGACACTACAGACTATGGGACACTGAGCTGACTTCTGTCCCGGGGTCTTCATGGCTGTAGTGATTGACCTCAGCAAGGTGGAAATGGTCACCAGACTCCAGGATACCCCAGGGGCTTTCCACATACACTTCACACTTAACCACTTTCCAAATCCCTTCAGAGCATAAAATTAACTCCAAGTCTTCCACATTGCCACAGAGCCAGTATGGCTTTGCTATAATATAATCCTTTTAAAAGGTTAAGTTAATCTTGACTTTCACCGTTGCAGCATTTCAACCTCATAGTACTCTATGCACCATCTAATTGCGTGTTATAGGCTTTTATTTAAAGAAATTTGTTTAGTGACAGTGACAATTTGACTATTATGGGTAGGCCCCTTTGGTATAGCTTCCAAGTAGCAAAGAGTTCATACTGGTATGGTACAATAACAGATTTTGAATAGGTAGTTATTACTTAAAACCTGTATCAGTTTAAGCATAAACCTTACAAGCACACATGTGTTCAGAGATGTTATTACTGACCCTGTAAAATTAGAGCTAGCAGAGAGGTGGGCCTGAGGTCCTGCTAATGGGAGGTTTAGTGCCATACAATGACTATGTCATGTGATTTCTACAGACACTTCCCCTCATTTCAATGGTGAATTGGATACTAAGTTGTGTTTATAAAGGCTATTTGTCCTAAGAGATCTTGAGTTTATACTGCCTTGGGTTGTATTCCATCATTATAAAAGTCCAGGAGCCCTCTGTAAAGTTTGTTTTACCAGCTAGAATTGGGAATTACATCTTGTACAATAAATTCCTTCACAATAGCCATTTGACATTTCAGCGGTAACCCCTGACTTAACCAACTGCAGGTAAAAATTAGAGACATAACTGGTTTTAACGACAGTCTCTGGGTCCATTTGGTTGCAAGTGCCTTGCCAATTACATCTTTATATACTTTTTAAATATTCCAGAAGGAATTGTGGCTAATCTTTCTTCTCAGATATTAAATGATTTTTATTTGCCTTTGTTTTAGCCTGAGTTTGTAAAATTTTAACTTCGGTCATTCCTCAAGAATGTGGCAAACGGACAGGTTACAAAAGAAGGGATTTGAGGTCCGAGTTATGCTGTGCAGGATTTTGTCCTGGACATTAATAGCATGGCTCTCTTGCGTGTACTTTGGGTCCAGCATTTGCCCCTCATATTTGTGGTGTCATTCACATTTGTTTATTGAACTGGATATAACAATGGTCCTCAACGTGTTATGAATGGGAGAAGCTGCACAGCGTGAAAGGGAGCAGAAAGAGGCAAGCAAAGATCCACTTAAAAGGAAAAGAAGTTTGTTTTGATGCATGAGGTCAGATATTTTAGTCAATGGTCACTTGACCCATTACCTGTGTAGTGAGGCAGTATACGATTACATCATTGTTGGGGTGTGAAGCAAAGCGAGCTGCTTACGTCACTGTTACCAGGAAGAGATAGATGATGATAGGTAGATAGATAAATAGATAGACAGATAGATAATCGATCAGGACACACCCTCAATGACTGGACTTCATTCTACTAGGCCTCACCTCTTACAGGTTCCACTGTATACACTGTATATTTACACACGTACACAGGATGCTGTAAATATTTCTATAACCATCTATGTCTACATTCAACTACGATTGAAGTTCATGCTGATGCTTCCAATTCTGAGTCATGGCTATATGCATCATTCTACACATCTCTCCTTACAGATCTGTAAATTCCCACTCCCACCATGAGTATCCTTGCTCCAATCCACCTCCGCCATAGTTCTCCTAGTTCAGCTTCAGCGCACGCGTTTACTGACATTGGAATGACGATCTTTATCATCATGGAAATTAGTTTAGCAACTGGAGTCAGTGCTTCTGACAAGTTCCTAGTCTTACAGACGGACAGCTTATTCCCAGTGTCACTCAGGTGAGTGCCTGTCCTGCCTCCCTCCTTCTGGTAGGCTGTTTCCTACATGTGGGCTTCAACTAGATTCACGTGCTTGTCATCATGCCATCTTGAGATCCCTTGGCTCCCTAAATGATTTCTTAAAAAAATTTTTATATGTAGAAAATTTGTATGGACGCATCACGTATTGGTACCATCATTTCCCTCTTCCCTGCCCCCACTCCACTGAGGGCCCTCCTTCGAGGGGTTGCTGGTATTCCCCATGGGGTTGTGTGGTATGAATTGTGAGAGTGGCAGCCTGTCATTGCAAGGAAAGCAATGTCTCTGGATATTCCCTCACACCCTATGGCTCTTACATTCTTTCCGCTCTGTCTCTCACAAAATTCTCTGAGCCTTGGTGGGTAGGCTTTAAGTCTACTTTACTGTTGAGCTGTTGGCAGCTTCTGGGTTTCTGCTTTGGTGCATTTTGAGTACCCTCAGTGTCTGTCTCCATCACCCTGGTGCAGGTTGTCAGGCTCACCGCGAAAGCGGCACTCTGGCTCATTTCGCCAGTTCCTCTGCGCTTTCACCTGGGCCCTGGCTGCTGTGTGGAGGGGTGGTTCAGCTCCTGCCAGGGAGTCAGATATCCTTGTCTTGTTGATAGATTTTTGAAGCAGCTTAAGGGAGGAGGAAAAGGTTTATTTCAGACTGGTAGATTCCAGGGAAGCTTCATCATGGTGGAAAACCTGGCTCACTTTGTCATACATCCATATATACCAGAGAAGCAGACTAATGGCCAGAGCTCAAGCTGGCTCTTTACACAAGCAGTAGAGCTGGACTCAAGCTCTCCCCCCAACCCCCGCCAGTGACGTTCCAGCAGGGCTCTGCCTCCTGACGACTTAATCAAAAATACCTGAGGCTGTGGAGGACATACGTTTACATTCAGTCCACTCTTTTGAGTCTTGGTTTTCAGTTCCAGTTGTTGTAACTCCGGAAGTGGCCTGGAAGTATGTTGGAACATACAGTTAAGTCTATATTTAGTTCATTATTATTTTTTTAACATTTGTGTATGGGCACAGGTTTGGTGGTTAAAGGCCAATTCAGATGTCCATCCTTGCCACCCCCCTTGGTTAAAACAGAGTTTCTTTGTTGTGTATGTCAGGTTAGCTGGCCTGAGAGCTTCCAGAGTCTTCCTTCTCACTGTAGGAGTTGCTGGGATTATCCGTGCTACTATGTCAGGCTGTATTATTATTATTATTTTGTGTGTGGGCTCTAGGGATCTGAGCTCAGGTCCTCACAACAGCACAGCAAATGCTTGATCTGCTCCACCATCTCTCCAGCCCTAAGCTTAGGTTTCTGAGGGACGACCATGTTGATTTTCACAGTGACTGAGTCATTTTACAATCCCATCAGCTAGGACATGTGTTCCAGTCTCTGCATACCCCTTGTAAACGTTGATTGATTTGTTGGTTAACTTTGTTTTCAGTCAGTATTAGGTATCACAATGGGTATGAAGTGATATTTTATTGTGGATTTGATCTCTGTTTCCCAAGTGATTAGTGATGCTGGCCATCTTTTCACATGCCCATCTTTGGAGAAACAAATATCTTCTCAAATTTTTTGCCTATTTACAAACCAGGTTGTTTATAGGTTTTATTTATGTATTGTTGGTATTAACAACTTGTTAAATATAGGATTCCCAAATAGCTTCTCCTATTCTTGAGTTTATTTTTCACTCTGTAGATAATTTTTTTGTTGTTGTTGTTTGTTTGTTTTTGATACAGAGAAGTTCTAGATTCATTGCAATCCAATTCATCTATTTTTTCTTTGGTTGCCTGTGCTCAGGTCATAGGTTGGCAAGCATGCTTTCATGAAGCTTTGCTCTGTGGTTATTCTGAGCTTTTCAGCTCTCACATTCAGGTCATTGACCCATTTCCAGTTCATGTTGTGTCAGTATGTTCCTTTGGTTTAGCTGAATTACTTCACCTACCAATACATAGTTAAGATTTATCTCTGCGTGACTTGAAGTTTATTCCTTTTCTCACCACTAAGTAGTATCTCATTGTGTGGACTCGCATACTTTGTTTATTCACTCACCTGTTGAAAGACTGGTTGGTTGCTTCCAGTTTTAGAGTTTCTTAATGCAGTTAACATAAACGTGTCTTTTAGGTGTTGGTGTAAACATGTACTTGAATTTCTTCAGAATTGATTTCTAAGCACCCAGGAGCATATATGCTGGCCAAGTGGTAAGGATAATATTTAGCTTTGCGTGAAACTGCTCCATTGTCTTCCTAATGGATGGTACCGTGTTGCCAAGAATGAGCGTTCACACTCCACACCCATGTCAGCAACTGCAATTGCTAGGCTTTTTTTTATTTTACTTAGTGTAATAAGTATTTACTAACAGATATAAGTATATTTTTTGAAAAGAGAGAGAGAGAGAGAGAGAGAGAGAGAGAGAGAGAGAATTGGCATGCCAGGGCTTCAGCCACTACAATTGAACTCCAGACTCTTGCGCCACCTAGTCGGCATGTGTGACCTTGTGCTTGCCTCACCTTTGTGCATCTGGCTTTCGTAAGATCTGGAGAGTCGAACGTGGGTCCTTAGGCTTCTCAGGCAAGAGTCTTAACCGCTAAGCCATCTCTCCAGCCCTAATATCTATTTTTTAAAGTAATAGTTTCACTTAAATGTAAACTACACATTGTAAAATTCACTCTCTTCACGTGTATTCAGTTGTTTTCGTGTATTTGCAATATTAGGGCAGTCATGACCACGCTCCACTTTTCCAATAGTCTTGTACTGCTGATGAAAATATGAAGCCATTGGCAGTCACTCTCTACTTCCCTCTCCCTCAGGTGATGATCATCATTTCTGTCTGCAGACACTGGTCTGTCCTGACTATTTCATAGAAATGTGACTATGGCCGTTGGTGTTGGGTTTCTTTCATTTCTCATGTTGTCAAGGTTCTTTCAGACTTTAACATGTATTAGCACTGCCTCATTCACATGGATAATATAGTGTTCTGTATAGTGATTTATCATATTTTGTCTGTCCATTAATTAAGTGATGGGCATTTGGACTGTTCCCACTTTTGGCTGTTATGCCTAATGGCACTGTGAACACTTGTGTGCGAGTGTTTGTTTGGGCATATGTTTTCAATTCTCTTGGGTATATAAGCAGGACTTGCAATGCTGTCACATGCCAACTCTCTCTTAACATTTTTTTTTTTTTGAGGAATTGACATACCCTTTCCCAAGGTGATTTTCATTACTTTACATCCTCTCCCGCCAGCAAAATATCTGAGCATTTCACTTTTCTCTATCTGCACTGTGATGGCTAATATTGACGGCCAACTTGACAGGGTGTGGAATCACCTAGATCAATCCCTGGGCATGTCTGTGAGGGATTTTCTTGATCAGGTAATTGAAGTGAGGATATGCACCATTCCGTGAGTTGGGGTAACAGACTGAATGAACAGGAGAAAGGAAACCAAGGGCAAGCATTCACTCCTCTCTGTGGATTGACTATGGCCAGCTGTTTTACACTCTTGCTGTCCTACCTCCCTTCCTCTGCCCTACAGTGAGGGACTGTAGTCCCTTCAACGGTAAGCCCAGACGACCCCCTTCTCCCTTCATTTGCATCTTGTCAGGTATTTTTCCACACCAACAAGGAAAGGAACTAATATTCTCATCAACTCTTGTGACTGCTGAGCCTGTTTTATTATAGCCGTCCTTGCGTGCGTGAAGTGGTTTGATTTGCATGTCCCTATGTGATTTTGATGATTACTGCATGTGCTTAATGGCAAGTTGTGTGTGTGTGTGTGTATGAAGGAGAGATGTATATATGTGTGTGTGTATGTGGAGAGAGAGAGATGTGTGTGTGTGTAGAGAGAGAGGGGGAGTTGTGTGTGTGTAGAAAGAGAGTTGTGTGTGTGTGTGTGTGTGTGTGTGAAGAGAGGGAGATGTGTGTGTGTGGAGAGAGAGAGAGATGTGTGTGTGTGTGTGTTTGTGAAGAGAGAGGGAGATGTGTGTGTGCATGTGTGTGTGAAGAGAGAGGTGTGGAGGTGTGTGTGTGAAGAGAGAGGGAGATGTGTGTGTGTGTGAAGAGAGAGGGAGATGTGTGTGTGTGTGTGTGTGTGTGTGTGTGTGTGTGTGAGAGAGAGGTGTAGAGTGTGTGTGTGTGTGTGTGTGTGTGTGAAGAGAGAGGGAGATGTGTGTGTGTGTGTGTGTAGAGATAGAGTTGTGTGTGTTTGTGTGAAAAGAGAGGTGTGTGTGTGAGTGAAGAGAGAGATGTGTGTGTGTGTGTATATAGAGAGAGTTGTGTGTTTGTGTGAAAAGAGAGGTGTGTGTGTGAGTGAAGAGAGAGATGTGTGTGTGTGTATATATAGAGAGAGTTGTGTGTTTGTGTGAAAAGAGAGGTGTGTGTGAGTGAAGAGAGAGATGTGTGTGTGTATATATAGAGAGAGTTGTGTGTTTGTGTGAAAAGAGAGAGTGTGTGTGTGTGTGTGTGTGTGTGAAGAGAGAGAGGTGTGTGTGTGTGAAGAGAGAGAGGTGTGTGTGTGTGAGAGTGAAGAGAGAGAGGAGCGTGTGTGTGTGTGAGTGTGAGTGAAAAGAGAGGTGTGTGTTATGAGTGACCAGAGAGAGATGTCTTTCAAATCCTTTGCCCATTTTAAAACTGAATCATTTGTATTTTTATTATTATGGACTTTTAATTTTTTAATTTTTATTTTTTGAAACAGTCTCTAGCTCCGGTTTTGGACTTCACCCCTACCTCTGAAATGCTAGCACTCTAGACATAGACCAGCATGCCCAGCTCGTCTGAAGACTTCTCAATCTTCCCAACCACTCTGTACGGTCTGCAGCTCTGTCTCCCCATTCCGGATGGTCTCTGCACTTTCTTTACAGTGAGGCACAGAGGCCTTGAATTTTTTTGAAATTTTATTTTATTATTTATTTATTTGAGAATAAAAGAGGGAGAGAGAGAGAAAGAGAGAGAGAGAGAGAGAGAGAGAGAGAGAGAGAGAATGGGTGTGTCAGGGCCTCCGGCCACTGCAGATGAACTCTATATGCATCCACCACCTTGTGCGTCTGGCTTACCCGGGTCCTGGGGAATTGAACCTGGGACCTTTGGCTTTGCAGACAAGCACTTTAACCACTAAGCCATCTCTCCAGCCCAAGGCCTTGAATTTTGACGTACAATTTGAATATTTTACTTTCATGAATTTGGATGTGGTGACAAATATAAGAAATTACTGCCTGGTATGTGGTTAGGAGCATTTATTCTTGTTCTATTCAGTCTTTTTAGATTTTAAAGTCAGACTTAATATCTATTTTTTTTTTAATAAGACATGAGGTAGCATTGCTTTCATATGCATTTAGCTGCTAACAAATAATTGTCCATATGTTCATTTGACTTCTGTTTATTTCTTGGTATGGTCTTAGAATATTTTTTCATATATATATTTCTTAATATTCAGTTTTCAGTGTTATCTGAATGTTTTGAATACAAAACCTTTATCCTATACATGGTTTGCAAGCATTTTCCCCCCAATCTGTAGCTTGTCCATTCACTCTCTTAACAATGCTTTTCACAGAGTAGAAATTTTAATTTTTAATAATGTGCAATGTACCAATTTTTTTTCTTTCATTGATTATGCATTTGGTGTGATATCTAAGAATTCAGCAGCTGATCCCTTGTCATGCTGGCTTTCTCCTGTTCTCATCTAGAAGTTTTATAGTTTTTCATTTTACGCACAGGTCTATAATTTTTCCGAAGAGTACAAAGGTCACTGTCTAGGTCAGTTGTTTCACATGTGGACATCTAATTCTTTCATCACACATGGAGAGACGATCTTTTCCCTGTTGAATTGCCTTTGCACCCTTGTCAAAAATCAGTTGACTGTATTTATGTGGCTAATTTATGTGCTCTCTACTCTCTTCCATTGATCTCTGTGTCTATTATTTTGCCAATAACACATTGTCTTGATTCATATATCCATTTTTTTCATTCATGCGTTTATTCATCCATTCATTTATCATTTTCTTAATATTTATTGATTATCTTCATTCTCTGAGATATTGTACTAGAGATCAATCATAGAAAAAAAAAAGATGTTTCAGACATAATAACTTCCCTCTAAGTATGTGACAGAGTCAGAAACGTGGGCCCAAGAGCATCACAACGTTTACAACTAAATTGCAGAAAATAACATCATGGTTAAAAAGGCGTTATGAGACAGGAATGTGGGCTCCTATAAGAGGAATTTTCCAAAAAGGATGTAGCTCATACTGACTCAGAAAAGGAGATTTGAGCGGTGTCTTAAAGAACAGGTAAGCTTTAAACAAATGAAGATGGGGAAAGTATGTCAAGGTGAACAGAGTACACAAGGTGAAAGTGGGAAAGTCCATCAACCAGCTCTAGCCAAGAGAAACACAATCAAAGCCATGTGCACCCTTCAAAATGTATTATATGCTATCTTACAAAACAACACTTAAAATGAAATTTTTTTTTCATTTTTCGGTTTTTCAAGGTAGGGTTTCACTCTAGCCCAGGCTGACCTGGAATTTACTATGTAATCTCAGGGTGGCCTCGAACTCACAGCAATCCTCCTACCTTTGCCTCCTGAATGCTGACATTAAAGGCATGCACCACCACGCCTGGTTTAAAATGGATTTTTTAATTGACTTGTAACCTATTATATCCTCCAAACCATTTTTCAATATTTAAAAAATGAGATATTTTACAGTCTTTTTTTGTTTAGTACTGTCATTAAAATCCTGTTTGTGGATTTCTTTTAAAGCACCTATTGGGCTGGAAAGATGGCTTAGCGATTAAGGCTCTTGCCTGCAAAGCCAAAGGATCCAGGTTTGATTCCCCAGGACCCACTTAAGGCAAATACACAAGGTGGCGCTTGTGTCTGGAATTTGTAGCAGTTCTCTCTGTCTCTCAAATATTTATTTATTTACAAGCAGAGAGAAAGAGGGGGAGAGAGACACACACGGAGAGAGAGAAAGAGAGAGAGAGAGAGAGAGAGAGAGAGATAGATTGAGTATGGTCATGCCAGGACCTTTAGCAACTGCAAACAAACTCCAGATGCATGCGCCACTTTGTGCATCTCACTTACGTGGGTACTGGGGAACCCAGGTCGCTAATCTTTACAGGCAAGCACTTTTACCACTGAGCCATTTCTCTAGCCCTGGAGCTGGTATTTTTAAGGTGTTCAGCAGGTACCGTGGCTATGGCTGCCATATTGGGCAGCACAAATTTTGAAGGTGAGTGGTGAGAAAGGATTGTATGAAGGCAGATTGGGGCCAAATTATGCAGAACCTTGAATGCTATTCCTTAATTCTGTCACCGGTGTGTTGGCACTAACAGGGTTGATCAAGTACGGAACTCCTTCTCCTTCTCTTGAGTGGCAGTCCTGCATAGGCACTCAGTACATATGCATCAGGTGACTGGAGAACTCTCCAAGGAAGGCTTTGTGAGGTTTAGCTGAGAATGTACTCCAGGAGGTGGGATTGAAAAAATTGGAGGATTAATGTGTGGGTTCTTTTTATTTAAACCACATGATATGGAAGCCTTCTGTTGCATTGTTTGTTTGTTTGTTTGTTTTTCTGTTTTGTTGTTTCTACATAAGAGAAATTATTGCTTAAAGCATTGGCTATTGAGAGTAGGACGGTCTCTTCTAATGCTGAGCCCTTGATTGCCTTGGAGTGTGAATGGAACAGGCTTGTGTTAGGACAATTCCCATATCCTTTGAGGTTGGGTTTGCTTATGTATTACAATTACTCCATAAGAAAAGAAATGCTTTTCTTTTCTTTTTAAAATTTTTTATTTTTTTTTTTTTTTTTTTTTTTTTTGGGGAGAGAGACACAGAGAGAGAGGGAGAGGAAGATAGAGATGGGCACGCCAGCAGCCTCTCAGCTGCTGTGAACGAAATCCAGATGCGTGCTCCCCCTTGTGGTCAAGTGTGGCATTGCACCCTTGCATCATTTTGCATCTGGCTAAAATAGAGACCTGGAGATTGGAACCAGCATTCTTAGGCTTAACCGCTAAGCCATCTCTCCAGCCCAAGAAATGCTTTTCTTAACAGATATACTACGAGGGTGACAGGTTGAAGATACGTCTGTTAGTCAAAGTATAATTATTTTTACTTGAGAATGCCCCCTTGACAGTGAGTCTTCTAAAATGAGGGTGGTGATGACATTATAATCCCTGTCCTTGGCTGGTGGTAGAAAAAGGCAACCAGGTTTCTTGGATTTGTTGTGATGGTGGGTGCCACTCTTCTTGCCAAATCTATTCTCACAGGCTAGCAGGGAGAGCAGGGCGGAAAAGCTTTCTGCTTTTTATTTATTTATTTTCCACTCAAGATTATTTCTAAAGACAGATAGTGAAATATCTATCAAGAGGCCATCCTAAAATAGGAAATAGAATATTTGCATGCAGGGGTGTGTGTGGGTGTTGCATTTTAGGCTTGTCAAACTTGACAGCGTCCTTTCAAGCTTTTCAAGAGAAAGCCTCATAGTATTCGAGCCGCATTCTCCATCAGCTATGACAGATTTCTGCATGTTAATACTCAAACTTAATTACACTTTCTCTGTAATTAAGTTAACTTGGTTTTCAGAGGCTTGTTGCTCTCATATCATTTTGGTGCTGAGGAACCCCTTAACCTTGGCTTGTTCTTTTCACTTTGATTACAGTTAAAGGTTGCCCAGTGGTTAAAGGTGCTTGGCTGCAAAACCTGCCTGCCGAGGTTTGATTCCCCAGCACCCAAGTAAAACAGGACACAAAATGGTGCATGCATCTAGTGTCTCACACCCACATGCACATTCACGTACACATGCCAAAAATGAATAAAAATGATAAAAAAGTAGTACCCAATGTATCTTTAGATAGGCATCTATTAGTGGCCTCAGTTCTTATAACCCCAGTAACTTTGTAGGATCTTTACTGTTGCATTTGTTTCTTGGCACAGGAAGTGGTCATGAACTGGGTCTTGCCAGCCAGGTTATAGTTGGAAAATATCAATTATTACAGAGAACTTGAGCTCTTGAGAAACTGTCTCTGAGAAGTGCACGGCTGAGCTAGTAAGCTACAGTCTCAACAACTAGACAAAAACATACTTTGGTCCCCCAGAAAAGAAGGATGTAGTTGTGGGTGAGGTATCTGGTCCCAAGCAAATTTCTTGGTTGAGTTCAAAGCATGACAAGATTTTCGAGAAAATCACAATGTGGATTTTATACTTAGTAGTAACTAAATACTTAATAAACACACACACACACACACACACACACACACACTGCTCCAGCCCAGAAGAGGTTTCAGAAGTCATATATAGTTGTGGCTTTGTGATCAGATCAGGTTGGAATTTTGGGTCTACCAACAATTGCTGAATGGCTACCGTCATGCCAAGACTCAAGGTTCTATCAGTAAAATAGCTTACTAATGGCAGCCTAATAAGAGATGGCTCAGTGAAGAAATCCCTTCCTGCACAAGCGTGATGAGCTGAGTTTGGATCCCCAGAACCCACATCAAAACCAGATGCAGCAGCGGGCATCTGTGACCCCAGGCCTCCTATGACAGGCTGGTATGTGCAAGCCTCCCAGCAGCTCAGGGGCCAGCTAATCTAGCCTACGCATTGATGACCAGAGAACCCGCCTCAAACAAGGTGAACGTGAGGAAAACTCGGAAGGTTGTCTTCTGATCTCTACACTCACGCCTGCACTCGTATACATGAACACACACACATTGTACACACGCACACACAGAAAACTGATAGCTACAAGGTTTAACATGAGATCTATGTATAGTTTCTGGCACTTGCATGAATGGTAGCTATTATTATAAAACAGCAGTACCAACTGTTGCCTGTGGTTTGCAGACCAAGAGTTCATTTACTCACCCCCCCACTGTGTGTGTGTGTGTGTGTGTGTGTGTGTGTGTGTGTGTGTATGCTACAGGACAAAGGACAACCTTGAGTATTATTCCTCAGGCACTGTCCACCTGCTTTGGGACATGGTATCTCACTGGCCTGGGAACCTGTCAAGTATAGTAGATTGGCTGGCCAGTGAACCCTGTCTCTGTTTTTTCAGCACTAATATTAAAAGTGTCATGACTATGCTCGGCTTCTTAAATGTGGATTGTGGGGCTCAAACATGACTTCAAGGACAGAACTTTCCTGCAGAGGTACCATCTTAGGCCCTGATCCCCTCTTATGTGGTCTCTCTGGAAAGAAACAGACTCAAAAGCTTGGATGAGAAACTGACTTCCCGCAGTTGGAGCATAATTGATGACTGACCCAAATTTCTGTGTCCACTGCCACAACCACATATCTGTGCAGTCAACTCCCCATCAACAACTGAGCATGGCAGGGACCCTGACTTTAGGTGGGGGACTCTGTAAGGACATGGCTCAATCTGTCTCAAGAGAGTTCAGCGGACGGGAGCACTTGCTGTGCAATCAAAGGGTGTGAGATGTTCTGAGTTCATTTCTGCAACGGGCGCATGAACAGCTGGGTGAGGCCGTGCACAACTGGAACTCTAGTTATGAGGAAAGCAAAGACAGGGGCGTCTCTGGGGCTCATTAAAACAAGCTCTAAAGTCAGTAAAAGATTTTGTCTCAAGGAAGCACACAGATGTGTGAGGCAGGGGGATGTCAGATATTCTCCTCCAGCCTACATGTGTGCACATGGGGAATATGAATCTTTGCATACATGCATGTGTATACACCCCCACACACCAAATACTACACAGATGCACATGCTAAAAAGAAAGAAAGAAAGAAGAAAGAAAGAAAGAGAGGAAGGAAGGAAGGAAGGAAGGAAGGAAGGAAGGAAGGAGGGAGGGAGGGAGGGAGGGAGGGAGGGAGGAAGGGGAGGAGGGGAAGGGAGGGAAGGAAGGAAGGATTCTGCTCCGTTCCATCATCTTTCTCCCTTTCCTTTGGGAACGGGTGCTCCGTTCCATCATCTTTCTCCCTTTCCTTTGGGAACGGGTGCCTTAGTTTGTTCTGTTGTCTGAACGTGCACCCTCCATACCTGATCTCTCCCTGAGAACATTCTTCCACATTCCATCCTATACTGCTCCTCCTGTCTTGCGGAAGGAGCCAATGAAGCATGTGTCTCACAGCTCTTTCATTTAATGATGGTCCTCAAGAACACTCCAGCAATAAACCATTGTTAGTCCTAAAAAAAGAAGAAAGGGGAGAACTCAGAAGACAGTGCATACAGGGAGAGAAGGAGAGAGAGAGAGAGAGGCAGGAAGGAAGGAAGGAAGGAAGGAAGGAAGGAAGGAAGGGAGGGAGGGAGGGAGGGAGGGAGGGAGGGAGGGAGGGAGGGAGGAGGGGAGGATAAAAGAAAGAAAGAAACAAGGCAAACAAGAAAAGCCTATCCTTGACCTCATGGCAGCATGACAGTGTTTCTTCATTGCCTGACGTTATGTGAGTGCAATGCAGATGCCTTAGCATGGTGCCCTCTTCCTGCTGGCCTCTGCCCTTTGTCCTTTGTGCCCCTCATTTAGCCCTGGGCTCTAGTCTCTGACTTAGTATTCCATGCCATGCCTGAGGACGGTCCCCAGTTTGATTCACGTACCTCAAAGGACAGGAATACATCTTTGTGATTTTTTTTCCCGTCTCACTCTGG
Source organism: Orientallactaga sibirica (assembly GCA_036365145.1). Classification (NCBI taxonomy): domain Eukaryota; kingdom Metazoa; phylum Chordata; class Mammalia; order Rodentia; family Dipodidae; genus Orientallactaga; species Orientallactaga sibirica. The sequence continues at coordinate 5,428,123 of JAEOAD010000049.1, forward strand.
TCCAGGCTGACCTGGAATTAACTATGTAGTCTCAGGGTGGCCTCGAACTCTCGGCGATCCTCCTACCTCTGCCTCCCGAGTGCTGGGATTAAAGGCGTGCGCCACCACACCCGGCTTGTGGTTTTTATTTGGTGTTTGTTACAAGAGAAAAATTGAGTGGCCCTTGGGAAAGCAGAGAAGACAAGGACCCTGGGCAAGTCTCCCAGTTCCTCCCTGTGTTGGAAGGGCCCCTCTGGAAGGCTCATAACAGCCTTCATGTCAGGTGGTTATTAGAAAGTGTTACCCCTTAAAATATGTATTCATTTTTCCCCTTAGTTTATCAACGTGCTCAATTATTGATCTGCTTCTCTTCGGGTGGAACCTGTTTGGCTTTATGCTTAGGTCTCTTCCCCTGTAGCTGTGGACTGTAACCTTCCAATTCTAATGGGTAAATATATACTGTCAAAATCACTAACAGGATGAGGAATCACAATTTCAAGAACATCTTTTTTTTGTGTGTGGAGGCAATACTGGGCATGCAGTAACACTTGGGGGGGATCTCTGGGGGAAAGGGGGACAGTGCTGAGGTCTGAATATACCCAAGGGGCTCACCCTGTGGAGGAGAAATAGGATGCCTGGAGGGCTCCAGAGATCAAAGATGCTTCCAGGAGTGGCCTTTAGATTCGCCACATGTCTGTCGTGGAATTAGACATGCAGACTGCCCTGCACTTTATTCCCTGGCCTCCCTGCTGGCTCTCTGAGTTCACACCAAAAGTGCATGGGGAAGGGGGGCCATAGGGACTGCGGGGGGGGGGATGGTGAAAAAAGCATCTGAGAGAGGATTCAGAATTCTGTTCATGTCTGCGTGCTTCTCCTCAATTTTCTAGGAGAAATGAAGAAAGGAAGAAAGAGGAAAGAAGGAAGGAAGGAGGGAAGGAAGGAAGGAGAGAGAAGTAATTTTTTTTAAAAGCTTTCCAAATGCCCTGGTAGTTCTTTAGGGGCGATCTCAACACTTTGGGGGACACCTCTTCCTAAGTCTTCTGCAGCCATTGGCTCAGCAAGAGTTGGAAGTGTGGCAGTGAAGTCCACTTGTCCCTTGGCTCCATCCTGTCCCACTCACTCCACAGAGAAACTGGTGCTTGTCTTTCACGTGGCTCTACCCTCGTCCACCTGGATAGCAAATTGCTTAGTATTGTAGGTCATGGTGACGAGAGCCCTGAGACTATGTCCACATGCTAAATGATAATGGTGAGAATGGGAGCATCCTGAAGGTGCCAGCCGCTTCACCTCACTAGAGAGAGGTAAATTTTCACTGTAGACTGTAGTTGACAAAATAAAATAAAATGAGAAGAGAAGGCAGAACTGCTTCCCCAGGCAAGGAGGAGGAAAGAGAGAGGCTGCTAGGGACTTGCCAGGGGAGGAGAAATAGACAGGGGGTGGGTAAAATTAGCTAAAACTTTGGCATGCAAACCAAAGCTTGATAAGTTCTCTGGAATATTATAACCCTGTCAATTATTGGCTGTCTGAAATTCACACAAATGGGAAACCTCGATGACCGAAAAAAGGGGTAGGGCTTCCCTTTCTGCTCACGTATCAAGAGCGCTGCAGGTGGTAAAAGATCCCAGACTTGGGCATCAGAACCCTTGGATTCCAGCCCTGATTCTGCAGCTCACCAGATGTGGAACATTTGTCAACTCACTTTACTTTTTTTTTGTTTTTGTTTTGCCATTTATGCCAGCAGACTTGGAGATTATAAGGTTATAGCCATAACCTGGGTAATGCAAAAAAAAAAAAAAAAAAAAAGTCACATCATCAGCATTTTAGTTTTTAGTTTTCCAGTTGTTAAGTAGTTACTTTACTCGTTTCTGTGATTCCATACCTGGACAAAAGAAAGGAAAGAAAGGTGGGCTGGAGACATGGCTTAGCGGTTAAGGCACCTGCCCCCTAAGCCTAAGAATGCCGGTTCCAATCTCCGGGTCCCACGTTTAGCCAGATGCAAAGTGATGCGAGGGCACAATGCCGCACTTGCCCACAAGGGGGCGCAGGCATCTGGAGTTCATTCGCAGCAGCTGAGAGACTGCTGGCGCGCCCATTCTCTGTCTTCCTCTCCCTCCCTCTCTGTCTCTCTCTGTGTCTCTCTCCAAAAAAAAATAAAAAATAAATAAATAAAAAAGAAAGGAAAGAAAGGTTTATTCTGGCTTACAATGCCAATTGAACACTCCCTATCGTGACAGGAAATGTATGGTAGCAGGAGCTTGAAGCAAAGCCTGTCACACTGGGCCTGCAGTCATGAATCAGAGGGTGAACAGGAAGGAAGGACGTGCCTTACTTCCTCAAGGCCCACCCTTGGTAACCTACTTCCTACAGCAAGGCTCTACCTCCACCTCCTAAAGGGTCTACAAACTTCCCAAAGAGCGCTGAGCCTGTACAGGACACTTGACATTCAAACCACAACACTAATCTCTCTCTCTCTCTCTTTCTCCACACACACACACACACACACACACACACACACACACACACACACACGTGTGTGTGTGTATATAAAAGTTATGATTATACTATACTATAGTCTCTTAGGTGTACAGTAGTTTTGTTTCTGAAAAAAGTGTACATACCTTAATTTAAAAAACCACTATTGAGCTGGGCGTGGTGGCGCACGCCTTTAATCCCAGCACTCGGAAGGCAGAGGTAGGAGGATCGCCATAAGTTCAAGGCCACCCTACCCTGAGACTAAAGAGTGAATTCCAGGTCAGCCTGAGCTAGAGTGATACCCTACTTCAAAAAACAAACAAAAAAAAAAACCACTATTGTTAAAAATGATAATAGTTTTCTTAGCCTGCAGGGAGTCATGAACTTTTGGCTGGTGAACGTTCTTCTCTCCCTATTGACCTTTGATGACTGATCAAAGTTGCTGACTGAAGTTGGGAAAGAGATGGTGATTTTTGGAAGTAACCCATGTGCTCCATCAAGTGGCTTTTCCTTTCAAGAAAGCTTGATTGGTAGTGTGACATGCAGTTTGATAGCCTTTATTTCTTTTTTGTTAACAAAAAATATGTATTTAATTATTTATTAGACATACAGGAGAGAGACAGAGAGAGGGAGAGAAAGAAAGGAACAGAGAGAGAGAGAGAGAGAGAAAGAGAATGGGCACACAAGGGTGTCTTGCCACTATAGACAAACTCCAGACCTATGTGCCAGTTCATGTGCCTAGCTTTATGTAGGCACTGGGGAATTGAACCCAGGTCATCAGGCTTTTCAAGCAATAGACTTTAACCATTGAGATATCTCCCCAGACCCTGATAGCTTTTTACCAACCTAGAAATTGTTTGAAAATGGGGCCTCCAACCACTCAATCCCTGTGTTACTTTATCCACCAAGTTCATGTAACTTTCTAAACCCGTTGATGTCATTTCCACAATACTCATGGCATCTTCCCCAAAAATGTAGTCCATCTCAGACATGAACACTTCATGTGCTCCTTCACACATGCAGCTCCTCATGGTTTTGAAGGTTTACCATGAGATTTCAGCGACTGGTCACATCTTCATGCTCCACTCCTAATGCCTGTCACCTCGCTGTTTCTACTACATCTACGATTACACTTCAGGGACATACCCTCCAAGTCAACCATGAGGTTTGGAATCAACTTCTTCGAAACTCTGGTGAATGTTGTTATTTTGAATTCCTCCATGGAATCACAAATGTTCTCTGTGGCATCTAGAAAAGTGAATCCTTGCCAAGAAAGATCTCAGTTCACAGGAAAGAAAAATACCATCAGCATATTTGTACAATACAAAGCCACCACCACAAATGTTCAATGTGCACCAAAAGGTGGATCGTCTGGGGCACAATATGGTGAAGTATGGTGCTATGTGGATTTTCCGGAGAAGACAAGCGCCAATGTCTGCTCACACCAGACAGGAAGGGCGCCAATGGCAGACCAAAGAAATGATTCCATCCGAGTCTAGCTTGGTGAACCATTGACTGCTGGGCTTACTTACAGGAGCATGGGGGATTTGAGGGTAGCTATGCGCCTATAAAGCCCATTGCAACATAAGTGAAAAGCTCCATCCTTGGGGTTCCTTGCCTAACTTGCTGAGAGCTCACTACTAGAAAGCATCTCCTTCCCCAAGTTCTTGTTTGCTGCTTTTCATAACCTTGAGACTGGCCTGGTGGATGTCGTCACTATCCTTAGCTGCTTGAGTCTTCAGATTTTTCTGCCCATCCTCCAGAAAGGCATCTTGCACTTTGGAAGAAAGAACTACAAATGACATTCCTATAAAATGAAGGATAGAGGCAAATTTAAATGATCACTTAGTTTCTCTGAATTCTTTGGGATTTGAAATCCTATCTAATTGCTGTCTAATAGCTGTATACCATAATGTGTACCATCGTGCCGACCATTTACCATATTCAGCACTGTTCATTGATTTCCTACGCCTCACCTATGTCAACCTTGTAGTTATGTAAAGAAGAAATTGCTATTATTCATAATTTACAGATGAAGAACCTAAGGCAGGAAAAGAATAGTGACCAGCCCAACATAACACATCTGGTAGTGGAGTTTCCAGCCTTCCACACTGAGTCTGAAGCCAGAGTTCTAACTCACCATGCTGTATTCTACACTAGCATCCACTGAGCTGGCCCTGTGTAGGCTCAGGAATCAATCCCAGAAAGCAGAACACTCACCATGGCATGCTCCACACTAGTATCCATTGAACCAGCCCCACTTAAGTCTAATGAGTTGATTCTAGAACGTAGAAAACTCATCATGCTGTGCTCCACACCTTCATCCATTGAATTGGCCCTGTGTAGGCTCAGGAGTCAATCCCAGAAAGCAGAACACCATGCTGTGCTCCACGCTAGTATCCATTGAGGCAGCCCCACCTACGTCCATGAGTTGATCCTAGAATGTAGAACACTGCTACAGAGGCACACAGTGACACACCCTTTGAGCTGGAATATCCTTGGTAAAATTTTTGGGTAGCAACTTTATTTAGAACATTCCCTTTAGCCAAAGCCTACCTATTTCAAGATGCCTCACTTATAGGGACTGTAATTACTTGACAATACAGTGTTTGTATGTCAGCTAATTCCACATACCAACTCATTTAATCCTCACAGTAACTTTGTAGGGTTTCTAGAATTCCATAGATGTGTGTACGGAGACATTGAAGTGACGCAGGTTCAACCTGGTTGGTAAGGCGATGGCTTCCACCTCAGCCCTCTGCTTGCCTGCAGCACTTGACTGCCTACCCGTCAGCTCTGAGGAATCCTTGTTGAAATACACACACACACACACACACACACACACACTCACATGAATACAGTGAAAATAGGAGATTATGAGGGGAAAGAAGAGATCTCAAGGCAAGAGAGAAGGAGAGAGGATGATTAGGAGAAAAATACCCAATATGGGGTAAATCCGAGCAAGATATAAATATAAATATATTTCATATCTGTGTATGAAAATGTCATAATGAAACCCATTCCTTTGTATAGGAATAAAACTAATGAAAACGCAATGGAAGAAAAGATTCATTTAGATCAGGTCTATCCTGGTTGCACTTGACCCTCTGGCACCTGCTCTCGCCTTTCTCAGTGCCACTTTGCCCTGATTCAACCCACAGGTGAAATACATTTCTTACACCATTCCCCAGGGCTTTGAGCATCCACAGGGGGACTGGCGAGAGGAAAGCAACAATCAGAGGGAGAGAGCTTTCATGGGCATGCCGGGCTCCTCTGCCTATGCTTGCCTAAGAGGTGGGCCCACGCCTGACCACTTGAAGGTAGCATTGATTTTGCTGTGTATTATTAAAGCAGCTCTGTGTTCTTCTTGATAGCACTGAAAGGCAAGGAAAGAAGTGAATGTGATTTTTGTCTGGGGAACAGCTAAGTAAGTTTCATTCCTCCAACATAAGGCTTTCCTCGGCCCCAGGTGTGTAAAGCAAAAGTGTGACCAGAGAGACACTCAAGGCTGCTGCACGTGAGCACGCATTTGTGCAATGGTAGAATTGCTGATCTTCACGGGGTTGTCCCCAACACCAGCCCTTATCCCGATGGCAAAGCCAGAATCAAATATAACACTTGGCTCTGGGTAAAGGTGTTTTGGGAAGGCTAAGAAAGCCGAGGTGGGGGAAGGCAGGGTCTCCAGGACAGCACTTAATAAATGGACAATGAATGCTCTCTCTGCAGGAGCCAGACCCTCAGAGAGAGAGCAGAGGAAGCAGCTAAACACCTTCTTATCCCCTGGAGTCTTCAAAGGAGGCCTGTGAGGCAGGGTTATCCATAATCCTCACATGTTTAATATCTGACTCCTTTGCATCTGCAAGGCACAGAGTCCATTAGAATTCCTGGGACAAGAGCAGAATATTAACTTCTCAAGTTAACACGGGGTCAGGCAACCACATTGCCAGCTTATCTCAAATGGTGTCCGGATGAATATTGAGGGATAGAGGCATTGTAGAATTTTCTTTTCTTCTGGGAACATTAGGAAAAGCCGTAAAGAAGATGGTGCTAAACGTTGCAGGTTTCAATGCAAAAATTAGGCGAAATACTAACCCCAGCTGCTGTCAGTTCTGTCCGCCTCCACCGGCTGTCCTGATTCCCAACCATCAAGACAGTTTAGGGGCTGGAGAGATGGCTTAGCGGTTAAGGCATTTGCCTACAAAGCCAAAGGATCCTGGTTCGATTCTCTAGGTCCCACGTAAGCCAGATGCACAAAGGTGGTGCATGCATCTGGAATTTGTTTGCAGTGGCTGGAGGCCCTGGTGAGCCCATTCTCTCTCTCTCTCTCTCTCTCTCTCTCAAATAAATAAATTAATTAATTAATTAAATATATTTTAAAAAGACAGTCTAGCCAGAATGTCATCACAGGTACATTGTACTTTATTTAGGATATAATTTCTGGGCCTGCAGAAGGTGGATACCACATCATAAAGAAAACAAGCCCTCCCCCTCGTCCCACACCCAACACACCACACCTAAGTTTTCTGAGAAACAATGACAATGGATTAAATGGTCGTTTTTTTTTTTTTTTTTTTTTTTTTTTTGTGTGTGTGTGTGTAGGTTTTTTTAATTTTTATTTTTATTTTTATTTTTATTTTTAAAGATATTGTTAAGTGTGTTTCCAGAGGAAGCTCTAACATTTTTGCTGCCTGGGCTTTGGGGAGCCACTTGCCATGGAGACTTGAAGTCTAGATTTAATAAAATCATGCAGTGTGAAGTCCATGCAATATTATTTTTCTTACTCTGGGCTGAAGGTTTAGATTATTATTCACTCTCAAGTTACCCCTGGGATAAGAAACCTACAATATTATAATGTTTACGTTCCTGGGAAAGAATTGTTCAAATATGTCAGAAAACATTACCCCATTGTATGGATTAATAAAATGAGGCAAATGATACTGCAGATTATTGATGGGAGAAGAAAGAACATTATCAGCCTCCCCAAAACTCATGTTTGGAGTTTTTTTTTTTCTTTTTGAAAAGCATCAAAGTTTATCATACTACAAAAATATATTTTTCTACCAAACAAGTGTAGACTCCAGCTAGCCTGAAATTAATTATACATCATGTAGTGTTATTAAGTTTTATTTTCTAATACATTCCTAATTTTATCTTTTGGAAAGTAATAATAGAGTTTATTTAAAATAATGTTAAAAAGTCTTTCATAGACTTAGATTATGACCCAATGAATGCATTTCAATGTAATATTTACAGTGACCTAAAATGCCATTTGATTGGGCTATAAATTTGGAACAGGTGGAAAAGGTCGCTTTTTTGATAAAGCAATTCTGTTTCTTTCCTTTCTATTTATTCATTTATTATTATTATTATTATTATTATTATTATTATTATTATTATTTTGGTTTTTCGAGGAAGGGTTTCACCTCTAGCCCAGGCTGACCTGGAATTCACTATGTAGTCTCAGGGTGCCTTGAACTCATTCTGATCCTCCTAACTGCCTATTGAGGGCTGGGATTAAAAGTGTGCATCATCACACCCGGCTCTCTTCATTTCTTTTTTTGCTTATCCTTCTTTCTCTTACTTCCTTACCTTCTTCCCTTCCTTATTCCTCCCCCTTCCTTCCTTCCTTCCTTCCTTCCTTCCTTCCTTCCTTCCTTCCCCTTCCTTCCTTCCTTCCTTCCTTCCTTCCTTTTTTCCTCCTTCCCTCCTTCCTTTTTTCCTTCCTTCAGCACGATCCCTATGTTTCTTACTAGAACAATTCACAGGAAGAAGAAAACGTCATCCAAAAGCAATGGAGATTTTTCTCCCAGGAATCCATCAATGGAAAGGGATCCCTTCTGCCAGACAGCTCAGTCTTCGCTCATTTTCATGTTCCTTCCTCGTGATGCAGGGTCCTGTCTGAAAAGGATGTGCGCCAAGTCCTCTGCACCCCGAGGATGTTCAGGTCTGAAAGTTTCCATCGTGAGGGTCTGGACATTTGTCTTTGGCCTGCAGAGAGCGACAAGGGACAGGCAGTAGGCATGACCCTAGCCTGTCAAGAGCAGTGGGAGCTCACTCGGCAGAGAACTCTGTCAGTCCCTCCACCCTGCTCAGTTGGACAGAAGTTACTTGGTGTGGCTGAGGAGGAGGGAAAATATTAATTTGTCTTCACTGCTCAGTCCATGTGTTGGCCACTTCATCGTGGTCACAACCACAGTGACTAGTGACCCTAGTTCCCCAGAGGGTAGGCAGAGAAGGGAGAGACACAAGGGTTTACCTATTGAAGGTACTAAAAAAAATTCACCATGCTGAGATTTTGCTTAGAGACTTCATTGTAAAATTTAGCGTTGTTTCTCTAAACTCATTGGCCTATTAGTGAGATACACATTGTGCACGTTGTCAAAGAACTGAGGTACTTTGGTCCAACTTATCTGCAGCTCAATGAATTTTTTTTTTTTTTTTGTTTGTTTCAAGGTAGGGTCTCCCTCTAGCCCAGGCTGACCTGGAATTCACTATGCAGTCTCAGGGTGGCCTTGAACTCACGGTGATCCTCCTACCTCTGCCTCCGGAGTGCTGAGATTAAAGGCATGTGCCACCACGCCCGGCTTTGATGAAAGATGTTTGAAATGGATAGGATTCAAATATTACACTTCCATAAGATAGCTAAAGTGAACTCTGATTTTTTTCTGTAGTAATAAAGAATAAGATTAAAAATTTAATTTTAAAGAAAACATTAATGATTATACCGTTTGACTGCCTTCTTTCAGCATAGCTCACATTAAAAACCACAGCCATGGTGAGTTATATATCGTATGGTGGAGATGCCAGAGAACAGGAGGGACACAGAGAAGGCCCTGAGTGCTTGTAAACCTCACACATTGGATCATTAACCCTTGACTAACTGGGAGTTGGTTGAAGATAATTCATGGCGTGTTTGTCTAAAAACATTGAGAACGACCACAGCCAATTGCATTGAACAAGTAACTGAGATGTGTCCATAATGAAATGTTATACTTAGAACCCTGGTGTGGGCTTACAGGGAATGGAAACAAGGGTGATTGAAACCTACCAATTACTCTTAAAACGTGATGGAAACTGGGAATTATATAACTGTTTTCATACAAAAGCTGCGCATGGTCTCCAATCTTATTTGCTTTTGTCTCTATTGCCATCCCGCTCCTAAACCTACACGGATGGGTATAGAAATAAACCAAAAGGAAGATTAAAGAAGTTAAAGAGAGAACAGGTAAATAAAAGTAAAGGATGGTTCATGTTATTGAGTAGTGGACCCTGCGAGCTTGAGAGATGACTGGCATGAATTTGCATCCATTCATGATATGCCTGTGAAATTTGCCCCATAGAACAAAGCACCATTGTAAGCCCCCCTAGGGGTAACATTTCCCATCACTTTAAGGTTTTATAGGTTTGAACTTTTGAGACCTGTGCTCTCGAGGCTGTTTATTTTCTCCTGCATACTTGGCCTGCAATTATAGTCAAACCCCAAGGCCTGGACTAAGACACACACATGCCCTTGTGCCACTCCATGTAATATTAAGGTATACTGATAAAAAAGAGTGCACACATACTTTAATGGAAATAGCATCAAATGTAAAATTCACAAAGCCAGTTGCAAATGCCAGGGTGTTTGTATAGATGAAGACAAGAGTAAGTGAAAGTTTCAGAATTAAATTTGCTTGTGTGTAAATTGGGAAAATAAGACCCCACATGAACCTTGGGAGAAAAAAAACATGAAATGATATATGTAAATGTGATTGATAAAATATAAGCACTGCGAGAGCCTTACTGGATATTTGAATGAGAAAAAAAAATCATATGGCAGATCGGATGAATCACTCCAGTGGTTTTCAGACTCTTAAGAGTACCCTTGGGAAACGTGGTTAAAATGTAGATTGGTGGTCTATCCCCGGGGGTTCTGAAGCAGGAGCTGTGGAGTAGAACTGAGACACCTTCACTTTAGCAACTTCCCGGGTGATTTGCATACAGGTGAACCATGGCACGACACCCTTGCAGAAACACTCATGTGAGCTACCAGCGGACACATTCTGACAAGACTTACAAAATAAGGAGATGGGCCATTTCTCAAAACCACATGGAGCCAGTGGTGCTCTTTCCTGTCCTAAACACTGCCCTACCATTGCAGCTAGCGCTGCGATCCACAAAAGATGGAGCAAATCTTTGATCTCTATACTGGACTTGGGGATATGTTTATCTTTGATTTGCCTATAATCCCCCCCCATCTCTCTAGGATTCCTATTCTCAAACCAAGAACACAACATTTTAAAAATCTCTTCATTGAAGGACTTCACCCAAATTTCGTCTTTATTCACACAGTTCTCTGCTCTCTGAGCATTTTCAACCTTCCTTACCTCTTCACATTTTGGTGTGGATGGCTCGTACATGCCTCTGACCAAAAAAAAAAAAAAAAAAAAAAAAAAAAAAACTGATTACGTTAGATAATGCTTGCCGCAGAAAGTGCTAATAGTTTCAAATAGATTGATGAGCTAGATGCAGGAGAAAAGCTGGAGCTTCACAATATCATGGTGTAATGTGCTTGCTGTGAATCCTGCCTTCTTTGTGATCCCTGTCCTATCCCATGGGAAGAGTCATGGTTCAGACATAAGAACACTTTAACATGTTAGAAGACCCAGAAAGGGGAACTTGGCTTACCATATCTTAAACGTTTGCAAGCCCCGCTCTGTCTACTGATCCAGGAGGCTGTGGTCTTGTTCTTTATTTTTTTAATTAATTAATTAATTTGCAAGCAGAGAGAGAGAGAGATAGAAGAGAGGCAGACAGGAAGAGAATCGGGGCACCAGGGCCTCTAGACACGGCAGGCAAACTCCAGATGCATGTGCCCCTTGTGCATCTGGCTTCCGTGGGTCCTGGAGAACCAAACTGGGATGCTTTGGCTTCACAGGCAAATGCCTTAACTGCTAAGCCATCTCTCCAGCCCTGTGGTCTTGTTCTATAAAGGGAAATACCTTTCATCTGCCCTGGCATGTGGACTCATTAGAACATTGTTTTTATTTTAAACCGTTCAGCCCTCCTTTCCTTCCCTTCATTCCTTCTTTTCTTTTTCTTTCTTTCTTTCTTTCTTTCTTTCTTTCTTTCTTTCTTTCTTTCTTTTTTTTTTTTTTTTTGAGTTGCATGGAAAATGCTGTTGCTCAGTTAACATTCTTGCTTTCCTATTAGAACTGAGTCCTGGCTACTCTCTCAGTGCTGGATTTTTGCAGCTACAGATGTATGGGAAATTTTGTGTTTCTCATGGAGATTTTCTTTAAGGCTAACTATATAGACACTACTCTCTTTAAGAAATCTGTACTTATTGAGTTTTCTCCTCTCCAACACATTTCTTTTAAGCTTAAAATGTAATAAAAGTATTGATTTTTCAGTTCTTGTTCAGAGTATAATCTACGTATTTTGCAAGATCTAATTTGCCCATTTTAATGATACATCTAAAGAATTGGGCATGTCAGATCTGATCCAGTTTGTAATGTAATTATTGGAAACATATACTTTTGCCTATTTCATCTCCATTAGAGAAATCACAAGGGACTTATTGACTTATTAAAATAATTTATTCATTCCCAAATTAAAACACTAGGTATTAAATTATAGTGCTCTGGAGAACCCTGCAAAAGTTCCTGATGTAAAATTATGAAAAAAAATTCAAAATTAAAAATGTATTAAAGTACATGAGAAAATACATGAAAATAAAAAACCTAAGTATTATTTATTTGTTTATTATTTATTTATCATTCTATAACTGATATGGCCCAACAGCAAAGTCTTTTCAAAGATTGGAGCCTAGTAGTTCTTATTGCTGAACAGGTCAGTACCAAGTTTGCGGGAGAGAATATTCAAATCAAAATATCTTAAATGGTAGAAGTTAAAGCACTATGGAGGGATGACAGAGTCCCTGCCCCACTGCCAGTGCACGCTTGCCCCACCCCCAGTGAGATTTTGGGGGCCTAAGTTTGTCAAATCAACAAGATTGTTGAAAATGAAGATTTTCACTGAATGATCACACTTGGCCAGACTTACACAGCCCAGGGACAAAGTGGGACTTCTCCCACAGACCTCTTTTATGGAAGGGAGATTAAAAAAATTATATGTATATTTGTTTGAGAGAGGGAAAGAGATAGATAGGTAGAGAAAGAAAGAGAGAGAAAGAGGGAGAGAAAGAATGGGGGCACCAGGGCCTCCATCCACTGCAAACGACCTCCAGACACGTGTGCCCCTTGTGCATCTGGCTTACGTGGGTCCTGGAGAATCGAACCAGGATCCTTTGGCTTTGTAGGCAAACACCTTAACCACTAAGCCATCTTTCCAGCCTTGGAAGGGAGATTTTAAGTCATGTCTACATGTCTAACTTATCTCCAGGTTCTAGAATTCATTTTGGGCCAAAATTCCATCACAAAAGTATGGCTCAGGCGAATTATTAAAGTTCAGAGTTTCTTGAATTGAGTGGGCTCCGATTGTGCAAATTTAATTTTAGATAATGTAGCACATCGAGACATGTGCTATCAGGCTTTTGTTGCCCAGCGGGAGAATTACCAAATCAGAAGAAACTACAGCCTGGTGCCCTGGACCTGCGCTGTGCAATAAAGGTGGAACAACAGGGCAACCCCTCTCCTGCCAGAATTAACTCTGTGATCCCAGGCAATTCACATGGCCTCTTGGGCCTCAGGTGAAAAATGAGAGGGTTACACTATGTGATCCCAGGGTCTCTCCGGCTCTGTCCCTCAGCCTCTCCGATGGCACAGGCAGCATATTACTCCAGAAAATGATTCATAATGGCTAATAAATCCGCACAAGCAGCAGAAGGTATGTAGGATTTGACCTACAGGTGTCAAAACTTCCTAAACATGGTTTGTCTGTTTCTTAGGGGACAGGGAATCTGGTGGATGGTGGTACTATGTGCTGTTGAATTTATAGATGACCTGAGGCAAGCCATCAACACGAAGGTCATGTTGGGAAGGTGAGTGATGGAAGTTAACTTTCACTAAAAGCTACTTGGAAGAAGTCCTGGAATTCAGTGCTCCGAACAAGAAACCATGTTGAATTCCACAAGCTTCAGACACGAGTATGGTCATTGTCAACTTTGAAATGAGGAAAGCACATCTCAAGAGGCATCTATAGCATGCCCCCTGCATCCTGGCACTTCAGCCTGGATGGCCATGTCAGCATCAGGTTTGGAGAAGAGAACCCTTAAGTCAGAACCTTTGTAATGGGAAATGTAGAGGCTAAACTCCACATTTGAAGGAAGGACTGCAGCCAGCAGCCTCAGGGAATAAGATAGCATCACAGGTCCCGGGAGAGCCTGACAAAGGAGAGGGGATACATACACACACTAGTCACAAAGGCTGAGAGTGGAATTCAGGTACCTGCATGCCTTTAGTAATCTCTCACCAGGTTCATGCCTGACTTCTAACATAGGACAGTCATCGCGTTGACCTGAAAAATATGTCCTAACCCCCAAAGGCAAGTAGAATTCTACTATGACTCAAAACCTATGACATAAATTCAACAAAATTTTCAACTGGACATGGCACATACAGGAAGAGTATTCTGTCCTCTGCCACGAAGGCTTTGGGTAATTTACTTCAGTGTTGAAATACTTGAGGCAACTATTGGGATGCTCTTTAGTATTTAAGGGTAAAATAAAGTCTACCTGTGACATAGAGATCCATTTATGACAAAATTGTAGCGAAAATGGGCACACCAGGGCCTCTAGCCACTGCAAACGAACGCCAGATGCATGCGCCACCATGTGCATCTGGCTTACGTCAGACTCAGAGAATCGAACTGGCATCCTTAGGCTTTGTAGACATGTGCCTTAACTGCTAAGGCATTTCTTCAGCCCTGAAATTAATTTTATAATTATATGTTTGCATGTGTATATGGAGTGTGTGTGTGTGTGTGTGTGTCAGAGGTTTACATTGGGGAATCTCTCTCAGTTCCTCTCTACGTCTTACAGAGAACCTAGATATCACTAAGTTGGCTAGACTAACTGGCCATGCTTGCATGGCCAGCTCTTAACCTATTGATCAGTCTGCCCAGCTCTTATATTTTCACTCAGGTTTTAAACTTAAAAAAAAAAAATTATGACAGAGAGAGAGAGAGAGCGGGGGAGGGGAGGGTATGCCAGGGCTTCTAGCTATTGCAAAGGAACTCCAGATGCAAGCTCCACCTTGTGCATATGACTTAAGTGGGTCCTGGGGAATCAAACCGACATCCTTTGCTTTGTAGGCAAACTCCTTAACCGCTAAGCCATCTCTCCAGCACTATTTTCGCTCTTTATTTTTATTACTTAGAACTACATTTTTCCCCCTAAAAACTAAAGGTGAAGGCAGATTACAAAGACATGGAGACTGGTGGTGGAAATAAAGTAATTAAAACTGTGAAGAAGGTGGGAACAGGAGTTGGCAGCATTAGACGGCACAGGTAATCAGCGAGAGGCGACAGTGACAGTGCCAGGGATGGGTCTGATTTGAGGCCGTTGATAGCGGAATCTCTGTCCTCTGCGGAAGTAACAACAGAGTAAAGGAAGGAAGGATGAGAACTTCCTATGGACGTAGAAAAAAAAGTCTCTCCGTTTAATGCAGCAAGTGTCTTGGGTTGTTCATAGAGACACTCCTGTGAGAAGAGACAAAGTTGTCCATTTCAGTCCTCCAGGAGATTATGATGTACTTATGTGTACAAGAGAGACTGACAAGCGTGTGTCTTTATGGTCATGGAACCACATGAAAGGAAGGGTTGTGGAGTAATAGAGCGTGCTTGTCAATGAGTTTATGAATGTTAGCCCAATTGCAGTGGTTGGTAAGTTTTTTTTTTTTTTTTTTCTTTTTCTGGAAAGGGACACACAGTAAATATTGTAGTATTTGATACCTCCTGGGCCATCTCACACCACAGTGGGCACACTCTGCAGACCAGTTGCCCTCAGCTGGAGGGAGGTTTTCCAGGGACGAAGAGCAACTGGTCTCTGTGTGCAGTTCCAGATTCTCTCTCAGTGTGGGTGGGCTGACCCAACAGAAGGTGACATGGAAGTTACCAACTCCCAGCTGTAATTCAACCACTCTGTACCTGGTAGTTGGTCACAGATGGTCCCTAATATGAAGGTGACAACACACACGGATCACACAAGCTCTAGGCAGGAGGACTGTGTGACCATAGGAACTCCACTGAGTGGATTGAGCCACTTAAGACACCAAGGTTCCTTGCGCTAAGCTACCAGGGCCAGACCACAACATCAAGTTCTGATCTACGATGTAAGTACACGCCCTTCTCAGTTTATGAATGTGGCCAAATAGCTTAAAACTCTGAGGGGTTAGCCAAAATGTCCTTACCTTGTTTAATAGGCAAAAATTAGACACATTCCTCACAATAAACCACAATAAGTTACAAATGGACAAGATGTTTATATATAAGCTATAAAATACCAGACAACACATAGATATACATAAGGATAGATGATAGATAGATGGATGGATGAATAGAGATAGGTAGATGATGATAGATAGATAGAGAGAGAGAGAGAGAGAGAGAGAGAGAGAGATAGATAGATAGATAGATAGAAATAGATAGATAAAAGAGAGACCAGAATACCCTCCATCATTTAGCATTGAATTGGATTTATCAGTCAATGAAGTTAGGCAAAGAAAAGCGACACGAAGAATAAGAACTGGAAAGGAGACTAAGCTATTTTTAGTTGTATGTAAGATTATATATCATAATAAAAATTACAAGGAACCAATGAAAACTATGAACAATAAGAGGATTTAGGTTCTAAAGTTATGGATTTTGTAGGTTATAAAATTAACATAAACATCTAAGGGCTTTCATTTCCACAAAGAAGCCATATAATAAAAGAGAACCATTAATAACAGCAAAAACGAAAAGAAAATTCCCGATGTAAAATGAGCAAGAAATGCGTCCAAAACACATAAAATTACACACTACTTCTGAAAAAGACTAAATAAACATGAGTAATGAAGGCATAATAATTTACTTTCTTTTTTAAAAATATGTAGCAGCTTTTATTAATTTTTATTTTTTAAAATATATTTTATTCATTTATTTATTGAGAGATAGAGAGAGAGAGAGAAGGAGACAGAGAGGGAGAGAATGGGAGTGCCAGGGCCTCCAGCCACTGCAAACGAACTCCAGATGCGTGCACCCCCTTGTGCTTCTGGCTTACATGGGTCCTGGTGAATCAAACCGTGATCCTTTGGCTTTGCAGGCAAACGCCTTCACTGCTAAGCCATCTCTCCAGCCCCATGTAGCAGTTTTTAAATATTTTGTTTATTTATTTATTCATTTATTTATGAGAAAGAGAGAAAGAGTGAAAGAATGGGTGCACTATGGCTTCTAGTCATTGCAAATGAACTCCAGATGCATGTGCCACCTTGTGCATCTGGCTTATGTGGGTGCTGGGGAATCGAACCTAGGTTCTTAGGCTTCACAGGCAAGTGTCTTAACCACTAAGCCATCTCTCCAGCCCAAACATGTACTCTATAAGAGACCTTAGCCTTGTAAACATGTCAGTCCTCTCTAAGCTTATTTGTAAACTAAGAATTCTCAATAAGAACACAAGTAGGGGAAGAGGATGGACTTAGTGGTAGAAAACTTGAATGGCCCTGGGCTAGGTCCCAAGAATTGAAAACAGTCTCCAGGAACATTGCAGAAGAGAGGTGGAAAGAATTTAAGTGCTAGAGAGTGGGGAAAGAGTACCCTGGACGCCATTGTCCAGATATGAAGTGACCTGGGTGTTCATAGCCTCATAGTGACTGTAGCCTGTCATGACCTGCACAAGACCTGCATGACATTGAGCCCATCGACATTTTGACATAGATGATGGAGGAGGGCAAAAAGAAAGAGACATCAAGAGAAAAGACGGAGTGCTTGGAGAGAGGAGGGGGCTCAGTGCAAAGAGGTAAGGAAGGGGGACAAAAGGTAATGGGAGGGGATTATAATCCCGTTACATATATTCATCTATTAAAAGTCTCAATAAAAAGAATGCCATTAGGAATTTTTATCGTATTTTGTTTTTATTTTTAATATTTTATTTTTATTTATTTATTTGAGAGAGAGAACGAGGCAGAGGGAGAGAGAGAGAGAAAGAATGGGTACAACAGGGCCTCCAGCCACTGCAAATGAACTCCACATGCATGCGCCACTTTGTGCATCTGGCTTACGTGGGTCCTGGGGAATCGAACTGGGGTCCTTGGCTTTGCAGGCAAGTGCCTTAACTGCTAAGCTATCTCTCCGGCCCCCATTAGGGATTTTTAAATTGACTGTAGAAAAAAGTTACTTATAAAGTCCAAGCAAGTAAGAATAACCAATAGTGTCATAAAAAATGAGCAAAGTAAGATCTAGGAATGTTCGATATTAAGGATATTTTGATAGTACCATATTCATATAAAGAGCAATGGGATAGGATAGGGAATCCAGAAATAAGCTCACATGTGAGATTTATAGGGACTATAATTAATATATATTATATATATATCACACACACATATATATAACTATGATAAGGACAGCATGTCAAATCATCAAGGGGGAAGGCAGACTTAATGAAGTAATACTGAGATAACTGGATAGACACATGGAAAAAGAGGCCGTCAGACCTATTCTTCATAGAATATGCCAGGATAAAATCAAAATAGTGATTTAAATGCAAGCAACCAAATCATTGAGTATAAGATGCACATACGAGCAAGCTCCTTCACCACCGAAAAGTGAAGAACTATACAGCAAAGGAGTCAAATGATGCTTGGAAAATCCTCTGTACTTCAAGATAGCATGTTAATATGTCTCTCAGTGTCGCATACAAATGCGGGGCTGGAGAGATGGCTTAGCAGTTAGGGAGCTTGTCAGCAAATCCAAAGGATCCAGGTATGATTCTCCAGTACCCACGTGAGCAAGATGCACAAGGTAACGCATGCATCTGGAGTTCCTTTGTGGTGGCAATAGGCCCTGGCCCACCCATTCTCTCTCTTTCTCTCTCTTTCTGCTTCTCTCCCTCTCCTCCAAAAAAAAAAAAAATTAAAAGATGCTTGGGGAAATATGAATAATGACCCAATAGAATATAAAATTAAAGGTCTTTTTGGGCTGGAGAGATGGCTTAGGGGTTAAGGCGCCTGCCTCCTAAGCCTAAGAACACTGATTCCAATCTCCAGCGGTTCCAATCTCCAGGTCCCACGTTTAGCCAGATGCAAAGTGACGCAAGGGCGCAATGCCGCACTTGACCACAAGGGGGCGCACGCATCTGGATTTCGTTCGCAGCAGCTGAGACACTGCTGGTGCGCCCATCTCTGTCTTCTCTCTCTCTCTCTCTCTCTCTCTCTCTCTCTGTGTCTCTCTCCAAAAAATAATAAAAAATAAAATTAAAGCTCTTCTTTCAAAAATAACTGATACGGTTTTGTGGGTGTTTTTAAATGTCCACTTTTTTTTCCAAAAGTGCATAAGGAAATATTTTCAGATGAAATGATACAGTATAGGGAATTTGCTTCAGCATAATGTGTGAGGGAAAAGGAAGAAATGAGGAATAGATAACACTATTGAGCATGGTTTATCCATCTGGACTTGAGAGAGGGTCATTATGTTATTGTTTCCATTTGGGTATTTTAACGTGTTCTACACTAAAAATAATTTGAAAAAAATACCCCAGGGGGCTCCATAAGCCTATTTAACTTTGCATTTAAAAATATGTCGAATTTTTTTTTTCCTAGAAAGATCACTGTCATTAAAGGTGGGCTTACTATCCATATGCATATTTAGTTAACATGCTATGTCATAGTGTCATTGAAAGCTAGGGGCCTCCTACTGCTGTCCTTTCTGGCCCTCAAGTCTGTGGTCACTCTGGAGAAAAGCAGAGAAATAAACAGGAGGTCTTCACATATGGCTTAGCCCTCAGGCTTAGCCTCTGTGCATGATTAGTTCAACAACTTCTAGCGGGGCAGTTGGTTGAAATCAGTGATGTTATCCATCAATTCCACATCGTATATAATTCATTCAGTTTGGTAGTTTGGCAGAATTAATCAGTTTATTATCTCCTGTACAGAAAGATCCATTCCTACTCAGTCAGGCTCACAGTCATGTTGCCACATTACTGACCCTTTTGATGCAATTACTTAAAAAAAACCAACATTGTTATTGTCCATAATTAACATTAGTTGTTAGAAGGAACAGAAGCAATCCTGAAATCCTGACGTGTTGCATTTATGGAAAGCTGATGCGAATGCTGTGTTTCAGTAGACTGTATTTCCCGTTCCTCCCCCACCCCATTCCATCCAAAGGTCTCTTGTCCATCATATTTCTTTTCCACGCCAACTTAACAACCAAACAGCTGAACTCAAGTCTGACACTGATATTGGCATTGAAGAAAAGAGTTATCAGGGAACGCTTCCTCCCTCCTTTGTCACCATTCCTATCAGCTTCATAACTGTCAGACTCGACAGGAACCCCACCAAAGTGGAAAGTGCTCTCTTGTCGATGCTGTTCCCAGCACTGGATACTGGATTGACTGGGACCCAGAGGCATCCTCACTCAGAAGCGTGAAAAAGAAGACATTTATTAGAAAACTAAAACTGCTCTTTGCTTTTTTAGCAAAGAGTGGAAGAGAGGAGTCTCTGTTTTTTTTTTTTTTTCACAGCCTTGTTCATACAGGATGAAACAAATCATTATCATTTAAAAATTGTTTATTTATTTTATTTTTATTTATTTGAGAGTGACAGAGAGAGAAAGAAGCAAAGAGAGAGAAAAAAACACACAGAGAGAGAAAGAGGCAGAGAGAGAGAGAAAGAGGCAGAGAGAGAGAAAGAGGCAGAGAGAGAGAGAAAGAGGCAGAGAGAGAGAAAGAGGCAGAGAGAGAGAGAGAGAATAGGCTCACCAGGGCCTCCAGCTGCTACAAACAAACTCCAGACGCATGCACCAACTTGTACATCTGGCTTACGTGGGTCCTGGAGAATTGAGCCTCAAACCAGGGTCCTTAGTCTTCACAGACAAGCGCCTAACTGCTAAGCCATCTCTCCAGCCCCATCGTTATCCTTTTTACTGGAACCTCATGACAGGACAAGCACACACTTCTAGAATGTCAACTGTGCCCATTTACCATTAGATATGCTGCACCCATGTGTTCTCTCTCATTAGGCCAGCATTGTCTTTTGCTGGTAGGACACAAAGATGCATAGAATCTGGCAGGTCTTCAAGGTCATAGCAGTTCTCTATGCCGGTCTCCTTAGATACCCATCAACAATGCTTCACAGTGCCTTTATTTTGAATTGTAAACTAAACTTAAAGCTATGTGTCATTATCAACTTCGTGAACCTGTCAAGCCACCAGCGAAACTATGACAGCAGAACAGATAAGGAAAAGGAGGCCTGAGATCTTCAGTAAGGGCTTGGGAAATAGTTTAACTTCAGCAGTGGGCGCTGACGCTATCTAATCACAATCTTCCACCAGCAGCCAGGCAAATCTCATCCGAAGATTCCCCAGACGCTTCCAGTTCAGATGGAGGGACCACAAGGAAGCGGGGACATTGCTGTCTTCCTGCCTATTCAGTTCCTGGTCTTGTTTCTTAGCCTTCCAACAAGCATGTCAATTAGTAGCTCCAATTGTGAGGTTTTTTTTTTTTTTTTTCTTTTTTTTTGGTAATTCAAACACCTGTCCACTAGAAACTGGAGTGCAGCCACTGAACAGTTGTCAGATGGTAACTGTAATGTTTATAGATTCAATCCATAGATCTGCCTCTATGTTGCACAAAGTGCCAAAAAGTTATATAGCCAGACATCTGGCAACTGGAAGAGTGTCTATCTCTTTAGCGCCCGACTGGCCCTCGAAGTTCTATTTGTGTATGCTGTGCTGATCCCGGGAAAGCCAACGTGAGTTTAAAATTGTTATCTCCCTCATTTCTGTCCGCAGACTTGTTAACAATAACTTCTGCCTACTCATTCCCTGCCAGTAACAGAGTCAAAGCAAGATATGAAAAGAGAGTTGCCAGACCTTCGGCTGCCTGTTTCAGTTTCTGCTTAAGTGTGCCCTCCTACTCTATCTGGCCAAATGCAATCAAACAGACACTCTGATTCTCCCCAGAGCAGAAGTCATTCTCACATAGTAATGTGAGCATTCAGTGAGGCATTCAAACTTGTTTCAACTTTTGAGGTCCAAAAAATGCTCTTTAGGAAAATGCCTTACTAAGGTTCCTGATTCAGTCTCCCCTTGTAGGAAGGGACAAAATAACAAGATGAGAGAATGCATACACTCTACATGTTTCCAATGACATGTGATCACCTGAAATATAGTATTGATGGAACCATGAAATGGGGGCACGTGTTAATTTCTGTTAACACTTCCCACAAATCTACTGTTTTTTTAAAATTCTTTGAGACCATTTATTCAGCAAACATATATATTTGCGTGCATGTGTGTGAGTGTGTGTCTGAAAGCATGTACCAAAATTATGTGTTTCTGGATGTTGGGGCATATACCTGGAATCCAGCAATAATTGGGAAGTGGGGATCAGTGGATCCCCTGGGGCAAGCTATACTCACAGAATCAGTGAGCTCTGGGTTCAAATGAAAGACCCTGTCTTGAATAAAATGGAGAGTGATGTTGGCCTTGGCCTCCACATGCAGCATGCAGGCAAATATGCTTGAACTCACACACATACACATGTACATGCATGAAGGCACACACACACACACACACACACACATAAAATTGTCTGTGTACATATTAAACAATGGGTGTATTTTATCCAGAGAATTCTGAGTTTTGAAAGTTCAGGGGGAAAAAAATCCCTAATTAGACTTTACTTTTGTTGTATTTCTAGGGCTCCTGATGGGACTTTACCATTCTGATTTTCCTTCTCAGCAAAGCGTTTGTGGAGGTGTTTCCCATGACCACTGGAGCTCTCACATTTCTGCCCAGTTTCTTATGCATGGTTTATCTTCTCCATTTCCCCCTTTCAGGACGCACTTGTGGTACCTGCAGGCCATGGACCAACACTGTGAGGGGTATGAAGGGTTAACAGGATTTTCATTACAGATGAAGAGAGATGGATCTGAAGAGAATCCCCTCAGGTCACATGCGAGGAGAGAGGCCTGATGTTTTGGCTATTTGCCATTAAAGCTCATTAAAACGACTCCATAGCTATGTCTAATTCTAATGAAAAATTAATGCTAAAACGTTAAGGGCTAGAGAATCTTAGTAGTGACGGTGACAGAAGGCAGGGTGACTAGACTCTGTGGCTGTCCATCCCCTCTCAACAATGGGGCTTAGCCCCATACGTCACATAAGAGTCCGTGACAGTTTTTCACACATGAGTTCAGGTATTTCTAAAACATCTATGTCCAAGGGGAGACATCTCACATTGTGGATTCATTGTACAAATATAGCAGGTTCTTCATTTTTTTCTTTTCCCCTTTTGCATGCATTCTGTGCATGTGGCTATACGCTTATACACGTGTGTATGTACCAGTACATGTCTGTGTGTGTATGTATGTGTCCATGGAGGCCAGAGTTTGACACTGACTACTACTTCAACTCCTCTCCTTATTTTTTGAGATAGAGTATCTCGCTATACCTAGAGCTAATATGATTTGGTGCTGGGGATCCTCCTGTCTCTGCCTGCCCAGTGCTGGGACTATAGGCATGTGCACCTCACTTGGCTTTTACGTGAGTACTGGGGATTCAAACTCAGCTTCTTATGTTTGTGAAGCAAGCACTTTACCAACTGAGCCATCTCCCCAGGCCTCCCTTTTTGTGATACAGGGTCTCATGTTACCCAGGCTGGCCTCTAACTCTCCATGCACAAGGCTGGTCTTGAACTCTTGATCTCCCTGCCTCTATTTCCTATGCTTGGATTGCAGGTACGCACACCTATCTTTTCCATGGCAGGCTTATTTTCAAAGCAACTTAAGTAGAAATTAAACCAAGTCCTAAGATACCAGTCAAAAAAACACCTCAGCGTATCAGTTTTCTAATATGATTAAAACTGAAGCACATTTTAGGCCTGTCAATTTATTCCATCCTGAAATCAGTAATTACCATAGTGCCAACATATTCTTCTGAATGCTCATAATTCAGAGAAGAATTGGCCCACGGACCTCAGTTTCCACAACTCTGCGCTTGATGGGACTGATGTTCTGGTCCACATAGCAGTGTTACAATATTTAATTCCCACTACAGCTCATCTGTGCAGAGGAGCCTCATTGTGATTCTATCTGTGGCTAATCTGACCTTCCTCCAATGCACCCTCCAGAGCTGCCTACGTTCCCCACCTACCTCTGGCTAGAGCAAAAACTATTAACTAAATGGCCATTTTAGCCTCAAGTGTTGCCTGATCCAATAACGTAAACAGAAGTAATGACCCATTTCTCTTCTGTAAAGATGCCTGGCATTCAGCTGTATCGCTCCCTCAGACTTCTCTTTGAAGATGCTGCTGAATATAGGAGAAGGCTATGCCCTGCAGGATCCCTGGCTGGTGGGGAAGAGTCAGGTTTCAAGTACGTTATTTTCAGTATCTTCTCTTTTGTGGTTGCTCTTTCTTATCTTCCTTACCCATCCGTGCCACTTTCTCAGATGGCATTGTCTTATTTTTAAAATCTTTTTTATGTAATTTATTTATTAGAGAGAGAGAGTCAGAAGGTGGGTGGGGGGAATAGGCATGTCACGATCTCCAGCCACTGCAGATGAACTCTAGATGCATGCCGCCATCTTGTGTGTCTGATTTATGTGGGGACTAGGGAATGAAACCTGGGTCCTTAGGCTTCATAGGCAAGTTCCTTAACTGCTAAGCCATCTCTCCAGCCCACCCTTGCCCCCCGATGGCATTTTGTTTAAAATCTTCACTTAGAGTGACAGAAGCTGTGTTGGTCTTTTCAAGATCTAGAGATCCACCCCAGCTGACTTGATCCCCAGTCGAGCTCATATTAACCTCACCGTGTCTACTGAAGTTGACTGTGTTAGGACTCCCCAACTCTGGATCAAGAACTACCCTGGGAGCATTCAGAAGCTCTTAGTCCTTTTCCATGTCACATTGGAAACAAAGGTGGCTGAAGATGCTAAACATCCAACTGCAGTCATAAGGTTGTCCTGCACTCCTTCCTCTACTCCTGCCTTCCTTTACTCCTTGGTCTTCCTACCATGCCCTGAGCTTTAAAAGAGGTGGGCTGTTTCTTTGACTTCTCCCATATCATATTTTCTTATTACTGTGTAGCAGGCTCAGCTGACATCTGGAGTTAAGGAAATTTAGGAAATCTGCCATGGTGGTTTGATTCGGGTGTCCTCCAAAAACTCACATGTTCTGGAATGCTAGGTCTTGGCTGGTGGCAATTTGGGAACTGAAGCCTTGCTGGAGGGGATGTGTTGTTGGGGCTGGGTTTATGGGTGTTATAGCTAGTTTTCCTTTACCAGTTTTTAGCACACTCTCCTGCTGCTATTTTCTACCTTATGTTGGCTGGGAGATGATGTCAATTCTCTGTCGGTGCCACATTTCCCTCAGCCATTATGGAATTCCCCTTGAGTCTATAATCTATAGTAAACCCTTTTCTCCCACATGATGCTTTTGGTTGCATGTTCTGTGCCAGCAATACAAAGGTAACCACAACATCTGCTCACCAGACAATAATCTGCTGTACTTTGAATTTCAAAAGCTAAATGCTACCTCAATCATTCTCTCCATCCTCCTTCAGTCCATGTTTTGATCTACACAAGGAAAATGGTTGGAAAATAATCCATTATTTGGAAGGCAAAGAGGAAAACAAAAATATTTAAAAACCAATTAACCCTCTGATACATATACTGATAGAGGACAACACATACACTCTTCCATTACAGGATATACACTGCAATTCTGTATAGGAAGTATAAATATCATGGAAACTTACAGAAAATCCAAGTCAGAATGTAAGAAAGAAATATGAGATATTTAATTGCTTGTAGAGATGTGAGAATATCTATTTAACGGTGTACTTTTTCAGCACTGTTGTGGTTTAAATGTAAAATGTCCCTGTGTAGTTGAACTCCTGGTGGCACTGTTTTGGAAAGTTGTGAAACCTTTACGGGGTGGAACCTCACTCAAAGTGGGTTGCTGGGGGCAGACCTTGGAGTTTTATACCTGAGCTCCACTTTCTGTCTGTATCTGCTTCCTGACTATGGATACAGTGTAACCAGCTGCCTCATTCCTGCCACCATACCTGCTCCACCATAATCATCTGCATCCTTTCTTGTACCGTGAGCCAGCATAACTCCTCCTTTTTGCTTGTTGTCAGGTATTTGGTCACAGAAATGAGAAAAATAACTAACATACATGTTACTTTCATGCTGCTGGAGCAAAACAAGCAAACGAAAGCAGCTGGTGCTTGGAAGAAAGAGATTATTTTGGCTTACAGTCTCTGGGGGAAGCCACAAGATGATGGGAAAAGGCTGGTAGAGCAGAGACTGGACATCACTCCTTACCACAGCAGCTGGAATTAAGCAGCACAAGAGTGAACTAAATGCTGGCAAGGGGAAAGCTGGCTATAATACCCCAAAGCTCATCCCCAGCAACACACCTCCTCCAGAAAGGCTCCATCTCCCAAATGGCCACTAGCTGGGGTCCAAGCATTCAAAACTTGAATTTATGGGGGACATCTAATACAAACTGTAAGAACCAAGCACAGATGGACACACCTGCATGCTCCTGGCCCAGAAAACTAGGACAAATCAGAATTTTGATGACTAATGTATGCCAGCACAGTGCTGGGTCTCTAAGAGGGGAGTCAGCAGACCCCAGAGGCAAGGAACACAGCCCACCACATGGTGAGAAGAAAATCGTGAAATTTTGTTCACGTTTGTTGATAGTGGCACAGTGCAAAATAAGAATTTCGTACATTTCCCAGATGACTTTACCTCAATGCCCCTTCTCAATTCACAGATTAGATGAAGGGTTTTAGGGAAGGACAAAGCATTTAAGAATGTGTAAGGAGTTTTGACAGTGCACTCATCATTTATTTGTATTTTTAGTTTATTATGACATGCAGTTTACATGAGGCAAGATATGTGGATTTCCAAGATGTGCTCTTTTATTATTTCAAATTATTTTAACTAATTTTAGTGTGATAAGCTTCATGATGAACTTCTGATACATACATGTCATAGTACTTTCCTCATATTTTTCACCCCATGACTCTCCTTCATTCTTCACCCTCTCCACTGGTCTACTTCCACCCCCCAAGCAGGGCCACTTTGCTTTCATGCCATATGTATGTGTATATATTGCTAAATCTAGAGTTTATATAGGGGGAAAAGATGATATGCTCATTAAAGAGGAGAATCTATATTATTTTGTAATGATATGGGTAACGTGGTGGAATGTTCTTTTTGTTCAAATATATTTTATTTATTTATTTATTTATTTATTTATTTATTTATTTATTTATTTACTTATTTGAGAGACAGAAAGAGGGAGAGAGAGACTGGGCATGCTAGGGCATCCAGCCACTGCAAGTGAACTCCAGATGCGTGCGCCCCTTGTGCATCTGGCTTATATGGGTCATGGAGAATCGTATGGTAGCCTCGAACTCACAGTGATCCTCCCACCTCTGCCTCCAAGTGCTGGGATTAAAGGCTTGCACCACCACGCCTGACTCCCAAATGTTCTTATTAAACAGGGTTTGCAACTCCTGGAAACCTAAGTTGTTAAATTTAATAATAGTTATGCATTTGTGACAAAAAATAAAATCCCAGATTTGTTGTTTTTCTTGTCAGTAATATACTATTTTTTTCCTTTTCTGTAAAAGACCATTTTAATCACATTGGTCTCATAAAATAATAGACTACTATAATAACACAAAATGTTAATTAAATGTAGCAATAACTTTCCCTAAGTATAAAGATATAATTTGTATTATTAATTAAACCAATAAAATATTTTTCAAAAATATTTTTATCACTTATCTCTATCATTTAAAATATTTATTTCATTTATTTAATATGTGTGTGTGTGTGTGTGTGTGCGCGTAGGTCAGAGAACATTTTTTAGGTCAGTCCTCCCTTTTCCCCTTCTTTTTTTTTCTTTTTGGTTTTTCGAGGTAGGGTCTCACTGTAGCTCAGGCTGACCTGGAATTCACTATGTAGCCTCAGGGTGGTCACGAACTCTCAGGGATTCTCCTGCCTCTGCCTCCCGAGTGCTGGGACTAAAGGCGAGCACCACCACGCCTGGCCCTTCCTCCTTCTTTTAAGGCAAGCTCACTCATTGTTCACCTCTTCCTTTGTAAGCTTCTGGAAAACTCTCCTAGCTCTGCCTCTCTTCTCACCATAGGCACACAAAGATTACAGAAGCCTGCTAGAGCTTCCAGTTTTTATGTAAGGTCAGAGGATCTGAATAGAGGTACTCAGTGTTGTTCAGCAAGCGTTTATCCACTGAGCCATCTCCCTAGCCCCAAATATCTTTTTTCTAACAGTATAATAATATGTGTAAGTGGTGCATCATTTAACATAAAATGTAAAAGAATGTTCTGTGTATTCTGAGATGAGCTACGCCCGCTCAATTGCTGATTAGTGAGGAAACCATCAGAGGTTGGGGCGGCTACTCTTGGCCTTTGGCATGTGCTTCCTAATTGATACTCCTATTCCTAAATATTTTATTTATTTATGAGAGGGGGAGAAAGAGAGAGCGGTGGAGGGAATGGGCTTGCCAGGAACTCTAGCCATTGCAAAGGAACTCCAGATGCATGCTCCATCTTGTGCATCTGGCTTTACTGGGGGAGTGGGGAATTGAACCTAGGTCCTTAGGCTCCACAAGCAAGTGCCTTAACTGCTGAGCCATCTCTCCAGGCCAGATACTCCTATTCTTATTGCCATCTTCAGCAGCTTGGGAGCTTTCCCACTCCCAGTCTCAGAGTTAGGGCAGCTGGTCTCTGTATAGACGAGTTTTCCAGCCACAGATGCAACCAATTGCAGAGTGAAATTGCTCAGATCAGAAAGGTCTGTATGTAATAAGTACAAAACTTTTTGGTCATTACTCAACAACTACAATAACAAGTTTTTACATTGGATAAGATAATGTGTAATCTGGACATGATTTAAAGCATACTCATGGGGCTGGAGAGATGGCTGAGTGGTTAAGGCACTTACCTGCAAAGGCTAAGGTCCCAGGTTTGATTCCCCAGTACTTATGTAAAGCCAGATGCACAAGGTGGCACATGTGTCTGGGGTTCATTTGCATCAGTTACAGCCCTGACATGCCCATATTTTCTCTTTCCTCTTTCTTTCTCATAAATAAATGAAATGATTGAATAAAATAGTTTAAAAATTATATAAAGTGTACTAGTGGATAGATGTGTCTAGATTGTACACAAGTACTAAGCCATTTTTTAGGTAAAGGCTTTGAACATTCACAGATTTTGTCATCACTGGGGTAGGAAATAAGGAGGGACAACTGCAAATGACTGATTGGAAATCTGTACACCCCAGCTTCAATCAGAACCCATGTTCTAACCACTATTACACATGCTTAGACCTTGCAAAGACTCAAGGTATAGTAACGGCTTGACCACTTAGTTTGATGAGGTGCAAAGATTTACTAAGGTTCTCATATTCTGTGTGTGTGTGTGTGTGCACACGCACGCGCTCACGTGCCAGAGGTCCTCTTCAATCCCTTTCCAACTTATATTTTAAGTAAAGTTTCTGGCTGAACCGAGAGCTAACAGATCAAGCTAGACTAGCCAGTGAGCCCAAGGAATCCTATCATCTCCAGCTCATCACCAAGGTAACAGGCACTCATGACCACACTCAGCATATTTTAAAAATATGTTATATATTTTTTATTTACTTGAGAGAGGCAGATAGAAAGAGAGAGAGAGAATGGGTGCACTAGGGCCTCCAGCCACAGCAAACGAACTCCAGGGCACACACCACATTGTGCATCTGCTTACATGGGTCCAGAGGAATTGAACCTGGGTCCTTTGGCTTTGCAAGCAAATGCCTTAACTGCTAAGCCATCCCTCCAGTCCCATAATCAGCATCTTACATGGGCTCTAGGGACTGGAACTCAGGTCCTTATGCTATATCCACTGAACCATTTTCCTGGCCCGGGTGCTCAAGTATAGATCTTACTCATCTTACACATCAATACTTACGCTGGCTTATGTTGAAGGGTTGAAAGGTGGGTTAAGTTTCTCTGTCATCCTCTTCTAATGCAAAGCATATGGTTGGCACCACAAGGCACTAACTACAGTATCAAAGGTCTGCTCCTGGCTGGCTGTCCTAACCGTGAGCAAAGAACCTAAAGGAAAATGCTCACTTCATTACCGTCTACATACACCCAAACCCCAAAGAGTGGCAGTGATACAACAGTTCCTCATTTTAAAGCTGTCCATGGAACTGATGCGGGGTGGGGGGGACATCTGTTTAGGTCTCTGTGCTATCAAAAAAATGTCTTCACGAGCCAAGCGTGGTGGTGCACGCCTTTAATCCCAGCACTCGGGAGGCAGAGGTAGGAGGATCGCCGAGAGTTCGAGGCCACCCTGAGACTACATAGTTAATTCCAGGTCAGCCTGGACCAGAGTGAGACCCTACCTCGCAAAAGCAAAAAAAAAAAAAAAAAAAAAAAAAAATGTCTTCACAACGTTGTATACAGTCAATTTATGTGCAATATACAGGAACTCCTGAAACTTGGGTTACTTGCAGACGGGGTATGAAGTCGGCTAGGCAGCCATTACTGTTCATCATGTCAGCAAGTGCTCTTTAAGCGGGAGATTACTGACAAGATGGAGTGTAATGACAATGAGGAAAACGTTAAAGTGTTACTATCTGTCATGTCAACCCACTGTCCACCGCTGGGGTAAAGTTAGCTTGTTACAGAATTCTCATAGGCTAGCGAGCAGAGGCCACAGAGCTCAGGGAAGTAATCCCATCATTTAAATTTTATTCTTCTTTTCACAATCTACCCAAAGGCTGCAGGCACTCTAATGGCTCAAGCTTCAGGCAGCAGTGAATTGCTGTGGCAGCCATAAGCCTCAGAAACAGGGTCCTGTAATGGAAAAACCGACAGTTCCTGCACTATGGCCGCGTTAACAGGTGTCACTCTGATAAAAGCTGGCTTAGTCAACCACAATTTGGCCCAATTATATGGAACTGCTATAGTCCCCATCAGCCTGATGCTCATTCTGGCCTAATAATTTGTGCACTTTGGGGTGCGTGTGTGTGTGTGTGTGTGTGTGTGTGTGTGTGTGTATTGGCACTTTCTAAATGGGTTCCCTCTACCCTGAATGTGGAGTGTGGAATGAATACAAGGTTCTCTGTTTAGACAGCCAGGTCACTGTGCCTGGGAGATGACATCAAGGACGGAGAAGCAAAACTTGTCACTAAAGGAGGACAGAATAGATGGATCATGGGGGAAGTGAGCATTTCCAGCCTTGTCAAGGCAAAGCCTTCATCAGCAGGCAGCAAAAGAGGCAGTCCAGTTGTGGCTGGTAGACAGGAACGGCAGCTGAGTATGCAGTCAGCAGCTGTACATTTATAAAGCCAGGAGGTCAGGCATGGCTCCAGGCCCTAGGGGGACAGCATAATTGTTTCCCTTAAGGAGCCTGTTGTTTAGTGGAAGATAAAAATGTCAAGAAATAAATACAGGTTTCTTGATTTGCTTCATGCCAAACCAAGATAAGGCTGGAGTGCAAGGTGCTGGGCATCGTGATTTTCCTTGTACCATTCTACCACCTTGTAACTTATCTGCCCATCTCCCACCCACCCACCCACCCTTTCACCTGACATTTACTGAATGCTTCTTTGGTGTTGGGTTCTCCTTTTCTTTCTTTCTTTCTTTCTTTCTTTCTTTCTTTCTTTCTTTCTTTCTTTTCTTTCTTCTTTCTTTCTTCTTCCTTCCTTCCTTCCTTCCTTTCTTCTTTCTTTCTTTCTTTCTTTCTTCTTTCTTCTTTCTTTCTTTCTTTCTTTCTTTCTTTCTTTTCCCTTAAACATTTTAAAATATTTTTTAATATTGTATTTATTTATTTGGGAAAGAGGCAGAGAGAGAGAGAGAGAGAGAGAGAGAGAATGGGTGCACCAGGGCCTCCAGCCACTGTAAACGAATTCCAGATGCATGCGCCCCCTTGTACATCTGGCTTACATGGGTCTTGGAGAATCGAACCGGGATTCTTTGACTTTGCAGGCAAACGCCTTAACCACTAAGCGATCTCTCCAGCCCCCTTCTTTTCTTTCTAGCACTAAAAATCCTTCCTCGAACTAACCAGGCTCTTCTCCCAGCTTTTCTGGTCCTCCCTCTTGAACCATCCGCCCATTCGTACCTATCCCCAACAGCTTCCACGTGAAGCCATGCTGCGTCTTCCATCAGTGTCTGCTGTTTCATTTCTACCTTCTGTTTCCTGTGCTTGCCAGTCCAGGCCGACCTTTATGTGATGGGGAGAGTGCCCTGCGCATAACATTCTTGGGTCGTGTTTGGCTTGGAATGGAATTAGCTCACACAAGGCCCATTAGTGATCTGGCCTCCCGGCTTCCTGTCACTCCTTATCATATCACACACACTACTTTATTTTTCTACATATCCTCTTTGATGTTTTAGTAACTAGTTCCATGTGTTCAGAAACCTCGTCTTATTTGCTGTTAACAATAAATTCAATGCTTAGCTGGGTTACAGCCTTTTAAATTCAAACCAGTAAATATTTATTGAATGAATGGATGATTGACTTTTGTTTTTTTTTTTTCCTCGAAATTCAGCTGAGCCTCATCTCCTCAGTAAAAGTTGTCATGACCTATCCTTCCCAATTCAAAATACTTTGTTCATTGCCTCAGTGTTCCAGTAACAGCTAGAATAAAAACTCTATCAAAATACTTACAAAACATCTTGCCATAATGAACTACTTGCCAATTTGCCCACACTTCGTCTAAGAGCTAAGGGCGGGCATATTTTTCCTGTGTGACTTTTTAAACCCATTTCTAGCACGTCCAAGTGTATGTTTGCTAAATGACTTGTTACATAAATGAGCAAGTGATCAGGTTACAGGAATAATCATGACATGACATCATATGTACCAACTGCACTGACCATGCTGTATACTCTCTCCAAGATTATCTGATTGAATCCTCACAGCAGTCCTAGAAGCTAGGCACTGTTCACACCTCTGTCGAAACACTAAGCAATTCGATAGCTTTTGAGGAAACACAGTTGGGAAGAACAGGAGCTTAGTCTGCCATGAAGTCTGGCTCACTAGGAACTAGTGACTGTGTCACGTTGCTACAAGCACTCAAATTATATAGAAACCACAATTTAATACAATATTTTCAATGTTAATGACATAAGAATTTTTTTCATTATTAAAATAAATTAAGCACCCTTGGAAAGATGGATAGAACACTCAAAGGAAATTCACTAAAGAAGAGAATTGCTTTCCACATAGATAGAAATGTTTAACATCAGTAGCAAGAAATACAACATAAAACAACCCCCCCATTTCACTCATAAAAATAAAAAGTACTTCACTTAATTATTGCTAAAGCCTTTCTAAGAACAATTTAGCAATTAGCTCCAAAAGCCTCAACAGGTCACATATTTTTGTAATTATTTTATATTTATTTATTTATTTATTTATTTATTTATTTATTTATTTATTTTGAGAGAGGAGAGAGAGGGGGGCAGATGGAGAGAGACACAGAGAGACAGAGAGAGAGACAGACAGAGAGAGAGAGAATGGGCGCATCATGGCCTCCAGCCATTGCAAATGAACTCCAGGCAAATATATCATCTTGTGCATCTGGCTTTATGTGGGTCCTGGGGAATAAAAGCTGGATCCTTTGTTTTGTGCTTTAACCACCAATGTCTCCATCCCTCATATATTTAGCAAATACACCTTCAGGAGTTTATACAAAGGGAACCCATTTCATGTTCAAACAATTGTATCAGTGAGGACATTCACCCCACTATTTTTATAACCATATCAAATTGCAAAAATGATAAATATCCAACAAGAGGGAATGGGTTGAATCAATCATGGTACGGTCCCACAGGAGACATCTCCATAGTCATGCCACGTCACCCTGAGGGATAATGCTAACTGACATCAGAAGTTCTTGGTGTCTTATGATTAAGTAAAGGCAATTGAGTTATACAATACCTTGTAGACCATGTTCCCATCTTTATCAAAACTATTTGGAAGTTTAGGAGAAGGTCAGTATTGCTCCTCTGAGTGGCAATATATTAGGAACTTGTTTCTCATCTTTATATTCTTCATTTTGCTTATCTTAAGATCCTAGTTTTTTTTTAAACTTTGTGTGTGTGCACTTGCATGTGTGTGTATTTGCCTGTGTGTGTATGTGTGTTTGTGTGTGTGTGGTGCATGCCCAGGGGTGTGCACACAGGCACTCTCATGAATACAGTAGACAGAGGACAACTTCAAGTGACACCCTCAGGAGCAATGTTCACTTTTTATGAGGCAGAGGTGTCTCACGGGCCTGGAGCTCACCAAGGAAGTAACACTGGCTGGACCACAAGTCCCCCGGGTCCTCCTAGCTCTGTTTTGCCATTGCATGGAAATAGTTTCTATAAAATTAAAATACAGCATTGTATGGCACAATGCAGGTCAGGCCCTAGCCAGACTGCATGCTAAAAGAAACCAGGCCACACGCCTCAGGTTTTCTCACCAAGATGGCGGGTAGTCAATGAAGGGTAAGATTCCATGAGATGGGGCAACCTAAGATAGGCACGGTTGCATGTGATGATCCCTTGGGGCCTGGGCTCAACAATGGCTTGGCAAAGAACCATGCCGCCCAGAGTCGCCAATAATAAAAACAAAAAGGAGGATATGTATGGCACAATGCAGATCGGGCCCTAGCCAGACTGCATGCTAAAAGAAACCAGGAAGTGGCTTCTGTGGACGTGGCATCCTGCACAGGGCTGGCGTGACAACAGCTACAGTCCCATGCTTGTGTGAAACCTGCTACGAGATGATCTGCCTGGAGACAGGCTGTCATTAGTCACAAGAAGGGGACAACCCCATACAACGATTGGCCAGTCAAACCCTTTAAACCCCACACTTCCTTGAATAAACAAGTTTGCAGCAGCTTGCCCTCTGCCTGCTTCCACCCAACTCCCGGAGTCTGTGTCATGACTCCGCACCTCTCACCCCCTACTCGGCAGAGACCCTGCTGTCCCTCCTGGGCTGGCCCTAGGGGGGACCCCAACACAGCATGATTATAATAAGAGAAGGGTGGAGCAAGGTTTTTCCTGAGGTGAGTTATATATGTGAATGAAGTGGGACAGATAGCTTGCAAAGGGTGTAACAGGCAAGTTCAGGATGTGTTGGAGGTGGCCCTAGCATTGTGTGCCATGTTAAGGAAGTCAGGCTTGGTTCTGGGGACAGCGCACCACTGGCAGAGTGAACAGCAGAGCAGATGAAGACAGCCGGAGTCTGTTCTAGAGCACCATTTTGCAGGCATGGTGGGAGTGAGAGCCTGTTAGGGCCAGGTTAGGGCCTGGAGATGCTGAAGAAAGAGATGGTAAACATGTGACTCAGACCAACGGTACTAGTGGAGTAAAAGCAATGTGTGTGTGTGTTTTTAAATAGGCCTGACTGAGTTTTTTAAGTTTTTAAAATTTTATTTATTAGAGACAGAAAGAGGGAGGGAGAGAAAGAGAGAGACTGAATGAGAGAGAAAGAACAGGAGCACCACGGCCTTTAGGCACTGCAAACAAACTCCGGATGCATGTGCCACCTTGTGCATCTGGCTTACGTGGGACTTGGAGAAGTGAACCTGGGTCCTTAGGCTTCACAGGCAAGTGCCGTAACTGCTAAGCCATCTCTCCAGCCCAGCACTGCGTTTTTAAAGACAAAATGAGGCTGAGCCTGTAAGCTCTGAGACTCAGTGCACAGTTACCAGTTGGCAGGAAAGGAGCCTTGATTAATGCTTTGGTTTCTGACCAAGGTTACAAGTGGATGATGGTCTCTTCACAAAGGCTTTGGACACAGAAGGGGAAGTAGGATTCTTGTGAAGATGAAGTGTTCTGGGTCAGATCCTCTGAGCTCAAGATTTTTCTGATACACATGATGATGTGTGGAAAGTTTCCAAAGATACACATCCGACATGGCGTGCACCACGCAACTTTAATCTGGAGACAAGAAAAGAAGGAAAGAAAGCTTAAAGTTCTCAGTGTTACATGCAAACAAAGTCTGGGGCCGAAGACCCCAAGGGATTCCAGGATGGCTGAAATACAGTTTTCTAGGGAGAGCAGTTGCAGATAAATCTAGAAAGTTTAGAGCTAGATCAAATAATTCCATTCATTGTGTGTTTGTTCGTTTAATGCTGTAAGAAAGAGAGAACTTTTGAGGCCATTTGGACCACAGGAGTCATACAGTAGAAAGAGTTCTAATAGTAATAAGCAATTTCATGCAGAAAAATGAAAATATTTATAGCTACTCCTGGAGAGATGGCTTGGCAGTTAAGTGCTTGCCTGTGAAGCCTAAGGACCTCGGTTTGAGGCTCAATTCCCCAGGACCCACATAAGCCAGAAGCACAAGGTGGCACATGTATCTGGAGTTCATTTGCAGTGGCTGGAGGCCCTGACACACCTATTCCCTCTCTCTCTATCTGCCTCTTTCTCTGTCAATCGCTCTCAAATAAATATATTTTAAAAAAAAAAAAAGAAACCACACCTGGCTGAAAAGGTGTATGTTTTTTTTAAATACTATTTGAACATTTTAAGCCATCTACTGTGAATCAGACCTTAGTCTCATCTATGACTCCCGAAAATTTTATGAGGCACGCATTATCACAATCATGTTATAGTTGAGGAAACTGAGGCACTTAAAGACTAATAAATCTGCTCAGGTCGTACACTTAGTAAGTGGTGGAGGTTTACTCAGAATTAGGGGAATCCATGAAAGAGGGTCTTGGATAGGAGATATGCCAGTGTGACATGGTCTGTTTGCCATGTAAGTGGGGAGGTGAGGAGGTAAGAGGCAATTCTATGAGAAAGAATAGCTTGTAAGTATGCACAGCACTGAAAATCATTCTATACACTTGGAATAAAAGATTCCTGTAGAGGAGGTGATAAGCCCAGGTCAGGGCTTCACAAGGTCTTAGCTAAGCCTTCTAAATTTTTTCAATGTAGGAAATGGGAATTTTCAGCAGATTTGGGTCATAATCAGATTCCCATTTTAGAGACAGGGGCTAAATGGAGCAGAGAATACTGGGAAACCAGAAAGCCAAGAAGGAAAAGAAGGCTAGGCAATGAAGAGACTGAGGGGGGTAGAATATTTGAGAGAGAAGAAAGGAGATTCTTCTAGGTTTTATTTTATTTATTTTTCAAATATATTATTTTTATTTATTTATTAGATAGAGAGAGAGTAGGTATGTCAGGGCCCCTAGCCATTATGAACAAACTCCAGATGCATGTGCCACCATATGCATTTGGCTTATGCGGGTACTGGGGAATTGAACCTGAGTGCTTAAAGATTTCACAGGTAGCACCTTAACTGTCATCTCTCCATTCCTCTCCCAGTTTTAGGAGTACATATCAAGAAATATTCAGAGGAATTCTTTGCTTTTTTGTTTCTTTTCTTTTCTTTCAGGTTTTTAGGAAAAGATGCCGAGTTTGGTTTGCACCCGGTTTTTGTGCCTAGGACCACTTGAGAGACAGTAAAACCACAGATCAGGAGACTAGCATCGTGGGTCAGCAGAGAAGAACTGGCCTTATCCATCTGACAATGCTCACCTGGAGCCTTGAGTACACATAAAGTCTCCAGGACTGTGTGACAAGAGTACATTAAGAGTACTGGAGGACATGTCTGTGGAAACATGTTGACATCGGGGGCTTGAGCCAAGGGGAAAACAATAAACTGTAAAATAGGTGGAGAACAAGTTTCAGAGAGTAGGGAGGAGAATAAAAAGCAAGCAGTCGAGTAAATAAAGTAGAAAAGTGAATGAACTCTAGCAAGTTAGAAGTCACTGGTAATCTTTGCAGGAGCCTTTGCATGAATGTCTACAGAAGTGTAGACAGGGACCATAGGCTGCTTCACTTAAAAGGAAGAGTCCGGAAAAGAGGCTTTTGCCATCGCACAAAGGGTGAGTGTGAGTTTGTGCTGAAAGGTCAGAGTTAGAGGGTGAGGAAACTGGTGATATGGAGGGAGACTAAGATGAGAGGGAGAAGGCAGGTGAGGATGTGTGTGTGTGCAGGTGCATGCAGAGGGCAGAGTGTCTCCTGCAGTCTCCGCTCTCTTCTGAGTCCCCTTTTCCACTTACTGGTGTTTGTTTGCCCGGCCCTGACTCTGCATGGTGGCATTTCACTTCATTGACTACCACTGATGACTACGGTATGCCCATCTGTCGCTCTGTCTGTCTGGCTCCTGAATTTCTCATTATCCAACCCAAGCATGGCCAGTTGGAACTTACTGGGATAGTTATCTCTCTTGCAGTATCATGGATGTGACCTGAACAGACAGACATCTTATCTGTGTCTCTCACTTCCTGGAGTTCCTGCTCTTCTCTCTACTTTTCAGATATGAAAACAAGAAGGGCTTGCTAGGGCTGAAGAGATGACTTAGCGGTTAAGTCACTTGCCTGTGAAGCCTAAGGACCCATGTTCAATGCTCCAGATATGATGTAAGCCAGACACACAAAGGTGAGGCAAGCGCAAGGTCATACACGTCCACTTGGTGGCACAAGCATCTGGCGTTCAATTACAGTGGCTGAGGTCTTGGCGCACCAATTCTCTCTCTCTAAAATAATAATAATAAAATAATTTAAGAAGAGAGGCTTGCTAACTCATCCAAAGTCATGCAGTCTGTGGAGTTAAGATCAAGGCTCCTAGGACTCCTGATCATAAATTCTGTTCCACTGGATTTGAGGTGAAGAGTCTGGAAGCAAGGAGACCAGTGGAGAAGTTTGGACTAAAGGAAGTTTGTTGTCATTGGGAATAGAGAGACATGGATGGAACTGTTTTGGAAGTCTTGTCATAGCTAGAAGGAATAATAGACTTAAACTTTGAGAGTTGTAGGGCAAACGACATGACTACTGGGGTCCAAAAGTGGTGTTATCAGTGGGCCAGATCTTGGATTCTAAATAATATTTCAGCCTTGGCTGATTCCAAAGCTGGGGAGAGAAGGTCCAAGGTGAACCTGGGATGCATTTCTTTGCCAGAAAACAACAAAATGCTCAGAGATTAATGGGATTGTGTCAAAAGGACACAGGAAGCCTCCCAGAATTGGCTTGAAAGACACCTTTACTGGATGAATTGGAGACAACTAAGCAAGAAAAATAATGAGTAAGTAATACAAAAAGTATTTTTCATGAGACAGGGAAGAGAAAGGGAGACAGCATAGAAAGAGGGGGTGGGGGAGAGAGCACACCCAAGCACAAGTGGTTAAATGAATAAATGTAGGATAATAATAGAATCAGAAAATTACCATTTTGCAATGATAAGTATGTTAGACACACACACTGCTAATGTGTTCTAAAACCATTGGGTTGTTGAGAAATAGAATACTCATTCCAACTTGAGTCACCACATATAACTTTTAACTACAAAATAAATGTCTATTTATTTATATGTTTGTGTGTGGTAGGCATGTGTTTGCATGGGTGGGTATGCACATGTATATGCATGCATGTGGAGATCATAAGACAATGTAAGGTGTTACCTTCAGGAATGTTGTCCACCTCTTTTTGAGAAAGTGTCTTTCATTGGATTGGAGCTCCCCAGTTAGACTGAACTAAGTGGTCAATGAGCTCCCAGGGATCCTCCTGTCTCCAGCTCCCCCACACTGGGGTTAGAGATGACACCACCACCCCAGGCTTATTTATGTGGAGACTGGGGATTGCACTCAAGTCATCATGCTTTCAAGGCAAACACTTTACCAGCTAAACTGTCTCCTCAGCCTCCAAATGTATATTTCTAATGGAGAGATCTTGGAGCTAATACATAGCAAGCTCATCATCATTAAGAAAGATAGGGTGGGGCTGGAGAGATGGCTTAGCAGTTAAGGCTCCTTCCTGCTAAGTCTAGGAACCCAGTTCCAATCTCCAGGTCCCACATTTAGCCAGATGCAAAGTGAAGTGAGGGCGCAAAGCCGCACTTGCCCACAAGGGGGCACACACATCTGGATTTCTTTCACAGCAGCTGAGAGACTGCTGGCGTGCCCATTCTCTGTCTCCTTCTCCCTCTTTTCTGTCTCTCTCTCTGTGTCTCTCTCCAAAAATAAAATAAAATAAAATAAAATAAAATAAAATAAAATAAAATAAAATAAAATAAAATAAAATAAAGAAAGACAAGGTGGTTCCCCATGTGATGCAGTGGGAAGTACATGGCAATAGTGTAGCACATAGGTCTATAATTTCTAACTCAGATCTCACCAGGAGGAATCAAACCAACAGTATTGACCACTTGAACTCTGTACAAGTTTTGATGTCTTAAAAGACAGAAAATGTTATCTGGGACTGGTTGCTTTTAACTTAAAGAGATATTTCAACCAAAACCAGTGCATGGAACTTGGATCTCAGGTTTCTGAACACAGCAAATGAACAATTAGGAATAACTGAAGGCATTTGTTTGTGGCCTGTATATAAATGACATTTAAGCAAGAATCCTAGAGTTTACTAACTCAGGACCAGCATGGGAAGAGTCTAGAAGTTCCCCCTTTATGCTAACAACAAGCAAAATCCTAGACAAACAGAAAATGAGCCCTGCATCTTAGAGCCATCAGAGAAGTCAACTATTTAAAGTGCTGATCAGCAAAACAGTCTATCAACCTAAGATCAGGCTTGTGCTTCTTCCACGTGATAATGGCATTATAGTTAAGTAGGAAAATGCCTACTTCTACGGGGACCAAAACAGAAGTGGAGTTTTGTAATGTCTTCAATGGCACTTTCAAATATACAGAGAAATGCTCTCACCTAATACATTCTTCAAAATGTGTCTGTTGGGGCTGTAATAAATAAAATAGAAAATTACCAAAATGATAAAAAGTAAAGAGTAGAATTGTAAAAATGTCATTTTCTGATCTATGAATCATTAAGAGACCATATCCAAATCTTTAAAAAAAGCCAAGTTCTGCCTACAAGAAGGAAATGGTTTATTGATCATAAATACTGTATCCTGTAATGACAGAAAGATTTGTTTAAATCACAGAAACTCCCTATGCCTAGTAATTCCACTCTTATATATTTATCATAATCACATGAAAACAGGTTCGCACAAAATGTGCATGTAAATGCTTAGCATTCTACCTATGATCATCTTCAAGATGAACAATCCCCAAAGTTTTCCAGCAGGTGAATGTATAAACAGGTTGTTTGTCTCATACAAAACTCGTCAAAAAATATAAATATAAAGCATGCATAAATACAATAGGAGGACAAGAATTAGGCTGGAAGATGCTAAGTGGTTAAAGACGCTTGCTCTGTAAGCCTCCTGACCCAACTTTGATTCCACAGCACCCATGTAAAGCCAGATGCAAAGTGTGCACCAGTCTGTGATCCCAATGTGCCTATGGCACCAGGAGGCAGAATACAGGAATGCACAAGCTGTAGGCCAGCTAGACTGGTGCTCCTAGTAGCACACCAAGAAGAAGAGAGACCCGGTTCAAAGAAAGTGGAAATATTGGTCTGTCCTGGGAACAGTACAATGCCTGATGATTTGCCAGTTTCTAGAAGTAAATAATCCAACTATGTCTCTTGCATTAGGTCATATTTTCCATTTTTTTATAGGAAGGAAAGAAAAGGAAATTTATTGAGTGTTAATTAAACGGCAGGCATTGCATTAGGTGTTTGAGATTTGTCATCTTTTTTTTTTTTTTGATTTTCATATTTTCCTACTTAGCTCAGGCTATTAAACCCTTCACACAAATGTGGAAAGTGGCTGCAGTAACTTCGCAGTATCTCCCAGCAAATGCATGGTTTAACTAGGAGTCAGCTCCGGCTCTGATCGCCTAGGCCAGCAACAGAATTAGCAGAAGTCTACTGCTGGCATTTGAAGTGCTCCCCACGCCAGAACTAAAGTTGGTCATCAGGATGGTTTATCCATGATGGGAGCTACCAATATCTTTTGCCACTCGATTGGATCTACAGAGCTCCAGAGGCATATGTGCTTGGACCATGCATGGGGTGTTTTCCTCTCGGGAATGAGTTATTCCATCCCTCATTAGTTGATGACATTAATGTCATTACCACCCTACCTCAAACTCAGGTACAACAGGATCCATGAAAACCCTGTTGCATCAAATTCTCAGCCTGAAATCCACAAAGTGATGGAAATTTGTCGTCAAGTGACAGCTCCTTACCAGAGAACTATGGACCCATATGCTTGGATTTCTTCCAAGAACCAATTCCAACTGTCCTATCCCTCAATGATTGATTTCAGCTACCTTCCAAGCTTTACCTAGGAATTCCACCATGAAAAGACAACAGGAATTCTAGAGTTGTCATGGCAACTCCCAGGTATCATCTTCAGAATGTCCCCGGCTGTTGAGTCCAGATTTGTTGCAGTTATATTTCTCCGTGGAACATGAGCTCCTGCCTGGGCAACCAGACCCCAGTCGAAGGACCAAATTTGATAGTATATGGATGACTTTAAAACTCTGTTTAGCAAGAGATTCGGGAGCTGCTCTTGAATGTTGACTTCTTGGCAGCTGCTTCTCATATTAACATAGGTCTTTCCCTCAAATGCCATAGGGGCAGGGAGCTGTCCAACTTTTCATTTTATGAAAGCAAAACTTGATTCAAATTTTATGAAGACATTCATTATACATTGGTACCCGCTACCTTCTTCCTTTTGTTTCTCTCTCTCTCTAAAGTGAGCCCTTATTTCAGTGTCTCGTTTTTACTCCTCTTTGTCTCACGCACTGTGCTTGAAACAATGGCAGCACAAAGCCCAGTTACACGGGATCTGATTCCAAGCAGCATGGCGCCAGGCCTGCCCAGCATCTCTTGCAGTGGGTGTTTGTCTAGTGTTGTCATTGTGATTTTTATTGCATCTCATGATGTGCACAGATGTGCTTGGTAAGCATCCCAAGAGGTAGAGAGACTCTGCTCAATATCCTTGTTCCCAAATGACACTACCTTATAGAATCACTTTCTGGGCTACCTCCTTTGGGATGCTGTAACCATTTAAAGTCTCTGGATTTTGGTGTTTTAACAAGGGTTTAATTACTAAGGTAAGTGTATGCACCTGCTAAGGCATTCCTAATTATTTGATAATGGTGCAATCTTTCTCAATCCAGCCAGTTTTGTGGTGTAAGCTGCACTAATGAAGCACACTGAGAGAACACGTTCCCCCAATGTTGGGGAAGCTTATTTAAATTAAATAAATTTGCAAAGGACCGAATTTTTACCACTGGCCTCAAAACCTGAGGCGTCAGTGTTTCATGCTCGAAGCCACGGTGCATGTGTGAGCGTGGAACAGACCTCCTGGTATTTCTGGGTTCCACGGTATCTTTAAGTGACATAGTGGCACTTTAAAAATTTTATCTTTTGCAAATTGCTTCACACACCCCAACATGTCCCATTCTGTCTTATAAAGCAAATAAGGCAAACAACTTGGCTTATCTTTTTTGTTTCTTTTTTTTTTGTTTGTTTGTGTGTGTGTGTGTGTGTGTCCACAACAATTGATAGAAGCACAGTTTGACAATGCTAATGATTTTTCTGTTTTTTTTTTTTTTTTTTTCCTTTTTGTTACACCTGATTCTTACCATGGCCACATGCGGCCTGCAGCAGTTTAGTCAAATAGAATCTTTGCTATAACATCTGCAAATTAGCACCTTGCATTGCAGCCTCTCTGGAAACTTGCTGATGGTTGGCAATTGTAGTAAGTCAGAGTTGATGCTACATCCAAGTGTTTCAAACTTTGTCGTTTTGGACTAAAAAAAAAAAAAAAATTTTCGAACAAGCAGATGGTTTCCAAATCACGTGTTCATTTTAGTGCCTGAAGTTACTGTAGGAAGAAAAAAGTGAACTGAGGTTCTAGGGAGATGGCTCAGTGGGTTTAGAACTGTTGCTGCACAAACACGAGGACCTGAGTTCAATTCCCAGCACCCACACAAAATCCAGGCATGGTGAGGTGTGTCTGTGAGCCCGGTGCTGAGGGAGGTGGATATTAAAAGGATTGGTAGGCAAACTGATCAGAACGTCTAAATAAAAGCCAACAAACTCCAGATCTAGTGAGAGATTCTGTCTCAAAGAAATAGAGTGGAAGAGTGACAGAGGAAAACATGCTCCTCCAACCTGCACACATGTGTGCATCTGGCAGACTCATCTGCACATACACACACAAACACACACACACACACACACACACACACACACACACATTAGTTTTGTTTCATCTGTGTCTAATTTGTTTCTTCTAAATTATTTTAATAAGCCACTCTCAACAACACAGTTTTCCATGCTAAACTTAAAAAAATTCCTTGGGGCTAGAGAGATGGCTCAGCAGTTAAAGCGTTTGCCTGGAAAACCCAAGAACCTGAGTTTGATTACCCCAGTACTCACGTAAAGCCAGATGCATAAAGTGGAGTATGCGTCTGGAGTTCATTTGCAGTGGCTAGAGGCCCTGGTATACCTATTCTGTCTATCTGCCTCTCTCTCTCTTTCTCTCATAAATAAAATATTTAAAAAGAAAAGATGTTCCTCAATCATGTAATTTTCCTGAAGTTGACTTTAATTTGTTTCAGTAAGTTAAAAACATTATCTTATACACACCAACAACCTGACATTGTAATTTTAAAAAATATTTTATTTTTATTTATTTATTTGAGAGAGAGAGACAGAGAGAGTGAGAGAAAAGAAGAATGGGTATGCCAGGGTCTCTAG
This sequence comes from Orientallactaga sibirica, assembly GCA_036365145.1. Classification (NCBI taxonomy): domain Eukaryota; kingdom Metazoa; phylum Chordata; class Mammalia; order Rodentia; family Dipodidae; genus Orientallactaga; species Orientallactaga sibirica. Next base: position 5,472,373 of record JAEOAD010000049.1, read on the forward strand.
GCCCTGCAAACAAACTAAATGCATGTACTTCCTTGTGTATTTGGCTTACATGGGTCCAGGGGAATTGAACCTGGGTCCTTTGGCTTTGCAGGCAAGTTCTTTAACCACTAAGCCATCTCTTCAGCACTGACATTGTGATTTTATATGGTCAGTAAGGACCTGAATTCAGGTCCCTAGAGCCCAAGTCAAATTTTGGGTCTGGTAATACATGCCTATATTGCCAACACTGGGAAGACAGAGACAGGTAGATCTCTAAGACTTACTGTCTAGGCGAAGTGGTGAGAAACTCTGTCTCAAGGAATAAAGTGGAAAGTGACTGAGGAGAACATCCAACATCAACCTCTGGCCTTCACACCAAGACGCACATGCATACACAGGCATAAGCACTTGCACACACATGTATGTCCACATGCATGTAAACACACATGCCAAAAAAAGTATTGACAAATGACAGCTCACACAAATGAGAACAGATATTTAAAAAAAAACAAAAAAACTTTGGCCAGAGAGATGGCTTAGCGGTTAAGCGCTTGCCTGTGAAGCCTAAGGACCCCAGTTCGAGGCTCGATTCCCCAGGACCCATGTAAGCCAGATGTACAAGGTGTTGCATGCATCTGGAGTTCATTTGCAGTGGCTGGAGGCCCTGGCACGTTCATTCTCTATCTATCTGCCTCTTTCTCTCTGTCTGTCCCTCTCAAATAAATAAATAAGTAAAAATAAACAAAACAAAAAACGTTAAAAATCTTGCAAAACAGGGCTCAGGGGATGAATACTGTGTTCAAGCACAGTGAAGACCCAGTGTGGAAACTGCTACAAAACAGCTTTCAGCTGTGTCGTGGGGACACGTGTCTGTCACTCTCTGGAGCTCAGAACCACACGGGACTAGATTACACTGCCCTGTTTTGTCACACCATCACATAAGCTGGAGAATGTGACGACTGGGGACCAGTAAGAGCAAAAAGATGAGGCAGGGTGGGAGCAAGCAGGCAGCAGATAGAGTAACTTGCACCACCAGGCCCATCCTGAGGTGGAGGGACCTCCCAGCTGACTCCTCGGCGTCCTAGAGATTTCTGTTATTAATGTGGCTTGGGGCATGTACTGCTGATAATTACCGCTCGCTGGAATAATTAATAAGAAAGGGAAAAGAAAGCTCTGGGAGGAGGAAGAAACAGACCAGAGGAGCGAGAGACTCCCCAAGCGCATTTATACAGACAGGAAGTTCAGCAGCGCACATCCTGAGAATCGAAGACTTGTCTGACTGCCAAGGGCAAGAGTTAAGAGATATTGAGCGAGGCCCCTTTCAATGGCCTTATCTTGGAAGGCAGTGGAGAAGCAGCCTGTCGTGGCTTCGGTGAGAGGTGATTCCCTTTGGAGATAATAGGTGGAGGCTGTGGCAAAAAAAAAAAAAAAAAAAAAAAAAAAAAAAAAAAACCATGACCATGCACAGGGAATTCAGAAGTGGCATTCGATGAGCGGATAAGTCCATATCTGCTATAAACCCACTTGAGACAGCAGGAAAGAAGCTATAAGGAAGACACACAGAGAAGGACGCCCTGTGAGGCTGTGGGAGAGTTTATCCCAGCTTGAAGGACGAAAAGCATCCCTTAGAAGCCAAGTATCAGTGTTGACAGTGTGGAAAATCACTGCAATTTTGATGTAATAGGGTGAATTTTCTCAACACTATGTAGAGTTGCCAATACAGTATTCTATATTACAGCTTTCTGTGTATTATACTTAAACATCCCCCCACCCAAAGGAAGCACAACCATATGCTTGGCAAAACTTAAAGCAGTGAAGAAACTGGATGCGAAGACTTAAGAGTAAGCAGCTTGTGGAATCTGTCCCGAGTTCTGATAATGACCTGCAGAAAGAGAGAGAGAGAGAGAGAGAGAGAGAGAGAGCGCACCAAGGCAGGAGCAGGAGTCTCATCGGGAACATTGTAGGAGACAGAGGCAATGACCCTCTGCAGGAGACACACAACTCACACAATGAACCTCTGCATGAGACACAACACCTCACACAATGACCCCCTGTAGGAGACACAACACCTCACATAATGACCCTCTGCAGGAGACACACAATTCACACAATGACCCTCTGCAGGAGACACAACACCTCACACAATGACACTCTGCAGGAGACACAACATCTCACACAATGACCCTCTGCAGGAGACACAACAACTCACACAATGAACCTCTGCAGGAGACACAACACCTCACATAATGACCCTCTGCAGGAGACACAACACCTCACACAATGACCCTCTGCAGGAGACACACACCTCACACAATGACCCTCTGCAGGAGACACACACCTCACATAATGACCCTCTGCAGGAGACACACACCTCACACAATGACCCTCTGCAGGAGACACACAACTCACACAATGACCCTCTGCAGGAGACACACACCTCACACAATGACCCTCTGCAGGAGACACACAACTCACACAATGACCCTCTGCAGGAGACACAACACCTCACACAATGACACTCTGCAGGAGACACAACACCTCACATAATGACCCTCTGACCCTCTGCAGGAGACACACACCTCACACAATGACCCTCTGCAGGAGACACACAACTCATACAATGACCCTCTGCAGGACACAACACCTCATACAATGACCCTCTGCAGGAGACACACAACTCACACAATGACCCTCTGCAGGAGACACAACACCTCACACAATGACCCTCTGCAGGAGACACACAACTCACACAATGACCCTCTGCAGGAGACACACACCTCACACAATGACCCTCTGCAGGAGACACAACACCTCACACAATGACCCTCTGCAGGAGACACACACCTCACATAATGACCCTCTGCAGGAGACACACACCTCACACAATGACCCTCTGCAGGAGACACACAACTCACACAATGACCCTCTGCAGGAGACACAACACCTCACACAATGACCCTCTGCAGGAGACACAACACTCACATAATGACCCTCTGCAGGAGACACACACCTCACACAATGACCCTCTGCAGGAGACACACAACTCACACAATGACCCTCTGCAGGAGACACAACACCTCACATAATGACCCTCTGCAGGAGACACACAACTCATACAATGACCCTCTGCAGGAGACACAACACCTCACACAATGACCCTCTGCAGGAGACACAACACCTCACACAATGACCCTCTGCAGGAGACACAACACCTCACACAATGACCCTCTGCAGGAGACACAAACCTCACACAATGACCCTCTGCAGGAGACACACAACTCACACAATGACCCTCTGCAGGAGACACAACACCTCACACAATGACCCTCTGCAGGAGACACAACACCTCACACAATGACCCTCTGCAGGAGACACAACACCTCACATAATGACCCTCTGCAGGAGACACACAACTCATACAATGACCCTCTGCAGGAGACACAACACCTCACACAAAGACCCTCTGCAGGAGACACAACACCTCACAAAATGACCCTCTGCAGGAGACACACAACTCATACAATGACCCTCTGCAGGAGACACAACATCTCACACAATGACCCTCTGCAGGAGACACACACCTCACACAATGACCCTCTGCAGGAGACACACACCTCACACAATGACCCTCTGCAGGAGACATAACACCTCACACAATGACCCTCTGCAGGAGACACAACACCTCACACAATGACCCTCTGCAGGAGACACACAACTCACACAATGACCCTCTGCAGGAGACACAACACCTCACACAATGACCCTCTGCAGGAGACACACACCTCACACAATGACCCTCTGCAGGAGACACAACACCTCACAAAATGACCCTCTGCAGGAGACACACAAATCACACAATGACCCTCTGCAGGAGACACACAACTCACACAATGACCCTCTGCAGGAGACACACACCTCACACAATGACCCTCTGCAGGAGACACACAACTCATACAATGACCCTCTGCAGGAGACACAATACCTCACACAATGACCCTCTCACACAATGACCCTCTGCAGGAGACACACAACTCACACAATGACCCTCTGCAGGAGACACAACACCTCACATAATGACCCTCTGCAGGAGACACACAACTCATACAATGACCCTCTGCAGGATACAACATCTCACACAATGACCCTCTGCAGGAGACACACACCTCATACAATGACCCTCTGCAGGAGACACAACACCTCACATAATGACCCTCTGCAGGAGACACAATACCTCACACAATGACCCTCTGCAGGGGACACAACACCTCACACAATGACCCTCTGCAGGAGACACACAACTCACACAATGACCCTCTGCAGGAGACACAACACCTCACACAATGACCCTCTGCAGGAGACACACACCTCACACAATGACCCTCTGCAGGAGACACAACACCTCACACAATGACCCTCTGCAGGAGACACACACCTCACACAATGACCCTCTGCAGGAGACACAACATACACACAATGACCCTCTGCAGGAGACACACACCTCACACTGACCCTCTGCAGGAGACACACACCTCACACAATGACCCTCTGCAGGAGACACACACCTCACACAATGACCCTCTGCAGGAGACACAACACCTCACACAATGACCCTCTGCAGGAGACACACACACCTCACACAATGACCCTCTGCAGGAGACACAACACCTCACAAAATGACCCTCTGCAGGACACAACACACACAAACCCTCTCACACAATGACCCTCTGCAGGAGACACACACCTCACACAATGACCCTCTGCAATGACCCTCTGCAATGAGCAGGAGACACACACCTCACACAATGACCCTCTGCAGGAGACACACAACTCATACAATGACCCTCTGCAGGAGACACAACACCTCACACAATGACCCTCTGCAGGAGACACACAACTCACACAATGACCCTCTGCAGGAGACACAACACCTCACACAATGACTGCAGACACAACACTCACACAAGATGCAGACAATGACCCTCTGCAGGAGACACACAACTCATACAATGACCCTCTGCAGGATACAACATCTCACACAATGACCCTCTGCAGGAGACACACACCTCATACAATGACCCTCTGCAGGAGACACAACACCTCACATAATGACCCTCTGCAGGAGACACAATACCTCACACAATGACCCTCTGCAGGGGACACAACACCTCATACAATGACCTTCTGCAGGAGACACACAACTCACACAATGACCCTCTGCAGGAGACACAACACCTCACATAATGACCCTCTGCAGGAGACACACACCTCACACAATGACCCTCTGCAGGAGACACAACACCTCACACAATGACCCTCTGCAGGAGACACACACCTCACACAATGACCCTCTGCAGGAGACACAACATATCACACAATGACCCTCTGCAGGAGACACACACCTCACACAATGACCCTCTGCAGGAGACACACACCTCACACAATGACCCTCTGCAGGAGACACACACCTCATATAATGACCCTCTGCAGGAGACACACAACACCTCACACAATGACCCTCTGCAGGAGACACAACACCTCACACAATGACCCTCTGCAGGAGACACACACCTCACACAATGACCCTCTGCAGGAGACACACACCTCACACAATGACCCTCTGCAGGAGACACAACACCTCACACAATGACCCTCTGCAGGAGACACAACACCTCACACAATGACCCTCTGCAGGAGACACAACACCTCACACAATGACCCTCTGCAGGAGACACAACACCTCACACAATGACCCTCTGCAGGAGACACACACCTCACACAATGACCCTCTGCAGGAGACACACAACTCACACAATGACCCTCTGCAGGAGACACACAACTCACACAATGACCCTCTGCAGGAGACACACACCTCACACAATGACCCTCTGCAGGAGACACACAACTCACACAATGACCCTCTGCAGGAGACACAACACCTCACACAATGACCCTCTGCAGGAGACACAACACCTCACACAATGACCCTCTGCAGGAGACACAACACACTCACACAATGACCCTCTGCAGGAGACACACACCTCACACAATGACCCTCTGCAGGAGACACACACCTCACACAATGACCCTCTGCAGGAGACACAACACCTCACACAATGACCCTCTGCAGGAGACACAACACCTCACACAATGACCCTCTGCAGGAGACACACACCTCACACAATGACCCTCTGCAGGAGACACAACACCTCACACAATGACCCTCTGCAGGAGACACACACCTCACACAATGACCCTCTGCAGGAGACACACAACTCACACAATGACCCTCTGCAGGAGACACAACACCTCACACAATGACCCTCTGCAGGAGACACAACACCTCACACAATGACCCTCTGCAGGAGACACACACTCACACAATGACCCTCTGCAGGAGACACAACACTCACACAATGACCCTCTGCAGGAGACACACACCTCACACAATGACCCTCTGCAGGAGACACACAACTCACACAATGACCCTCTGCAGGAGACACAACACCTCACACAATGACCCTCTGCAGGAGACACACAACTCACACAATGACCCTCTGCAGGAGACACAACACCTCACACAATGACCCTCTGCAGGAGACACACAACTCACACAATGACCCTCTGCAGGACACAACATCTCACACAATGACCCTCTGCAGGAGGACACACAACACACAATGACCTCAGACAATGACCCTCTGCAGGAGACACACACCTCACACAATGACCCTCTGCAGGAGACACAACACCTCACACAATGACCCTCTGCAGGAGACACAACACCTCACACAATGACCCTCTGCAGGAGACACACAACTCACACAATGACCCTCTGCAGGAGACACAACACCTCACACAATGACCCTCTGCAGGAGACACACACCTCACACAATGACCCTCTGCAGGAGACACAACACCTCACACAATGACCCTCTGCAGGAGACACACACCTCACACAATGACCCTCTGCAGGAGACACAACACCTCACACAATGACCCTCTGCAGGAGACACACACCTCACACAATGACCCTCTGCAGGAGACACACACACCTCACACAATGACCCTCTGCAGGAGACACAACACCTCACACAATGACCCTCTGCAGGAGACACAACACCTCACACAATGACCCTCTGCAGGAGACACAACACCTCACACAATGACCCTCTGCAGGAGACACACACAACTCACACAATGACCCTCTGCAGGAGACACACACTCACACAATGACCCTCTGCAGGACAATGACAGGAGACACACACTCACACAATGACCCTCTGCAGGAGACACACAACTCACACAATGACCCTCTGCAGGAGACACACACCTCACACAATGACCCTCTGCAGGAGACACACAACTCACACAATGACCCTCTGCAGGAGACACAACACCTCACACAATGACCCTCTGCAGGAGACACAACACCTCACACAATGACCCTCTGCAGGAGACACACAACTCACACAATGACCCTCTGCAGGAGACACACAACTCACACAATGACCCTCTGCAGGAGACACACAACTCACACAATGACCCTCTGCAGGAGACACAACACCTCACACAATGACCCTCTGCAGGAGACACAACACCTCACACAATGACCCTCTGCAGGAGACACAACACCTCACACAATGACCCTCTGCAGGAGACACACACCTCACACAATGACCCTCTGCAGGAGACACAACACCTCACACAATGACCCTCTGCAGGAGACACACACCTCACACAATGACCCTCTGCAGGAGACAGAATATCTCACACAATGACCCTCTGCAGGAGACACACACCTCACACAATGACCCTCTGCAGGAGACACACACCTCACACAATGACCCTCTGCAGGAGACACACAACTCACACAATGACCCTCTGCAGGAGACACACAACTCACACAATGACCCTCTGCAGGAGACACAACACCTCACACAATGACCCTCTGCAGGAGACACAACACCTTATACAATGACCCTCTGCAGGAGACACAACACCTCACACAATGACCCTCTGCAGGAGACACACACCTCATACAATGACCCTCTGCAGGAGACACAACACCTCACACAATGACCCTCTGCAGGTGACACACACCTCATACAATGACCCTGTATAGGAGACAGAATATCTCACACAATGACCCTCTGCAGGAGACACAACACCTCACACAATGACCCTCTGTAGGAGACAGGACACCTCAGGCAATGACCCTCTGCAGGAGAGAGGACACCTCATCAGACCCTCTGTTGAGAGATAAGACACAAGACCCTCTGCAGGGGAGAAATAATCTACTTAAGACCTCTGCAGGAGACACACACCTGAATGACCCTGCAGGAAGACCAATTAAATCAAAAAAATGATGCAGGAGACACAACATCACACCCTGACCCCAGCATTTGACAACGAGCCTTGCATTTCCATGGATAATGTCTTAAAACCTCTACCCGTCTGTGTAACATAAGTGGATTATAATCATAAGACCTCTGCAGGAACACAACACCTCACACAATGACCCTATGGCACAGAATTTGACACAATGACCCTCTGCAGGGCTCACACAGACCCCTGCAGGAGCATCTCAACAGTGACCCTCTGCAGGAGACGTTGTGTCACTGAGGACAGTGGTGACTCACACTGGGCTGGGCCCATTGTGTCTGTATAACACTGAGATCTACCAAAGAGCAGAACACTAAGTGAACAATGACCATTTTAAAAGATACACAAGGCATCCAGGAGACACAACACCTCAAACAATGACCCTCCTTGGAGACACACCTCAGGGAGTGACCCTCTGCTGGAGACAGGAGACACAACTGCCACACAATGACCCTCTGCTGGAATGGTCCATGAAAAGATGGAATTCTGATCATTTGTCTGCAGGGAACCCCATTGTCTACATGTCCTGGGTGTGGCATTTCACAATGACCCTCTGCAAACTAACCATTGGTAAATACCCTCTGCAGGAGACACACACCTCACACAATGACCCTCTGCAGGAGACTACATTTAGACCCTCTTTTTGACCACAGTTATCTCTGCTGATGAACTTGAAGACCCTCTGCAGGGACAACACCTCACACATCGTCTCTCTTCACCTGACCCTCTGCAGAGACAATGACCCTCTGACACAACACACTCACACAATGATCTGTGAGATGACAGGGCCATGTCTCACTAACAAAGCTGCTACCCTCTGCAGGAGACATCCATTTCCAGTCTTTCCTCCTCATCACAATGACCCTCTTCAAGTCAAGCCATCCTTCACTTCTCTCACAATGACCCCATCTAGAAAGCAAGATGGGTGGACTATATCTTCCCAGTGACCTCTTCCTGCAGTCTTCTCTTCAATAGCAGGAGACACCAACACACACTGCCCTCTTTGCCTCACACAATGACCCTTAACCAACACCTCACACAGATGTCATCTGCAGGAGACACAACAGTGCTCTTCTGTTTATTTTATAATACCCTGGACTCTGCAGGAGTAACAACAAAATGACCCTCTGCAGGAGACACACACTCTGACCCTAAGCAGGAGTTATCTTCTCTTATTTCTCCCTCAAAGGGCTGCATTCAGTTTCTGCAATTATTAACAGGCACAGACTGCAGGAGAAAAGGTACACAATGACTTTGTTAATTGACAGTCTTGTTCCGTTTAGTTTAGTTTAGTTTACCCTCTGCAGGAGGGATGGTCCCAATCAGTGACTCTGCAGGGACACAACACCTCACACAATGACCCTCTGCAGGAGACAGGCACCTCACACAATGACTGCAGGAGACACACAGCTTTCACAATGACCCTCTGCAGGAGACACAACACCTCACAATTCCACACCAACTCACACAATGACCCTCTGTTGAGACACACAGCCATCAATGACCCTCTGCAGGAGACACCAGTTGACCCTCTGCAAACACAACTTTTAGATTGTTTACCTCTGCAGGAGACACAACAGCACGACCCTCTGCAGGGATTCCACCCTTGGCATTCACATCACACAATGACCTTCTGCAAAGACACAGGCACACAATGACCCTTTTCCCAGCAATGACCTCTGCAGGAGACACAACATCCCACACAATGACCCTCTGAGTCATTGTCTCTGACCCTCTGCAGGAGACACAACACCTCACACAATGACCCTCTGCAGGAGACACAACACCTCACACAATGACCCTCTGCAGGAGACACAACACCTCACACAATGACCCTCTGCAGGAGACACAACACCTCACACAATGACCCTCTGCAGGAGACAGCACCTCACACAATGACCCTCTGCTTGGACACTCACACCTCACACAATGACCCTCTGCAGGAGACACACACCTCACAATGACCTCTGACTTTACCATGACCCTCTGCAGGAGACACACACCTCACACAATGACCCTCTGCAGGGACACAACACCTCACACAATGACCTCTGTTGACACTTCACACAATGACCCTCTGCAGGAGACACAACACCTCACACAATGACCCTCTGCAGGAGACACACACCTCACACAATGACCCTCTGCAGAAGACAATGACCCTCTGCAGGAGACACAACACCTCACACAATGACCCTCTGCATGAGACACACACCTCAAAGTCTGACCCTCTGCATTGACACCTCACACAATGACCCTCTGCAGGTGTTTACACAATGAGGAGACACACACCTCACACAATGACCCTCTGCAGGAGCACAAGATCACACAGTGACCCTCTGTCACCTGACCCTCTGCAGGAGACACAACACTTCATATGACCCACAGAGACACACACCTCACACAATGACCCTCCTTCACACTCACACAATGACCCTCTGCAGGAGACACAACCTCACAATGACCCTCTTGACACAACCCTCCACAATGACCCTCTGCAGGACTGTTACAGTCTCATCAATGATCTGAGACAACACCTCACACAATGACCCTCTGCAGGAACACCTCACACAATGTCTGCACAAACACACCTCACACAATGACCCTCTGCAGGAGACACACACACCCCCTTGCAATTCTGCAGGAGACACAACACCTCACACAACCCTCTGCAGGAGACACAAACTCCCACAATGACCCTCTGCAGGAGACACAACACCTCAAATGACCCTCTGCAGGAGACACAACACTCACACAATGACCCTCTGCTCCTCACACTTGACTCTCTGCAGGAGACACAACACCTCACACAATGACCCTCTGCAGGAGACACAACACCTCACAAATGACCCTCTGCAGGAACATACACCTCACACAATAACCCTCTGCAGGAGACACACACCACAATGACCCTCTGCAGGAGTTAACCTCACACAATGACCCTCTGCAGGAGACACAACACCTCACACAATGACCCTCTTCAATGACCCTCTGCAGGACACAACACCTCACATAAATGACCCTCTCTGCAGGACACACACCTCACACAATGACCCTCTGCAGGAGACACACAACTTGACCCTCTTGCTCACACAATGACCCTCTGCAGGAGACACACACCTCACACAATGACCCTCTGCAGGAGACACAACACCTTTCACAATGACCCTCTTTCTTTCTTTTTGACCCTCTGTTTTTTTGACCAGGAGACATAACACCTAAAATGACCCTCTGCAGGAGACACAACACCTCACACAATGACCCTCTGCAGTCTCACAAATGACCCTCTGCAGGAGACACAACACCTCACACAATGACCCTCTGCAGGAGACACACACAACTGTAAATGACCCTCTGCAGGAGACACAACATTTCACACAGTGACCCTCTGCAGTTTACACACACCTCACACCATGCAGGAGACACAGACTCTCAATGACCCAGACACAGCACCTCACACAATGACCCTCTGCAGAGACACAAAGACCTGCAGGAGACACAACATGACCCTCTGCAGGAGACACAACACCTCACACAATGACCCTCTGCAGGAGATGGACCCTCTGCAGGAGACACACACCTCACATAATGATGAAGGAGACACACATGTCCAATGACCCTCTGCAGGAGACACACAACTGGAGTGACCCTCTGCAGGACAACACCTCACATAATGACCTTCCAGGGCTCACACAATGACCCTCTGCATGAGACACAACACCTCACACAATGACCCTCTGCAGGAGACACAACAGGTTTTCCCTCTGCAGGAGACACACAACTCACACAATGACTCTCTGCAGGAGACACAACACCTCACACAATGACCCTCTGCAGGAGACACAACACCTCACACAATGACCCTCTGCAGGAGACACACAACTCACACAATGACCCTGTATAGGAGACAGAATATCTCACACAATGACCCTCTGCAGGAGACACACAACTCACACAATGACCCTCTGCAGGAGACAGGACACCTCAGGCAATGACCCTCTGCAGGAGACAGGACACCTCATCAGAGCTGTGTTGTGAGATAAGAGAAGGCTGCAAGGGGAGAAATAATTACTTAAGACTCTCCTTTTCCTACGTGAATCATACAGGAAGACCAATTAAAGACAGCATTTGAGCCTTGCATTTCCATGGATAAAAGTGGATTATAATCATAAGACAGGGCAGGAATGCCACCAAACAGCCTATGGCAAGAATTTGACGAGGAGGGGCTTTGCAGGCCCTGAGCATCTCAAAGTGGGGCTGGGCAGCAGACGTTGTGTCCTGAGGACAGTGGTGACTCACACTGGGTTGGGCCACATTGTGTCTGTATAACACTGGAGATTACCAAACAGCAGAACACTAAGTGAGCAATACCATTTTAAAAGATATTCGAAGACATCCAAGCGTAAACCAGCTTCCTTGGTTCAACCCAGGGAGTGGAAGCTGGAGAGTGCTGCCAGGTAAGAGGGCGGCTGGAATGGTCCATGAAAAGATGGAATTCTGATCATTTGTGTTTTCAGGGAACCCCCATTGTCTACATGTCCTGGGTGTGGCATTTCTTGAGAGATAAGAAACTAACCATTGGTAAATACCCTTGGGTAACCGCGTACACTTAGTTTTTGACCACAGTTATCTTGCTGATGAACTTGAAGAGAGTGAAGGTCAAGCACAAACATCGTTCTCTTCACCTTAGAGACGCTGAAACGAAGATGGTGAGATGAAGGGCCATGTCTCACTAACAAAGCTGCTAAGTGGCCGGGTCATCCATTTCCAGTCTTTCCTCCTCATCACGACATGTTCAAGTCAAGCCATCCTTCACTTCTCTCCGTGGGCCCATCTAGAAAGCAAGATGGGTGGACTATATCTTCCCCACCTCTTCCTGCAGTCTTCTCTTCAATAGCATCGCCTCCTTGTACACTGCCCTTTTGCCTAACTTAACCCTACGAAGATGTCATCTCGGGATTCAAGAGTGCTCTTCTGTTTATTTTATAATACCCTGGACATCAGAAGTAGCAACAAAATCCTTGCTGCAACTCTGGTCTAAGCCGGTTATCTTCTCTTATTTCTCCCCAAAGGGCTGCATTCAGTTTCTGAATTATTAAGAGGCCAGACTGAATGAAAAGGTATGTAAGCCTTTGTTAATTGACAGAGTCTTGTTCCGTTTAGTTTAGTTTGGGGTGGGGATGGTCCCAATCAGTGCTCTGCAGGACTCTTCGGGCTTTCGGGACAGGCAGAAGAAGGGACTGTGAGCTTTCTGGATGCCTTCGGGTACATTCCACCCATGAGTTGTGTTGCAAGCCATCTGAAGTCCCAAGAGAACCAGTTCCCAAATATAAGTTTTAGATTGTTTACCTTCAGCTTGGAGCCGTTCCCTGTGGATTCCACCATTGGCATTCAATCTATCTTCTAAAGTCAAGGCTATGCCTTTTCCCAGCTATGCTTAAGGTTATTTTATTTCCCCGACGCTTCAAAACTGAGTCAAATTGTCTCTGTCCCACAGGAGCAAACAAAACCCTGGCAGGGAGAAGAAGCTTTCAAATGACCTCTCCCCTTGTTCCTTAGGGACAAAGTCAGTCACATAAGAGGGGAGCAGTCCTTTATAGCCTTCTTGTTCTCCCACTCTGCTGTCTGCCTCACACCAAATAGACTTTACTCTATTGCTCCGGCTGTAGGATTTCCCTTCTCCATTTCTCTTTGTTGACCTTGTAAGCCTTCTCGCTTCTTGCAATGAAGTTGAATTTTACAGTACAGGAATGACAATGAGGTTTCACATTCAGGCTCATGAGACAAGGGTAAAGTCTGCTTTATTGACTATATTATTTTGGGTGTTTAGCAAAGTAGATGCAATGGAAATATGGAAGCATAAGATAGCTGTGTCCTGGAGAGTAGGGAAATTCACATCTTCATATAATATACACAGTAGGATAGGTACGAAATCACTTTGTTATCTCAAAATAACCTCTTCTCTTGTCCCAGCTTGTCTTTTTGGAGTAAAGTTATTGAGTCTCTATCAATGATTGTACAAATTGTATTTAGAGGGACTGGGAAGATGGCTCAGTGGTTAAAGGCACTTTCTTGCAAAGCCAGCCCCCCATGTGCAATTCCCCAGGACCCACTTAAGGCGAGATTCACAAAGTCCCACATGCATCTGGAGTTTGTTTGCAGCAACAAGAGGTCTTTGTGTACACATACTCATTCTCTCTCTGCCTCTCTTTCTCCTTGCAAATAAATAAATAGATAGATAAACAAATAAAGATATATTAAAATATTTTTTTAATTCAGCTGGAGAGATGCCTTAGCAGTTAAGGAACTTGACTGCAAAGTCTAAGGACCCATGTTCAAGTCCCCAGGCCCCACATAAGCCAGATGCACAAGGTGGTACATGCATCTGGAGTTCTTTTGCAGTGGCTGGAGGCCCTGACACACCCATTCTCTCTATCTGCCTTTCTTTCTTTCCCTTTCTTTCTTTCTTTCTTTCTTTCTTTCTTTCTTTCTTCTTTTTCTCACTCTCTCCAATAAATAAATAAAATTTTTTTTAAAAAATTTTTTTGAAAATTTTTTTCTTAAAGATTTTCGACACTAGTCCCACCATTATGGGGATAGGACGCATAATAGGGTGTGAAATACTCTAAGCATGAAGTTAGAGTGCTCTGTTTATAACTCCCTATCCATGAAGACAAGACTCAATCCATTTACCTCTTAGTATCTCAGTTGCCTTGTCTTTAAAGTGGAGGATTTGGGCCAGATGACCTTCGGCCAGTTGTATTGATGCTAAAAGACACACGTGCCAGACAAGCCAAGTGGAGTGGCTGCAGTAAAGATGGTTGTTCCAGGGCTAGTTGGTACAACGTTAGCTTCAGTAAAACAGGTTTTCTACTGTCTCTTTCACTCTCCTCAGCACAACTGCTTCTCTCCGTGGCTCCAGTATGGACACCCGGGAACCATATGAAGATGTCAAACACTCAGAAGAAAATACAAAGAACTTCCTGTCTTATAGCCCATCTTTTAAACAATTATTTTATTCTTCATAGTTTTATATATGTGTATATATTATATTGTTTTGGTCACATTCACCCCCATTACCTTCTCTTTTTTTCTCCCCCATTCCCACTGAGCTCCTTCTCCCCAACTATGCCACTTCTACTTTGATGCCATTTTTTTTTGTGACCCACTGAGTTTAAGGAGTTGCTTACATGAGCATGGGCTGTTGTGTGTGTGTGTGTGTGTGTGTGTGTGTGTGTTGTGTGTGTGTGTGTTTTACTGGACCATAAGCAATTGACCAGTGACTGTACCACTGAAGAAAATGTTTCCTTCTCCCCTAGTGTGGTGGTTTGAATCAAGTGTTCCCCATAAACTCATGTGTTCTGAATGCCTGATCTCCAGCTCATGATAACCTGGGAGGTGGAGCCTTGCTGGAGGAGGGCATGTTGTTGGGGGTGGTGGGCTTTGACATATTATAACTGGCTCGCCCTTGCCAGACTTTGATTCAGTCTCCTGAGGCCATTTTCTGTCTGCCATGGCAAGGAGGTGATGTCCACCCCCTGCTCACGCCATGCTTTCCCCTGCCATCATGGAATTTCCACTAGAGACAGTGAGTCAAAATAAACACTTTCCTCTCATCAGCTGCTTTTGGTAGATTTTTTTTTTTTTTCCAGTAAGGAGACAGTAGCTACAACACCTAACAACCATTAACCGCCAACAGCTTCTCATGGCAGGGTGGGGCTTCAGGAGCTCTTCACCATCAGCGATGGAGTGTTGATTGGGCCAATATTGCGCAGGCCTTGGGCAGTTAATCACAGCCTTTGTGAGTTCATGAGTGTAATGGTTCCGTCATATCCAGAGGACAGTATTCCACAGCACTCCTCCTGGTGTTCTAGCTCTAACATTCTCTCCCTTCCCCCCACCACCGTCTTTTTTTTTTTTTCTAGATAGATAGATAGATAGATAGATAGATAGAGAGAGAGAAAGAAAGAATGGGCACACCAGCAGGCTCTCAGCTGCTGTGAACGAACTCCAGACATAGGTGCCCCCTTGTGGGCAAGTATGGCATTGAGCCCTTGTGTCACTTTTTGCATCTGGCTAAATGTGGGACCTGGAGATTGGAACCAGCTTTCTTAGGCTTGGTAGGCAGGTGCCTTAACCGCTAAGCCATCTCTCCAACCCCTCCCCCACAGTCTTCTGAGCCTCAGAGGGATGATATCAATGCCCCATTTAGGAATGAGCGCCCAATGGTCATGGATTATCAGCATTTGATGTGTTGGGGGTTTCTGCAGTGGTCCACCCACTGCAAAAAGAAGGTTCACTGACCCAAGTAGAGAGCGTCTTGACTAATCAGAGAAAATTGCACTGCAGTTTATTTGCAAAAGGACCATAGATAAGTTCATACACAATTCACCTCCTTGGAATGGAAAGGGTGCTCAGGCCTTCTTCTACGGAGGACGGGGGGCAGTTTCAAGGAAGCCAGTGACTGAGGTCTGTAGGTAAGAACAAGTAAACATGGCAGCTTGCAGGGAGGTCAGTGGCCAAATGTGATGTGATTAGAAGACAACACGAACAATTACAAGTGAAATTAGATAAAAGAAAGGAAGGGTGGGAGACCACAGAAGACCAGGTCTCCTCGTGAGAAGTTCTTGACAGGCAGGACTTTCCCACGCCAGCATCGTGCATCGAAAGTCAATGCAGGAGATGTGCAGTTTATCTTCAGGTTCAACTTTCCAAATTTTTCTAAATGGCCTCCTTTGGATTATGTGGAAAGTAATCATTTGACCAGTGATGATACCACTGAAGAAAATGTCTCCCTCTCCTCAAGTGTGGTGGTTTGAATCAGATGTTCCCCAAAAACTCACGTGGCCTGAGTGCTTGATCTCCAGCTGATGGCGATTTGGGAGGTGGAGCCATGCTGGAGGAGGGATTTGCTTCTCTACAAGGGTTAGTTCTATGTCACCTGAGTAAACTATGTTCTCTAGACCTGGTCCATCTCCCTCCATTACTGTCAAGTCATCTCTTTTCTTCTCTCTCCTCTGTCTCCCTCCCTCTCCTTCTCTTCCCTTCTCTTTCCTTCCCTTTTGTTTCGTTTTTTTATCCTCTGGGCATTTTCACATGTCATTCCATCTGCTTATACTGCCTCCCATCCCCACATCCTCTGGCCTGTTCTTTCCATCCTTTAACTCTCAGCTTGAGTAACCATTTCTCCATGAAGCTACCACTGACCTCCAAGACTCTCTCTGGCTCTGGCCTGCTGCATTTGTTCCTTTGAACTACAAAGTGCAATTTATTCTACCTGCCTGGCCCCATCTGTCCCCAGTAGCACACTCATAACTCCTTCTATCATACAGCACAGAGATCTTGCATTCAACAAAAAGCAGATGTATTAATCAAAATAATGATTAAATAGTTGGGACAGAGATTAAAAAATAAGTTAAAATCAACTATAACTTCACTTTTCCTCTTTCTTTTCCTCTTCCTCTTCCTCATTCAGTCTCCTCCTTCTCGTCGACCAGGTCTCACAATGCAGACCAAGCTGCCCTCAAACTTGTAATTCTGCTTTAGCCTACCATGTGTTAGAATTACAGTTGACTTGTGTTTCTCAAATCAGTTTGATGTGATAGTCCTGTCTGTCTTCTCAGATCTAAAGTAGATGATCTATGCCGGTAAAACACTTGATGTGGACTGAGTATAACTGGAAAATGTTGCCTTGATGGCCTTCCCATTTTTCCTTTCTCCCTTTCTCCTTTCTTTCCTCCATTCCTCCCTTCCATCTTCCTCTCTCCTTCCCCCCTTCCTCCCTCCCTTCCTTCCTTCCCTCCCTTCCCTTCCTCTTCCTTTCTTCCTTCCCTCTTTCCCTCCCTTCCTTCTCTCCCTCTCTCCCCTGCTTCTTCCTTCCTTCCTTCCCTCCTTCCTTCCTTCCTTCCTTCCTTCCTTCCTTCCTTCCTTCCTTCCTTCCTTCCTTCCTTCCTCCACTCCCTCCCTTCCTTTCTTTTCTTTCCTTCCTTCTCTTCCTCCTTCCCTCTCTTCCTTCCTTCCCTCCATCCCCCCTCCCCTCCTTCCCCTCCACCCTCCTTCTCTTCTTCCCTTTAATGAATAGTGGTAGCATCTATGATTAGTGAGTGCTCTGATGGTTGCAGCAGCTCAGGGAAGGACAAACAGACATTTCCTCCCTGACACAAGGAAAAAGACAGAACACAGTTCTAAGAGGAGCAGCAATTTCTTGCCACTCCAAAGGAGTGATTCATCTAGGTCCACCCCTAGTCGAACATACTTATGCCCAAAATGGAACAGACTGATTGGTGGAGGAAAAGGAGCTGAGCACGCCCTCACTCCTCTTCCCTTCCCAGCCCTGTCTCATCCAGGACCACCCCCCGCCCATTATTCTCTGTCTGTGTAGGGCAGCCTGGCCATCAAGTGCCAAGGCCAGGAAGTGTGGTGTGCAAAGGTGATGAGATCACAGGGTTGAGGAAGTAACACTTAGGCTGCCATCAGAAAATAAAAATGCATGGGAGGCAACAAGGCCAACAAGGAGGATTTATGCAGCTGATAAAAGAATCCTGAGCTTAGGGAATGCTTGTGGAGGGGGAACAAAGAAAAAGAATGGGTAGCTGAAATTATAGTCATCTTTCTGGCCCCTGACCTGGTATTACAAAGGGCCGCAGTGCAGTCTGAAATAGAAGGGACATTTTTGTGCTCATTCATTCATTCAATTCCTTCTCCTAGGTGAGGGGAATGTAAGTCTGAATTCAATGTGGTCCTTGTTCTCTGACAGCTTTCATTGAATGGAGATGCAGGGAAGTAAGTCAGTTTGTTCATAAAACCTTATGGGTGTTTGGCTGAAAGATAAATTAAGATTTATGGATAGTGAAGGAAGGGATGTCACAGGAGGGGACTAAGTGACGCTTGACTTGAGTGCTGGACAAAGAGTCAGAACGACATCTTTCAGATATCTTGATATCTGCTTTTCCTGAATCTTTCTGCCTTACAGACCCGGTGCCTATCTGGTCCAGTATTCTTCTATAAACAGTTGGTGAGGGTGTCAAGGAACTTTGTTGGGTAGTTTAGGGTGACTGGGCCCTGAAAGTATCATTAGCAGTCTCCACTTTGCTAGAGATCAAAGTATGATCTGACTTCTGCTCTCTTCCCTAGATCTATT
Organism: Orientallactaga sibirica; assembly: GCA_036365145.1. Lineage (NCBI taxonomy): Eukaryota > Metazoa > Chordata > Mammalia > Rodentia > Dipodidae > Orientallactaga > Orientallactaga sibirica. Next base: position 5,491,874 of record JAEOAD010000049.1, read on the forward strand.
TTTCCACAAACAACCTGGGCCCCTCCTGGCAGGGTGGTCCCTGTTCCTAGGAATGAATTCTAACATTGTAGTTGGTCAGGCTCAGCCCCCAGGACTGGGCTTCATGGATAGACTTTTCGTGAGACAGCCTCCAGCTCAGACCAATCAGCTGTCTCTGTGGTTCATCTGAGCTGGAAGGCAGGACTCACCACTATAAGGTTATAAATATGTTTGAGAGGGGAGCACAAGCTCTCTGGGCTGTCTGACCACTGTGAACCTGCAGCTGCCGGTGAGTTTGCTCTTGTCTTGGCCCAGCTGGGACAAGATGAGGGGAGAACTTCCCTACTTTCCACATGGGCTCTAATATACTCCCTCCTGCCCTCCACATGGCACGAGCTCCTTGCACCTTCTTTTCTGTCCTCTCCACGGTTTTTCCAGGCCCGCCACATGGGCTCCCAGGCCACATGGGTGTATTCATTTTCCTTGCCTTGGTTTTGTGCTTCTTTCAATAAATATAATAATTTAATAACTATCCCTCCCAGTTTGATTTGCCCAATTCTTTGGTTAAATGAAAATGCAAATGCAAGCCCGGGGTTTGGAGTTCAAGGACTTTCCTGAACCCCTAACACCCCGTTTCATTTCCCCCGTATTTTAGCCAGGGTAACGTCAATGTGAGACTTTGCCTCCTGAAAGCAGGATAAAATCCCCAGGAAATTTAGAAACAAGATCTTTTTAAGAAAATATAACCTAGCCTTAGCATAATAAAATACTCACAGCTTTGTGGGAGATATTTAAAATGGTTCACATCACTGAACTGTCCCAGATGGTGGACAGAAGAAAAGGCTGTATCTTAAGATGAATGTTTAATGAATATGGTTGCATATTACAATGCATGCACATGTGTATGAGTGAAATGAGCATTCAGGGGCCTGGCATTTCTCAGCTTCCTGGATGATGCATGTTTATAGTAATGTACAGTACAAATGTGATCCCAATTTCTAATGTATCGAAGGTAAAAAAGTGTTCTGAAGGTGGTGGTACATGGCTTGGACCCCAGCCATCTGGAGGCTGAGGGTTGATAGTTTGAGGCCAGTCTAGGGAGACCCTGTCTCAACATAAATGATAAATAAATAATAAGGTAAAATAAAATTTAAAAATAAAAGAAAAATAAAGTGTCTAAATCCATTATATATATATATGTATGTGTATGTATATATATGGCAATTGTGAGAACAATGGCCCCAAAGCCTTAGGGGTTGTGAAATGGTAGATACCCTAAGAGGACAGGATGACATAAGGTGGCTGGTTCTGGTTTACCGGATGCCCTAAGGTTCAGCTGTCAGGCCTGGGTCTCCCCCGTGTGGTTTCTGTTTCCCCAACGCTTGGATCTTCCCTGCAAAGACAAACTTAGGACATGGTCCAAGGTGGGAGATCCAATGGCAAGTCCAGAAACAGTGCCAGCAATAGAGCTTTCCCTCCTGAAGATCAATCCAAGGAGGGACAGTGCAAATAATAATGATGCCCCCTTTCAAAGTCAGCAGCAACCGAGTGGGGGCCCTTCTCTTCCCCAGGGAGTTGTTTTTTTTTCTTTTTCTTTTTTTAACTTCAGACACATGTACCACCATGTGTATCTGGTTTACATGGGTCCTGGGGAATTGAACCTGGGTCCTTAGGCTTCGCAGGCAAGTGCCTTAACAGCTAAGCCATTTCTCTAGCCTGCCTGCCTTTCTTCTTTCTCTTTTTCTTTTCTTTTCTTTTCTTTTCTTTTCTTTTCTTTTCTTTTCTTTTCTTTTCTTTCTTTCTTTCTTTCTTTCTTTCTTTCTCTCTCTCCTCCCTCCCTCCCTCCCTCCCTCCCTCCCTCCCTCCCTTCCTTCCTTCCTTCCTTCCTTCCTTCCTTCCTTCATCAATCATCTCTTTCTTCCTCCTTGCCACATCTATCTGCTTATCTTTTAAGTCCATCGAAGAAGATTCCACCTGCTGGCCAGCATCAGTTTGAAAAGCCAACACTATGCAACAGAAAGGAAAGAACATCAGGCTGAACCCAGCCCACTAGACATGCTAAGTCACAAATGCCTGTAACAGCTGCGTGGGGCAGAGAGCGCTTGACCAGGAAGAGCCCTGGGTGTGAACCCACCGTCTCACAAAGAGAAGAAAGCAAAACAAAGAGAACGGGAAAAGGAACAGAGGGAAGGGGAGGGCAGGGAAGGAAAAGATAAGGGAGGTTATGTGGAATGGCCTTCCCTTCCCCTCTGTGGCGGCGCTGCAGGGGACAGTGTGGTGGAGGAGAAAGCCCGTGGTGGTAAATGCATCCGAAGACATGAGGGAGGCAGACATGCCGCAGCCCAACAGGCTCCGCTGAGAACCTGGATCCCACGCAGTTAAAGGCCGGGAAGGGGGAGGCAGGAAGTATTCTAATGAGAATTCAATTAATTCAAGGGATCTCAGAAACCAGGTGTGAACTCTGCCGGATATTACAAAATCCCTGAGAGGAGACTCGGGGTTTTGGAGCACGTGACGTCAATTTTCCAGGAGCTGGAGAGTGGGCAGCTGCCCTGATGCCTCTCAAGGTCTTCCTTCCTTTGGGAGCCAGTGGGACTCAAGACCCCTGGCCAGGCGAAGGTAGTGAGGGGCTCATGCAACTACACCCTGGCTCTCCATAAGGGCTTTCGGGATGCCCCTTGCCATCCCAGGAAGCTGGACCAAGGCTTGTTCTCCTAGGAGACATTTCCAGCTGGTGGCGGGCCTCAGCATGGGGGCCCAGTTTCCTGAGGATGCTGGGCTGGGGTGGGGGGTGGTGATCAAATGACGCATGACAGTCTGACGAGGGAGCAGCAGGGGCTTAATACCCAAGGGCAAAGGCTGAAAACACTGCCGAACAACAATGTCCTGCTGAAGAGAAGTGTTGAGTGGGGCCCCCGCAGGGGCCACTCCGAGGGCCTTTAAGGACTTTATGTCCGCATGATTAGCCAGGATGAAGGGGCCAGCTGCAAACTTTAATTTCCTGATGACACAAAGGAACCATGAACAATATATAGATAGGATTTGAATTTGTAATAAGTGGCCTAAGCCACAGCAAAGGGTAGTCAGTATAGGCAAAAAGAAAAAAAAAACCCTCATAGTTTCTTAGGGTCCCCATTCAGACCTTCTCTCTGCTCAGTTTTCTCCCATCAATTTCTCTTAGAAGGAGCTACTAGGTTGGCTGTGGGAAAGAAGATCTACACTTTTGCTGTAGGACCTTCAATTCCTCATGAATTCTTCTTATAGCAGGAAGATAAACCAGAATTTCGATAATAATATTGTATGGACCTGGCTGGAAGAATATTCTGGATTGACCACATTAATTAGTCCCCTGAGAATATTTTGTCAGATAGCAACCTCCTTTATTACACCCTTAATTTTGAAGGGAATGTATATACATACTATATATATACATATATAGTATGTATATATTAATGTATATACATACAAAGTTTGATATCTGCTTATATGTAAATAAATAAAATATTATACATAAATTATATAAATGTATATTATTTCTTAATTTTTAACAGACAAAACTATATTACTACAATTCTCCCCCCCCCCCCGTTGGGGTTGAAATCAGTTTAGCTGCAGAGAAAGAAAAGTTCGAACTTCATCTTTGTTCTAAGCCTTTCAGCTCTCATCTTGAAATGCTGAGGTGAATAGTTTAAAGAAAATGTTTGGGGCAACAGGAAGTGGCTTGTGAAGGAAAGTGGCTTTAATAAGGTCAGGAAAGTGGAGGACAAAAGGGGCCAGATGTTTTGACAGGGCACCAAGGAGCTAGGGGTCTGAGAAAGAGAAGGACTTTTTTTTTTCTTTTTTTCTCCCCAACAGTTCTCAGAACAGGGGTCCTTTTGTCCTCATCACGTGGAGAGGCGCCATGGCATCAGCTTCCCTCTAAGACCCCAAAGAGGAGAACTTCCCAGGTGCAGAAGTATTGTGAATACATTGTAATCTTACTCATTTTGAAAAGCCCTGCCTGGGGAATGCTTACTCCTGCTAAGAACTTTACCTACCTTATCTTATTCAGTCTTTGCGTGACAAGCCTGCCAATGGCTTTATCATCTCCATTTTTCAGAGGAGTTAGTTTAGGCAATGAGGACTTAGGGACCCTGTTCATAGACCTTCCCTCAGTTCAAGCTGTTGATAAACTTGGCAGCCAGACTCTGTGCCTCTAGAACCATGCTGTAGCCCCCTGGTGACCACAGATGTGTCAGGAAGGACACTGGGAGAGCTCCAGGATGAATCATTAAGGGGCCTGACTCTTATTAGACATCATTTCTGTTCTTAAAAGGCAACAGTTGAAGCTCTGTTGGGAATATATACCCCAGTACTCCTTCCCACCGTGGTCATCCTCTCTCTCTCAAGAAAAATAATTACTGAGAACTTTCCATCTTTCCATGTTTAAATATATATAATTTATTTGAAAGAGAAAGAGGCAGATAAATATATAAACAGAGATAACGGGGAAGCCAGGGGTCTCCAGCCACTGCAAACAAACTCCAGACGTGTCCACCACCTTCTGCATCTGGCTTTACGTGGGTCCTGGGGAATCTGACCTGGGTCCTTAGGCTTTGCAGGCAAGTGCCTTAACCACTGAGCCATCTCTCCAGCCCTCTATGGACTTGTTTTTTTTACCCTTCTTAACTCTTCATGTGTGTGGTCCCAGCGAAAGAAAGGCATTGGGTGCTTCTAGGACTGAGAAGGACTTAGTTATTATTTATTAAACAGTTATTAATAATTATTAAAGTATTATTAACAACTATTATCAATAATAATTCTTAATAACTCAGTTTTTATTTAAAAATTTTTTTTTGTAAGGAGAGAGAGAGAAAGGGGAGAATGGGCATGTCAGGGCCTCCTGCCATGGCAAACAGACTCTGGATGCATTAGCCACTCCATGCATCTGGCTTTACATGGTTACTGGAAAATCAAACCCCGGCCATCAGACTTTGCATGCAAGCACCTTACTCCCTGAGACATCTCTCCAGCCTTTATTTATATATTTTAATTTCTTTGTTACCACAAGCAGAATGAGAACTACATGCTTGTTGGATGATGAGCCAAGTCTTAGTAATGTGTGTTGTCAGGAGTCAGTTTGAAGAAGCCATGGCCACAAACCAGTGCTTAGAAACTCGATCCTCCCACCCCTCTCTTAGGCATCGAATGGTACTACGTGGCTGAAGTTGGCTGGTTGGGGGCTCACCAGCTGCCAGGCCTTCATGATGGCCTTCTGAGTACAGCTGCTGGAGCAATGGGGCTGTTTCAAGGGGAATGTGTCATCACCCAACTGCATGGGTGGTGACAGGGTTGAGTGAGTTTCAGAAGGGCAAGAAGCCAGTAGCTGTGTGCCCTCCCTTCACTGAACACCCTTGCCTCTCTGTCCAGGATCTCTGCCTGGGATTGTCTTCTCGGTTTTCTATTTTCTCTTTGTCTTTCTAACTGTATCAGAGCAAGGTGCCTGGTCATCCTTCTGAAAGACTTTGCAATGTGTCAGCGACCCATCCTTGAATAGTTCTGATCCTTAACATTCCAGAGTGATGCTGGGAAATGTCACTGGGAGTGCAGGTTTGTGACAGGCTAAGTTGCCAGATCTTTGAGTCCTCATCCATCCTTTCTTGTCTAAAACAATTGAACTCATTAATGTGATCAAAGAACGGTGGCTGATGGGAGCCAAGAAAGTGCTGGGGTTCAAGTCTAAAGGCATTGGCTTGTGGTGCTAAACAACTTAAATTTTAGTTTCAAAAATTACTTCAGGGCTGGAGAGATGGCTTAGCGGTTAAGGTGCCTGCCTACTAAGGCTCAGAATGCTGGTTCCAATCTTCAGCAGTTCCAATCTCCAGGTCCCACATTTAGCCAGATGCAAAGTGATGCAAGGGAGCAATGCCACTCTTGACCACAAGGGGGCGCACACATCTGGATTTCATTCACAGCCGCTGGCGCGCCCATCTCTATCCGTCTTCCTCTCCTTCTCTGTCTCTCTCTGTGTCTCTCTCTCAAAAAAAAAATTACTTCAGAGCTGGGCATGGGGGTGCATGCCTTTAATCCCAGTACTTGGAAGGCAGAGGTAGGAGGATCGCTGAGAGTCCAAAGCCAACCTGAGATTACATACTGAATTCCAGGTCAGCCTGGTCTAAAAAGTAGACCCTACCTGGAAAAAAAAAAAAAAATTGCTTCAGTTTTACTGCAATCATCGTGGGTGCCAGGCAGCTAATTTTGAGGACCAGTGCACGACAAAGCCTTTTATCTGTAGTGAATGCTCTCTCCATTCTACTTGAACCATAGGAACCAGGAAAGAAGGGAGTTGGTTCACTGAAAGAAGATTGAGAAAAAGAGAATAGTATGAGATGACCTCGGCCTGTCCAGGTAAGAAAGAATGCAGCAATCAAGTGAAAGGTGGATTTCAGTTTCTTCTTCTGAAGAATGGGTTACTAAGTGAATTCCCGTGCCTTTTCTTCTGCCCAAAGGTCTGTGGTTACTCATATGTTTTCAAATAAATCTGACATGCTTAGTTTCAATGGAAGAAGATGACATGGCACTGTAGGAAATGAGCTGAGGAATTTTATGACATATACATGCCTTTCAGTCAGTGAAGTGATACTGTGCATGGTGTGGAAATGCCCCTCAACCAGACACAGCCCGGTCTGGTCCTCTTGCCGCCCCTTGCTGCATGTTTGACTCAAGAATGAGGCTACATGTCCCAAGGCTCCATTTCAAACTGGCTATGCGAGGACCACAAAGTACTTACCTCACGACATTTTTCTGAGGAGTCAATTCAATATAAACATATTAAACCCTGTGGCCCAGGAAGGCTTTACAGCAAGTTTTCAATAAACCAGTCCTAGTTCAGATAATAATAGCCTCAGATAACTGTAAAATTAAACATGCCAGTATCTATGACAAGACCTGCTCATAGTGGGAACCATGTAAACTGGTGTTCATCTTTTCTCTCTCTATAGTATCATAATGGCTATATATTTTTAAAATATTAAATGCAAAACTAGGGCTGGAGAGTTGGCTTAGTGGTTAAGTGTTTGCCTGTGAAGCCTAAGGACCCTGGTTCGAGGCTCGATTCCCCAGGACCCACGTAAGCCAGATGCAGAAGGGGTGTGTGCATCTGGAGTTCGTTTGCGGTGGCTGGAGGCCCTGGTGCGCCCAATTCTCTCTCTCTCACTCTGCCTCTATTTCTCTCTGTCTGTCTGTCGCTCTCAAATAAATAAGTAAAAATGAACAGCAACCAAAAAATGCAAAACTATACTTGCACTCACTTTCTGTACATCAGATCGTTTTATTGTATTGTCTCATGCACTTGAGTATTCCATCGACCTAGCCACTTTCAAATCAAAAATGATTCCCGGAGGGACCAAATCCAGCTTCCCACATGACAAAGAAGTAAAGTCAACCACAAAAGAAGCTCTGTATCATGCCGCCATGTTGAGGAGCATGAGCCAGGCCTGTGCAGGATCCTCACGCGCATCCAAGTCACTTGGGCAACCCCATCCCTGTCACTGTGGCTCAAGGTTGTAAAGCAGAACCCCTCAAGCCTTAGGAGCCTGTTACAGCAAAGAGTGTATCTACAGGCCTGGCTGTATGATTTATGATAGTCCTTAGGTAGTCCAAGTCACAGGATAGGAGGAAGCACTAAATTGCCAAGGTTTTAAAGACACTGCCTCACAGAAATGACCATGAACAGCAGCTCAAGAGGCCACTTACATGAAGTTAGACCCGCTTTGGACTAGGGGCTATTACAGTGTGAGCTTATCATAACTTGATTCAAGAGCAATAAGTGAGAAGGGAAGATGACCAGTCAGTGTGAGAAAGCCAAGTGTAGATCAGATAACCACATTAAGAAGATTAAAATGTCCGGTCTGCTATAAATGCCTGCTAAAATCCTAAAAGGGAGCCTGGAGAGAGCCATAAAATCATCACGAAGAAAGTAAGGAAGCCAGAAGCTTTAACCAGATGTTCCTGTGATACGAATGACTATGTGAGTAAATTTTCATCCTAGCAATACAGCTTTGTATTGATCTTCCGCTTTTATTAGTCAGTGCTGCTATGAGATTAAATATTGTCTGGAAGGAAATACAGGCTTCCCTCCCTGGAAGGCTCGTCTCAGTAACCCAGTGTTTGTTATCGCCAAGCGCACGAGGGAGTTTGTAATGAATTGCACAACAGAGTGGAGGCTCAAGTCTATAAAAAGAGTTATATAAGGGGTAGCCTTATAGAGAATAACCTCATTTGGGAAGCAAGCATTGTGTGCTGCACCGGGAAGGAAACCTATGGAGAGCTGTCTGAAACAGAAATAGACATGAGTATTTATGACCCGGAGCACCAATCGCCATATACAGTGCTAAACACTTAATCTATGGTTAGATTTTACTTCAGACCCAAGCTGAAGTCAGCAGAATTAAATCTTCAAGTGTATTTCAACAGCCTTAAATCCTTCTGATACTGTTAGCAGTGGCAAGGTTCCAAAATGCATTCTGTTAATAAGACAGTAAAGTATAAAATCAAGTTATCTCCTTCAAGGAGAAAAAAAAAAAACCACAGAGTAAAGGGAACAAGTCTTGTAAAATTACATTTCCACTATTCAGGCTTTTTCTACCTGACTTCCTTTCAATTTATTCTTTTACTACCAGACCATTCTCCTTGAAAAATAGCAGGAGGGGGGGAAAATGAAAAAGAAAGAAGAAATCACTCCTACTTTTTTATATATTTTTTAACTATGAAAGGAATGGTACCTCTGAAAAAAAAAAAAAAACCCTCAGGATGTTTTCTTCTCATTTTCACAGGTCAGAGGAGGTTAAGATGTTGCCAATCAGCCTGGAGCAGAAACTATCAAGTCTCCTCAGGCTAGCAGAAAGAATTCAGCAGCTGTTACCTTTTCTTTCTCACTTAACATAACTTTTGGTTTACCTGCAGCTATAAGAAATGTATGCAGTCCACACAGGATCATTGTTCAGGTCCCCCAAGGCATCTCTATTAGCTTCGTCAGGAGCAGCACTGAAAGCTTGTCAAGTTATGGGGAGAAAGACAGAAGGAAAGAAAAGATGCGAGAGGGAGAGAGGGAGGAAACAAATATAAAGAAAGAAAAGGCACCACACACTTAACTGCCAACACCCTCCAAACCTCTAAGCATATACCAAGGAGGTGAAGAGCCAGTCTAAATTCCCATCGTGAAGTCAGCTCTCACATCCCAGAATTTCAGCACCTATGGGATGAGAGACCACCAGGGGCTCTCAGATCCCTGCCAGGCACCATTGGGTGACATAAGTAATGAATTTTACCTTAACTCTGAATTTCTTTGCTCTTATGAATTGCAGTCAAATGCCTTCTTGATGCATCAATATGTATCACATTGGTAACTTCAAGTTCTTCAGGCAATATATGTATATAGTTTTGTCCTGTCCAAGAGGTAGAAGAACATAGGCATTCCCTTGGTTTAACGTTAAGAAATAGTCTTAAAAAGTTGAGCTGTAGCGATCCATTATGCAGAAACAGTATGTATGGAGTTATACTCTAGACTAGACAGCATATGGAAAATATAAGCATGTGAAATCTTCCAGAAACATGTACAATATCTACATAATATCTGTATATATTAGATAGCCAGTACCTTGATATTTTTAAATATATTTTATTTATTTATTTGAGAGAGAGAGGCAGAGAGAGAGATAATCAGCACGCCAGGGCCTCCAGTCACTGCAAACAAACTCCAGATGCATGCGCCCCCTTGTGCATCTAGCTTATGTGGGTCCTGGAGAGTCAAACGGGGATCCTTTGGCTTTGCAGGCAAATGCCTTAACCGCTAAGTCATCTCTCCATCATCCTTGATACTTTTGAACAAATACATCCGCACAAAATGGCTTCATGTAGATTATGAAACTGAGGAAAACAAAAATCCAATTTCTAGTTGAGCCAAAAAAATTAGAAGAGATTTGAAATATCTATCAATTATTTTGGTTGAGCTCAACACGATAGGTAAATATTTTAGAGACTTTGATTGACTACCTTAAGTGAAATCTGCAGACAACTTTCATTGTCCTCTTCCAGTTTTGCTGGATTCTGTAGAGACCTCTAGATTCCCGCTCTGAGGTCAGATTAACATTCTACACCACAATTTGCCCCATTATCCTTTGACCAGCTTCAAGAGGAGAGGGGACCATGGCCTTTTCTGGTCATTGGAGAGACATTCTAACCTAGGTACAGTTCAAGAGGTAGAATCCAACCACACATCCTAGGTGAGATTTGCATGTGTTACACTTTTTTTTCTCATTCCTTCCATGCACTTTGAGTGTGAGAGGATGTTATTTTGTGAGTTTGTTCTGAGTGTTCAAAACAGTGATCACGTGCAGCCTCGTATGTTACCATATGTGTTGCAGTTACATTACTGGGACAAACACCTGACAAGAAGCAGCTTATGGGAAGAAAGGGTTTATTTTCGGCTTACAGAATCCAGGGGGAATTCCATTAGGGCAGAGCTTGCTCACATTCACAGATCCATAGCAGAGAGACTCAACCAAATATCCAGCAAGCGTGAACAGCTAAAATTCCAACTTGCTTTCCATATACCTAAAGTCTGGACTACAAGATCTGCCCTCGGTGACACCTCCCTCTAGCATGCTGCAGGGGACTTAAGTAGGAAGATTAAGTTTAATAAAAACATTCTTGGGGTTATGGGGGGTCAAACGTTCACGTTTAAACCAGCAAAATATGAAATGGACATAGTTCTAATCTTTCTATTTTGCCTTGGAGGCGTGTATGAGTTCACTTTTCTCATTGCTGTGAAAATACCTGACAAAAGCAATGCAAAGGTAGGATGACAGGTGACCTATTTTGGCACATAGTATAAGAGTTCAGTCCATCATCATGGCATAGGTGTGGCAGCAAAAGAGGCTCTAGTTACTCTAGCAGAAACATGGGGTGTCTGGTGACGTTGCATCTGCCGTCAGGAAGCACAGAGAGCTCAATGCTGGTGCTCAGCTCACTTTATGTTCTTATTCTTTTTATTCAGCTTGGGAACCCAGCCTATAGCATGGTGCCACCCACATTTAGGGCGGGTCTTCCTTCCTCAGTGAAACCTGTCTGGAAATATCCTCATAGACATACCTACAAGTATGTCTCCTAGGTGATTCTAAACACAGTTATGTTGACTATCAAGATTAAATATCATGGACTGGAAAGATGGCTCAGCAGTTAAGGCATTTGCCTGCAAAGCCTAACAGCCTGGATTCAGTTCCCTAGTACCCATGTAAAGCTAGATGCACAAGGTGATGTATGCAACTGAAGTTCGTTTGCAGTGGCTAGAGGCCTTGGTATGCCCATATTCTCTCTTTCTCTCTGTCTTTATGTCTCTCCCTGTTTGCAAATAAATAAATAATTTTTTTAAAGATTAAACGTCACAAGGCCCAACTATAAAAAAACATATAAATAGGAACAAACAAGCAAAAACAACAAAAATTTTGGTCCAGATGTTGCTAGTTGAAATTAACCCATTTCCTTCATCTCATTTACTGTTGGCATCTTGCATCTACCCTTATTAATGCTGTTTCCCTAAGCAACTTCAGGCCAAACTATAAACAGGTAGACTATGCTCTTGATATTTAAAAAAAAAATTATTTTTATTTGAGAGAGACAGACAGAGATAGAGAGAGAGGAAGAGGCAGAGAGAGAATGGGTGCACCGGGCCTTTTCAGGAGCTGTGAACAAATTCCAGATGCATGCACCCCTTGTGCACATGTGCGACATTGCACGCTTGCATCACTTTTGCATCTAGCTAAACGTGGGACCTGGAGATTTGAACAAGCATTCTTAGGCTTTACAGGCAGGCGCCTTAACTGCTAAGCCATCTCTCTAGCTCTTGATACTTTGAAAAATACCCTTTTGTGCCTAGATCAGAGCCTTTCATAGTTTGCATAAAAGTCCCTTGAACTGGATGTTGCCTCTAGCGATTAGAAAGGAAGCCCATCTCTTAGGGAAAGAGATGATGATGAAGCTCAGTGGCAAAGAAAGGAAACATACTTTGGGGGCTGCAGAGATGGCTCAGTGCAGTTTATGTGCGTTTCCTGTGAGAGCACGGGGGTCTAAGGAGTCCTAAGATTACCTGAGTTCAAATCTCCAGAGCCCACATAAACATCTAGGTGTGGCCGTGCATCTGTAGCTCTAGTTGGGAAGCATAGATTGGAGAATTGCTGGGGCTCACAAAGCAAGCTCCAGAATCAGTAAGAGGAAAAAAGAGTAATCAAGGCTGACACCTGATGTTTTGCTCTGGCCCATCCCGGGATGAGAAAGACGGGTGCTCTCCCATATCCACTCTGCATATTTCAAAATGACAAGAGAAACAATTTACAGTTGACTCCAGCAGCCCCTGACTGTGAAACTCTGCTATGGTGTAGATGAAAAATAATCACCCTTTCCATGAACAATTCTGAGCCCTGCCGACTTTTAGCAGTTTATGTGCCCATCATTACCCACTCTCCCTAGATTCCTGGTAGCTCACCCACTCCTCACATTATTTTCACCAGATCAGGACCCCCTAATGATCCCAGGAAAGGGTAAGGAAACCCATAAAAAGCCTAATAGTGACCCCTTGATGCTATATTGAGATATTCCCTTATAATTTGCCTCATTCTGCTGCGATAAAATATTACTCTAACAAGATCACAATGGATCCACTTAGAAAGCCTAATGTTACCATTCACTCCTCATCCTCATCACCTACCCAAGAAGTAAGGTACAAGGAAATCTTGTGAAAATCCTGAAATTTAGATTTCTGAATATCTAGTTCATTATTTCTGGATGATACCCAGTGAATCCCAGGTGACTCTCGTCTTAGGGGATCAATAAATATGGTCCTATAATTTTCTATAACAACAGGAAGAAAGATTAAGGTGTTTTTTATGGTATTTTAATTATTTCTGTGATTTGGAGGGTTCTCTGTTGAGAAATAGGCACAGAAATTTAAGAAAAATAACTAGCCAAATTTTGCCTTTGAGAAAACTTAAAGAAATAATAAATTAATTTCAGTTAACAAGTAAGCATTTCTTCATCCAGAGCATTGCACTAGTCCCAGGGTAAATAACATGAATAGAACATAGGTTCCTGTGCTCAAACACAAGTTCGTGGCCAAAACCAGTTACCATAGCAGCTCAGACTCCATACTATTCCATTTGTTCATTTCTCTGTCTCAAAAAGGTCCAATAGATGTATAATATATATAATATGTATAATATGGTCTGTGTTTAATATCAAACTTCTCCTTCCAAATTAAGTCCAGGATGCTATTGTCCACACAAGTACCTCTGATAACAGGGTGCAAAGTGATGTATGCCATAGATCACCTGTCTGACTCCACTCCCCATGTCACTGAAAGTCTTACATTAAGGGACTTGTGAAACTCACTGGTCAGTTGGTAATGATGCTCATGCTAACACAAGGTCTCCCTAAGCATATTTCTTAAAGTAAGACTAGCCATTTCTTCATTCTGCAAATAATGAGTAAGTGCCATTCTCCCATTTATGTACTGAGGATTAAAAACTAGAGCAAGATGCTCTTTCTTGCCTCATATCCAAGTAACAAATGGAGAAAAAGATCAGGAAACAGGAGACACAAAACCAACTTCCTTCTCTTTCTTTCCATTAGCACAGTCCACTGTTCCTGGAATGGTTTTTGGACTCTGGTCAGATCCTCTCTGACCTTTCATTTCACAGTCTGACCATCCAGAATCACTTCTGCTGACTTCTTATATAGTACACCTTCTATCAGGCTCATGTCCTTACCTCTCATTGAGACCCCAAAGCAGTGTCCAGTAGTGGTGGGTGCTTCCTACTTAGGTACAGGGTATAAACTAACTTTTGTTTACTTTCCAAATTCCATTCTGATAATGATCTTCGACCTGCAGCCAATCTGGGACCCTTAAACCATCTCCCAGTTCTCACATTCAAGTACTAACCAAGCCTGACCCTTTAGTTCTATAAAGGCAGATGAGATTGGGGCCATTAAAAGTGGCAGACCCTAGCACTCCCAGTTATCACACATCCAACAGGTGATTATTTATGTTATAGTTTGGGCCCTTCTGTCTTCCCTCTCTGCCTGACCTTCCCTTGTCATACATTAAAGCACTATAGCAGACAGCTTTAGGTTCACTGAGATGAACTTCCAAGCCAGGCACAGTTATGGAGGAAGGGATATTAATTGAAGCTTACAGATCCAGGGGAAGTTCCATAATGACAGAAGAAATTCTCCCCCTCTTAAAGGACCAAGCAGAGAGAGAAAGAGAAGCCACAAGCCAAAAGCCATACCACACAGCACCCGTCAGGAACTCCAGGAGGAAATCAGGCACTTTGCATATCTTTAGATTGGAATTTCAAACCCACCACCACATCTGAATATCTTCCCAGTGACACCTTCTCCAGCCAGGTGGCTGCAGATCCAAACTACAAACTAACAAAACACTGAATATATTGGGGGCCATATATTTAAACTATCACATTCTGCCTCTGGCCCCCAATAGATTTAAAACTATCACACACAATTTCAAAGCTTTTCACAGTCTTTACCAACTTAAGATAGTTTTAAAGTCCCAAGTCTCCTTTGAGATTTAAGATGGTCTCTTATCCATAAGTCCTGTAAAATCAAACAAGTTATATACTTTACCATATAAAGGCACAGAGTAAACATTTTTAACTGGTATAAGGCTTAGCAAAGAGAGACAAGAACAATGTGCACTGAACAACCATCAAGCAAACATCAAACTTTTGTAGTTTTAAGGTCAGTGACTGGCAGTCTCTGGATTGTTTAATTCTGCTCCTCTAGCTAGGCTTACTAGCCAGGGAAAACTTCCATCTCTAGCTAAAAGCCTCCATGGTAGCCCTTGCATAGTCCTGGTATATCGAAAACACCTTTAGATCTCCATGTATATCATGGACCATTTTTTAAAGTCTCTTTTAGCCTATCAGGCTCATCATGTCTTGTCTCATTCCGCATCTCAGTAGCGCTCCTGGAACCATGTGTGCACTTTTTGACTCACTCTAGGTATTTTTTTTATGTTTCCAAATCTAATACCAGGTGTGGAGGACACAGCTATATTTTTAATTCAGGGATGAAATATAACATATCCTTGAAAAGCAAGGTCCTTTTCTAGTCAACTCTTTCCCCAAAGAATTTGTATTTTTATCATAATCTTTCCTCAGGCATCCTCTCCATTGCTTTAGTGTAAAGCAGTTGGGCCATCTTCCTTAAGATTGTTAATGTGTTGGCAACAGCAGCTTCAATAACCTAAAACCAGTCTCAGTGCCTGTAATTTTAACTAGTTTGAGATTGTTTAACTTAAAATCTTAAATCTTGGCCAGGTGTGGTGGTGCATGCCTTTAATCCCAGCATTCGGGAAGCAAAAGTAGGAGGATCGCCATGAGTTCAAGGCCACTCTGAGATTACATAGAGAATTCCAGGACAGCCTGGGCTAGAGTGAGACCCTACCTTGAAAAACTGAAAAATGAAAAAAACAAACAAAAAAATCTTAAATCTCTCAGTTTAATATCATTAGCCAAGCACATCAGTCTATAAAAAAATTTACCCTTAATCAAACTTTCTGTACCTGGGCAGCAGAATGCAGCCAGCCCTTATGCCAGTATCCCAGTTCCAACAAAGTCCTCTGTAGCCTTTCCTTCTCCTTAGAGAGCTCAGCCAAGTCTCAAAGTTCAATACTGTCTGTACTTAGCATTTTCAAACTCTCATCAGAATAATCCATAAAATTTGGCTTACTACTCCAGAAGGTGTCTTTAGTTTCAAGTACCAAGTCCATGTCTGTTCCTCTAAAACAAAGTTCCAAAAGACCAAAATCCACATGGTCAGGTTCACTCACCCCACTCCTGGTACCAACTTCTGTAGCACAACATTGCATGCTTGTGTCACTTTTGCATCTGGCTAAACATGGGACCTGGAGATTTGAACAAACATTTTTATGCTTTGCAGGCAGATGCCTTAACCTCTAAGTCATCCCTCCAGCCCTTATTGGAGCTTTTGACAGACATATCCTGGCTGCTAAGGCCTTACTATGTGAGATCTCTGTATTCTGCTTTTTTTCCTGATTGACTTTATAACTTACCTTTATCAACTAGCCTCTTAGAGAACCATCTCCTATTTGTGTCCCAGCTCTTCTTTGTCTCACTCTTCAGGCATATGAAGAAAACATCACCCATTTCTACAGCTTAACTATAGGTCAATATAGTCAATTTCTATAGCTCTAGGCTAGATCTTTCTCAAAATATGAATTATTATTGATATAAATACCTCCTTCACATAAATATGTAAAAACCATTCTTTGCTTCAGTAAGCCTTTTTGCCATGAAATTCTTATTTTCATAAATGACTTTATCAGCTATAAGCACATTTTGTTCATCTTTATTAAAATTAGGCTCAATATTTTGAGTCAATCACATGAATTGCATCACTTTCTACCTAACCTGTTTTATTTTATTTTTTTGCCATTCCTGCTATTTGTTCAATTTAAGACTCTGTATCTTGTATCTTAATTTTCTTATCTATCATCTCCTTAGCTCCAATACAACTCCCTCAGAGCCATTCTTTGCACTTTGACCAAAATAATCTCTCTACAATCTCAATCTGCTCCTATCATTTCCCCATACTGTTCAAAGGTGTTCTATCCTATTCTGGGCAAAACCTGAATGTCTTTTCAGGTACACACAGTTCTTCAAAACTGAAGAGATGTCTTAGTGGTTAAACCATTTGTTTGAGGAGCCTAAGGACCCAGTTTTGAGTCCCCATGTAAGTCAGATGCACAAGGTGGTGTATGCATCTGGAGTTCATTGCAGTGGCTAGAGGCCCCATCACACCTTCTCTCTCTCTCTTCCTCTCTCTCTCTGGCTTTCTCTCTCTCCAATAAATGAATAATAAACAGCTAGCAAAAAAATCAAATAAAATAACATAATCCATAGCTAAGTGCCTGCATTCTTTGGACTCCTCACTTTACACCTACCCATGAGGCACATATGTGTTGGCCTTGGAATAATCTGTAGGCATCCTTGCTTTAATGATGTTTCCCCTGGTGTTTTCCACCTGCCTTAAGATGCAGCATAAGGCTCTTGCTACTTGGGAAGCCCGGTGCTTCCACATCAGTGCCCCCAGGGAACTTCAGTCTGCATCTACAATGCTCCTTTCGCATTGCTGTGTGATCACATGTCCCTGTGGTTTCTCTCCTAAGGGAAGATTCAAGAACACTGAGGGGAGAGTATGTTACATTCCTCATCATAGTCTTATGCCTAGAACAGGGGGTTCTCCATAAATGTTACAGTTGTGAACTGATTATAGTTATATAAAATAAAAGTTGTATGGAAAAAAATGACTTGAGGGCTGGGGAGATGGCTCCATGGTTGAAAGCCCTTGCTGCTCAAGCCTGATGCTGGGGTGTGGATCCTAGAACTCATGTAAAGTCAGATGCAAGTCATGCACGGGTCTGAAATCCCAACAAGTCTAGGTAGCTCTGGGCAATGGGAAGCAAATTAATAGCAGTGAAATAAGAGAGACATTGTCTCAAGACAAGATGGAAGGTTAGGAGTGATGCCCTGAGCTTGTCCTCTGACCTCAACCTGTGTACTATGGTCCACATGTGTGTGCAAACACATACACACGCACATGCATGCACACACACAAATCATGCAGATGCTATACAAGTACAGACACAAACACAAAGGAAAACATGACTGGAAAATTTAGCTGAAGTTTCTATCAAATAATATATAATAAAATAGCATGCTATCATCAAGATTCCTAGAATTTCCCTGTGACTCGGGGTCCTGTACTTAGGAGATAAGCAGTGAGCATATGGGCCTTTTCATTTTCTTTATCCCTTAATTTTAAAAATATTTATGTGTCTCACTTATAGCTTAGAATTTGCTTCTGAGCTACAGGAGTACATAAAGAGGACTTGGTCTTTGAGGATGAGTGACGTGTCTGAAGGTTGCTGCATTGCCCATCCTGTTTTCACGACGAGTGGAGGGCACCAGGGCACATGGTGTCTTGATGCAGACACAGGGTGAGACATACTTCTGCTTGATCGGAATCTGTCAGACTGAAGCCATATTTTGATTTTGGATTTTTTTTTAATGTGTAAAAGTACAGTAAATTCTCTTTTTTCATTTTCTCAATCTCATTATCTTCATTCTCGGTTGCTTCATTATTTTCAGAACTGTCTTCTTGCCGCAGCACTTTTTTTCCCCCTAACCCACTAATCTGTCAGCAGTTACAGTATTTTTTAATTATATTTTCCCAATATTTCTTTCCTTGTCACCATTCATTTTTAATTCGCATGCGTATATTATGTTTATGATGTTGCACAGGAATGTCTGCATGGGGTATGCAGGGTACCGTTGCCACACTTTCCAGAGTCATCCTCTTCAGCCTCCTGATGCAAATGATTCTGACGGATGCAAAGCAGAGGACATGAGGAAGAGCATAAACCCATGTTGGCAGCCACTGAAATTGGCTCTTTTTAGTCATTTCCACAGGAGATCTAGGTGCTCTGATTTTGAGCTTTGGTATTTCAAATTCCTGTCCGGAGCATCTGGAGACTCCTGGAAGCCTTGAGAAGGTGGTTTTAGAAGCAGCCACCCGCAAGGTCATTATGACAACAAATGAATCCCCAAATGCCCTGGCATCAAGTTCCCTAAAGCATAATGAATACCATGGGTTGGGGAGGTGTGCCGGGGGTTGAGCAGGGTGGCCGTTGAGCAGTGCAGGACCAGGTGTTCTGGAGAACCATTCAGTCAGCTGTACTAGGACTCAGGCTCCAGGTGCTTGCTCACATTCTTTGTGATTGCTCACATGAACTAGTTCCTGGGATTCTGGCTCCTCTAAAAGAAAGGCTAGATGTGGCTCAGTGGTAGTGGCTTGCCGAGTATGTATGTACAGAAATCAGTACCTAGAATCACCAATTAACAAAGTCAAAAAGTTCAAAACAGATGTTCTCTGGTTGGATGCCAAGCAACGAGAAAAGTACAATAGTGATAACAATCACAGGTGACTGACTGAATGTTTATATGTGTTAAAGACGGTGCGTCATTTAATCTAAACCAACATTGAAGTGGGCACTTGATAATTTTCACACTGAAAATAATAAAATCAACAAATTATCATGCAGAAACCAATAGGTAATGGAGTAGGAGTTCAATCCAGGCTTCCTTAATCCAAAGCCCTAGATCTTTGATACCACACTGGTAATGATATTGGGAAATATACAACAGAAGAGAATATGACAGGACTTGTTTTCTTCTCTGCTTTCCCTAGCTCCTTCTGGAGCTCACTGATTCCCGTGGCTGTGTAATACCCATATGGAAAGAAGTCAAGAAGTATAGTTGGGGTAAACTCATTTTCTGCCATCTCTTTGGGATAGGGAGTAGATATCTCTGGTTTAACCTCCCCACACTGAGCTGATCTCTCCTCACAATCTGGTTTCTTCCACAATTGTCTATTTCTCAGGTGGCACCAACTCCATATTCCTAGTCATTCAGGCCCCAAACTTCAGCATCTTTCTTGACTCATTCCTCCACACTCCAGTCCAACTGGATGAAAAATTCCAGTTAGTTCCAACACCAAAATATATTCAGAATCTGACCTGTCTTCATCTCTTCTCATGACGCCAGACTAGTCTGGACCACCATCCCTCTCACTGGGATTGTTGCAGTCATATCTCCACTTCTTTCTCTGCTTCCTATCCTGTCTATATTTAGTTGATTTCATATAGAATGATCATTCTCAAATGAAAGATCATAGCAACTCACTCTAATTTTTTAAAAAATTTATTTATTTATTAGAGAGAGAGAGAGAGAGAGAGAGAGAGAGAATGGGAACACCAGGGCCTCCAGCCACTGCAAACGACCTTCAGATTCATGACCACCTTGTGCATCTGGCTTATGTGGGTACAGGGAAATTGAACCTGGGTCCTTATGCTTCACAGGCAAGTACTTTAACCACGAAACCATCTCTCCAGCCTAGCAACACACTCTTCCTCATTGCTGTGACAAAAATATCTGACACAAGGAACTCTGGGAAGAAAAGGCTTACTTTGACTCACAGTTTGAGGAATATGGTGGTGAATTCATACAGGCAGGATCAGGAGCAGGCAGGATCATGGCTGGTCACATTGTTTCATGATGTGTTTGGCAGCTTCCCTCCCCATTTATTTATTCAGCCTAGGATCCAAAGCCATGAGACCCACCCACATTCATGTGAGTCTTCTTTGCTCACATAAATCTCTTTGGGAGCACTTGCACTGATATACCCAGAAGTGTGGCTCCTGGGTTTCTCAAAAATCAGTAAAATTGCTAATGGTGATTAACCGTGACACTTTGCAGAGGATCCCACTTTCAGCTACAGTACAAGCAGATGTTTTATAGGGACCTATAGGACCTTAGATGGTTGGCTTCTATCCTAAAACAATCTTCTTTTTTTCCTGTTTTCTTGTTATTCCCTTCTCCTCTTCCCTCTGCATTATCCCTCTCCTCCTCCCTTTCTTTGCCCTTCATTTTTGACAGTTCATAACACAAGGTATGAAATAAAATTGAGTTCAGTAACTACTATTGTATGAAACTTGGGACTCCTCTTTTGTTAAACAACTCTATTCAGTTTTGAAAGCAAGAGATATGGGTCTCATCCTTGACACTTCTTTCTCCATCATTCACCTTGTTAAGTGAGTCCCAAGATGATAGATCCACATCCCTCAGGTCTGTTTCTGCCTTTTCATGTCCTCTCTCTACCTTGTGCAAGCCCTATTCATAGCACAACAGTCCCCTTTCAATGGTTTTTTCCGCCACATCTCATGGCCAGAGTAATATATATTGCACTACCACAAAAGGCAAACATGATATCATTTCATGACTGTATATATTGTTATGACTATGTGTATAGCTTTCTTACTTAATCTTAATTTTTCTGGGGTGGATGAGGGAAAATCTGCTCAGATCCTATAGAGGAAATCTGACAATATATGTGAGCTTCCTATTAAACAACAAGAAAGTACCAGAGTAAATTTGAGGGGATTAATGGATCCTCTGAAATTAGCTATCAAATTATTCAGGGCCCAGGGACTCTAAATGAATGGACCTTGGCCATAGGCAAGTGCACTCAAGTCTTCAATCTCTGTCACATGCCCATGATCATATCCTAGAACAACCT
Organism: Orientallactaga sibirica; assembly: GCA_036365145.1. NCBI lineage: Eukaryota > Metazoa > Chordata > Mammalia > Rodentia > Dipodidae > Orientallactaga > Orientallactaga sibirica. The sequence continues at coordinate 5,513,063 of JAEOAD010000049.1, forward strand.
TGACTCTTCCAGCTCAAAGAAAACATTTTCTAATCTCCCCAGGGAACTTGCCTTTCCTCTTTCAACTATGAAAGTTTCTAAGGTTTTCTCCATGTAGAGTTTTTCACTCTTTAAGAAAAAGAAGATTTTCTAAATATCAGTTGATGTTCTGGTCTTCCCGTTGACTTTAGGGCATAGGTGGCATTCAGGAAGTATATCCTAGTGAGGAGGGAGGACATCCAAGCGGACAAAAGGAGACATGGTAACGGCTGCCTTCTTCCATGCTTTGTGATGTCAACCAGGAATCCAGCTAACTGAGGGGCACTAAATTGTAAAGTGATAGTAACTAGACGAACTCCAGTAAGTCCCCCTCCCTGTGAGCTTGGGCTTTGTGGTGATGCGAGTTATCTCTCCCATTTCTTACTTCAAGAGTTAAAAATGGGTTACTGTCAATTTCTAGAGAAATGCATTTCCATTGTTTTCCCCTCTTTTCTGAAATATAATGGAGCCTCCTTTCCCCCCCTAAAGTGTCACTGTCCATCGTCTCAGATAACCACAATTAATTGCAGTCTGAAAACATTAAATGGAAACTTCTGGAACTAAATACTTCAACAATTTCAAGTAACTTTAATTGTAATATAGTTTATAATTATTTTACTTTATGATTTATTATTGTTAATTTCTTAAATTACCTAATTTGTAAATTAAAATGCTCCCCAGTTTTAGACATTCTCTGAGGAACTGAAATGTGTCTCTTGCAGATAAGGGGGGGACTGTTGTATAATGTCAGGAGAATGAGCTCCATGGCTTCCCCATCTGCCCATCAAGTCTGACTCTGCCTTTGCAAAATCTCTTCTCATACAATGGTCCATAGACTGCTTGTGTCAAAATCATCTCGAATACTTGTTAAAGATATAACTGTGTATCCCAACTCAACAAGCAAATGTCAAATGGTACTTTCAGGAGCCGGAAAAAAATGTATCAGCCAGCACTTAAAAACTGTCACAGGGGAAAGCTCTAGCTACTCTGATTTGGGTACCATTGACCTAGAACCCATGCCTAATCTCTTTCTATTTTATGCATGTTATGTTTGGAGTTTTTTTCTTCCTTCCTGATTTCCCTCAACCAAGACTATACCTTAAATTCATCATGACTGAATCCATTTCTTTTTGTCACATAAGCAAGATAAAAAGCAAGAGGAAAGAAAAAGGTTAGGTACAAAGAAATGGGAGGTTACAAATCCCTTCTATAATTTCCTTCCTATTATGAGATTATTTAAACTCTCTAAACCTTGCATCCTTTAACTGTAAAATGGGCCATACTACTTACCCCATAGGATCATCATGACAATTTTAACATATACAGAACATATAAATTATTTATTTAGTATAGTTCACAGTAGAAACAAAGTGTTCAGTAAGTGGTGGCGATTAGTAAGAGTAGAGATAAAAACTGTGAAATTTTCACTTCCCTATTTAGAAATAAATATGTGCATATTAATTCACACATTCAGATGCATCTATGAATATTACATGAATATAATGAGTTTCTAATTCATAGAAATCTTGGTATTCATTAGTCACCTGTCTAGTTTGTCCTGTTTCCTGGTTTCTGGCTGTTCATCTAGCATTTGATGATCTGCCTCAACTCTGCACTGAAGGTAGCTGAAGGACACATTTTACCAGCACTTAGAAAATTAATTCATTATATCCACAAGGTTTTTAAATGCTTAGAGATAGTCTAGACCCAGCCTACAGCTGCAATTTTCCTCCTTCTATCTGGATAAGGCATAGAAAATGCCATTTGTCTGGGTGTGAGTGAGTGAGTGAGTGTGTGTGTGTGTTGCTAATATTATAGGAGAGCCACAACTAAGCTACTGATGTGAGCACTAGAAAGTCACATGAAATAAATTCAAACAAATTCATCCCTAATTTCCCCACTCAGTGCTCTGTCCAACCTTCTCCAAAATCTTTAAATCCATGTCCCCAAGTAGTCAGCTATTTTACTGGAAATGTGGATGGGATCACCTTGTTTCTTGTTCCCCACTATACAAACTGACCTCCATTCTCAAATCTTCCCTCCTCATATAAGGAAAGGGAGGGCATGCATGGATTCCCAACTTATGTTCCATCTTTTCACCACCACTATGAACGACCAGCAAATAGTTCTTGTATCTTAACCGAGGATGAGAGAATGGTTCATGTTTATAATGTCTAACTGAGTCTTCCACTGAATGGTTTCTGTACCTTTGTAGCAACTAATCTTTATCTGACTCAGTTCATTGAATGTTTCTTTTTCTTTTTTTTTTTTTTTTTATATGAGAATGACACAGAGAGAAAGAGAGAATGGGTGCACCAGCGGCCTCTCAAATGCTGTGAATGAACTCCAGATGTGTACACTCCCTTGTGTGACATTGTGCGCTTGTGTCACTTGTGTCTGGCTAAATGTGGGACCTGGAGAATCGAAATGGCGTTCTTAGGCTTCGCAGGCAGGCGCCTTAACCACTAAGCCATCTCTCCAGCTCTCATTGAATGTTTCTTGTCTGGTTCCTGATAGCCCAGACTCATCTTTGTCCCTCTCCTTTGAAGGCTCTTTCCTCACCCTCCACGCCCCCTCCTGTCAGTTCTGTGTCTGTGGGTAGGTGTTAGTGCCTGGGATTGTATGTTCACATGTTCATTTCCCTGAGTACTGCTGGTATTTTTCTAATTATGAGCGTTACTTTGTTGCCATCAATCCCAGATTCCATAATCACTGAAAGTTTTCCAAATTGTTCCCTTTCCTTTCAATTTTTAAGATTTTAATTCTCTGCAATGAAATCTGGCTACTCTTTTTCTTATACTTTCTATTTCCAGCCTTCCACACTAATATTAAATATTGGCCTATTTTCTTCAAACAATTGTTAAAATATTATTTATTTATTTAAAAGAGAGAGACAGAGAAGGGGTATGAGTGTGCCAGAGCCTCTTGCAGCTGCAAATGAACTCTTGACACGTGTACCACTTTGTGCATCTGGTACTGGGGCAATGAACCCTTGTTGTCAGGTTTTGAAAGCATGTACCTTTAACTGTTGAGCCATCTCCCTAGCCGATCATCAAATAATTTTCATTTTTTATATTTTATTTATTTCTTTGATAGAGAAAGAGGTAGAGAGAGAGGCAGATATATAGAGAAAATGGGCACACCAGAGCATCTTGCCACTGCAAGTAAACTACAGATGCATGCACCTCCTTGTGCACCTGGCTTTATGTAGGTTCTGGGTAATCAAACCTGGGTCCTTTGGCTTTGCAGGAAAGCATCTTAACCACTGAGCCATGTCTCCAGCCCAATTTTCAATTTTTAAAATCTAAAGCTTTAATTTTCCTGAAGCTTATTTTGGTGGCAGTTTACTAAGTCATTTGCCCAGAAACACTTACAGAATAATCCCAATGACATTTGAAATGTTATCTTTTTTATTCTACCAATTTTAAAATAAATACTTGGGCCTATTTCTTGTCTTTCTGCTCTTTCCTGTTTATTTGTTGTATTTCTGCAGAAATTTATTCATTTTGTTAATAATGTACATTTAAAATGCATTTCAATAATCCGTAGAGCAAGTGGACTTCCAATGTGTTCTCATGTTTTTCTATTTTTTCATTTTACTTTTAAAAACATTTTATTCATTTATTTGAGAGAATGAAAGAGAGAATGGGCATGCCACAGTCTCTAGCTACTGAAAACAAACTCCAGACACATGCACCACCTTGTGTATCCAGCTTACGTGGGTACTAGGGAATCGAACCTAGGTCCTTATACTCCGCAAGCAAGCACTTTAACAGTGAAGCCATCTCTCTGGCCCTTCTTACACTGTTTTTAAAATTTATTTATTTGACAGAGAGGGGAGAGAGAGAGAGAGAGAGAGAGAGGGAAATAATGGGCACACCAGGGCCTCCAGCCACTGTAAACAAACTCCAGACGCATGCTCCCCCTTGTGCATCTGGCTAATGTGGGCCCTGGGGAATCGGACCTGGATCCTCTGGCTTTGCAGGCAAGTGCCTTAACTGCTAAGCCATCCCTCAGGCCCCCTTCTTCTTACTTTTGATGCCTGGGATTATACCTAAGGCTTCATCATGATCATCATGCATGCAAGCCTTCTACCACTGTTCTGTATGGTTTGTATGCTTTAATTTTACCTGGTTAATCAAAAATTATTTTATCAAGTAACCAGAAGTAATTAACAACAACAGTTCAACTATGATTTTGTTAAATTTGTAAATTAACATAGGAAAATATTGACAACTATATGTTTTCAAGACCATTCTTCCATATATCATGTCTCACTTTTCAATTCCCAGGAAAAGAATAAACTGTACAACATAGAGGTTTCCTATTTCTTGTTAATTTCCCTTCTATATTATTCATCATTTGGTTTTGGTTACTTTTATATTATGAATATAATTTTTTATTTCCATTGCATTTTTATAGAGAGGCTTCATGTTTCATCTTGATCCCAGATACTTTACAAAATCCTAGTAATTTTAATAAGTTTGCAGCCTGCTCTATGTAGTTTTAGAAAATATTTAGCATGGAACTTGCAAGAGCAATTAAATTGAGTTACAATAAATATATATTATTTATATTGTTTTATATCTTACTGCAATATCAATAAATATGACAAAAAAGTAAAAGGAATGAAGATTTTTCTTGAATTTATTTTTGAAAGGCTAAGATGTGATATTATGTACAGTATTAATTTTTAAAAAAGGATTTGATGAGTATGTACTTCTTTGTATGCACCTTGAATGTCTCTGGATGGATAGGCAGAAACCAGTAACGGTGGCTGTCTCTGGGAATGGGTTTGCATAATGGGGCAGAATGGTAGAGTCTACTGTAGGAGTATACTCACTGAATAAATTCTGATGCCTTTTAGATTTTCTACAACTTAAATCTACAAGTCATTTAAGAGAGCAGAATTCAGAAAACTAAATATCCCATCTCTTCATTGGAAAGTATTTAATCCTAGATAATACATTTTGAAAAGGCTTTTCATTGACCATTTTTCAACATGCACATAATGTATATTGTCTCCCTGCCCCAGACTCTCTCCACTGAACCCATTTTTTCTTTTTAAGTCACCTTTTTTTTTAAAAAAAAAAAAAATTTGTTTTGTTTTTGATGTTGGCCTCTCCTCTATCATCCATGTCGAAATGTTGATGGTCCCAGTATTGTGAGAGTCAGAAGGAGGTAGTAAGAGTTATTGTGGGGTCAGGAATGCAACGGCTACGTCATGTCCAGATAATATCCTTCCAAAGCATTCCTCCCCATCCTCTGGCTCTCACGTTCTCCTCACGTACTTTATCACGGCGTTTCCCTGGAGCCTGGGGGGGGGTGCGTAGTTAGTAAGGATTTCTTTTTGAAAGACCAACAATGGATGATGAATTAAATGGACATTTCTGTATCAGTCAGCTTATAGAATTTTTAAATTGGATCTTTTGATATGTTGAAAAGGCTCTAATTTGAAACCATCTTCATTGGTCATGGCATTTTGATCTTTGTTTGCTGATGAGAGAACTTTGTTTTCTTATGCTTTATTTAGCATTTTTGTAGTTATAAATGACAGGCTTTTACAGTGGGTAGGGGCTAATTATCATTGAATTTTTGGGGAAACCATGGTTTGATATAAGTATTGTAAAACAGATTGGTATGTCCTCTACATTTCTTATCTTCAAAAGTTTATTTACCATGAAATTTGTCCCACGGTTTAAAACTTGAAAAAAAAAAAAAAAAAGAAACAAATCAATAAAACCACTTGGATCTGAAGCTTCTTTTGGAAGAAATATTTTGATAAAATCTTTAATCTTTTTCTCCTGGCTGTGATTCTATTAAGGTTTTCAAATAAGCCATCACGCCTTCACGTGTCTCATGAATGGCTGATTTGAAGGAGATCTTCTTGGTACAGTACTTTGTGATTTTATATAGTCTAGTCTAAGACTTGGTCACACATATTAAAAATCATTGAGAAATAACCTTACTAAGATAAAAAGTTTACCTCCTCCTTTAAAAAAAATTCTCTTCCATCAATGATCCAACTTTACTTTTATCAATGTGGTAATCTATATTTTTATCTGGCAGGATCATCTGAAAATTTCAACAGTCCAGTTTTATTTTTATCTACATATATATCTGGCAGAACCATCTGAAAATTCCAACTAACTCATATAACTGCTATGTGCCCATTGATACTATGAGCCAACTCTTGAAAATATTTAATTTTCTGTTCAGAGTCCATAATGGTTGGAATGAAAATGACAAGTTTATCTTGCTCCAGAGAACAAGTCTCTGCAATTCAACCATCTTTCTGCCACTCATGAATCATCAGGTCCTGGCTTTACTTGAGGGATGAATATATCTGTTATGTATACTTCCTTGTCCTTGCTGTAGAGCAATATATTTCTTTCTTTGCATCCACTTTTATTTATATGCATCCTACCTCTGATACTCACAGTGGAGACTTAACAGGGAAACAATCAATTAGAACCGTCACAATTCTTTTGGCTATATAATATTGCTGAACCCAGACAGCCCATGTTCCAGTATCTTTACCGAATTTTCGTCAAAGGTAGAAGCATGAGCTGGAAAAGGGAGTGAGGTGTGCATTTGATCAAGATGACAAGTGCCAGTGGATTCCTGCTGTTAGCTGGGACACAAGCCCGATGACATGTATTTGGTGTCACTCCGATGTAGATTCTGACAGAGGCCAATTTATGGTCCAATTTATGTCTTGACTCTCATACGAAGGCCAAGCAAGCTATAAAATGTAATAAGAATTTCTTCAATCAATGTCCAGAGGAAAAACAAATCACTCAGTTACTGACACGATATTGCATCAACACTCCGGTAAAGTTCTCACAAGTGTGTGACATGCCCCCGAGCTACAAGGAGCTCGGGGAGAGCGAAAACCCAGTATTGTGATGCCACATCCTAATAGTATAGCTAGCTCCTGAACTCCGCAGCTCTGATGAGGTCATCTGCTTTCTCTGTCTTTCCGTCTAATACTCTTCCCATTCTGTGGGTGGGGCAGGGAGAGGAGAATTAAATAAATAAATGATTCCTTCTTCTCTTTACTTCCAGTATTTCAATTTCAGACTCATTTCTGAATGCCACGAACCTTTCCATCCTTTCTCTTCATGACTCCTTCTCCTCTCCCAGTCTGTCCTCCACCTCTCTTTAGACAGAAGTTATTTATCTGTCCCTGAGCACATCATTTCAAGCCAGGCTCCTACTAAGGTGACACAGATTGGTTGCTGATCACAATGTCTATCCAGCCAGCTGCGGGCTTGGGTATTTCTGCCTGTCTCTTCTTTTAGCTCTGTTCCAACCACATGCCATTAAATACTAATAACAAGTTGCTTCCTGGCAAAGTTTCAGAAAGAAAGAAAGAAAGAAAGAAAGAAAGAAAGAAAGAAAGAAAGAAAGAAAGAAAGAAAGAAAGAAAGAAAACAGGCAGTAGTATCACTTACCCATGAAATCTATTCCAATTGTTTCTAATTTGTTTCTTCCAAATCTTATGTTAAAGTTTGATGAGATTTTCACTGTATCACATCACATGTGTTCATACACACACACACACACACACAAACAACACACACACACACACAGAGAGAGAGAGAGAGAGAGAGAGAGAATTCAAAGTGCTTCAGCAACATCACTGAGCCCTGTTTCAATTATGGCCACATCTATTTGTGCACTGAGGGCAGGAATCACAGTCACTTCACTTCTTGGCTGTGGTGCGGGACAAAATGGTTAACCAGATGACTTTGATTTTTAAATATGTTGCCTTCAGGGCTGGTGAGATGGCTTAGCAGCTAAGGCGCTTTTCTGCAAAACCTAAGAACTCATGTTCAAATCTCCAGGTCCACCCTAGCCAGACGCACAGTGACGCAAGTGTGCAATATCATACTTGAGCCACAAGGGGGTTCACACACCTGGAGTCTGTAGTGGCTAAAGACTCTGGTGCACCAGTTCTTTCTCTCTCTCTCTCTCTCTCTGCCTCTTTCTCTCTCACTATCTTAAAATAAATAAAGACATTTTTAAAAACGTTGCCTTCAGAACATTGGGAAACTAACAGGGCAGGTTAGGGAAAAATATATATATATATTTGCATGTGTGTTTAATGTGGTGGTGGTAGTAATGTGTGCATCCACCCATTTAGCCCTGATGCACTTGCCTGTGGTAGAGTACACTTGCCTGCAGTGGCCAGAGGGGAACATTAGGTGCTTCTCTCCATTGTTTTCCTCTGGTTCTTACTTGAGCCAGAGTCTCTTACAGGTCCAGAGTCTTGCCGCTTTTTCATTGTTTCCAAGAGCCCTACTGATTCTTATTTTTATTTTTTTATTTTTTTTGAGGCAAGCCCAACAGACTGGTTTTTTTTATGAGATAGAGAGAGAGAGAGAGAGAGAGAGAGAGAGAGAGAGAGAATTGGTGCACTAGGACCTCCAGCCACTCTGGAGAGAACTCTGGACATGTGGGCCACCTTGTATGCATGTGCAACCTTGTGTATTCTTCTAGCTTATGTGGGATCTGGGGAGTTGGACATGGGTCCTTAGGCTTTGCAGGCAAGCACCTTCACCACTAAGCCATCTCTCCAGCGCCCCTAGTGATTCTTTATTCTTGGCTTCCCACAGGCCTGGAGTTACAAGCATGCATGGCCATGGCCAGATATGTATGTGAGGGTTTAACTCCAGCGGTCTCTCAGGCCTTCTCATGCCCTCATGCTTATACATGAAGTGCTCTTAGCCACTAAGCCATGTCTGCAGCCCAGAATGCATATGTTTTAAGAGGTTCTTTTTCCCCTCTTGTTAAAGGAGACACAGAGTGTAGGAATGTTAAGAGGCTTTCTGATGTGTTGTATTGGAAAGTGGAGGGAGGCTGGGTCTCATTCAGTTCTTGATCAGATTGAGACATTTGTTCTCCTGTGACACTGCTTCTGTAAAAAGGAACTATTATAAAAACAAGAAAAAGGCATGCAAATCCATCACATGTATTTGATAATATATTCTTTTTTCTTTTTTTTTTTTTTGGTTTTTGTTTTTTGAGGTAGGGTTTCACTCTAGTCCAGGCTGACCTGGAATTCACTCTGTCTTCTCAGGGTGGCCTTGAACTCACGGCGATCCTCCTACCTCTGCCTCCCGAGTGCTGGGATTAAAAGCATGTGCCACCACTCCCGGCTGATAATATATTCTTAAAAGAAGAAGTCCTGGAAAGTCAAGGCAAACTTAAGAATTGACAGTCCTACCCATTGTTTTTGCCTCTAAAAATCTTCCCACCCTATATTAGCTCAAGTGAACTGCTCTCCTTAATACTCTAAAACAAAGGTGTGCTTCTCTACTGTCAAGGAACAGCCAGGCATTGTGAGTGTTGAAGCCAGTGCAGCATGATGGAATTTATGAGAAATATGCCCCACGTGGGACACAGTGCACTGGGTCAGGTTGGGGAAATGATTACTAAAATGGTGGTCAAGTTATACAATGGGATGATATCTGTCAGTAAAAGCCATGCTTTCAAAATATTTTCCATGGCTGAAGAAATGTACAATTATTAAGGAGAAAAAAAAGACTGTTCAACATAATTCCAGGTAACATATACACAAATATGTATGCACTAAAAACAAAGATCAGACAAAATGGTAAGATATCAATGCTGATAACATTAAAGACATTTTTAATTTTCTTCTCAAAGATCATTTTTTAGGGCTTCCAAAACTTCAGTCCCAAACACATGACATTTTTATAATCAGGAAACAAATCAACAGAAACTAATAGTAAAATGAGTCTAGAATGCAGTTCCATGTACATTACCCAAGAGCTTATAACTATTTAAAGCTTCATACACGTTTGGACTCTGCATCACAATTTGGAAAGAAAAAAGATACCAACTTATAAATAAAGATGATTATTTATTTAGAATGTGAAAAGGTATCACAATTTCTTGGACCTTTGGACAGTCGGATTCCTTTCTTCAGGAGCCTGTATGGACATTTCACAGGTCATGTACCCATAAAAGTAGATCCTGGGGCTGGAGAGATGGCTTAGCACTTAAGGCGCCTGTCTGCCCAGCCTAAGAACGCCTGTTCGATTCTCCAGGTCCCACATTTAGCCAGTCACAAAAAGTGACGCAAGAGCACAATGCTGTGCTTGCCCACAAAGGGGCGCACGTGTCTGGAGTTCGTTCACAGTGGCTGAAATGGCCCTGGCGCACCCATTCTCTCTCTCTCTCTCTCTCTCTGCCTCTTCCTCTCTCTCTCTCTGTTTCTCACTGTCTCTCTCTCAAAAAGAAAAGAAAAGAAAAGAAAAGAAAAGAAAAGAAAAGAAAAGAAAAGGCACTCTAGGACATCTTGCCATTGCAAATGAACTCCAGATACATGCACCACTTTATGCATCTGGCTTTATGTGGATACTAGGGAATTGAATCTGGGCCATCAGGCTTTGCAAGCAGATATCCAATTGTTGAGTCATCTCCTCAGCCTCCCCACCCAAAAAAACATGACTTTTAATGTTGAATAACTTCCTGTAGTTTAAATGCGGCATACTTTGTAACCATTCTCCCCAACCTAACCCATGGTGTTGTATTTTCAAGTTACATGCAATGCCTTATGGAATCCTTCTTTAGCATTCCCATTTTAGATGTTGAAATGGAGATACTGTAGACAGCTTGAAGGTTACATTGAAGGAGTAGAGAAGAAGAAGGAGCTGGCAGTGAGTAAAACTTACTCTTACATGATTTAAAACACATGTTTTACAATTTATTTGCAATGACAGAGAGAGTAAGAGAGAGAAAGAGAGAGGGAGAGAGAGAGGCTGGGTTTAGGTTCACCAGTGCCTTTTGCTACAACAAACAAACTCCTGATACCTGTGCCATTTTGTGCAATTGGCTTACCTAGGTACTAGGGAATCAAACCCAGGTCATTAGGCTTTGCAGGCAAGCGCCTTAACCACTGCGCAATCTCACCAGCATCAATTACATGATTTTTATTTCGATAAAAGAAAATTCCCCTATCTAGCCAATTAAATCTATTAGATAAAAATTAACTTAATTCTCTGCTTTTATATTACCCTCTTAATTTGTCAAGGATATATATATTAAACTCAATATTCTGAGAGAGAGAGAGAGAGAGAGAGAGAGAGAGAGAGAAAGATGACAACTGCATTGGTAAAGGACATTATATTCCACTAACATAGCACCCAGATAAATGGTTTACCCATTTGATTGGAATGATGGCTAAGGGAGAAATTTGGAATAGAACATTTTAACAACTCTAATGAACAAACTGTTTACTGATTCCATTTCAATGTCTTGTCTAGTGGTATCAAGCTATCTATTCAGAAGAATGTCCCATTGTATCAACCCAGGGTTGCTTCCTTCTGCCCTATTTACTCTCTCTCTCCCCCTATTTAAAATTCATGTGTGATATCAAACCATCTATGCAGATTATGTAAATGTCTTGGGTTCTATCTTTTTTTTTAATTTTTATTTATTTATTAGAGACAGAGAGAGGGAAAGAAAGAGGCAGAATGAGAATGAGCATGCCAGGGCCTCTAGCCACTGCAAATGAACTCCAGACGCGTGCACTTCCTTGTGCATGTGGCTTACGTGGGACATGGAGAATCAAACTGGGGTCCTTAGGCTTTGCAGGCAAGTGCCTTAACTGCTGAGCCATCTCTCTAGCCCTAGGGTTCTATCTTGAAGAACATGATCTGACTTTTAAGAGGCAGCCTTGGCTTTGGAGGACACCACCCCAATTAGGTAGTATTGTAAACAGTTGTTTCAACATGCATCACACATACATGGCTCTGCTACACTTAAAGGGGTAGAGGCTTAGCCTGGCCTTACATAGACATTCATGGAATAAGTATATTGTGCCAGAGATTGAACAGTATGTTTCATCTTCATCTCACTTGATTTTCAAAACAAGCTTCTGTGGAGAGATTATCATCCATCAACGTGGGTTGAGAGTAGGATTTAGAGCTGTGGAGGCCCATCTATGTACTTATCTCTTCATTTAGGAAATATATTGAGTCCTTATTCCCCATGTCAGGCCCAGAATTGGGCCTTTGAGACTAAATCTTAGTCTTCAGCAAATCTTCACCCTTACCTTCAAACTGTTTCCAGTCTTGGGAAACAGACAGTGTGAACACAGCCCAGAAGTGTGAGCAATGTGAAAAAACTCAGCAATGCGAATACAGGGTGTAAGGGCCATGTGCTCACAGAGAAGAAAGAGCCAGCTTAGAACTGGAATCTGGGGCCATTAAAGAGCGAACTCAGCCAAGGGTATGGGGCTCCGCCAAGACTGAGAGCACTTATGGGCAAAGGGAGGGAAGTGTTGCAGGTCCGTGGTAAACATGCACAGAAGCCACAAAGAATACGACAAGGGTATGGGGGCACAGAGTGCAAACATGCAGTGAACCCTGGAGATGTAAAAATGCAGGTTTTGCAAGTCAAATGAAAACATTTCTCTGTTCATATGAAATCCAAAGCAGAGCCTTGGAGTTTGTTAAGCAAGGACAGACGCCACCAGATTTGCGGTTTTGAAAGAGCTGTGTGGCTGCCACTGGAAATGTATTACAGGCTGTAAAAGGCACAACGTAGAGGAGAGTTAAGAGGCTATTAGGTAATCTGGGTGAAAAAGATGATGACAGGCTATGAGAGTGGCAGTAGTAATGGGAGATTGGATTTGAGTGTTGTTTATGAGGAAGAACTAATATGAAATAAACTTTTATTAGAGAGTAGAAGGGAGGCAAGAAATCTATGATGTGGCTGGATACATGAAAAGATTCACTGGAATTGCTGTGATTCCTGTTGATTCCTGTTGATCGGGCTGAGATTGGAACTATGGATAGCAAGCTGGAGACATTGAGTATATGATTGGGTGTAGGATCTTGAAGACAGAAAGCATGAATTTAAAGTCTACTGAACAGGGGCTGGAGAGATGGCTCAGTGGTTAAGGCACTTGCATGCAAAGCCTAACGACCCAAGTTCAATTCCCCAGGACCCACGACAAGCCAGATGCACAGTAGGGCATGTATCTGGAGTTCATTGGCAGTGGCTGGAGGCTCTGGTGCACCCATTCTCTCTGTCTGTGTCTCTTCTCTCTATCTCTGTCTGCTTGCAAATAAATAAATAAGAAATATTTTTATTTAAAAAAATAAGTCTAGGGCTGGAGGGATGGTTTAGCGGTTAAGGCCTTTGCCTCTAAAGCCGAAGGACCCAGGTTCGATTCCCCAGGACCATGTTAGCCAGATGCACAAGGGGGCACATGTGTCTGGAGTTAATTTGCAGTGGCTGGAGGCCCTGGTGCACCCATTCTCTCTGTCTGTGTCTCTTCTCTCTATCTCTGTCTGCTTGCAAATAAATAAATAAGAAATAAGTTTATTAAAAAAATAAGTCTAGGGCAGGAGGGATGGCTTAGAGGTTAAGGCATTTGCCTGCAAAGCCAAAGGACCCAGGTTCGATTCCCCAGGACCCATGTTAGCCAGATGCACAAGGGGGTGCATGTGTCTGGAGTTCATTTGCAGTGGCTGGAGGCCCTGGCACACCCATTCTCCCTCTCTCTCTGTGTTAAATAAATAAATAATTAAATAGTCTACTGAACATAGCTAGGGTGACTGCAAAAGACACATGGAGGTGTATGAAAATGAACGAGGAGAGAGAGAGAGAGAGATGAGGAAGAGAGAAAGGAGTCCTGGGAGGAGCCCAAGAAGGAATGATTGGAGAGGTACAAGAACACCAACAAGATAGAAACATCGCCTGAGAGGCTGAGGCAGGAGGCTCGCCATGAGCTTGAGGCCACTTTGCACTGCCTGGTGAGTTCCTGGCCAGACAGAGACACCTAGCAAGACTTTGTCTTACACGAATGAACAAACAAAAATCTAGTAAGTCAACCAAACCAAACCAAAGGCAAAGGAGGAACCCGTTTGCATTGTCACATATGGTCCAGTAAGATAAGAGCTAAGAATGTTGATTAGCTTTTGCAAGAAAGAGGCCACTGGTGATATTATCCAGTTCCCCTTCACCAAGCCAAAGATGGACACCTGAGTGCTGGTGGTAAGCAGAGACAGAGAGCTAGCCCACTCCTGAGCAGTCTGAGGAAGGAAAGAGAGAGGATTGAACAGTAGCATGTGCAGAGATGCCATTTCCAGGCAGATTTAAGGAAAGGGGGTAGGGTGGGGTTGCCTAGGAGTACATATGACCAAACACAGTGTTTTCTTTCTTCTTATGTGTTTCTATGTGGTTTGGCTCTGGTCTGTTACTTTGAAACCATATCTTTGATTTCTATTCCAAGATATTAGGTTATACCACAAGTTACGGAGCCCGTGTTACAAAACGGACTTAAAAGATTTTCGTAGAGCTTTCTCCAAGAGCCAAGTGTGGTGCTTTTGCCCCTAAGTCTAGGTGAGGTGGTTATTATTTATGATATTAAATTAATACATGCCGACAATACATCTTCACTGCAACAAAAGATCAGAAGTCCTGGCTCCCATGAGTCAATAATGGGCAGGATTCACCTGGGGTAATATTTTTAGTCAAATTGTTCTTGAGGGCTGGAGAGATGGCTTAGTGGTTAAGGTGCCTGCCTCCTAAGCCTAAGAACGCTGGTAACAATCTTCAGCAGTTCCAATCTCCAGGTCCCATGTTTAGCCAGATGCAAAGTGATGCAAGGGCTCAATGCAGCACTTGACCACAAGGGGGCGCATGCATCTGGATTTCGGTCTCAGCAGCTGAGAGGCTGCTGGCGTGCCCATCTCTATCTGTCTTCCTCTCCCTTTCTCTCTGTCTCTCTCCAAAAAAAAATTATTTGTGATAAGTTCTTATGAAAGACCCTTAAAAAGTGACCTAATATAGATGACATTAGTCTTGAGATTTCTTCTGTGAATTTTGAACATTTCAAGTAAATTCTGAGGAGGAACCAGGTGGTCTCGATGGTCGAAGATTATGTCCACACCGCAATGAGGATGTTTTCAATGACATGCTTTGGAAAAGCAGGCATCACGCCGTGTTACCAACCACATGGCCTTTGAGGCCATGACATAGAATAAGTCAAGGATGCTTTCTTGTTTATTACCACCTCTACGTTAGTGTAGGTGGGGGACAGGAAAAGATACTACAACTTATTTCCGATGCTTCTGCTACTTTAACTGCTGGGGAAAAAATTCTACAGAGAAGAATAAATGATTCCACCAAGCATAATTTCCATTCCCTACCTATCCCTGTCAGTGACACCACAGGAAGCAGTTGGGAGCCATGGAACAAAACACCTTTCAGTAGAATGACACAGTCAAATGAACAACCGAACATGATTCCATCTACGACCTCAAGCAAGGTAAAATTCTAGAAACAAATCTGCCAAAAGCAGGAAAAGATGTATATGCTAAAAGTTATTAAATAATCGCTTTTAAAAATTGAATAGATGCAAAAATCCACAAACATCACAAGTCCACATAATGGAAGATTTAATTTTTTTTTAATGTTTTTCTTTTTTCTAGGTAGGGTCTCACTCTAGCCCAGACTGACCTGGAACTCACTCTCTATTTCCAGGCTGACCTTGCACTCACATTACTCCTCCTACCTCCACCTCTTGAATAGTGGAATTAAAGGTGTGTGCCACCACGCCTGGCTAGATGTAATAGTTTTAATATGGCCATAACCTTTTGTTACATATAGATTCAAGATTATTGCTGCATTCAGAAAAATTAACAAACTGATCCTGAGTTGATTGACAAGCTGACGGTAAAACACAAGAAACTGTAACTAGCCAGAACAAAACAATCTTTTTGTGTTTTTTTTTTTTTGAGGCAAGCCCAAAAGACTGGCCTTTTTTATGAGAGAGAGAATAAGAAAGAGAGAGAATTGGGGTGCCAGGGTCTCAGCCACTGCAATCTTCAGACATGTTCACCCTCTTGTGTGCATGTGCGATCTCTTGCTCCTGCATCACTGTGTGTCTGGCTTAAATGGGACCTGGAGAGTCAAACATGAGTCCTCAGGCTTCACTGGCAAGCTCCTTAACTGCTACACCATCTCTGCAGCCCACCAAAACAACCTGGAAAAGGAACAGAGGTAGACAATTCTTACCTCACAGTTTCATATAGTGCTAGGAACCTGTAGCAACAAGATGGTGCGGTGCTGTCGTGAGGGCAGATATGTGTCTCCAAGAGGAGTGGAGTGAGAGCCCACCAGCTTTGGAGACTGCCCAGTGGTGGAAAGTGCTTTCTGCACAAACCTGATGACCAGGGTTTAACAGTCTTCAGTCATCAGACACAACGGCTGCATGTACACAGTGCCAGCATCTGTCATCTCAACTCATATGTGACAGTGGGGGCCAGCAAAGCCTGAAGCTTGCAGGCCAGTTTATCTGGTATTTGTTCACAGAAGCCAAACCAAAAAATAAAATAAAATAAAAGAGGCACTCTCTCTCAAACAAGGTACAAGGTGAGGGTTGACACCCTGAGGTTGTCCTCTGGCCTCCTGTGGTAGTTTGAATATATGTCCCCCAATATATTCAGTGTTTTATTAGTTATAGTTTGCATTTGCAATCACCTTGCTAGAGGCAATGTCACTGGGGGCTGGTCTTAAGGTGTGGTGGGTTTGAGATTCCATTGTAAAGATATGCAAAGTGTGCCTAGCAGGAGTTCCTGAAGTGTGCTGGGCTTTTGGCTGTAGTTTTGCTCTGTGTGCTGTGTGCCTGGTTGGGTTTTTTCTCTCTCTGCTTGGCCCTGTGAAGGCAGGCTGCTTCTCCTGCCATTATGGAACTTCCCCTGGATCTGTGTGCTTCAATATCCCTTCCTCCATAACTGTGCCTGGTCTGGAAGTTCATCTCAGTGAACCTGAAGCTGTCTGCTACAGTAAAGTGGTACCGAGGAGTATGTGGTGAGATGACCTGACCATGTGGATATTTGTCTTTTGGAACCTTTGTTTTGGAGGAATGGGCATGGACTTGGTGCTTGCAACTGAAGATGCTTTCTGGAGTGGTAAGCCAAGTTTTATGGACTATTCTGATGAGAGTTTGAGAATGCTAAGTGCAGACAGTATTGAACTTCGAGGCTTGGCTTATGAGCTTTTCAAGGGGAAGGAAAGACAGCAGAGGACTTTGTTGGAACTGGGCTTCTGGCATAAGGGATGGCTACGTTCCGCTATCCAGGCCCAGAGTATTTGATCAAGGTTAAATTTGTAAGGGACTGATGTGCCTGGCTAAAGATAATGGACTGAGATTTTAAGATTTTAAGTTGAAAAACTTCAAACAAGTTAAAATTAGAGGCACTGAGACTGATTTTAGGTTAATGGAGTTGCTATTGTCAACACATTAGCAATCTTAAGGAAGATGGAAGGAAGGTGGCCTGACTGCTTTACATTAAAACAATGGAGAGGATGCCTGAGGAAAGACTGTTAGGAATGCAAACTCTTGCAAAGAGTTGACTGGAGAAGGAACCTGCTTTTCAAGGCTATGATTTATTTTGTTCCTGGATTAAGAATATGGCTGTGTCCTGCACACCTGGTATTAGTTGGAAGAAGCATGAAAAATGCATGGAGTGGTCATGAATTGCACATGGTTCCAGGAGCCGCTGCTGAGATGTGGCATGAGGCAGGGCATGAAGACCTCAGGAATAGGCTGAAAGAGTCTTTGGAAGATGGACTGTGGTTTGCATGGAGACCTGAAGATGTTTTGGCTATACCAGGACTATACAAGGGCTCCCATGTAGTGCAGTGTTGGCATGGGATGAAAGTTTTCCCTGGCTACTCTGCCCAGCTGGAGGGGCAGAACTGGAAAACCTGTAGATTGTCAGTCTCTGGTTATATTGAACTTGAACTGCAGAAGTTTGATGATTGCTGATGGTGGCTGAGTTGGCATTGTTCTAGTCTCTCCTTGCTATCTATGCCTTATACCAGTTAAAATGTTTACTCTGTGCCTTTACATGGTGAAAGTATTTAACTTGTTTGATTTTACAGGACTCACTATCTTAAGTTGATCAAGACTCTGAGAACCTTTGAAATTGGACTGAATACAATTTACAATGTGTGATAGTTATAAATCTATTAGAGGCCAGGAACTAAATCTATTGGGAGTCAGGGGCGGAATGTGGTAGTTTGAATATAGGTCCCCCAATATATTCAGTGTTTTATTAGTTATAGTTTGCATCTGCAATCACCTTGCTAGAGGCAATGTCACTGGGGGCTGGTCTTAAGGTGTGGTGGGTTTGAGATTCCATTGTAAAGATATGCAAAGTGTGCCTAGCAGGAGTTCCTGAAGTGTGCTGGGCTTTGGGCTGTAGTTTTGCTCTGTGTGTTGTGTGCCTGGTTGGGATTTTTCTCTCTCTGCTTGGCCTTGTGAAGGCAGGCTGCTTCTCCTGCCATTATGGAACTTCCCCTGGATCTGTGAGCTTCAATAAATAATATCCCTTCCTCCATAACTGTGCCTGGTCTGGAAGTTCATCTCAGCAAACCTGAAGCTGTCAGCTACACCTCCACACTCACACCATCATACACACACACACACACACACACACACACACACACACACACACTGAGATTCTGAAAAGAAACTCATTTATGATTAGAAGATTTTCTAAAACTGAGGCAAGCCAATTCAAGGGGGTCAGTCTTTTTATTAAAAAATTGGCACCAAGAACCTAGGTAACCACAAATGAAAGAACAAAATATGCACTGTCAAAGAAGCTAAAATTATGATGCTCTTATAGGCAATGATTCCTTAGATATTATACTTAAAGTATAAGCCATAGGATCTGGGGCATAGCTTAGCTGGAAGAGTGCTTGCCTAGCACACATGGAACCCTGGATTTGATCCCCAGTACCACAAAAAAACAGGCATGGTGGGGTATTCCAGTAATTTCTGTATTCAAAGGTAGGTGCAAGCCGGGCATGGGGGCACTCGCCTTTAATCCCAGCACTTGGGAGGTGGAGGTAGGAGGCTCACTGTGAGTTCAAGGCCACCCTGAGACTACATAGTGAATTCCAGGTCAGCCTGGGCTAGAGTGAGACTCTACCTCAAAAAAAATAAATAAATAAATAAACAAGCAAAAAAAAAGATTGATGCAAAAAAGAACAAAAGTCCAAGGTAATGATCAGCTACAAAATGAGTTCCAGGCCAGCCTAAAACCCCAAAAGAGGAAAGAGGAGGGCTGGAGAGATGGCTTAGCAGTTAAGGTGTTTGCCTGCAAAGCCTAGGGGCACAGGTCCAATTCCCCAGGACCCACGTAAGCCAGATACGCAAGGTGGTGCATGTGTCTGGAGTTGGTTTGCACTGGTTAAAGGCCCTGGCATGTCTATTCTCTCTCCATCTGGCTTTCAGAAAGAAAGAAAGAAAGAAAGAAAGAAAGAAAGAAAGAAAGAAAGAAAGAAAGAAAGAAAGAAAGAAAGAAAGAAGGAAAGAAAGAAAGAAAGAAAGAAAGAAAGAAAGAAAGAAAGAAAGAAAGAAAGAAAGAAAGAAAGAGAGGGAGGAAGGTAGGAAGGAAGAAAGGAAGAGAGAGAGAAAGAAAGAAAGAAAGAAAGAAAGAAAGAAAGAAAGAAAGAAAGAAAGAAAGGAGAAAGAAAGATTATAACTTCTAAGAAGAAATAGGAAAATTGTAATTCACCAAAGTTTAAAGTGCTTTTGTTTTTCATACCAGATATTTATGCTTGTTCCCATACATTGGCATTACTTGCGTCCATGGGTCACAGAGTTGAAGAGATGGCAAAGTGACCAGGGATAAGCGTCTACCCTGTGTGCAGTTCCAAGCAAGACAGCTAAGCCACTAGCTCCAAAGCTTCACAGAAGAGGAGGGGTCAGAAAGAACGTAAAAGCAAGAGGATAGGAAGTGGGCTGCAGAGTGCTGTCTTCTGACACATCCACCATGCTCATGGACTCAGAGCAGATGTGGTTTCCTGCACATGATTGAGCCTGTCAATATTGTGTCAAGATGAGAGAGGGGTTCGCAAGACCCCCCACACCTCCCGGAGTAAACAGCGGAAGCTGATGATTGCGGGGAGAAGGGAAGTCATGTCCTTTAGTGGTGCAGCTCCTAGAGGATTTCATATTCTCCAGTGAGTAACCCACCCACGATTAAACAAGCAACCTTACTTAAATCGGTGGTTCAAAAAAATTGACAAGATAGGGAAATAGGATGGGTAGCTAATGGGAAGTAAAGGATTTTTACTGGGAGGAGAAGTGAGAAGAGCCGGACATGGTGGCGCACGCCTTTAATCCCAGCACTTGGGAGGCAGAGGTAGGAGGATCGCCATGAGTTCAAGGCCACCTGAGACTACACAGTGAATTCCAGGTCAGCCTAAGCTAGAGTGAGACGCTGCCTCAAAAAAATCAAAAATAAAAACATACAAAAAAACATAAAAAATACCCCCCAAATGCATTATATACATGTATGAAAGTATCAAAAATAAAATAAAGTTTGTTAAATCACCACCATTTCACTTAGAGAATGCTTGGTGGATAAAGCCCTTGCTTTCCAAACATGAGGAACCTCAGAATTCACATCCAGCCTGGTATGGGAACTTGAGTCTGTAATCCCAGTACACTTATAATAAGATGGCAAATCAAGTAGGAGAATTCCCCGAAGCTCACAGGCTAGCTATCCTTGCATACTCATGAAAAAAAAAAAAAAGAAAAGAAAAGAAAAGAAAAAAGAAAGAAAAAAGAAAAGAAAGATGTCCTGTATTAAACAAGGTGGAAGCAAGGACCAGCACCCAAGGTTGTCCCCTGACCTCCATATGCATGTCATTCACACATACACTTCACTCACGTGCACACACCATTCATCTTTAAGAAAATATAAAAACAATTCACAGAACAGTAGAAAAATATTTACATATCACATATCTGTTAATGGGCTGGTATCCAGAATATATAAAGAATTCTTATAATTCAGCAACAAAACGACAATCCAACTAAGCTACGACATTTGAGTGGAAATTCATTCAAAGAAGGTACAGAAGCAGCCAGATAAGGAAGGAAAAGATGTTCGTCATCAAGCACCGTGAGGTTGCGTGTGCTTCACGCCCACTAGTGTGGCTGACACACAGTGTCGGGTACTGGCCAGGACACAGAGACATGAAAGCTATACCAGGGAGTACGAACGGTGCAGCTGTTAGGAGAAACCGTTTGGTCGTTCCTTAACATGATAAACGTATAGTCAGGTGTTGTGCCACATGCCCATAATCCCATCATAAAATCGAGGCAGGAGGTTGTGAGTTCAAGATCAGCCTAGGTTACATACCAAGAGTGTCTCTCTCTCTCCATCTATCTGTCTATATGCACATATGTGTGTGTGCATGTATATATGTGTGTGTGTAAAAGATAAAGTAACTATATAAATGCAGCTGTTTCACTTCTAGTATGTAAGTACGAGACATGAAAGCATGTCAACACACAACTTCATACATGGATGAGCCTGGTAGCATGATTTGTAATAGCTCCAAAGAGAAACCAGTTCAAATGACCATCACGTCATTTGTTAAATGGATAAACGTTCATGTGCTTAGGGACAAACACATGGATAAATGAAATACACTATAACCATATAACCACACAGAGAAATGATGAGTGTGTGTGTGTGTGTGTGTGTGTGTGTGTGTATGTGTGTGCCATGCATGTATGTCCACACCTATCCTGCAGCTTAGAGGTCAACCTTTTGTGTAAGACCTCACCTTCCACCTTGTTTGATCTCACTGTTTGTTCACCATTATGTTCACCAGGCCAGCTGGTCCAGAAGCTTCCAGGAATCTTCTCCTTCTGCCTTTGATCTAGCCATTGGTGTGCTGGGATTACAGAAGTCCAAGACCACTCCCAGTCTTTCACGTGGGGACTAGGGATCCAAATTAAGGTACTCATGTTTATCTCCCTCAAATACTTTGTCCACTGAGCCTTCTCCACCTTCCAAATTGCCACCAACTAGTGGCTGAGTATTCAAAACACACAGGAAATGACTTCACAGTTGCCATGTCCCAGGGATTTTGACATCTACTGGCTGACACAGTCACTGGAAGCAGTGTCCCAAAGCCCCACAAGCAGGTGGGCTCCATCTATTTCACTTCCGTCTTGAACTGAAGGGACTGAGTCAGTTTGCCATCATCTCTTCCCTCAGTCCTTCCAGAATATCTCAGGGAGTGAGTGTTCCCTGGCAGTGAGATACTTTGTGAATCAGCACCCCTGGGCTCCTGGCCCCACACATTCTTTAATTCAACACAATTCAATGAATATTTATTATGGTCTGCATTGATCACCCAGGACTCTGAAGGAATGCTTAGATTAATAAAAAATAATTCCATTGTATGACTTCAGAAAAGTGTGCACTATTCCCAAATCTCAACTTTCTTATGAAGCCCTTAGAAGCTTATTTGAGACACAAGTAGTTTATTATATAAACTCCTCCTCCTTCTTTTCAGATCCACCTTTTATTCATGTTTCTCGCCTGATCCAAAGAAATTAAATGACTTTTGACTATCCCAGAAATCAATTGTCTGAATTAGCCATCACCGATAACAGAAATAGTGAAATTAGCTGAAATATACAAACTGTTGCTGCTATAGTCTGACAAATTTGCTAAAAGATTTGCTTCATAATTTTAAAATCTATATGCTAGCGTTGAAGAGATGGCTTAGTGGTTAAGGCACTAGCGTATGAAGACTAAGGACACAGGTTCGATTCTCCAGGTCCCACATAAGCCAGATGCACATGGAGGCGCATACGTCTGGAGTTCCTTTGAAGTGGCTAGAGGCCCTGGCGTGCCCATTCTCACTCGCTCTCTGTCTCCCTCTCTCTCCTTCTCTCTGTCTCTAATAAATTAATAAAATAAATCTTTAAAAAAATAAATGCTTTGCCTTAAAAATTCTTTTAAAAATCTATATGCTATAGAAAATCTCCACCAGGGTTGTTTTCCCAGAATCTCTCTCTCTCTCACTCTTGCACTTTCTCTTTCTCTTTCTTTTTCTTCTTTAGGCTCTCACTTAGCACTTCCTTCAGAAGTACCCAGTCTTGCCTTTCATTTTTTTTCTTCCATATAAATGCAGAAATAAATTTCTCTAATTTACTGAAAAGTATCTCCCAAAGGGACCAAGGGAAGCAGGAAATTAAACTGTGGCGCTGCAATCATTTCGCCACTCCAGCTCTGCCCCGCAAATGTAAATTTTAGGGAATTCCACTTGTCAAAGTCCTCTTTGAAGGGTTGAATAATTGGATCCCAATTATCCTTAACCACATTACTC
Organism: Orientallactaga sibirica; assembly: GCA_036365145.1. NCBI lineage: Eukaryota > Metazoa > Chordata > Mammalia > Rodentia > Dipodidae > Orientallactaga > Orientallactaga sibirica. The sequence continues at coordinate 5,536,280 of JAEOAD010000049.1, forward strand.
AGGCCTATGTTCAACGTAAGATCTAAATAGATGACTTTTTTTTTTTTTTTTTTTTTTTGCCGTCTACTAAAACTCCCCAAAGTGAATATTGCCACATTATGCTCTTCTGTTAAGAGGGAAATTTCTGACTAAAAAATGTTTTTACTAGTATCCCAAGATAGCTGCAAAATAAATAAATAAATAAAATCCCTCCACGATCAGGAAAGCTGTGAGAGTTGGCATCTGGTCAGGAAATGGCATTAGCTTGTGGGAAGAATGTGCTCAGGAAAGAGGAACCGTTCACCTTCCAGCAGTCACTGCCGTCCGTCTTCAAGGTATCTTCCTCCGCCCTAATGCTTAGGAAGTCAGATCTCAAAGCACGTAGAGGCGTGGTGAGTAGTGAACAGCATGCTGCGAGCAGGTTGAACTCAATGGAAACGTCATGTGCTTACTCTTCTTCAAACCGAGGAGTTTCTGTTTAAAATTATAACGTACATGTTCTGTTGGTATATAACTTTCTTTATATTTATTTTATTTTATTTTATTATTTATTAGAGAGAGAGTGTGTGTGAGAATGGGCGCACCAGAGCCTCTAGCCCCTACAAACAAACTCTAGACTCATGCGCCACCATGTGCATCTGGCTTATGTAGGACCTGGAGAATCGAACTGGGGTCCTTAGGCTTTGCAGGCAAACACCTTAACTGCTAAGCCATTTCTCCAGCCCTGGTATATAACTTTCTTTGGGACTTCTGTTTCATACAAAATACTGTGAGCAAGTGGTTACATGACATTTTGGGGAACCCTATCAATTCTCCCTTTCAGCTTCACACAAGATAGTGACAATAATATGAAACATTTTTTTTTCTTAAATTGATAAATAGATACATTTCAGTGTTATACAGAGAATCATGAATGCATAGTGCTATTATTAGAAAGTGCATGTATGCGTGGTGGTGCACACCTTTAATCTCAGCACTTAGGGGGTGGGGGCAGAGGTAGAAGGATGGCTGTGAGTTCAAGGCTACCCTAAGACTATATGGTGAATTCCAGTCAGCCTGAGCTAGAGTGAGATCCTACCTTGGAAAAAAGAAAGAAAGAAAGAAAGAAAGAAAGAAAGAAAGAAAGAAAGAAAGAAAGAAAGAAAGAGAGAAAAGAGAGAAAGAGAGAAAGAGAGAGAGAGAGAGGGAGGGAGGGAGGGAGGGAGGGAGGAAGGAAGGAGGGAAGGAAGGAAGAAAGAAAGTGCATGTATGTCTCTGAAAGAGTTTGTCAAGTTCCCTGCTATGCTGTCTGCCAGGTGCTTAAAATGTACAGCTAGAATTACTGTCACAGATAAAAGAAGGGGTTGACGTTGTTAAATATCTACAAGGAGCCGCACACAGCTTGCTGTGTGCAAAGTGAATGGAATCAAAGTCTAGTCTTTAAATCCACAAAATATTTTCAGTAGCATATGAAATTGGTCTTAATAATAGTATATGCACCATGGCAATTGTCACATACTGTTTGCTATTTTTTAGTGAGAGAAGAGGCAAAAATGGGTACAAATATTTCTTAGCCAATGGGGTGATCATCAGCCCCAGGCAAGGTTCTCTATAATGCTCTCATTTCTTTTTTAAAAAAAGAGTTTATTATTTATTTGAGGGAGAGAGAAAGAGGCAGATATATATAGAGAGAATGGGCATGCCAGGGCCTCCAGCCACTGCAAACAAACTCAAGACGCATACGCCACCTTGTACATCTGGCTTACGTGGGTCCTGAGGAATTGAACCTAGGTCTTTTGGTTTTGCAGGCAAGTGCCCTAACTACTAAGCCATCCTTCCAGCCCATCACTCTCATTTCTTACTGCTGTTCTGGATATAGCAGCTGATAACCTTCCTTCTCTCTCTCTTTCTGTCCTTCTCTCACTCCTTCTTCTTTCCTTCCCTTTCATCTTCCCTTCCTTCCATCATTCTTGCCTTCTTTGTTTTGTTTCTCTCCTCCCTATTCCCACCCTCTTCCTTTCTCTTCTCCTTCATTCTTTCCCACTGGTATTTGGAAAAGGGGCAAGGGTTATTGTAGTCATGAGGCATAGTCAAGGTTGATCACGAACTACTTCAAGTGCCCACTCCAGTCAAGACATGAGCTCCATGGCTCGTTTATCCAGGTCTCTGTAGATGGACCATTTGGTATGCAACTGGCTCTCATGACCGCTGTATTTTGCAGATGCCATATAGTTGGCAAATTGCTGTCTCACATCCCCAAAGGATGACTCAGCAGACAATGGAAGAGGAACAAAGCCAGCACCTGAAGCAAATCTCACAAGTGACCTGTCAGTGTCCTCCCCTTTTCCAAGGTGTGGCTTGGGTTGGAAAGAGGCATAACATCCATGCCCTGGCATCTCCTCAGTACGCAGGCCAATCATGAGCAGTGTGTTCCGTTTTCTTCCGTACATGATCACTGATGGCAGAAGTTGGTATTTTTAAGGATCATGCAATTGAATTGAGTCCATACTGTGCTGAATCTGTATTTCAAAAGGCGAGTAGTTTGTGTCACAGACGCCCACCTAATTGTAAAGTATAGCTTATCAAATGAACAGTGTATACTGGGTGAATGTTATACAATGGTAAGAAAAAAACACAATAAAAAATTTCACAGGCTTCTGGGAATCCTGAACTATTAGACTATGGGATAAATAGCTATTAAAAAAATATTGGGCTGGAGAGATTGCTCAGTGGTTAAGGCACTTGCCTGCAAAGTCTAAGGACCTGCATTTGATTCCCCAGTACCTAGGTAAGGCCAGATTCACAAGGTGGTGTGGGAGTTTGAAGTTCATTTGCGGTGGCTGAAGGCCTTGGCATGCTCATTCTCTCTCTTTCTGCCACTTTTCACTCTCTCACTGTCTCTTAAATAAATAAATAAATATCACGGGCTTCATATACATAAAGTTGCGTATAAGTTTCAAATCAATTTTGAGGTTGACTTCCAGAATAGAATGTTTAAATTGCTCCCATAAGTGTACAGACATAGAAGAGGAAATCACTGGTGCGTGAAAGTCCTTCTGACAGGTTCCTGTTGAAAACAAAGGAAGAAACTCTAATTTCTTAAAATGGTGATGAGGAAATGACATGTTGAAACTCACATGCACAGGAAGCCTTCAAGACACTGAGAACATTGTACATCACACCTGTAGCTGGAGCAGAATCCTTAGTAGGCAGGACACCTAAGTTTAACTGATGGAATATAGTTCTAGCTTTCAATGTGCAAGGTTATCCCAATAAGAAATCTGGGTCCAGGGGCTGAAGAGATGGCTTAGCAGTTAAGGCGTTTGCCTGCAATGCCAAAGGACCTTGGTTCAATTCCCCAGGACCCACGTAAACCAGATGCACAAGGTGCCTCATGCATCTGGAGTTCATTTGCAGTGGCTGGAAGCCCTGGTGTGCTGCCCATTCTCTCTCTCTCTCTCTCTCTCTCTCTCTCTCTCTCTCTCTCTCCTCTCTCTCTTGGCCTCTTTCCCTCTCTCAAATAAATAAAATTAAAATAATTTAAAAAAAAGAAATCTGGGTCCAATTGAATGACAAGAGTAATTTCTTGTCAGAAAGATTTTATTACAGATTAAACAATTTTACTATTAGAAACAATGTTCTAGAAAAACGTGAACTGAGAGGCTTCCAGATAAGATGGCTAAAGGCTACTTATATGTGAGCCAATGGAGAGAGTCAAAATAAGAAAAAGTGGACTTTGAGAGAATTACAAGGATTTTGGAAATCCATAAAAGTAGTGACATGATACTAGAAAAAAAAATCAGGAAATAAACTACTGTCATACAGAGAAGCAAGACAAACACAGCCTCCCCCATGCAGGGCCCTGGTGGAGGAAGAGCTTCCCAGCCCTCTTCCACAAGGCAAGCCTGAGGGAAGATAAGTCCTGCCCTCTGGACAAGCCCCAAACTCTCAAACCCAGATGAGGGCTTCGATAAGCAACTGATTTTCTCCAGGTGGGTCAGCAGTCGAGAGAGATCCTGTTACATCACACCAAAAACTTGGAAGGCCGTAGTGGGCACCATCTTGAGAAAAGAAATCTATTACTCAAAACGGAGCTAATCTCCTGGCCAGCGAGTCTCAATTGGGCCTGCCATGGCCCCCCGTTGAAGGATAACCCAAAAAGGAAGAGGTATAGCAGGAGGAATGGATGCACCAGCCAAAGAGTGCGGGTGGCGGAAGGTTGTGTCAAGATGTGAAGAAGTTTTTGTTGTTGTTGTTTGTTTGTTTGTTTTGTTTTTCAAGGTAGGGTCTCACTCTAGCCCAGGCTGACCTGGAATTTACTCTGTATTCTCAGGGTGGCATCGAACTCACGGTGATCCTCCTACCTCAGCCTCCCGAGTGCTAGGATTAAAGGCGTGTGCCACCTCGCAGAGCTCTGAGTCAAAGATCAGTGGGTAGATCAGATTCGTGAGCCTCCTGTGTATAGTTCACTGCTGTACAGACTGAGTACTCTGAGCTGCTAGGGAAGTACATGATAACTTGTGAATATTCTTGTGAAAATTCTAAACAAAAGTTTGGTAAGTTCAATAAAAGAGGTAGGTTATATGTTCCAATGGGCTAATCAAAAGAATGCCGGGTGAGTTTAATATTTAAAATTCAATCAATTGAGTGTCACTCTATAAACAAAAGAAAAAAATTGCAAAGAGCCATGTTCATTCGTTTCTATTTAAACAAACATGAATGAAACCAGAATAAAAGTGAATATCCTCAAACTGGGTATGTACACCCGCATCATGCTTAACGATAAAAGATTGAATTTTTTCCCCCAACAAGAAATAAACAGATCATTATGTTTCCTCTAACTCCTTCAACTTCACATTTGATATAGTTCAAGCAAACAGAGGATAAGAATGAAAGGTAAGGCAATCTGAAAGGAATAATCCAATTGCACTTCTTAAAGGAGGGTATGATTGCCTTTGAGAAAATATAATAGGATGTATACAAAGAAAAATAAGCAGCTCTAGCTAAGTTCAAAGATTAAAAATGATGGCGCATGTGTCTAGAGTTCGTTTGCAATAGATAGAGGCACTGGCACGTTCATTCTCTCTCTCTCAAAATAAATAAATAAATATATATTTTTAAAGAAACAAACATACAAGGCTAATTGTATTTCCATATCGTAGACCATCTACTGGTACTTGAAATTATAAAATTATATTTTAGATAGTATGGTGGTTTGAATGTATGGCCCCATAGACTCAGCTACTTTTTTTCTTTTATTTTTCTTTTTTATATTTATTTATTTATTTATTTATTTATTTATTTATTTATTTATTTGAGAGAGAGAAAGAGACAGAGAGAGAGAGAGAGAGGGAGAAAATGGGCACACCAGGGCTTCCAGCCACTACAAACAAACTCCAGATGCACGTGCCACCTTGTGCATATGGCTTACATGGGTACTGGAGAATCGAACCGGGATCCTTTGGCTTTGCAGGCAAAGGCCTTAACCACTAAGCCATCTCTCCAGCCTGACTCAGGCACTTTTGATTCCTACTTACATCCCAGTAGGCAGATCCCTTCTTAGGGGAACATGTCGCTGGGCACGAATATTCAGTCCAGCCTTCAGAGCATTTGAGCTCTGTTTGTGTGGCTGATTGGTGATGTCTCTCTGCTATTGATCTCTGGAAGCAAGAGAGCCTCTTCTGCCATGATGGAGTTTCCCCTGGAATCTGTAAGGCAGAAATAAACCCTTTTCTCCCATAAGCTGTTTCTAGTCAGATGTTTGATCAGAATGCAAAGGTAACTGCAACAAACTGTATTAAAAATCACAACATTCTTAGGAAGTGGTCTGAGAAAAAAAAAATGTACAGGCCTACCCACCAAAAACAATCAAAAGTATAGAGAAGGGCTGGAGAGATGGCTTAGCGGTTAAGGCACCTGCCTCCTAAGCCTAAGAACCCAGTTCCAATCTCCAGTGGTTCCAATCTCCAAGACCCATGTTTAGCCAGATGCAAAGTGACACAAGGGCGCAATGCCGCACTTGACCACGAGGGGGCGCACACATCTGGATTTCATTCACAGGAGCTAGAGGCTGCTGGCGCTCCCATCTCTATCTGTCTTCTTCTCCCTCTCTCTCTATCTCTCTCCAAAAAAAAAGTATAGAGAAAAATTAGAGACTTAAATAAATTGAGAGATGTGTTGTTCTCTTTACTACAAAGTTCAATCTTTTTTCAGATGCCATGCTATCCTCAAATTGATGGATATGTTAATATAATGTCAGTTAAAATAGGAGCAGCATTTCCTATAGACATGAAAAACGTTCTTTTAAGTTCAGATGGAAATGCAAAATTCAAAGGATAGCAGCAACAGCTCATGAACCAAAGTTGAGGGGTGAACATTAGCTAATTGAAAGGTTAACTACTAAGTTTCAGCCATCAAGATACTTAGATGATATAAAGACAGATAGGCTAGTGGAGGGGAAAACAAATAGTTCAGAATGTGATGCAGGTATATATGAACAACTGATTTCCAATACACTGCGAAAGAAATTCAGTAGAGAAAGCAGATCTTCTTAGGAATGGATGTGGAGCAATTGGATGTCTATATAAACTGAAATGATGCCCTGAGTGTGGTGGTTTGAATGTGAAATGTCCTTTACGGTTTCATGTGTTGTTGTGATTAATCCTCATACTCCATCCCCAGCTGGTAGAGCCTTTGGGATGGGGAGCCTTGCTATAGGAGGTGTGCCACTGGGGCCCTGAGGTTTATTAATCTAGCCTTATGGGGTATCCACTGGCTACGTTGCTCACTCTCGCTGCTCCTGCCTAGTGGCTGATGTACAAAGACGTGAGTGGTTGCCCCTACCATGCTTTATCTGCCATGATGAATCCTCCCCTCGAAACTGTAAGCCTGAATACATCCTTTCCTCCCATAAGCTGCTTTATGGTTGTGTGTTTTGCTCCAGCAATGAGAAGGTGACTGCTTCAGTGAGGCAAGAGGATCAAGAGTTTGAGGCCAATAGTTTGGGCTGCTTAGGGAGAACCTGCTTCCAAAGACCAAGAACTTTGCCCCATATGCAAACATCAGTTCAAAGTGAATGACAGATCCAGCAATAAAACTAAAACTGTCAAATTTGTAGAAGAGGACATAGGCGGCAACCAACCATTTAACCTCTAATTAGGCAAGATGTGTTTTCAAAATAAAATATTTTATTTATTTATTTATTTATTTGAGAGAGAGAGAGAGAGGAAGAGGCAGAGATAAAGAGAGAATGGGCGCGCTGGTGCCTCTAGCCTCTGGCAACAAACTCCAGATGAGTGTGTCCCCTTGTGTTTCTGGCATACATGGATCCTGGGGAATTGAACAGGGGTCCTTAGGCTTTGCAGACAAACACCTTAACAACCAAGCCATTTCCCCAGACTAAGAGAGATTTTTTTTTAGATAAAATACATAAATCATGAACCATAAGAGAAAATTTTTTTTAACAATTTATTCTTTTTGCAGAGAAATAAAACAATTCTGCTCTTTCAAAAATACTGTTGAGAATAAAATGATGTTGTAGCCTAAATGTAAAATGCCCCTCATGGACTCAAAAAATTGAGCACTTGATCCCCAGCTGGTGGCCTTGTCTGAGAAAGTTGTAGAACCTTTACGTGGTAGAGCCTTGCTGGAGGAAATGGGTTGCTGGTGGCAGGTCTTGAGATTTCATAGCCCAATTCCACTTCTTGTGAGTGCTCTGCTTTCTGACTCTGGCTGCAATGTGACCAGCTCTGTCTCATGCTCCTGCCTCCATGCCTTCCCCACCATGAAGTTTGCCCCCAAAATTGTAAGCCAAAAATAAACGCTTTTCTTCCTTAAGTTGCTTCTGGCCAAGAAAGTTTGTCCCAGCAATGAGACAGTAACTAATACAAAAGAGAAAAAGCACACGCTGAGAGAACATATTTGCAATCAATGTATTTATTAAAAAGGATTTAGGTGCAAAATGTATACATTATTGAGACTAAGGACACAATGACTTTAAATAAAAATATCAGGGGAAAGTTTTAATAGTCATTTCACCAAAGAATATCCACAGATGCCAAGTGAGCCCATGAGAAGGCTAAAGGAGATTCCTGTTCACACCTATTACAAAGACTAAAATGAAGGATACCATTTGTTGTGGAGCCATGGAGGAACTGGAACTACCATAATCCTGTTGAGGATACAGGATGCTGCAATCACTTTAAGAAGCATTTGGGGGGGGGACTAGAGAGATGGCTCAGTGGTTAAAGTCACCTGCTTGCAAAGCCTGAAGGCTTGGGTTCAGTTCCCTAGTACCCATGTAAAGCCAGATGCAAAAAATGGTGCATGCATCTGAAGTTTGTTTGCAGTGGTAGGAAGCCCTGGCACAGCCATACTTTCTCTCTTTTTCAAGTAAATGGATACAAATATTTTTAATGCATTTGGGAAAACTCTTATTTTGTCCTTCTTTTCTATGATCCAACCATTCCACCAGTGGCGATTTACTCAAGAGAAATGAAAGCATATGTCTATACAGGGAGGCATACATAGGAGCTTTCTTTGCAACAGCTGAAATCTGAAAAGAATTCAAATGCCTACCATCAGGTGAATGCATAAACATACTGTGATATATCCATGTAGTGGGATATTATTCAACAATGAAAAGAAATGATCACATTAAAACAAGAATGGTTCAACTCAAAATAACTAAGCGAAACAAGCACCAAAAGGCTACCTACTATTTATGTAAAATTCTAGAAAATGCGGAATAATTGATAGTGAGTGAAAGCAGATGAATGAGTAGACTGGAGACTGGGGCAGAGAGATATGGTGGACAGGAAGGGATCACAAAGGGACCCAACATGCTTTGTGGGGGTGTCATAGGTATCTTCATATGCCAAACGGACACCATTTTGTTAGAGTTATTCTTCAACAAGCTTGTTGAGATCAAAAGTCAAAAAATAACTTTTAAAGAAGTGAATAATTCTTTGGTGTGTTACACATTTCTCTGCTTTTCTGAAAAAAGATTTAGTTTGTGCTGGACCCCAGGATCCATCCAGTGACACCAAAAGGAAGAAAAAAAAAAAAAAGATCTGATTTGCGGACCAGTGCTTTTGCTCCAGTTGTCCAGATAACTTTACATTGGTGTTTATCACTTCAATTCATGTGAACTAAATCTAGATAACAACTCTAGCCAACAAGACAAATTCCTTTCATGTAAGCCATTTGCACTAATTAATCAATGAATCCTTTGGCCTGTCTTTTTTTTGTTTAATATTTTAATTTTATTATTTATATTTTATTTATAGTTATATATTTATATTATTTATATTTTGTTTATTTTAATGTTATCTATTTGAGAGAAACAGAGAGAGAGAATGGGTACACCAGGGCCTCCAGCCACTGTAAACTAACTCCAGACACATATACCACCTTGTGCATCTGGCTTATGTGGGTCCTGGAGAATTGAACCTGGGTCCTTTGGCTTGGCAGGTAAGTACCTCAATCACTAAGCTATTTCTCCAGCCCTGCTCTGGGTCTTAAACAAAAGGTATATCTGTGGCTTGAGTTTTGGCTATACATTGAATGAGGAGGGAAAGTGGCAAGACAAGAGAATCCCAGAAGGTGGACAGCTGACTTCACGTTCCACAGGTGAACACTCGGAAGTAGGAAAGATGCTGTCTGTGTAAGATGGAGGTAACTCTGGTGGACCTGAGACTGCTGAAGAAGCCCATTTATTTATAATACAGAGAGTGGAAAATTAGGCCATTGTATTTATGCACAGGGGAAGAATTCATAAAAAGTCACACAGAATTATTCTTATATAACTGACAATGACATCGTTGTAAGGTGGAAACAGAGCTTTATTTGTCTTACTTAAAATGATATATAGAGCACTTGTCTGTTTATTCCACTGCAAACAGCTTCTGCAAAAACAGCCGGGAATCCTCGGGGAGTTCCTCTGATAGTTATAAGTTACTTGAGCAAAATCTCTCAAGCAAGTTGCTGCCTTGCAGGTATCCATTATTCTAAATTCAAAGGCCTTTCTCTTGTTGTTTGTTTGTTGGTGTCGAATGTGGGTTCCCCCCTCCCCAAAATTATGTTACATGCAATATTACTTTAAAAATATAAAACGTGTCAGAACAAAGCTACTTTTCAAATGGTAAGTATATATACCTAAATCAAAACACACACAGCTGAAGGGGAAACACTGAATAAATCGGCTTCATAATCAAATCTGGCTCAGGTTAAAGGGAAGTGAGTTTGATGGATTCCCCAGGGGCCCTGGAACATCACAGCCTCTGTAATTAAGCCACCTTGGCTTAATGTCCCTGGAAGCTCATGGACAGTTCAAAGGTGTATGAGACAACCAGGAAGCAAGCTTCTGAGATAGGCAGACAGCTTGCCCACCCATATGCTGAATCTTCCTCAGTTCTTCGCCCATTTAACCGGATCTGGACCACAGGAGGCTGGGGTGATCTTTATTAGGGCTCCGACATCAATGGCATTGACTTGCAAGACCCATACGTGGGCATAGAAAGGTAACAAGCCCAAATCAACACATGCTAAAACCTCTTGCTCCTTGTCTGTCACTGACGCGGCACCTGCCATTGCTGTGGTCCATGAATATAACATATCTCTATGTATTTTTCCATGATCACTCGGGAGTGTAACTTCCTTCCTGCATGCCTATTCGTCAGTACCTCCAGGTGAAAACTGTGTGGCACGGACAGCAACAATGGCTTTGCAGCACAAAATTCTCCACCGAAATGTTTAGCTTAGTCGCTCTTTTACTATGTGCCAGACATATTGGGCACTGGGGAGAGAGTCACTCTCACAGGGGGCTTCCTAGCTTACGGGTTGTAAAAAGTACATAAGCGATTTTAATATAACATTCCCAGTGCGAAACTAGAAATAAGCAGGGTGTTCTGGGAGCATCAAGCGATGGGGAATGGAGATTTAATGGGTATGTGGGCGCGCGCATGGGCTCACACGTGTATGTGCTCATGCATCAACAAGAAGGACAGAGGACAACCTCCATAGTTTTTTTGTTGTTGTTGTTGTTGTTGTTGTTGTTGTTGTTGAGGCAGAGTATTCCATTAGCCTAAAGTGTGCCACATAGGCTAGACTGGCCAGTGAGTCCCAGGGATTTGGCTGTCACTGCCTCCCCAGGACTGGGCTTACAAATGCAAGCCACCACACTTGGCTTTTTGTTTCATGTGGGGTCTGGGCATCGAACTCAGGTCCTTATGGTTGTATGGCAAGCACCTTACTAACTGAGCTATCCCCGAGGCTCATTTAACCTCTTCAAGAAGCAAAACAAGCTAAATTTGAGCACCAGGAAGATACTTAATGTCCCAGAGCCACATTTCCGTATCTATAAAATGTTCACTGGTAAGTTGTATATCTATACTGTCAATGTGAGAAATAAAGTGTGGTAAACCTCTAGTAAGAGTATTGAATCCTTAGGCTGGAGAGATGCCTCAGCAGTTAAGGTGCTTGCCTACAAAGCCAAGGAACCCAGGTTAGATTCCTCGGAACCCACCTAAGTTAGATGCACAAGCATCTTTCTCCCTCTCTCTCTCAACCAAATCAATAAATAAAAATATAGGGGAAAAAAGCCTTTTAAATGTATATATTTATCTTCTTTGATACATGCTGTTCTCACTCTTGGTAACAGAACCTGCTTTTTGCAGATGGTGGCAAACACCAGGGAGACAGAACACTCATCGATATGACAAGAAGAGATAATCAAGTGAATAGACCGGACGAGTCATCTCCATCATGGCCCCAGGAAACACTGCAGAGGAAGTGATGGGTTCATTCCAGACTGCTGATCTCACTGCTAGCCGGACAGCAGAGAACCTTCTCTGCGGAGATGGCAATAGACACTAAGTAGACTCCAAGCTCACCAAAGCAGAAAAGCAAAAAACAAAAACAAAACAAAAAACAAGGCTGATGAAAACTCAGCACTAATGGAGATTTCTAACACCCCCTCCAACGCTCAGGAAACTCGGTGTAAGAGAGGGTCACAAGAAATGTAAAAGCCACAGGATGGGAAGTCGGGCTGTGAGGCACTATTCTCCTGACATGGACATGACCAGCCATGACCCTACGTGATTACCAATACCTCCAGTGAGGACCGCCCTCAGTGGAATGGGGATCGGGGAGAGGGGACAACAGGGGACAACCCGATGGGAATACAACCAATTGACAGTATGCTCATATGTTAAGGCTCTGAATAAAAGTTATTTGCAAAATACTTAAGCCTGTCAACATTCTGTCATGGGTTTGAAAGGGGCTTACAAGGCCTCACCATGCCCTGAGGAGCTCTTAGCGGTTAATGGTTGCTGGGGACATGGAGACATTTTCCTCAGCGGTGTATCCACTTGAAAGTTTCCCATGCTCCATTAAATAATCCCTCCTTGAGTAAGCAACCCCAATTTATCTAAGTGGGTCATTAAAAAAAAAAAACATTAAGGTGGCAAAAGAGGACGAGGAGATGACTCAACGGGTAACAGCACTTGCTGTGCAAGTATGAGGGCCTGAGAAGACATGAGTGCAACCCACAGCACCCATTTAAAAAGCATTGTCATGGGGCTGGAGAGGTGGCTTAGTGGTTAAGGCACCTGCCTGCCAAGCCTAAGTACACCCATTCGATCCTCCCAGGTCCCACGTTTAGCCAGATGCAAAGTGACGCAAGGGTGCAATGCCGCACTTGCCCACATGGGGGCGCATGCATCTGGAGTTCGTTCACAGTGGCTGAGAGGCTGCCGGCATGCCCATTCTCTGTCCCTCTCTCTCTCTTTTTGACTCTCCTCCCCCCCCAAAAAAAAAAGCTGGGTATGGCCATGCATACCTGTAACACCAGTCCTGCAGTCAGCACAGCCAAGAGAATCACTGGCCCACTGGTGAGCCAGTCTAACCAAAAATAACAGCTCTGGGTTTAGAGGGAAAGAGAGAGAGAGAGAGAGGAAGAAAGAGGGAAAGAGAGAGAAGAAAGAGAGACTTAATCTCAAGGAGGAGTAATAGTAGACACCCAACATTCTCTCTGGTCTCTGCACATGTGTACAAGGGGCATGCATGCATCTGCACACACTATACAAACACATCACAACACACACACACACACACACACACACACACACACAGACACCCCAAATAATTAGAAGGAGGACTAGCTGGAAAGAAGTGTTTAGTGGGTGTGGATTGGGGACAAAAGAAGATGATGGTAGGTAAATGTGATCGAAATACGTCATATACACACACAAATTGTCAAGATTAATTAATTTTTAAAAAGAATTTCAGACTTTGCTCTCAACTATTTTATGTTATCACACCTCTTACATTTTTGTGAAATGTTTGCTTGCTTGCTTGCTGTGTGTGTGTATATGTGAGTGTGTGAATGTGCCAGGTCTCTTGGCACTGCAAACGAACGCCCACTCTGCTTGACAAAGGAGGCTGGGGAATTGAACCCTGGCCAATAGGCTTTGCAAACAAGCCCGTTTATCCATCCCCTCAGCCCCACAACCATTACATTTGATGAGAGCAACATGCAAACCCTGTAACTCATTTTGTGCTGGAGGTATTTGTAGCTCAGTGATAAAGTACATGTCCAGCATGTACAAGGCCCTGGGGTTTATCTTCAGTGCTACACACAATAAATGTTTAAAATTCAAAACAAAGGGCTGGAGAGATGGCTTAGAGGTTAAGGCCCCTGCCTTCTAAGCCTAAGAATGCCAGTTCCAATCTCCAGGTCCCACGTTTAGCCAGATGCAAAGTGACACAAGGGTGCAATGCCGCACTTGACCACAAGGGGGAGCACGCATCTGGATTTTGTTCGCAGCAGCTGAGAGGCTGCTGGCATGCCCATCTCTATCTGTCTCCCTCTCCTTCTTTCTCTGTCTCTCTCTGTGTCTCTCTCCAAAAAAAAAAATAAATAAATAAATAAAAATTCAAAACAAAACAAAACAAAAATCTGAGAATGCTACTAATCAGGTCTTCCCATTTTTGAAAGCCACTATTAGACTTTTTTTTTTGGTCTGGACTGTCATTGTCCTCACAAATTACTGAGCAAAGCAGTGGTACTGGGACCCAACTCCCTCTGCCTCCAGCATGGGGCTCCTCTAACAGGAAGTCTTTGCTCCCTGTTGAGCTTGCAAATACCATCTGGTCTACCTTGGGGACTAATGACACCCCTGCCCCATACTGCTCCCCGCTGAGCCCCTCTTCCTCCCTGAGGCATTACTCTCCTGTAAACTTCTATACTCCCGACCTCCGAGACTGACTAGAGCTCAGCATTTGCCTTCTGGAAGACACTTCCTAAGAAAGTTGGTATCTTCAATTGGTCTGGAAGGGTAAGTGCTGAGAAGGGCCTATGAGTATGGATGCTTGTCTTCTGTCTGACAATGAGAAACTTCCTTTGGTAAGAAAGTGTGCATAAATATTAACATGTCAACATGATAGCCAAGAGCACTGGAGTTATGGAGCTATGGGGATGGTTAATAGAGCTGAGCTTATTAGAGGCAAAACAGGTGGGCAGCCAAGAGCCAGCTCCAAATACATATACATACATACATGTACATATATATATACATATATATTTGTATATCTATACTATATATGGATATATACAGAGATATATGTATATATAGAGAGATATATACATACATATTATATATATATATATAATGTGTGTATGTACATATGCATATCATGACAAATATGCACACATATATGTCAAAGAACCAAAAATAAATGGGTCAAAGCATGAAGGTATGGAGGGCTAATTTCTTGTCACTTTGAGTGGGCCTCAGGATGCTCATGTAGTTGCTTAAACATTGTTTCTGGTTATGTCTGTGAAGGTGTTTCCAGAAGGGAGTGGCATTTAGATTGGCTGACCTACTATCTTCAATGGCCAACCACAGGTCTATGGGCACTGTTTCATTTGTTGAGAGTCTGAATAGAACAAAAAGGGTGACGGAAGACTGAATGGCTCTGTGTCTGAAATACCTGAGCCAGGGCAACAATCTGCAGCTTTCATGGCTCTCAGATCTTAGGCCTACAAACCACATCATTGGCTTTGCTCAACCTCTATACTGCTGACAGCAGATCTTGAGATGTCTGAACATTAATATTCATAGGAGCCAACATCTTATGACTAATCTCTATGTCCAGTTTGAAGACTGTCAGCTTCCAGAGGTTAGCATCTTCAGGGTCAGACTGGACTTTCATTCAGAGCTTTCTCCTCCTCCTCTTCTCTTCCTCATCTTCTTCCTCCCCCTCCTCTCTGGCCTCTGTCCTTCTCTCCCTCCCTCCCTCCTTTTTTCCATCCTCCCTTTCCTCTCTCCTCCTTTTCCTTCTCCTTCTTTTGTGATACCTAACAATGATAGAATCTAGAGTCCTGTGGTTACTAGGCAAGTCTTCTAACACTAAAACATTCCCATCTCCCCTTTAACTTATTTTTCTTTTCTTTCTTTATTGGAGAGAGACAGAGAGAGAGAAAGAGAGAGAGAGATACATAGAGAGAAATAGAGAATGGGCACACCAGCAGCCTCTCAGCTGCTGTGAACAAACTCCAGATGCATGCGCCCCCTTGTGGGCAAGTGCAGCATTGCGCCCTTGCATCGCTTTGTGTCTGGCTAAACATGGGACCTGGAGAACTGAATGGGCATTCTTAGGCTTAGCAGGCAGATGCCTTAACCGCTAAGCCATGTCTCTAGCCTTTAACTTCTTATTTTGAGACAGAGTCTCACAAAGTTTCTCAGGCTGGCCTGTAACTCTCCATAACCTAGGCAGACCTTACACTTCTTGCTTTAGCCTCCCAAGTAGGTGGGGTTATCGTCCTGAACGAACAGATCACATTCTTCTTGAAGAGGCCTCCAGCCAATGACTGGGCATCATTGTCTTGCAGTCAGAGCCAGGGCATTTCTGCCCAGGGAGTACTCTCTACTGGACAGTATGATCTGGGTTGGTGAAGACAGTCTATGACTTGAAGTGTCCTCCTGGCCAGTCCTGCTCTCCACTTTTCCTTTCATGGATGATCTTTCCCAGTGAATCATGGGTACCCCAAATCCTTAGCTTTGGGGGCACCTCATATGTGAAATGGAGGGGTATACTACTTCTCTTTCTTGTTGTTGTGATCAAGTGCCTGACAGAAAGAATCAAGTAAGAAAGTAGAGGTTTATGACATTCTTTGGGGTGCTTGGTCTCATAGCAGAGAGGGAATGACAGGTGAAAAAAAGGTAGTGCCCGTGGTGGAGCTTGACACACCATTATTGGTATCTTGAACAGGGCAAAGGGTTCGTATGAGATCTGGAGCAGACTTCACCTTGAAGGCTCACCCCCAGTGACCCACTTCCACTACTAGTCCACCACTCCAAAGATCTCACAACCTCCCCAAACAGCTCTAGCACTAGGGACCAAGTGTTCCAACACCAGAGCCTATGGGGGCCGGCAGGGATGAGGGGGAGCACGTGACATTCAAAGCCTAACACGAGACAAAGGCCAAATAATTGCAGTAGGCAGAAGACAGCTGTCTTCCTGGAGTTCTTGTCTCATACAGTGCTTTCTCCCTGGACTCTGGCTCCCCAGGAAGGAATGGCCTTGGCAACCCTGCTTCAGCTAATGGACTCTGGTTCAGACAACCCTGATGATGGGAGTTCCACGAGTCCCCATGGTTTCAGAGCTCCAAGCCTGTACCTAGATTTCCCCATGTCTTAGTATATGAAGTTGTACAGAATGATGGGTTTTAACGCAACATTCTCATACATGCATACCATGACTTTGATTTTGTCCCCCCTCCCCCTCTCACCGCTTCCCTCCCTCTTCTCAAAGAGATTCTACTCTGCTTTCAGGTCTTTTTTTTTTTTTTTTTTTTTTTAAGTGTGAAGTCCACAGGAGGTGAATGCTACAGAAGTGTGAATTCTATAGGAGGAAAAGACGTGACATTTGTCCTTCTGAGTCATGCTTATTTCACTTAACATGATGACTGCCAGCCACCTATTTTCCTGTAAATGGCATCATTTTATTCTTCCTAAGAACTGAATAGTAATCCACTGTGTATATATGCCACATTTTCATCCATTCATCTATTAATGGGCACATAGGCTGATTCCATAATATTGCTCTTTGTGAAAGTTGCAACATGGATGTGCAGGTTTCTCTGTGGTCTGCTAACTTGGAGTCATGTGGAGAGGCATTGTTAGGTCATATTGAAAAGTTCCAGCATGACTTTTTGAGGAACCACCATGTTGATTTCCATAGTGCTACACTAATTTTTATCACCATTAACCATGTGTAAATGTTCCTGCTTTTTGCAGCATCTTCACTAGCATTTTTTGCTGATTTCTTTCTTTTTTTAAAAAAATATATTTTATTTATTTGAGAGAGAGAAAGAGGAAGAGAGAGAAACAGCATGGGCATGCCAGGTCCTCCAGCCACTGCAAACAAACTCCAGATGCATGTGCCCCCTTGTGCCTCTGGCTTATGTGGGTCCTGGAGAATTGAACCAGGATCCTTTGGCTTTGCAGGCAAATCCCTTAACCCCTAAGCCATCTCTACAGCTACTGATTTCTTTTAAAAATATATTTTACTTATTTGAGAGCATGCATGTGTGGGAGAGAAATAGGCTGATAGAGAGAGGGAGAAAGAGAGAGAATGGGTGTGCCAGGGGCCCCAGCCAGTGCCAACGAACTCTAGATGCATGTGCCACCTAGTGTATTTGGCTTATGTGGGTACTAGGGAATTGAATGTGGATCCTTAGGCTTCACAGGCAAGCACCTTAACCACTAAGCAATCTCTCCAGCCCTTCTTGTTTGATTTCTCAATGATAGCTATTGTCATTGTGGTGCGATACAATCTCAGTATAGTTTTGATTTGCAATAGAAGAGTGAAACTAGACACCTATGTCTTAACATGTACCACCATCAATTAAAAAAAAATAGTTCAAAGACAGGAATGTAAGACCTAAAATTTTGAAACTACTAGAAAAAAAAGTAAGGAAACACTTTATGATACACACATTGGTGGGTAACATAGGACACAGTAGACCAGGGTATAAAAACAAGAATTGACAACAGGTGACATTTCTTACCCCAAGGAAAACAACCAACCTGTCAAGAGATATCCTACAGAATTGGAAGAAATTCCAGCCACTCCTCTGGCAGGGGATTAACATTTAGAGTTGGATTAAAGGGATCCAAAGTTGCACCATCAAACCTCAGATCTTCCAATTAATAACCAAGCAAATGAATCCATAGTTCTCAAAGATCTAAGTAACCAGTAAACATATGAAATGCTCACCTATATTTCTAGCCTCTAGTTTCCTCTCTTTTATTTTATTTTATTTATTATTATCATTATTATTATTTATTAATTATTTATTTTTTGGGTTTTTTGAGGTAGGGTTCCACTCTAGCTTAGGCTGACCTGGAATTCAGTATGTAGTCTCAGGGTGGCCTTGAACTCATGGCGATCCTCCTTCCTCTGCCTCCCGAGTGCTGGGATTAAAGGCATGCACCACCACCCCAGGCTCTCCTCTCTTTCTATAATCCCAGTCTCCTGCTTCCAATATGTTTAGTTTTGGAATCATGGCTGCTACCATCCAATGATGTCTCTGACACCTCCCCATATCCCCCATCTGATCTGTGTGCCTGGTGCAATCTCATGACCTAATGACTTCTCTCCCAGGCGGTCTCCAAGATCATTTCAATTCTACTCTTTAAAATCAGGTGTCTGTTCCTTCTTTTAACTATACTTCCTTGCTATCCAGGCCCTCTGACCTTTCTGAAACCCTATAATTAGCCAATTGCCCAGTCAGACCCCTTCTCATGCAACCTACCCTATGACTATAGAAATTCCGCTGGTGACATTCACTGTCAGACCACAAGAAATGGAACAATTTCATAGAATTTCTTCTCTGCCCCATCACCCCACATCCCTATGTAATTTCATATACTCCCTGGGGTCTTACTACAGATCCTTCCAGAAGCATGGGCAGTGTTTCTAAGGATCAAAGTGCTTCATATTGACAGAAATCTATGTTGCGAGACAAGTCATTTGTTAATCATTAAGTGAGCCCTCGGTCACTTGCAAGTAAGGAAACCCATGAGTAGCCCACACGTAGGGCCCGCTTGTCTACTTGTTTGCTTTCTACTCTGGTTTTCTGCACTGTGCTTTATAAGGGCATATTAGCATCTTCTGCTATGACATTTTATTACATTTTAGGTTGTTGCTGAAATCAGGACGACTATGGTATGGACATTTGTAAGATTAGACTTGCAAGTCTGATGGAATTCATTTCATCTCATCATTCCTAGTCTTTCTCTCATGTTTATACTTTGCTTTCTCTTTTTTCTTTTGGAAAGTAACTTAGGAAAAAAGAATTGACTACTAGGGGCTATCATGGTACTATTGACTGTTTTTTTTAAAGAGCTAAGATTCCATAGTTTGGTTAAGCTAGATTTTTAATAGGGAAAAAAGGAAGTTTTGCGTTTGTTTGTTTTTTTGTTTTACGAGGTAGGGTCTCACTCTAGTCCAGGATGACCTGGAATTCACTATGTACTCTCAGGATGGCCTCGAACTCACAGCGATCCTCCTACCTCTGCCTCCCGAGTGCTGGGGTTAAAGGTGTGCACCACCACACCTGGTGAAATTTTTAATTTCAAGTGCAATTTTCCAACTATATGACAATTAAGGCATCCATAAACACACAGTTTGCTGCTCCCATTGCCCTGGTTTTACTGCAATGCCTGACCTTGGTAACCCAGGAAGATGAAGTTGCAATTAATTGCTGTTTGTTTTGGATACTTCCTCTAAATCCCCCTTTGCCCCAACAATAGACTATAACTTTTTTTTTTTTTTTTGAGGAAGGGTTTCACTGTAGCCAAGTCTGTCCTGGATTCACTATGTAGTCTCAGGGTGGCCTCAAACTCATAGCAATCCTCCTACCTCTACCTCCTGAGTGCTGGGATTAAAGGTGTGCACCACCAACACCCAGCTTTATTTGGTATTTGTGAGACAGGATGTTACTCCATACGTCAGACTAGCCTTGAACTCACTATGTAGCCCAGGCCAACCTTGGACATGAGCTTCCAAAATGTTGGATTACAGATGTGAGCTGGCTCCACCAGCTATTCTTATTATTCGGTTTGCAGAAATTTGGATTTTACTATATATGATGTGATCAAATATTCTCAGTATTATGATGACATAGTTAATCTTCTATCTCACAGAGCCTTCATCCAGCTGCAAACCTGGTGCCACCAGACAGGCAGTTAGGTTTCAAGCAATTAAGTAAACACAGGGACAATCAAATCCATCTTTATTCAACACAGGACCCACCTAAAGCCAGATGCACAAGGTGGCATATGCGTCTGGAGTTCATTTGCAATAGCTAGAAGCCCTGTGTGCCCACTATTCTCATTCTCGCTCTATCTCTCTCTGTCTCTCACTGTCTATCTCTCTGCTTGCAAATGAATAAATGTTTTTTCTTTTCTTACAGATTTTATTCATGTTTTAGAGGGATTTATCATTTGCTTTCCCCCAGTCATTCGGTGTTGAGGACTACTGAATCCACCACTTTGACTAAACCTTCCTGTATAATTCTACTGAACACAGCAATGCCCATTGGTACCTCTGAAGCATAATTTCATCTTAGATCGGTTTACAAGTATGGAAAGCTTCATGAATTTGCATGTCATCCTTGAGCAGGGGCATGCTAATCTTCTCTGTACCCTTCCAATTTTAGTATACGAAAACTGCCGAAGCGAACACAAATAAAATATTGTTAAAAACTAGTTTTTAGTAAGAAGTAAGACAGGTAAATAAAAATGTATAACTTGAGGCTGAGCTAAATAAATGCCATAGAAACACATAAATAACCAAGTCTGACGGTTTACAAAGAAGGATCTGCTAACACTTTGTAGCTGGGATGGTCATAGAATTGAGAATGTTGCAAAAGCTAGCTTGAGTGTGGGGGCTTACCCATTTATGATGAATTTATTCTGATTTTAAATATTATTTTTGCATGTGATTGTGTGTGTCATCTGCGTGCATCCATGTATGAGTGTTCCTGTGGGGATGTATGTGCGTGAAGGTTCACATGCATGTGTGTGTGCATGCACGTGGATGGCAGGGGTCGACACTGGGGGTCTTCAATTATTACTTTTCACTTTGCTTCCTGAAACAAGCATGGTCTTCCACTTGAACCCAGAGTCATCAATTTGGCTAGTGTGGCTAGCCAGCTTGCCCCAGGGTTCCCTGTCTCTGCTTCCCATATGCTAGGATTACAGGCATGTTGCCACACCCACCAGGAATTTACGTAGATGCTAAGGATCTGCACTCCAGTTTCTTACACTTGTGCAGCCCACATTTTATCCACGGAGCCATCTCTCTGGCCTAATTCTCAAACATATAGCTTCTGGAGGTGACAATGGTCACCATAGAACATGAAACAATCCCAGGGTAGGACAATTATTCTAACTTGTTGGATGCAGTGGTAAAGAATTACGGGGTGCCCCTCAATAAAGAAAACAGAATCCAGTCATGTATGTTAAGGAGTCAGAATCGGCCTGCCAGGCCCCTCCTACTCTTTCTATTGCCGATGGACCTGTCCCCGGCCATCTGGTGGAATCAAGTTATGAGACAGGGCGCCATGTTCCATGGTCAGTCACCCATACTTCCTGAACCCTCCTGCACCATTAGGTAAATACACCACAGCACTTGTTTAAACAAAGTTGACTGAAACGGAACTCTCGTGTCCTCTGAGACGTGGCTTCATGAGGCCTGGCTAGGGAGGTAGACAGTGTGAGATGTGCTGTACCCAATATAGTTTGGTAAGTATGAAGCACATTTAACAAAGTTTTTTTTTTTTTTCAACTTCTGTAGATTGTATCTGTTTTCTTTTAGGTCAGAATAGATTTTGTTTGTGCAGCTGACCGTTGCTGTTGAAGGTATAAGATGGCTTGTCATGTCTTTCTGAATCTAGTCCCAACGTCAGAATGTACTGTGGTGCAGGGATATTTTGTAAGCCTAGATGAATGCTTCTGCCATTAGAAATAACTATTCTGGCCACATTCTAATGACACTTTAAATTTAAAACATGCCTATGTGTGTGTGTGGTAATTACATTTCCAAATCTTACATAACCCGATTTAAAGTTTCAGTGTCGTATGGCGATTCCGTCTGTCTTTGCCAAGACAAAGTCCAAGTGTGGCGAGGAAGAGAAAATGCTGGCAACAGAAGTCTTATCCTATTCTCTGTCAAGACAACAAGTTCAAGAGTTCCTTAGAAAATGACCAAAAGTTGATCAGGGCCACATAATCCTATCAGGGCAACATAGAGCAACCTTCTATCTCATTAGCACTGTTTACCACATATTACGTTCACATTCATTTCTACTAATATGATACAAAAATGTAATGATGTATAAGTGTTTTTTAATGTCATGTAAGTGAAAACAGGTGGGCAATTTACCATGGGCTCCAGAACGACTGGAGCTAGCAGTTCCTGCAGAATGTTTAGCTTCTTTGTACGTGTGTGGCTTTCTTTCTTTCTTTCTTTCTTTCTTTCTTTCTTTCTTTCTTTCTTTCTTTCTTTTTTTCTTTCTTTCTTTCTTTCTTTCTTTCTTTCTTTCTTTCTTCTTTGTTTCTTTCTTTCTTCCTTTCTTTCTTTCTCTCTCTCTTTCTTTTCATTTATTTCTTTTCTTATTTCTTTTCCTTTCTTTCTTTGTTTCTCTCTCTCTTTCTCTTCATTTCTTTCTTTTCTTATTTCATTTCCTTCCTTCCTTCCTTCCTTCCTTCCTTCCTTCCTTCCTTCCCTCCCTCCCTCCCTCCCCTCCCCCTCCCTCCCTCCCTCCCTCCCTCCGTTCTTTCTTTCTTTCTTTCTTTCTTTCTTTCTTTCTTTCTTTCTTTCTTTCTTTCTTTCTTTCAAACCCAGGTCATATTTCAGCAATCTTGGTCTTTGGACTCCAAAATCAAAAGGGAGATTTAGTGGGACACAACACTCCCACCACGAAGTATCTGCTATAGTGGAGCCTCTCTTCTGAAAAAAAAAAAAAAAAAAAAAAAAAAAAACAATGAGAGAGAGTGTTCCATGCTAAGCCTCTGGGGTATTAAGAGAAGTCTGCATCCAGAATGGAGCCCTGATTGGAAAGCTTGCCCTGTGAACACTTGGCTGCTGAACTGATGGGAAGTCCTTGTGGTATAAGACAGAAGTGTGACTCTAAAAGTGTGCATGCTTGTGTGTGTGTGTGTGTGTGTGTGTGTGTGTGTGTGTGTGTGTGTTAGGTGGCCCAGATGTTAGAAAGGGTTAGGATTCTTCTGAAACTTTCCACAGAAACTAAGGTTGCTTTCTCAGGCCAACATATTATCATTATCATATCTATCCATAATCTGCGTTCATTTCCTCTTCATCAATATTAGCTGAGTTAATATATCCAGAGAAGCCAGGTGTCTCCATGCCTTGTTCTAGGATAAGAGTGCAATTTGGATTCTCCTGTGACTGTTTGCTTGGAGAAGCTTATAGTCTACCTAGTAAAATTGGAGGAAGTATTTTTTTTTTTTTTTTGTAATTGAAAGTGGTTTTGGACTGTTCATATTCTACATTTTCTGTTTTTCCATTTTCATGGAAGCAGAGGAGCAGTGTTCCTCACAGAGCACACTACTGCAGCCTCGCTCAGAGTCTCACGTTTGCCTATCAGCCTGTGAGTCCACATTCCAGAATGCCCAAGGGGGGGCAAAGAAATTGTGTCCAGACCCAGCCATGGGAATGGAATTTCCCATACCTTGAGAGTGACCCCCAATTTGACCTTAAAATTAAAAACTTGTTTGTGAACTCCTGTGAGAGAGAAAAGTATATAACGGTAGCCACTGTTTAAAAATATAATTGGCAAAGCACAGTATAGAAACAACACATGAGTCAGTCATAGGCTCCCTTAGATCTCAATAACTCGCAGAGCAGATTTCCCGTGTTTTGCTGACTGTGAATGGAAGAGCCACTAGTGTAAACACGCAGGAGGGGAAAGAATAATTCCGTTCTAATCCCACTTTGTGTGGCTAACTTTCCCAAGTGTTTGTTTAAGGACTGGCATCTCCCACTCATTCAGTCACGGTCTGAGAATTTGTCGTGAAGTTTGTTTATTGCCGAGGGACATGGATCCGAGCTTTGGCACTCACTCGAGAAAGGCCTGGGTCCCGACTCTGTCATTTGCCAGCTGTGTGACCTCAGTTTCCTGATCTGTGAAATGGTGATAAACCATGGGGCATAGCCAAGGTAACTGTTTTGAGAAGGA
Source organism: Orientallactaga sibirica (assembly GCA_036365145.1). Classification (NCBI taxonomy): domain Eukaryota; kingdom Metazoa; phylum Chordata; class Mammalia; order Rodentia; family Dipodidae; genus Orientallactaga; species Orientallactaga sibirica. Next base: position 5,560,509 of record JAEOAD010000049.1, read on the forward strand.
CATGATATATGTCTTCTAATATTCCATACCCTGAATTTTTCTCCTTGTGGAAACTGCTAAATGACAATTCCTTATGGTCAAGTACACTCTGTGATGATTTTAACCACTCTGCCCAGTGAGAAAATAAGAAACACAGTCACATGTTAGTAATGTGGTCGACAATATGTTGAGTTTCTTTCTCATTTATTTGCAAAGGTCACTTTATATTATTTAATCTTTGCAGCACTCGTGTTATCTTTGAATGGTTATTACTGCCTGTGTTGTTCACATGGAACATTACTTCTATCTGCGGACTTTGAAGGTAAAGTGCAAGTATTGTAAATGGCAGGTCAGATATTGTTTATGTAAGGAGACCGCGGAGCTGAAGATAGTCCTGTCTTAGGAAGTCCTTTGTTGTGTCAGCACAGTAGACGGCTAAAGTAACTGTCCTTGCTGGGAATTCTAAATTGATTCTCTATCACTGATAATGGAATAAAAGGGTCATGCAGGCTCTGTCCTGCTGGTGGTCAGTAGACATTTCCATGACAACCAGGAAATGTTACCATTTAGGATCCATGTTCTTTCCTGTGTCTTTGCTATTCTTATAAAATGCTCAATTTAATGCATGGTATGCTGGGTACCAACAAGGTACCAGCACTCCCGTGTTTAGTGCCACACTTTTGCGATACTCAAGATAAGGAATCAACCCACATACCCATGACTGGGTTATGAATAAATAGATAAAGAAAAAATATGGCACATATTCACGATAGAATATTACTAGGCTATTAAAACAAATGTTACCATTGGTAGCAAAATGAATAAAACTAGAAAACATGACGTTGCCATATGAGCTAGAAACAGGGAGACAAAGGCTGATGTTCTCTCTCATACGTGGATGATAAAAAAGCAAATCTGAATATCAAATAGGGATTACCAGAGACTGGGAAGGGTGGTGGTGAGCATAGTAAGGGATGTTAGATAATTGGTGCTAAAATGCAGTTTTAGTTAGATAGATGCAGTTAACTCTCGTGTTCAATAGCACAGTGGAATGACTGGTTGGTTTTCTTTTCTTTTTCTTTTCCTTTCTTTCCTTCCTTCCTTCTTTCTTTCTTCTTTCAATCCTCCTTCCTTTTCCTCCTCCAATGTTCCTCCCTGCTTCTTTTTGAATATGATTCTCTAATATTATTAGAGATAACCTATCATAGTTCTATGAATAAATAAAAGAAAGATGTTAAAACTCCAAACACAAAGAAAAAATGAGATGTGATATAATTACCTGATGGACTTTGCCCCCTTTGTATATATGAACCTTATAAATCTGCACAACTATTTTTCAATTAAAAATGTGAAAAAAAGGGCTGGGAAGATGGCTTAGTGATTAAGGCACTTGCCTGTAAAGCCAAAGGGCCCAAGTTTGATTCCCCAGGACCCACATAAGCCAGATGCACAAGATGGTGCATGCATCTGGAGTTCGTTTGCAGTGGCTAAAAGCCCTGGCTTGCCCATTCTCTCTCTCTCTTCTCTCTTTCTCTCTCTGCCTTTCTCCCCTCTTCTCTCTCTCTCTCAAACAAAAAAAAAAAGTTTAAAAATGTGAAAACAGTGTTTGAGGAGCTGAAAAGCCAATGATTTTCATGTGATCATTACATTTTGTATGCATGTATTGAATTATCTCATTCTCCATTAAACAGAGGGTGGTATTGAAGGAGGATAAGAGAAATCTAGCTTCTTTTAGACAGTTTTAGAGAATGAGGCCCAGAGATAACGAGGAGATGCCACCTCATATGCCACCCAGCCCTGGCACAAGAATGGAAATTTTGACAGAATTGGAACTCCAGTCTGATTGAGACATCTGATCTACATCGTCCCCCTGCTGCCCACAGTCTAGTGTGCTGCCTACACGGGCTGGCTCTGGGTTTACTCTCCAAATCTACAAACCAGTCAGATCTTCCCCTTGCCTATAAAGGCTGCCATCTTCTTCTGGTTGCTGACTCCGCTCTGCTCTACTCTGCTCTGCTCAGCTTCTGGCTCTGCTGCTCCTCTCAGCCTCTCTTCACTTGGCCACAGGAATACACAGGAGTCTAGTTTCCCCCTTCAGCCAGCCTGGCCAGGTGTGAGGGGAGAGCATTACACTGTTTCTTGGTCTGGGGGAACTTGTCTGCTTGCCTCTGCTTTATACTTTGGGGTAACTTCTCACTTTGATTACATGCTTGATTCTCCTCTGCAGAGGTCTCTAATCTTCCACTTGCCTATTTCCCTTGCATCCTAGATCTACCACGTGGGTGCTCTCACTAACTCTAGGTCTGCTACCTGAGTAATTTCTTTAAACTTGTGTGTAACTTTCTTCATTACTCATTTCTCCTCTGGATTTGTTGGTCTCTGCTTTGTGATTTTCCCTCTTATTTTTCCTTGAGCCTAACCTCATGTCCTCTTAACTTCCCTCCACAGGAAAGCACCTGGCAGATGCCAGGTGTGATCCTTCTAAGTCGCTCTACATTTACACCTAAGTTCTATCTTCTACATGCTTGTGGCCCTACCTCAGTCTTTTCTTGAAAGCCTCAGTTAAACTCTTCTCCACGCACTTGTGGCTCCATTCATTCCCCTCCCCCAAACCTCAATTTTCTCTTAAATGCACCTTAAAAACTATGCAGTTTCCATATGAGAGTGTGTTTCCTGCTTCCCACTAGTTTATGACACTGTTCTAGTTCCCAGTTTCCCTTAAATAAACCCCACAATTTGTACTTTCTCCTTAAAGTCTGTATTTATTAATTCTTTATCAAAAGTAGGAGCGAATCCAAAACTTGAAGTTCATTCATTGTGGGGAACTCTACAATCTTGCATCAGTATGCTTGATGTTTATGTCATTTGTCGTTGTTTCTGTGTGCTTGTGACTTCTTTTTAAAAATCTAAACAAAGGATCATTGGCTTGTAGAAATTTCCACAAGTTGATATATAAACTGCTTAGCAGAAGACCAGATTTTTCTTGGCTTGTCTAAGTTCTAAGTGCAGATTGGCTTTGGCGTACAAAGTGATAACATGAATTTGCCAAAAGTTGAAATAGATGTTCTTAGGTAAATTCCGTGCTGCTTGGTAACTGCTTTAACCTGCTGATGGTAAGCTGAATTTCCCTAATAGCCTATTTAATTGAAGGCCAGCTCTGTGTTCAGAACTCTGCAAGCAACCAAGAAACATATTTTCTTCTTAACATGACACAACATGGTTCCTGGTACAAGGTGCTAAAAATCTAGCAGACGTTAAATGTCTCTGAGACACATTCAGGAATAATACAAGGCGAAATATAATTAAATGCTATATGGTGTTTTGTAACTGTCAAACGCTACAGGAGCTGGGGGAGATGACGGCTGGCCACAGCAGTCAGGCAGGCAGGAAGGAAGTCTCCCGTGACTTCCCCTGTCTGCTTCACATTCAGAAGGGAACTTCCAATTGTCATGAGAGGATGCACGGTGAAACCCTCCCTGTCCCAAGGGGCTCAGGATCTCTGAAAAGCATGGCCCAAGCCTTTCTTCTGACAGATGAGCGTTGTTTAATGTGAGAGTTTACGGTCATGGCCCTCCATCCTGAACATGTCTATTACTCTGCACTAAGGAACAGGAGGATAAATAAAGTTCTCTTGGTGTGTAGTATGTGTGTGTGGTGCTTGTATGTCCATGTGCAGGTGGTATATGCACATGGACGAGTGTGCAGATGCATGTGCTCCACACTTATGTCCTCCTCCATGAGCCTCATGCCTTATTTCCCTGAGACAGGGTCTCTCATGGAACCTGAAGCTCCCTGTGTTTTGGTTAGAATCCTTGACCAGTGACACCCCAGCACCCCTTCTGCCTCTCCGCTCACTCCAGCACTGAGGTTAAAAGCATGCACAGCCACACCTTGATTTCAAAGCGGATACTGGGGATCGAGCCCAGGGACTCATGTTTGTGCAGCACGCTTACCTTCTGAACCAACCCCCAGCCGTGCAACTCCCTTTTTGTAGCTTCTTCCTTTTCTTCTTTCCTTCCTTCCTTCCTTCCTTCCTTCCTTCCTTCCTTCCTTCCTTCCTTCCTTCCTTCCCTCCTTCCTTCCTTCCCTCCCTCCCTTCTTTCTTTCTTCTTCCTTTTGTTCATTTCCTTCCTTCTTCCTGCTTCTACTTATGTGTGATTCTCTCACATGATCCTAGAGAAACTCACCCCTTACATTCCAAATAAGGACAAAGGATATTGTAGTGGGATTTCGCCGTGATGGGAGATTGTAATTAAATCTTATGGCATTCTAAGCATCTCTCCCTTTAGAGGGTAATACAAAGAACAGCATAGTTCATTCTCTTCTGGTGGCATGGGGGTAGTCGACTAGGAATGCAGAAAATTACCTCTAGAGCCAAGGTCGTGTTTTGATGCCTTCTCCCAATCATTCAGCATGCAGCAGTGCCCAAGTCCACAGACTGGTGAAGTCTCCCACCTTCAGCGCTCAGAACAGTGTGGTAAGATTAGGTAGTGGTGGGCATAACTCCTAGGTAGTGGGTGGATGCTGAAGTAGACCAGTTGCACGAGGACATGTACTTGCTGTGTTGAGAGCCTTTTCTCATTTGCTAGAACTTAACACCTGTTTCTTGAATCCTACCCAATCAGGCACAGATAAGGGGCCAAGTAGGGTATTGCCACTGGTGTGGCTGATCCACTGTAGGGCCAATCAGAGTGGACTTTCAAGAGCCTGATCTCATACCAGAGGCACAAAAGTTGCTGCATGCTGACAGGCAAGCCAAAGAAAGAGTCAGGGAGCCATGGAAATAAACGCCAAGAATGGGACCCTACGAGAGGTTCTGCCTTCTTATCTGTGTGTAGGATGAAGTCCTTCTGCTTAAACTGTCTTTGCAATGAAACTGACTCCAGGCGTGAGGCAGTCTGCTGAAGGAATTTTGATGGGAGAGACACCGTAGGCTCAAGGGTGACAAACCAGGGGTCCATATAGACACTCTCATCATTTAATCATGTTTTATTGCAGCACTACTTTTGCATTATAATGGTAATGTATGTTTATTGTAGAAGCCAGAAAGCAGAAGGAAGGGGCAAACACTGCTGGCACTCCACGTGCTGAGCTCTAGTGGGGCTTTGTTATGGCTTCATCTCGTCTAATTACTCTTTTAAAAAATTGAGATAGTGCGGTGCACATTTATTTTACTGTATTTCCCATTTTATTTCACTTGCATAAATTATAAATATAAATTTATAAAATAAATAAAAATAAATAAATTATAAATTATAGGACTTTATACTTCTTAGTTCTTCTGTTGAACATTTAGGCTATTATTTGGCTTTTATTAGTTTTCTAAAACAAACATTCTTGTATCATTATAAAAGGTTACAATGTAGTCCTTAGAATAACATATACTGACAAATATATTTTTTTTTGTCAAATCAAGGCATGTCAAAATAAAAGCATAGTATAAAATAGAATAAAATCATCAACACATGTAGGATCATAAAAAATGAAGATTGGGCTCTATCTACATTGTACCTCTTTTTAAGGGTAGTCTTTACTATCGACTGGTTATGAAGCAAAAAGAATTAAGGACTTGTTTCTCACCAAATTCCAAAGGTTCCAACAAATATGGAAGGCACATATACAAGTGTGGCTGTAAGAAACTGGTGGATTCATGGGGGCTTTTCTTCGTAGGTCTCATTTGGGTTTAGAATCCCTCCTTATGTAACACACATTGTCCACTGTCACCCACCTGTGGAATCAGGCTTTAAAATAACAGAAGAGAATAAAGAGATCATCAAATAGACCTTTAAAAATCCTCAGTCTTTTCATTTTATTTAGGTAAGAATTTTTTTTTTAAGGATGAATGCCATTGAAGCCTATTAAGAAGCTTATTTGTTCTAACACATACAAAAACACATTGGTGAATTATCAAGCTGACAATGCACTTAGTAATGAGTGAGGATTAATGTCTTCGCAGAAATGTGATTCATGAATAAAAACGGGTACAAAATTAAAACTCTAGGCATACAGAGTCATTTGTAATCTTTAAAGGGAAGACGGTGCTGAGTTGTGAGTTATTTTTGCTAGGGCCTGAAGAGAAAACTATGGAAAAATTAAGTGAGAGGCAGTGTTGGGAGTAAATCTCACCTCTAAATCTCATCTCTTTGGTGCCATGCTTAAAGGCCCTTTCCAGCAGAACGGCCATAGCCTGCTGCTCTCTGCCCTGCTTTGGCCTCTAAGCCAAACTAGCAGAGCCACGTGGTCTTTATTTCCAACTTCTCCATCACTGGATTTCTATTGGATTCCACAGTCTAAATCATTTTTATTCATTGTATTGTTCCCCTGGAAAGATGCTGAAGGGATGGCTTGGCAGCTAAAGATGCTTTCTTACAGAGCATGACAGCCACAGGTTCAATTCCCCAGCAGTCACATAAAGTCAGATGCACAAAGTGGTGCATGTACTCATGTATCTGGCGTTCGTTTTCAGTGGAAGGATGCTCTGGAATCCCCATGTGTGTTCTCTCTCTCTCTCTCATATTTTGAAAAGGATGCATCCCTGAGCATTTATTTGGAAATAAGTTCCTTGCAGATGATCAAATTAGAATGACATTATTACAGTAGGTCCTCAATCAATATCACTAGGAGTGATTTTATTTTTTGACAGGTGCTTGTGTGATTATGCATGTTCACATACGCATGAGTGCAAGTTTGTGTATACTACACATGTGTGTATATGTGTGTGCATTCATGGGAGCAGCAGACAACCTCAGGTGTCACCCTCGAGAATGCTGTTCACTTCTTGGGCTGGAGAGATGACTTGGCAGTTAAGGTGCCTGCCTGCCAAGCCTAAGAACTCTGGTTCCAATCTCCAGGTCCCACATTCAGCCAGATGCAAAATGTGATGCAAGGGTGCAATGCTGCTCTTGCCCACAATGGAGGGCACGAGTCTGGAATTCGTTCAAAGGGGCTGAGAGGCTGCTGCCATGCCCGTTTCCTCTCTCTCTCTCTCAAAAAAAAAAAAAAAAAAAAAAAAAAAAAAAAAAAGAATGCTGTCCACTTTTTGAGAAGGGTCTCTCACTGGCCAGGAACTCACCAATTACCGGGTAGCCACTAAGCTCCAGAGATCCGCATGTCCCTCTCTCTCCAGCACTGGGATTATGAGCACGTGCTGCCACACCTGGCTTTTTATGCACGTTCTGGGATTCAAACCCAGGTCCTCATGTTTGCACAGCAAACACTTTATCAACGAGCTATCACTACAGACCACAACCAGGGATCACGAGTCCTGATTTAAAAAAAAAAATGCGACAATTAAACACAGAGCCACATAAGCAGAAGGCAGTGTGAGCATAAAAACCACCCAAAGAGACAAAGCCACAAGCCAAGGACTGCCAATGATTGCTCACAACCTACCAGAAGATAGGAAAAGCATACAAGAGATTCTCCCTTATGGTCCTTGGAAGGAATGAATAGTGATGCTGTTTTCACCCTGGATCCTACCCTCCAGAATGACGAGACAAGACACTCCCGTGTTCATCCTTGGACTTTGCCGTGGCAGCCCTTACAAGCAAACGTGGCAATGCTCCCTGACCCGGCCCCTGACTTGGTCCTTTAAATTCATTTTCTCCCTCCTCTCTTCAAGATCTAGCCTGGCCCTGGCTCCTCAATACCCATTCTCAACTGTTCTTTAGTCCCTTATACTTTGGCCCAGTCATATCTTACCCTCTTCTTTTTTTCTCTCACCCTGAACATGTATTTGTGTCAGGGGCAGGAGAAAGACAGTCAGTTCCTATGTCCACTTTTACAATCATTGCGTTGGCTTAGTGGCTCAAGGACCCCCATACAGCCAGATGTACAAAGTGGCTCTTGTATCTAGAGTTCATTTGTAATGGCATGGATGCTGGTGCATGCATACTCAATCTCTCTCACTCTCTACAAATTAATAATAAAATATTTTAAAAGTAAAATCATTTTGTTCTATTTCCTTAATCTATATCACACACACACACACACACACACACACACACACATATATATATAATGTGAATCATTTAAAGTAAATTACAGACCTCATACCACTTTATTCTTAGATGCCTCTTGAGAAAAAGATATTTCCTATTTAATTTAAATAACATTTTCTGGTCAGAGAGATAGATTAATGGTTAATGCCCATGCTGGTGAAGCCTAAGGAGCCAGGTTTGATTCCCCAGTGTCCACATAAGCCAGATTCACAAGGTGGCACATGCATCTGGAGTTTGCAGTGGTTAGAGGCCCTTGTGAGCCCATTCTCTCTCTCTCTTTCTGTCTAAAATAAATAAAATAAAATAACACTATCACCCATGAGAAATTTAATGAGGACATGCTAAGAAATGGCCCATACTCAAAGACATCATTTATAGCTGTCATTTTCTTTTCCAAGGTTGGGTTCTATCCCGGGATCACACACTACATGTGATCAGTGTGCTCTGTCCTCACCTGTCCTCCCTAATCTGTGATGATAACATGCTTGCAGTTCTCAGACATGTTGTCATACTCCATCTGTATCTTCCCAGTTGCAAATTCATGATTAGAATTGGGTTATGCATTCATGACAAAGGCACTATGCAGACAGACCTACACATCCACTGTGACACAAGGACCCCATCGTATCAGTGGTTTTCATATTGAGCCTTGCTATGTTTTCACCTCTTAAAGTGTGAGGAAGGGAAAGTACTTTTACTTTCTTGTGATTAATGAATAATGTGTTGGGGTCATACCTTGAGGTTGTGAGCTATTATATCAGATGCCAAATATTGAAAGATAATTTATTTTAAATACAGACATACAATATTTTTTAAATGTTTTTTAATTTTTTTTATTTTTTGGAGAGAGAGAGAGAGAGAGGGAGAGGGAGACAGATAGAGATGGGCTCGCCAGCAGTCTCTCAGCTGCTGTGAACGAAATCCAGATGCATGCGCCCCCTTGTGGTCAAGTGCGGCATTGTGCCCTTGTGTCACTGCATCTGGCTAAATGTGGGACCTGGACATTGGAACCGGGTTCTTAGGCTTAGGAGGCAGGCGCCTTAACCGCTAAGCCATCTCTCCAGCCCCAGACATACAATAATTTTAAACCAAATCTGCACGGGGAGCTCCTGTGTACCCTGTACCTCCACCTACTCCATAGTTATCATTGTGGGTGACTATAATAGAATGCCAAAATGAGAAGCTTGACATTGGTACTGTGCAAGATCTTATTCACATCTCACCAAGTTTGCAAGCTCTCGTTCATTCAATGTGTGTGTAGTTTGTATGTGTGTGTAGTTCCACACAATTGTATCCCATGTAAAGCTTTGTGTGACAGTCACACCAGCAAGATCCAGAAGCTCCATCATCATGGAACTACACTATATAAGCACCACCACCAAACCCATGGCTGCCAAAACACGCTTTCAACTTCTAGAATATTCAATCTCAGAGGTGTTAGGCTAATGGAATCATAAATAAAATTTGCGTTAGGAGTTTCTCTTTTTATGCAGTATAATTCTCCTGAGATCCATCCAAGCTGTGCTCATCACACTGGTTTGTGTCTCGTTGGTGAAGCTTTCATGGAATGAACATATCACCCTTAACTGGTTTCAGTCATGCAGTGACTCCTGGCCAAGGTCTGAGAAAATGATTGTTGCAAAATAATCATTACCTTACTATGCTCACTTCCACATGATTATGAAACTACAAAGAGTGGATCCAATGTACAAGCTCACCATATGTAAGTTGTTTCTGTGTAGTCCACCACACTTATGAACTACTTGCTATGAGCCTCTCTATTCTAGGTGCAAAAGGCAGAGAAGTGGCAAGGCATTCAGTGTTCTGATACCCAAAGTTGTATTCAAATACAGCAGGCATGTGAAAGTCGATTTTCACAGTTAGTAAAAGTCTCTATTCACAGATCCAAGAAGCATAGTGGAAACCAAGTAGAAAAAAAAAAAAAATCATACCTGCCAAGGCACGATCTCTTTGCTGAAAGTCAATGATACAGAAAAATGTATAAAAGGAAAAAAAGGTGCAGAGCAAAACAAAGTGATGATATCCCCCCTTTTGTCAGAAACCATATGAGCTGGAGTAAAAGGAAGCAATAGGCTAGGGATGTAGCTCAGTGGATAGAGTGCCTGCCTGGCACACATGAGGCCCTGGGTTCAGTCCTCAGCACTACATAAATCAGATGTGATGATTCACACCTGCAACCCCAGGGCTCAGAAAGTAAAGGCAAGAAAAACAGAAATTCAAGATCATCTTTGGCTACAGCTATATAGCCTGTCTCAAAAACAAAAATGAAAACCAAAAGAGAGAGAGAGAGAAAATGCAACAACATTTTATAGGACTGAAAGGTGAAAATGTCAATTCAGTTTCCTTTCCCAACAACAATAACAAAAAATCTTTCAAAATTGAAGGAAAGGAACTTTTGCTTCTGATCAACAATATAGAGAAATCGGACTTAGATTTACCAATGTATCTGATGCTCCCTAAAGGTAAATTTCAAAACCATAAATATTATGAGAGATAAAGAAGGACAAAACAGAACAAGGAGTTGACAAATTAGGTAGAAACAGCAAAACTACATGTGTATGTACCAAATAACAATTTCAAAATGTATACAGCCAAGAATGTAGAGCTGACACAGAGAAATCCATACTAAAGGGAAGATGGCAGCACTCTTCTGGTGCTAATTGATTAAGCAGGCAGAAACCACTAAGGATATGAAGTGAAAACTACCATCTGTCAATGTTACATAACAGACATTTACAAGGGCTGGAGAGATGGCTTAGTGGTTATTGAGCCTGCCTGCAAAGCCAAAGGACCCATGTTTGATTCCCCAGGACCCATGTAAGCCAGATGCACAAGGTGGCATCTGTATGTATATGAATTGTGGAAATTCTGACACCAGGTTTTCCTAATATAAAATTAAAGACTTTACAAAAAAAAGAAACTCTAGTCTAATACTCCATATGAACATAAATATAAATTCCAAAGCAAGAGTTTAGCATTTAAATCCACCAGTGCACATAAAAATAATTCATTATGAACAATGACTATACTGGCTACTTTTCTTATAAGTGGGACCAAAATATATGCTAGAGACCACTTAAAGGAGAAAGGCTTTATTTTGGCTCACAGTTTTAGAGTTCAGTACCGCAGGGCCAGAAGGCATGGCGGCTGGAGTGTCTCTCTGCCCATGGTGGCAATGGAGCACTCGTGTGCCCTCACAATGTGGCAGCCACAGGCTGGAACCCGATGTGGGTGTATGTTCCTGCCTCAATGCCTACTCCAGTCACCCACTTCCACCAGCCAACCTCTACTTCCTAAATGTTCCAAACATTTAAAAACAGCACCACCCAGTGAGGAACAGGTATTCAAACAAGTTGACATGTGGTGGCCATTGAATATTCAAGTGGAAACAATGGCTAAGTGGCCTTTATTCCAGGGGTACAAAGTTGTCTTACAATTTGGACATCACTCAATATATTTTAATATATTTTCAGTCCCCAGCGAAAACATCATATTACCATCTTTACTGTTTACTATCTACATTTACTATTTACGTCATTAGTGAAAAGCATTGAAAAAGTTAACCATCCCTTAAAATGACATTAATAAAAGCTTCCAATAAACCCCTTAAAATGACACTAATAAGAGTTTCCATTAAGCCGGGCGTGGTGGCGCACGCCTTTAATCCCAGCACTCGGGAGGCAGAGGTAGGAGGATCGCCGAGAGTTCGAGGCCACCCTGAGACTACATAGTTAATTCCATGTAGCCTGGACCAGAGTGAGACCCTACCTTGCAAAACCAAAAAACCAAACAAACAAACAAACAAAAAAAAAGAGTTTCCATTAAACTCAAAATAACAAGGTGATAATGAGCTTCTTTAAAAGGTCTACAATTGGGTGGAGAGATGACTCAGTGGTTAAAGGTGCTTGCTTGCAAAGCCTGATGAGCCAGGTTCAATTCCCTAGTACCTGCATAAATCCAGATGCACAAAGTGGCACATGTGTCTGGAGTTCATATGCAGTAGCAGAAGGCCATAGCATGCCCATATTTTCACTCTCTGCCTGTTTCTCTGTCTCACTCCTATATGTGTGTGTGTGTGTGTGTGTGTGTGTGTGTGTGTATGCCTACAACTAACATCATATCCAATGATGCAAAGAAAGAAACCTGTTCATTACCCCAATTTTTCTTTAATGATGTACTGGCCTTAAACTCTGCACTAAGGCAAGAAAAATAAATAGAAGGCATACAAGTTGGAAAAGACCAAGTAAGGCCATTTTTTAACAATAACCATGAACTTCTGTATAATAAATCCCAAGAAAACTATTGTAAAACTGCAGTACTGAAATCATTTAGTTAGTTGACTAGGTTCTCGGGACATACGATCAGTATGCAAAAATATATACAGCTCATACAACTCAATACTACTAAGAAAAAACAACCTAATAGAAAAAATGGGCAAAATATTTGATATTGATAAAATGCTACATATTCATAAACAAGTGTAAGAAATAACACAATTAATCTACAGTCAATAAAAATAATTGTGAGCCAAAGAGAGAGTGCCTTGGAGTCTTGTTAAAAAGGTGAAAATAGTCAAGTATAACAATACCCTATGTTTATTGGAGCTCAGGAAAAATCTTTGGTCTTATGCGATGAGCATGAGAATGTAACATGAGTTACTTTGGAAAATGATTGGACCAATTCTTAGAAAAAGCAAAAATACCATTGGTATTTGAAAAAAAATACTTAAAAATCTCCTCTTGGATATTTAGTTATCTAGAAAAATGAAAAGATGCTCAAAGATATGTATATGAATTTCATAAATATGAAAGCCATGTTTATTGCTTAACAAATTAGTTGAATTATATCCATATAAAAGAGTATTACCAATAAAATCTAGGGAATGCAGTTGTGGCAACAATTACACAACTGCATACAAGTGTCAGAACTCATCAAAGAGTTGGTGAATTTTTTGAATATGTAACTATTATTTCACTAAGCTAGTGCATACATATATATGATTCAAATGTAAATCTAATTGATACCAAGGAATGCTTGGAAGGTAACGTCACAGACTCAGGAGTGCAAAGAAAGGACAAATATTGAAGCTATGAGTTTTGCATGAATCCTGAAAAGAAAGGAAGGCCTGAATTATGGTCACCTCTTACAGACTCCAATGCATTATGTGTTACATCCACAGTTGCTTTCTTATTTTAAAAGCCCCAAACAAGAATCCCATTGTTTGATGGTGATAATGGTAGATGTCTGTTCATTATCTGCAGATACAAGAGAATTGTGGCAGGGTTACTGAGTTCATCTATTAAAAAGTTCAATCCACTTAGTTGTTGTATGCAATCCTTTTCAACAAGCCAACTGGAAGACAACTGAAGGAAGATGCTTCCTGCCCCATTAAAGTGCTTGTCTGTAATATCCTCTTACTCACGTAAAAATACACAAAAAAAACCCCAATGACTAGATCTGTACCACCCTCAAAGGATGAATTTATTGGCTAGATCTGAGCACTGGCTGATGGACAGGAACAAGGGACATGAGCAGGTAAATGAGGGCACATGAATGATTGAGGGTAAGCAAAATGACCAAAAGAACCCCAGAATCTCTGGGATCCTTAATCATCTATTATTTTGTCATTGAATAGAATTAAATTTGCAGCCTCAAAGGCTTTTTAATTATTAACTTTGGGAGCTGCATTTGCATTCACAGATATTAATAAAGTCCTTATGCTAATTATCCCAAAATTAACACACATTAAAAAATATAAACATTAACTCTATGTGACCATAACCATCCTTGGTGCTCAGAAAGAGACCTTCCTCTTAAGCTTTGGCTTAGCAGACAAAAGCGTGTCTGGGGCCAGAGATTCATAAGATACATCAGCGTGGATTAAAATGCAGGAGAACTCACACAAAGAATGTGACAAATTTTTATGCAAGTATAATTGTATTCCAGATAGTCAACAATTCTTTCTAAAAATGAAATGACTTTAAGAATCTAGCAAAAGAGCCAGTAATGACTACAGAACCCAGCATATTTCTTTGCAAAATTAAATTAAACCATTTTTCATTTTGATGGGGGAGGGGACAGTAAAATGCCCTGAAAGCATGAACATTTGAGGGTTTCTAAACTGTAAACAAGGTCCCTCTTATCTCCACAAAGATTCATTCCCTGCGTATGGCTCTGTCATTGTAGAGTATACATGTGTTTAATGGCTCTTATAAACCCATGAATTCTGGGGCTGGTGACAGAGAGACTAAACTGCCTTTAACGATGGTGACACTAACAGTAACTTGAGATAGTATATGCATACTGCACAAAATAGATCATCATATTGTCAAATCAGATATCAGGGTAGAAACTTCCGTATATGTAAATATTAATGAAAACGGTAGGCTTTATGAACAAAGCCTCCTGGCTACTGAGGAAAACCAACTTAGAAACAATCTTAGGATTTAAAGAAGAGATTATCTGAATGCACCTGAACAGCTTCAAATCCCCCCACCCACAGTTTGAGGGGTAGGGAATAGGTAGGGGGAGAAGAGGGAGGCTAGGTAAATGAAAGTGTTCACAGAACTGGTCTTACACAGGGTCACCTGTTGCTGCACCTAGCTGTCCCTGCTGCGGCAGCTTGGCACAAAATATTCCAGAGAAGGAGCCCTGGCGATTACCTGGGGTGAGCTGTAGAAATGTGTTTATCAAAACCTAGGTGAAACATAAAACATAAACTATTTATCTTGTGGAAATTTTTTTTTTAAAAAAATGCATATGTATATACCCATACACACATTAAGTATGGCTAAGAGGATGTAGGAGTGAGAGAAGGGGCTGCTAAAATGGAAGACAGAGGAGCAGATGGCAGGGGAAACGTTCAAGATTTCCTACTTCCCGCGGTGCTGTCTTGCTCCATTACTTCCTGTGATGAGCAAGAGTGTTTCAGGGACTTTTTTTTTTTTTTTTTACTTTTTTTTTTCCTGCAGCAGGTCAATGTGTTCCGCAAAGAGAAGCAACAGGAAGAGGGCAATAGTTTTGTGCTTTGCTGGAAAAATACAGATGCCCATTAAAAGGAAAGACACTGAGAATAATATTCCTCAGGATTTCTTCCTTCCTGGAGCTTTATATATATATATATATATATATATATATATATATATATATATATATGTGCCAAGCATTATTTCAAGGACAAAATTCTCTTTTTGTGGCATGTGCCCAGAGCAGCATGGTACTTTGGGTAGCAGGATAGAGGCAAAGATTTAATGTGTTCTATTCTTATAAAAGGCACAATTGGTCCATATAAAGCCATTACTTGGTGCTTATCATTTTTATTTGGGACACGAACCATTTGTAATATTTACTCAGAAGGGCATATAGACAAAGCTACTGAAAAAAAAAATAACAACAGTGTGTGGTTCCTGGAATGGACATAGGAGGAAAATAAATATGGAAGTTTAGTCTCAGGGAAGATTCTATAAAGTAAACTCAGGTGATAAATAGAAGGAATGAGGGAACAGCTATGTTGAAAAGAAGAAAGAATTGGTTCACGGGGTGTTCTGAGGGAGTCCACCAAGATGAATCTACAACTCCGGATGACAAATAGGCTTGGATCTAGAGAGAGGTGGGTCACATTACACTCCTCTTCAAATGCTTCTTTCTTCTCAGAGGCTCAGAGGACCTCACAAATACAGTAAAAGACAAGAAATCATTCAATATTTGAACCATAATCAAGGGAGCTTGAAGTGTCCATTTTAGAGGTCCTTTGTAAGGAGCTATTGAGTTTCAAGCTATGGCTTCCATCAGAATCACATGGAGGGCTTGCGAATTGCTGGATTTCCAGATCCACTCCAGAGCTTCTGATTCAATAGGAATGGGCAGTTGGGGAGGCTGCAGAAAGACATTTCTAGAAGGTTCTGAGGTGAAGCTAATATTGTAGGCCCAGGGACTGTACACGAAGCAACATTGGTTGAGGCACAGTCCTGTCAACACCTTGTTGAGTTCCAGCTGGGTGTAGTGTGAGCATACACTCTCCTCATCCCCTTTGTTCTGAGGGTGAAACAAAGATGAGGGATAATAAGCCATTATCAAGCCACTCAACATGTAAGAGCAGAACTGGTGTTCAGACATGAGTGTTTGGAATTTGAGTCCTTCGCTCTGTATTTCATTATGCTGATAAGGAGCAGGATGAGAACAGACTATCGAGTCGTGAGTTTCAGACTATAAGCTACACACGGTGGAGAGGAGACAGTACAAGCGTGAGGGTTTCTTGACATGCTATGATGCTGGGGACTCACTTTGGTAGGCCAAACCACATCTGTGTTCTGCTGTGACTTATGGAAATGCCGCTGTCAGTCTGATACCAGCATGGGTCCCTTTTCCAAGCTTCTCCTCAGTCTTGACATTATCACAAATAAAAATGCTGGGCTGGGGAGATAGCTCAGTGGGTAAAGTGCTTCCTGCACACATGTGAGGACTTGAGTTCGAATCCCCACACCCCACCTCAAATCTGGGTGTGGTGGTACTGCACGTGTGTAGTCAGGGCTGGGGAGGCAGAGATAAGAGGATCCCTAGGGTATGCTGGCCAGCTAGTCTCTCATACTTGATGAGCTCCAGGCCAATGGCAGACCCTGTCTCAAAAATGAAGTAAATAGCCATCGAGGAAGAAACCTAATATTGACTTCTGGTCTCCACACACATGTGCACCCACACATATGAACATGCATATGCACATGCATATCACACATTAAAATGTAAAGAATAAAATAAAAAATGCCCAGAGACAATGACCAGGTAGGGTGATACAGGTTTCATAGAAGATGGAGAGAAGGGTTCATCCCCATCTCCCTGACCCTGCTAACTCTTGGTGGTGGTTTGGATCAGATGTCCCCCATAGAATCACGTGTTCTGAATGCTTGGTGCCCAGCTGATGGCAAGTTGGGAGGAGGGGACTTCTGGAGGAGGTGTGTTGCTGGTGGTGAACCTTGAGGTGTCTGAACCCCTTGCTTGCCAGTATTAGTTGGCTCACTGTCTTCCTGCTATTTCCACCTGCTGTGGTAGAGGCCATGTCCGGTCTCAGCTCATGCCACCCTGTCTCCTGCCATTGTGAAGCTTCTCCTCAGGATTGTAAGTACTTTTCTCCTTTTAGCTGCTTTGGGTTGGGTGTTTAGTCCCAGCAATAAGAAGCAAGGAGAACGCTCTTCTCTCTTGTAGTCTTCCTTCTCTTCTTTCACAAATCTATAAATTATTGCCTTCTTTTAATAAGCAGACTTGTTTTGCCTCTGGAGAACTGGACATCACCTGGCCAGTCCTGGGTACCAGACATTGCTTTTATTGAATAATAGGATTAGGGAAACATTTACTCTTCCATGGTCTCCCTACAAAGAAATTTTCAGATCAGCTGCTCGAGATGAAATGTTCTCTCATCATTACACAGAGAAGTTAGAAATAATTCCTGGTAGTTTCAAATGGAGGATTTAAACATCCAAGATCTTTCTTGTCTCATAAGGTTACCAAGTACATAAAAAGCATTCAAACTGAGTTGTACTGGAAAATATAAATTATATCTGGATTTGGACTCCTTCATATGACAGAAAGAATATCAAGTATTTAATATATTTTACACTGATTGCATGTTGAAATGATAACTTTTGAGATCTATTGAGTTAAGTAGGATATAGCATTGACATAAATTTCACCACATTCTATTTCCATTGTACACATTATTACATTAAACATTATGCACGTGGGCTGGAGAGATGGATCAGTGGATAAAGCACTTAGCATGCAAGAGTGCATTTTGGGGATGATAGTGTGCACGTACAACTTCAGCACTCAGGAGGCAGAGAAGGGGAATCCTTGAAGCAGGATGGCTAGCTACACTATCCAAATCATTGAGCTCTGGGATCAGAGAGAGACCCTGTCTCAATAAAAAACATGGAGCATGGTAGAAGGAGACATCTGACTTTGACCTCTGGCACGCACACACACACACACACACACACACACACACACACACACACACACACACATACACACACCGTGCACGTATGCATGCAAAAAGATATGCATATAGCTAGTGTTATATTTCCCCTGTTGTAGAGCCCAGGGAGAACTAAGTTAACAGACAAGTGCAGGCTAGGTCACATGGGCTTTTTCTGAAAGTCAGTGGGTTGACAAGTTGTTCTTTACCTGCAGAAGAGCCAGAGAAGATCTACTATCCATGTATCACCACACGGCACATATCAAAAACGCTGCTCATGGAAGATTTAGTGACTGCTTAAAAGAACCACTCAATGCTGGGCCATCAGACAGGACTGTAACCTGAGGATAATTCTTTCTTTATGTGACATAACTCCTGTAATCCATCTCATTTTGAAGCATAGCATTATATAAAAATGGATGAATGAAAGAATAAATAAATATTGACTATCTCCCTTATTTATAAGCATTTTTGTGTTTTATGATTTATGTGTTCTTTTAATTTAATTTGATTTTGTGTATATTATAACAGGTTATTTACTTTTGTACCCTCATCTCTGTTCCTGTTCTCCTGGGGGGGGCGCCTCACCTGGGTTATAGTATTCATGTGGGGTCACGAAGGCCTCAGTCAGTCCTTGTGGGGTAGCGAGGGGAGTACTGAGCCTTAGGTTATTCCTACCCACTCTGGGGCTCTTACAATTTTTCTGCCACCTCTTCCTTAATGTTCCTTGAGCCATGTCAGGCCTGTTGGCAGTCTGGATTTCATGTTGAGTTCTCAGTAGCCTCTGAATTTCTGCTTTGATGAGTTTTGATTGATCACTGTGTCTGCCACCATTGCCCTGGAACTGGTTGTCAGGCTAACAGTAAGAGCAGTATTCATGTCACCACCTCCTCTGCAATTTCTTCTGGGCTCTGGCAGATGTGGTAGAGGTGGCATGTCACATGGTGGCAGTTAGCTATTTTCCTGTATTATTGATGGATCTTGGTTCTCCTCCATTTTCTCCGATTCTCCAGCCAAGAGTGAGAAAAGCTTGGGTTAAAGGGGATATGCAAAGTTATTTGAGAGACTTTTTTGGCAAGCAAGCCCACTTTTCTTCTCCAGAGATCAGTGGCAGCTTCTCTCTGAAGCCTATGAGTTTCTTGATCATGGGATTGTGACTTGGTTTCCAGTACCAGATATGAATTCCCTCCCACTGAGCAGGCCTTAAGCCCAAGCACAGAACAGTTGGATACTCACAGAGCCTGTGTGCCACTATTGCACACATGTGTACTTCCTGTCAGTCTGGTTGATTTCATAGTTTGCGGTGTCCCCTGCTTACTCATAGTGCTGGAAAGAAGGGAGCTATTGCAGGACAGTTGCTCCCTACATCAACATTTATGTTTTTTAATGCATTTTTTTCTCTACTGCGAAGCCTCTTATGCATGACAAGGGCCCAGTTAGTGATGTGTAGGAATTCCATGGTAAAAGAGAGTGGGCAATGAGGCAAAAGGATCCAGTGCCTTCTGTTCAAATAAACCACACAGTCATGGGGGACACACTAGGAAGACCGGCCTTCCCGTTATTACGACAGCGCAGCTTGGGCTTTGGATGCATCTTACTGAACCGTCAAATGTGTGTCTCAGCATGCCAGTTCATGTTTGTGGTATCTTCTCCAGGTTGCAATTTGCATGGAAGAAATGAGTCCCAAGAACACTTTCTCATAACGTGTTTCAGCAACTTCAGAAGAGAGCCAAAGCTTAGAATATCTGTGATTCCCTTGGTGACAATGACAAAGAAAGAAAACTTGGACATTTGGCAGCTTAATGGGCATTGAGAAGTCAGCAGTGGACAATCTGGTCCAAACTGAATGCAGCATTTCCCTCTGTGTTTGCAGCTCTTCTCATGAAAAAAGTTGGAGACAAAAATGGTTTCCTCTTCATTCTATCCACATTTCTGAGAATAAACTTCACTCCAATATACCAAAGAAATGGATTAGAAGAACTGAAGATTTTACTCAGCAAAGGCAAGAGCATGCACTGCTACCAAAGTAGAAAATATAGACAAAATAGTTTCAAATTCTCCAGCCATGGGTCACACATGTACCTTCATAGTTAATCAGCCAGTATACAGGATAGCACATGGTCACTTATCAGTGTGTGCCATTTCAGAGATGAAAAACCTTCAGGCTATGGTCATGGAGCAAATGAAATGATTATACTTACTATTCTACTGCTTTTTTATTTTTATTGTGGATTAAATGTGGCGCTATGGACAACTTACTCATATATATATATGACAGACACAGAGAGAGAGAGACAGATAGAGAATGGGCATGTCAGCAGCCTCTCAGCCTCTGTGAATGAACTCCAGATGCATGCGCCCCCTTGTGGGGAAAGTGTGGCATTGTGCCCTTGTGTTACTTTGCATCTGGCTAAACGTGAGACCTGGAGAATTGAACGTGTTTTCTTAGGCTTAGCAGGCAGGCGCCTTAACCGCTAAGCCATCTCTCTAGTCCTAAACTATTTTTATTTATGTATTTGAAAGCAGACAGAGACAGAGAATAGTATGCCAGGGCCTTTACCTACTGCAAATGAACTCCAGACGCATACAACACTTTGTTCATCTGGCTTTGCATGGGTACTGGGGAATCAAACCCAGGTCATTAGGCTTTGCAGGCAAGTGCATTAACCACTGAACAATCTCTCTATCCTGACATCTTACTCTTGAGAACACTCAGATCTTAACACAGAGCTGGGAGAATCCAATTATGCTATTATATCTTACCATTATTAAACAGGGTCAATTCAAGGCCTTCAAACTGTAGCATCGTGTATTAAAATGAGAGGCAACACAGTTACCAGAAGGTCAACTTCCCTCATGGTATTCTACTGAGCATGTTCAACTGAGTTGTCACAGTAGGGTTAGAATCCCTACGGACCCTGAGTTGTCACAGTTAAGTTAAAATCCATAATGAAGACCCTGAAAAGATGACTCAGCAGGTTAAGTACTTGCTGTGCAAAGGTGAACTGAGTTCAGATCCCTAGCACCAATATGAAAGCCTGGCATGGTGGTATGTAACTGTAATCCTAACAATGCCAAGGCAAGAGACAGGGTGTTCCCTGGGGCTTGCTGGCTAGCTAGCCTTCTGAATTGGTGAGGTCTAAGTTCACCTTGAGAACTTGTCTCAAAAAAAAAAATAAATAAAGTGGAGACTTACTAAGGAAGATACCTGACATTGATCTCTGGCCTTCACACACATGCCCATACATATATGAACATGCATACACACACACACACACACACCACCACCACCACCACCACACAAAAAAATGTGGTTCAGGGCTGGAGAGATGGCTTAATGGTTAAGGTGCTTGCCTGAGAAATCTAAGGACCCATGTTCAACTCTCCATGTCCCATGTAAGCCAGACCCACAAAGGTGAGGCAAGAAAGAGCAAGGTTGTACATGTCCACTAGGTGGTACAAGCTTCTGCAGTTTGATTTCAGTGGCTGAGGCCCCGGTGCACCAGTTCTCTCTCTCTGTCTCTATCCCAAAAGGCAACATAATGCTGAGAAGAAGGGATAGAGGAGTGCCCAGCACTGAAACACCTCTGTCACACCCTCCAAGGCTCAGAGACCATTGCGGAAGAGGGGGCGGATAGAATGGAAGAGCCAAAGGAAGGGTATGGCTTCTTACTATGCAACTGCCCAAACAGAAATTGGCCTCAATATCCATGACCTTGCAGTGCCTAGCAATACCTCCGCAAGACCCTCAAAATAGAAGAAAAAGATGATGACGTCAAATTAAAAGAGAGACTAATGGAGAGACGGAGGGGATATGATGGAGATTGGAGTTCTAAAGTGGAATGGGGGGAGGGGAGGGAAATATCAGGTGGGTTTTTTTTGTATGTAAGTATAAAAGTTGTCAATAAAAAATAATAATTAAAAACTAAAAATTAAAAAAAAATGTAGTTCATATTGTTAGACATAATACTTTCTTACCACTATTTTCTAATCTTTTACTTGCATATAATCAAGGAAAACATGTTCTATAAAAAACATCTTGAGACATGAAACTATATCAGGGCTTTTATAGCTATAAAATTCTTCTCAATGACACTGGGATGTCAGATACACAACATGAGATATATGTCAAAACCCTTATAAAGTAAACCCTAATGTAAACATAGGCTGTGGGTGATATGATGGGAGAATGTTCATGCACAGGTTATGACGAGTCTACCACACAGATATGTAAGTAAATGGCAGGTGGGGGACTGTGAGAACACTGTACTTTTCACTCAATTTCAGGGTGAACCTGACAAATGATATCTGTTAACTTAAAATATAAAAATACATTTATGGGCTGGAAGGATGGCTTAATGGTTAAGGTGTTAGCCTGCAAAGCCAAAGGACCCAGGTTCTATTCCCCAGGACCCACGTTAGCCAGATGCACAAGGGGCACACATGTGTGGAGTGTGTTTGCAGTGGCTGGAAGCCCTGGAGTACCCATTCTCTTTCTCTCTCACCCTGTCTCCCTCTTTCTCTGTCAAATAAGTAAATAAAAATAAAAATAAAAATATTTAAAAAAATAAAAATACATTTACAATACTGTTTTACTGTTTCTCTCTCTCTCTCTCTCTCTCTCTCTCTCTCTCACTCACACACAACACACACACACACACACACACACACAGCTATATACTCACATCAGGTGAGAGAGCTTATTAGACTAAGAACAGAAGTTGAAGTGGGTGCTATGGTATTGACAGCCTGGAAATCAGCCAGAAAAATAAGTAACAAATTAATTAATTCTGCTTCACAGACTCAAGGATTATAAAAACAAAAGTCATCTTTTTTCTTTTATTCTATTATTATTATTATTATTATTATTATTATTATTATTATTTTGGTTTTTCAAGGTGGTCTCGCTCTAGTCCAGACTGAGCTGGAATTCACTATGTAGTCTCAGGGTGACCTCAAACTCATGGCGATCCTCCTACCTGTTCCTCTCAAGGGCTGAGATTAAAGCTATTTGTCACTACGCCCAGCTAAAGTAATCTTAATTAATTGCTTTTTTTTCTCCTGGTACTAAACATTGAACCAAGGGTCTCAATGTTCTCTAGGCATGAGATCTACCACTGAGCTCTATCTTAAGCACTAGGGAAGTCATATTAAAGAAGGAGAGAGAGAGAGACAGACAGAGAGAGATAGGTAGGAAGGAAGGGAGGGAGGGGAGGGAAGGGAGGGAGGAGGGAAGGAAGGAGGGAGGGAGGGAGGGGGACAAGTGGGAAGAAAGAAAGTGAGCAAATCCTATTGAAATCAAACTGGCTGGGATAAGATTGTCCTGAGGTGTGCCCAGCTGACCTTGGGCAGAGGGCATACGTAATAAGCGGTGGAGTCATGAGAAGCAGGTGTCAATTACACGTGAGGTTCGGCATGAGGGCGTTAGTATTGGCTTGGTCACTGACAGCACGTTCTCAGACTAGTTGAACACCACATGATACAAACAGAATTTTAAAACCAGTCAAAACGAAGGGCAAGCTTCTTCGAACTCTACTCCCCTTAAGAAAATGGCCGAATAAACCTACACAAGTATCAAACAGTTCCAGTAATCAAAGTAGCAACGAGCGGTGATCGTCCAGACACCAGCAAACAAAATCCATATAAACCCACTGTGCAGACGTAATGGGCTGAAATGGGCGTCGGTACTACCACAAGGGCCAATTTCTTTAAACCTGCTGCCAGTGAGTTGTGGGTTTTTTTTTTTTTTTTTTTTTTTGTTCTTTTGTGCATCATGAGATGATTTCAGGAAAGGGAAATTTTAGGCTGAATGTCAAGGAAAAAAAAAAACTTCCTGACTCTGAGAAACACTGGCTTAGAAAGTAGTCTCTCCAGGGAAGGAGTAGAAGCTCCGTGTGCACTGCTCTGGGAATAGGCTTGTTAGTTAAATTGTAGTCTTTTTCTTAGTTGACTGGCTGACATTTCAGTAACAGAGCCAAATAATTCATGGGTCAACTAAGACGACTGCTTATTATAATCACCTTTTTAAAGCCTCCACCAACAGCAATGAATCAGGAACAAAATATACAGTTACTGTTTTATTCCATGTGATAAAGCCTGTCAGGTTTTTATAGTATAAAATCTCTTCTCCAATACCCTTGGATTGCATCTGAAATGATTGTGGATATCCATAAGAAGAAGAAGAAGAAGAGGAAGAGGAAGAAAAAAAAGAATGCCCTGACGGTTCTCAGAAAAGAGCATCTGAGAGCTGGCTAGAGATAATGAGAGATCGCGTCCGCGCAAAGCTGCCACTAGAATCTTAACCATCCCTTAGACTTCAAATAATAACCTTGCTAATAACAAACCACATTAAAGCCTCAAACAAGCCAAATGACTTAATTCTCATGGAAGCAGGAAGGGGGCAATACCACTAAAGTAAACGAAGGTTTGCAGAGAATGAATAAATTAAGCGCTGCAGATTGTGACGTTATTGCCCCGTAAACACTCCTGAGTGATGCTTCCAGCATCTCCTTAAACAAAGAAATGGAAAATGAACAACAGCTCATCCGATATTCACACAGAACAAATGGAATAAAGGTGAGACACTGCAGCTCTCAGGACCTGGGGTAAATCACTGTGTGTTCTCATGGCCTAATATATACACTTAAATAGAGTTAGAAATGCCATCAAGTCTTGAAAGTAAACGAAGGCTAAGTCTGAAGTGGACAGTACGATTTGAACATCATATGGGGCAGGCTGACCTAACTGTTCCCATAGGCAATTCATTTCCATGGAAGCCCTTGGCTTTGGGAGGAAGGATGTTGGCATCTTTTGTGTCTTACCTGCCTCTTGCCCAAGCTCTGGCCACTCGAATCTCTGAGGATCAAGGGCATGCCATGTCTCCAGAACAGTCTATCCTGAGACAAGAAGAGGACCAGCTAGCTTTTGTCATTTGAGGGTATGCCCATTTCAAAGACACATCCCAGCTCAGAGTTGACTTAGTTGCACTCATAATATTGGTGCCCTTGGAGTAAGATGGATGTAGAGTTGAAACCAGATGTGTGTGAGTCCCTCTGCTAGAATACTGCTGTGGTCCACAGTGCCTGCTGGAATCCTAAGAGTGGAAACTTAGGAAGAATCTAGAAAGATGTCTGCTGCCTCACTTAGCTTCTTTTTGTAAAGCCCTATCATGTGCAAAGGAAAATATTGACTTGTTGCCAAGGTCGTGCTCGCTCGCTTGCTCGCTCACTCATTCAGCCAGGCAGGAATTGTTTGTGGGGAATTCATAAGTAACCAAAAGCAAACTACCATTGCTATTCGGGGACATAAAGTCAAGCTCCATGAACTAACTCTTAGATCCAAAGTCTATTATGAACTATATATGAGACTATGGCCAAATTAACCTTTCTTATTTTTTTTAATTTTTAGTTATTTATTTGTTTTTGTTTTTTCAAAGTAGGGTCTCACTCTAGCCCAGCCCAGGCTGACCTGGAATTCACTTTGTAGTCTCAGGGTGGCCTCGAACTCGCGAGGATCCTCCTACCTCTGCCTCCAGAGTGCTGGGATTAAAGGCGTGTCCACACCACGCCCAACTCAAATGAACCTTTCTGAAGTCCAGTTTTCTCATTGAAACTGAGGAGTATGGCTTACAATAAGATAAACACATGCACATCCAGCTCCTGAGTCCATCATAATCATTCTGTAAATGATTTCTACACACCTGTTCATTGTTCATACTTGCACCTATGGAATATGTTGTCATTTGCACGCACTGTACTGTGCAGTTTCTAGAATTATCTGTTCAGCATCATGTAAATGCAAGAAGTATGTGTACCTTTAGAAAACAACCAGTCGCTGATGCATAGAAAACACAGGAGAGACGTGGGTGACAACTGAGGGTGTTAATACAGTTACAGGTTAACTGTGAGAACAAACATTCCCATTGGAGCGCGGTCCATCGCTATTGAGAATATGTCAGAAGCAAGAGCCGAGCAGAAAGAAGATACAGTCACCATGATTGTGTCAAACTTACTTTTATAGCTAATGGTCTTTTCTATTTCCCATTGTGAAAAAATAGACTAAGAAAGAGTCAATGAAAACAAAAGATATTCATGGTATTAGAAACCATAATGAAGGACTGGAGAGATGGCTCAGTAGTTAAGGTGCTTGACTGCAAAGCCTAATGACCCAGGTTTGATTCCCTAGTGCCCACATAAAGTCAGATGCACAAAGTGGCATATGCATATGGAGTATACTTGCAGTGGCAGGAGGCCCTGGTATACACATTCTCTCTGACTGTCTCTCTTCTCTTTCTCTCTCTTCTTGCAAATAAATAAGGATACATATAAAGAAATAAAAAAGAAACCATGATGAAATAATTACACAGATGCATTGTTGCTGAATTCCATACATAGCAAATGAAAAATGAAAGCATCGCAAGCCACACGGAGCATCTAAAAGTGGATGAGATCACTGAGAAGACTCCTTTACAGAGCAAACCTTCCCCAATATTAACCAAGTAACAGTTGGAGAAGTGACGGAGAGTGGACCAGAAGTGTCCAATTAAGATTTCTTATTACGGGACTGGAGAGGTAGCTTAGCAGCTAAGGCGCTTGCCTGAAAAGCAAAAGGAACAAGGTTTGATTCCCCAGGACCCAGGAAAGCCAGATTCCAAGGTGGCGTATGTGTCTGGAGTTTGTTTGCAGCAACCAGAGGCCCCGGCATGCCCATGTTTTTTTTTCTCTCTCTCTCTCTCTCTTCTTTCTCTCTGTCTCTCTCAAATAAATAAATAAATAAATAAATAAATAAATAAATAAATAAAATATTAACAAGATTTCTTATAATGCCCTTTCTCTTCATAACATATAGAAATATATTTGAAGCTTTGTGTCGTGTTTTGTATGTGTACTGGTGTGCAGTGTGCATGCATTTGTGTTGGCACCTTACTTTGTTTGTGGGTCATGTGTGTGCATGCAGGTGCATATGGAAGCCAGAGAACAATCTCAGGTGCTATCCTTGCATATTATTTCAACTCTTTTTGAAACAGGATCTCCCACTGACCTGGAACTTACCAACTGGCTAGCCTGGCTGGTCAGCAAGCTCCAGGGGTCTGCTTGTTTCCATCTCCCAAGAGCAGGGTCTTAAGGTGAGTGCAACCACCCCCACCATTTATGTAGATACTGGGAATCAAACTGACGTCCTCATGCTTGTGGGACAAGCAAGTGCTTTACTGACTGAACCATTTCCCAGTCTTGAAGCCCTTTATGCATCCAACTATAGACACTATGCCAGGCATGGGGAATACAGTGACAAGCAACATCAGCAAAGTTTGATTCCCCAGAACTCATGTAAGCTGGATGCACAAGGTTGTGTATGCGCCTGGAATTTGTTTGCAATGGCTTTCATTCAAATAAATAAATAAATAAATAAATAAATAAATAAATAAATAAATAATTTTTTAAGATGAGCAAAATGTCCTTACAAAGAGTATGGTTGGACTGGGGAAAAATAATTCAATAGAAAGCAATGAAATATGATAATAAACACCATAAAGATGAAGCATAACATGAAGACATAGACCAGACCTAGACCAGGACACCCAGGAAAGACCACCAAGGGAAATATGAGACTGAAACCTACCATGTGAGGCAAGGAAGTGAAAATGGTGGGTGTGTATGTGTGTTGGCACGGGGAGGGTGGTGGTGGCGCTGATCCCAGAACATTGCAAAGCCTGTGTGAGTTGGAAAACAGGGAGAGAGAGGGTGCAATAGAGATGAACAGAGGAGGATTGGGAACGACAACTGAAGAAGGAGAAGGAAAGTCAGATCTGAGGAAGCTGTTGAAGAGGAGAAGCCTGGGAAAGTCTGGCTGTTTGGGGGAGAAACAGTGAAAAGTTGAGGCAAGAAGCCTGTTAGTCAAAATAGGAAGAGGGAATGACAGAAAGATCAAACAATTAAAACGGACAATGTGAGAGGTTTACAGGGGAGAGCTTGAGCTGGTCGACTGTGTAAATTTGGGGACAGGAAGAGATGGGAGAAATCCTTGACTTTTTCTTAGGTTTGATACATAGGAAGAGACAACAGAAGGCAACTGTCTGGGACCACGTATGGTAATAATGTGTGTGTGGTGCATTTAAGACACGAGACGAGAAATGATCATCTTGTCTCCAAACTGTAAAGGATTTTCATCACAGAGCCCATGACCCAGTCCTTTCTGCACACGGAGGAAAGATTGAAAAATAGAGACTTAAGTCATTTTCCCAGATTTTTGGAGGAATTGCAAATTCCTCTAAGGATATTAGCAGTCTGGAGCAAATCCTTGGGCAGATGGCATGAAGAGAGTTGGAAGAGCGTTCCCCAAGCAAAACTCCTGTGGGCAAACACACCGGGTGAGTGATGAATACATTGAATACATTGAGAGGCTATAAATGATGTACTTGCAGTTGGACCAAGCTAGTAGAGAAAGCTATACATGGGACTAGACACACCTGTACATATCCCATAATGCTTCCAAACAAAACACTGGTGCCTCTCACCACCAGATGGGAAATGAATAACCAATGGACACTTTTAAATGACTCAAATACCTTACCATTTACAAAAATTAGAGCATGGCCTACCACCTCTCTAACTCCCATGTCATAATTGTTTCCTTAGAGGCAAAATCTTGAACTCTCCATGGGCTGGGGAGGTGACTCAGTAGGTCAAATGCTGGCTACACAAGCATGAGGACCTGAGTTCCCAGTACCCATGTAAGTGCTGGAAATGGTAATCCCAGTGCTGGGAGGGCAGAGACATAGAATCCCTGGAGCTCACTGGCCAGCTCTTCTAGACTTAGTGAGAGGCCCTGTCTCAAAGAATAAGGTGGGGGAGCAACTGAGGAAGACCCCGACAGTGACACATCAAGGCGATGAGATCATGAAAAGAGGAAGAGAAGTGATGTAATAAAAAGGTGCTGCTGGGCTGGAGGGATTGCTTAGTGGTTAAGGCGTTTGCCTGAAAAGTCAAAGGACCCAGGTTTGACTCCCCAGGACCCACACAAGCCAGATGCACAAGGTGGCACATGCATCTGGAGTTCTTTTGCAGTGGCTGGAGGCCCTGGAGGACCCATTCCTTCCCCCTTTTCTTTCTCTCTCCATCTCTTTCTCTTCATCTCTCTCTATATCCCTCACAAAATAAATAAATTAAAAAGGTATTGCCAACCCCACAGCCACTGTAGGTTACAGGAAATGATGCAGACCCACCACATACTCGATAGAAGAGAAGTTAGCTTCATTTGTCATAGATGGAGGCTTGGGTGTAAAGGTAGATAAAGGTTGATAATTGGCCTTTAGCCAATAAAATTCAGATAATAAGGAATTCTCATTCTTTCTGGGGAGTGGTTCAATAGTCTTCCCTCACTTTCTCTCCTTCCTCTCTCTCTCTCTCTCTCTGATATAATCACTCTTTTTTTATCCTGCTTTGTCAAACCACAATGTTCTTGTTAGTGGCTATCACTTTCTCCTTAATCACAAGGAAAAGACCTTGCCAAGTAAGTAGAACGGTGGGCACCAGTGGAATGAAAAGTGTCTTTGGCACTGAAATTCGAGCATGATTATTGCTGCTGCACAACTCAGCCCATCCTGACCTATGACTGGTGGTCACTGCTTCTCTTACGCGTTGATTTTGATTTGACGGAAACATTTAATTCGACCACATATCCCAGTCTCTACCTTATCCAGTTTTCATAGAATCATTATTTCGACAAGGAAACTATTGCATAAAACATTTTGGGATTTTCCTGATCCATAGCTAACAAAATTCTCAGTTTGTGCAAAGGATGGGAGAGATGTAGTGGTTGTACATTTTCTTACTGACAACTCTGCAATATTTTTCATTTCAGGGACACGACTACAGATGGTCTTTGTGGTTCAATTCATTGAAAGTTCAGAAAGTTACACACAGAACAGATGGTAGATGTTTGCTCTACGTTACACCTTGTAGTGTCATGTAGGAGGGCCACTGTTAAAATGTCAAGTGTGTTCATTCTAGTTGAGAGAGAATATAGTCAACTCCACCATATATAAGTATTCTTTTTGCAATAGAAGGAACTACGTTTTCATCACAAGGAGCCTAATCCAGATCCTAACCTGCAACCTAAACCAGTATTAGAATTTCTGTACAATATCTGCAGACCTGCCACTGATGCTAAATCATTTCTGTATACAAAACGAATGTGATGGAAGCCAAATACAAAATACAGATGCTACAACCAGCAATAACAACGAATCTCATTAGTTATGACTCAGACACAGTGATTCATTTTAGTTCCATGCAAGAAAAAGAAAGAAGTAAGGAGAAAACAGAAATCATGTACTAAATAGTGAAATAGCTATTTCTAGAAACATCTGGCACTGTGATGCAAAACGATCAAGACAATCACGATTCTTACACTGAGGCACAGGTGTGATAGTGACCCAGATAGAGTCAAATAAAGGAACAGCACCCTCTCAGAGGAAATGCTTAAATAGATAAAATACTTCCAAATTGCAATGAGTGCAAATGAAAGACACAGATAAGACATCTGGGTTATGTCCAAGGACAATTGCAGCCATCAAAGAGATGTGATCTAATGTAGATTTATCTAACCTGATAACTTCCAACCCTAAAAACACATAAGATCTTTCCCACACACCCAGGGTCCTTGGTAGCCGATGACCAACACCAACCCATTCGCTTTCTTTTCACATTGATCAGATGTCTATTATCTTGCCCATTCTTGAACTTCGTATGCCTAGAACCACTAATATTCTATTGCATGCACATGTCTTGATCATTTACCCTTTCCACTGTTGAAAGGCACTGGCATTATTTCCAGACTGACTATTATAAAGAAAGCTACTTTCCACATTCTCATTCAAGCATTTGGAGAGTTCTGCTTTCATTTTTCTTGGGCAAACATAAAGGAGTGGACATTCTGGTCATAAGGGAAAGTATATGTATAATTACACAAGGACCTTTCAATTTCCCCAAGTAGTCTAAATAATTTCCTTTCCTTCTGAGCATGTAGTATGAAAGTTTGTGATTCACACATCCTCATATATATTTAATGATGTCATTCTTTTGAAATTTCTGGTGTATTCATTTATTTATTAATTACTTATTTATTCATGCCACACACAATACCCAGTAATCAACTGATTGCTCTCTGCAGATGACTTTCATGGAGGAGGATAAAGAAATGGCCCTATCACTCATTAGCACAGTGGGTAGGAAATGGTGTCTCACACATCTTGCGCACATTTTCATGAAGACCAGTGCTATGGAACATCTTTTCTTGTGGATGTTGGAACTCATATTTCTTCTTGTCTCTTCGAGTCTTTTACCAATATAGATAGATGTTGGAGTTGTTTACATATATAGACATGAATCCTTTATCAGGTACATGCTTTGCAAAGGTTCCCCCTCCCCCGGCCTGTGGCTTGCCTTCTCATTGTCTTGATTTTTTTCAAACAGCTAAATTTATTCATTTTTCTATATTCTAAGACATTGTTGACTTTACCTACATTCCATACTCTGCTTCCATGTTTTCTTGAAGTTCTAGCTTTTCTTTTAGACCTGTGATCAAATCCAGCTCATTTTCCTGCAAATAGGTATACATAAGTGTGATGTGTGTTTAACAATTGCATTTCTTTTTCTCCACATTAATGTCAAATTATTCTAGCAATATTTGTTAAAAGGACTTTCCCATCTCTCATTGAATTGGCTTAAGGCCTTGTAAAAATCAAACAACCGTATTTTGTGCTCTGCCTCTCCATTCTGTATTGTGTTCCACTGATCAGGTTTCACTGTCTTGATTACAGTAGCTTTATTATCAGTCTTATAGAAAATATTCTGACTTTCCAAGTGTGTCCTTTTATTAACTTGTTATGGCTATTCTAGATTCTTCATGCTTTCACAAAAATTATAAACCAGCCTCCTGGGATACTGATTGGGATGGCGCTGAGTCACAGTATTGATTTGGGGAGAAATGGCATCTTGATAATATTGAGTCTTCCAACGCAAGAACACAGAATATCTTTTTCTTGTGTTTGCCCTTAGTTTCTCTTAGTAATGTTTTACAGTTTTTTAGTACAAAGAACTTGTACTGTCTTTTAACACTTGTATCTTTTGGATTTCTTTCTAGGCATTTGATTTTTTTTTTTTTGCTGCCATTGTAAATGTTTTGACTTTACCCCCGTTTTGTTTTGCTAGTTACACATTGCAACAATTACATTCTCATTGCTGGGACAAAACAACTGACCAAAATCTGCTTATGGGAGGAAAAGATGTATCTCATTTTAAAGTTCTGAGGTGATGCTGCATCACGGTGGGGGAGGTATGGTAGGAAAAGAAGCTAGCTCACATTATCACATCTCAGCAGCAGGAAGCAACCAGAGTGATCCAGCTCATGAACATACAATAGGACTGGACTAAGAAAACCCCAAGGCCCCTAGTGAGACAACATTGCCAGCAAGATTCTACTTCCCAAAGACTACCAGCTGGAGATAAAGCACGAGACTTAATCACAAATATATGAGGGCATGGGGTACACTTCACAGTCAAACCACCACGCCCATTACCCACGTATTATGCAACCTTACCACCTCTAATTATTTTTCTAGTCTTTTTTGTTCTTGATCTGGATGCCCCTCATGTTTCTTGTATACATAATCATGCCATCTGCAAACAACGGAAGTTTTACAGCTTCCTTTCCAATATGTGTCATTTATTTATTGTCCTTGTCTTAGATTACTGACCAAGGACTCCAGTGTGATATTCAGTAGACATGGTATCTCATTAATCTTTTGCTCCATATATGCCAAAACTTAGTGGCTTAGTATAGTATTAATATTCTCTCGGGCAGAGCTCAGCAGGGGTGGCTTCATATGCCACGGTCTTATATGTCGGAAATGGGCTGGTTTCTGGGGGTATATGCTTCTCCAAAGCTCTCTTGTTCTGTCCCCAGCTATGAACCTATTACTTCTATGCACTCCGCAAAGGCTCATGGGACAGAGTTGGTAAATCAATACAGACTTTCTCAGTGCCTGGGGCTCTCCCAGCTTGTCTCCATCCTGTCAGCTCGGACATCGTTATCCAATTTTTGTGAAATCTTTGCTTGGAGATAGCAAACAAAATTAAAACAAACCAAAGTTAGCTGAAAGATTGCTTATAAATAGTAAATAATTGGGTTAAATAGACCCCAATTCTACGTAGACATCCAGGTGTATATCATGTACAGGTGGTATTCCAAGAAGCGTCTCTCCCTGAAGCTTGTCTCCATTCAGAGCAGTGCTGAGAAAATGAGATCTCTCCTTAGAAAATATAAAATTACATCCAGGATTCATATGATGCAGAGAGGAAATTCAAAATAGGTCAGAAGTCTAAATGTGAAAAAAATGAAACCATGAAAACATGAGGGAATTCTTCCATATTTGAGTGTAGGGAAGACTTTCTAACCATGATTCAAAATACATATACAATATAAAAAAATACAGTGTTGATGAAAATGGAAATCAGTATGCAGGTGCCTAAAAAAAAAACCTAAAGATATATTTACCATATGACTCAACTATACCACTTTTGAGTATTTACCCAAAGGACTCCACGTCAACATATCACAGAGAAACTGCACATCAATGTTTACAGAAGCACCGTTCACAAAGCTACATTATGGATCCAACCTCGGTGTCCAGTGACAGGGGAACGGGGTAGATTTACATAGTCATAAAGAAGCATGAAGTCATGTTGTTTACGGTAAAATAGATACAACTGGATATACTCATATTAAATGAACTAAATCAGCCTCACAAAGATGAATGTCGGATATTTCCTCTCATTTGTGGCTTTTGCAAATTTTCTGGAAGGACATTGATCAATTGGTATATATAGAAAATTAAAGAAATATTTAAATAATGATAAACTTACCTCCCAGGAATAATTTATAAACACACACCCATACGTGTGTGTGTGTGTGTGTGTGTGTGTGTGTGGTTTGAATGCTCTCCACAGGCTCATATATCAAATACTTGGTCCCCAGCTGTTCATACTTTTATGAGTGGTTCTGAAAACTTTAAGAGGTGGATCCCAGTTGGAGGAAATAAGGCACTTGGAGCAAGCCTGGTCCCCAGGAGCTTTCTTGCTGTCTGCCAGGTGAAGAAGCTCCTCTGCCACATGATGTTCTACCCAAGTGGAGGGACCAAACAGCCATGAACTTGACTAAGCCATGAGCCAAGTGAATCATTCCTGCCCTTCAATTGTCGAGGTCAGATATTTCATTGCCATATCTGAAACAATGATGTTGTCTCTGTAGGCAAGCATAGAAGAGAGAATGGGAAATGAGGGATTACAAGCATAGCTGTTTTCCTAAGGAATGCAGGCAAAATAAACCAGAAACAAAAAGTCCATTATCTAGCACGAGGAAAGAAGGGAAGAACTGAAGAAATAATGGTATGTGGTAGGGAAAAAATGACTCTTCTCATGATACTCATGTCAATTCATCCTTTGGAATCATGTTAAGTTCTGGAAGACAACATTGTGTTAAATACTCAAAAACAAACAAACAAAAATAAATACCAAAGAGGAAGTTTGAAGTGGAAAGTAATCACATTTAGAGAAGGGGAAAAACAGAAAATAATCCCGTAATTCATAAACATGAACTATGGGGGAGAATTTAAAGCAAACCTTGAGTTCCTTTTAGTTGGTTTACGTTGGAAGCTGTTGGAATGAAAGAGTTCTGGGCAACATGTAAACATTTTAAAGGACACAGGACTTGGGGCTGGAGAGATGGCTTAGCGGTTAAGGCATTTACCTGCAAAGCCAGAGGATCCCGGTTCAACTCTCCAGGACCCACGTAAACCAGATGCACAAGGTGGCACATGCATCTGGAGTGCGTTTGCAGTGGCTGGAGGCCCTGGAGCACCCATTCTCTCCCACCTTCTTTCTCTCAAATAAATAAATAAATAAATAAATAAATAAATAAATAAATAAATAAATAAATAAATAAAATATATTTAAAAGAAAGAAAGAAGAAAGAAAGAAAGAAAGAAAGAAAGAAAGAAAGAAAGAAAGAAAGAAAGAGGGAAAGAAAGAAAAGCCAGGACTCTCAGTAGAAAGGAAGGACACACAAGTAAGAAATGGAGATAAGTGAGAGCTGTCAGGATACACAGGAAGTGGATGTAACAATGTGAAGTGATATCATTGAAACTATAATACATACATGCTTAACTTTCATAGGTGCACATGCATATGCAAAGACAATATTTGCATGTGTGCATATGTGCATATGGATATAATACATATGTTTCCAAGCTCTGCCTTTTCAAGTTACCAAGAAACAATTTTATTCTAGGAAGAATGACAGCATCTAATACCCAGATCTGCTCTCTAATACCATTCCTCAGTAAAGGAACTAGAGACCATGACTGAGGACAAATTCTAGACCCAGGATACGTGGACCAAAGTCTGAACATCTTATCATAGTAGGAGTGAGAAGGGGCTCATAAAAGTGATAGTGATGTCACCGAGATGTGAAAGTCCTTTAAAGAAGTTGCCAATGGGGCTGGCTAGAGAGATGGTTTAGCAATAAAGTTGCTTGTTGGTAAAGCCAAAGGATCCAGGTTTGATTTCCCAGTATCCAGATGCACAAGGTGCCACATATGCCTGGAGTTCATTTGCAGTGACTAGATGCCCTGGCATGCCCATTTTCTCTTCTCTATCTTTCAAATAACCATATATATATATATATATATATATATATATATATATATATATTATTTTTTTTTTTTTTTTTTTTTTTTTTTTTTCGAGGTAGGGTCTCTCTCTGGCCCAGGCTGACCTGGTATTAAGTATGTAGTCTCAGGGTGGCCCCGAACTCACAGCGATCCTCCTACCTCTGCCTCCATGTGCTGGAATTAAAGACATGTGCCACCACACCCAGATAAAATAAATATTTTTAAAAAGAAGCACCAATGATAAAATACGAGATGAGTTGAATGTCAAAATAATGAAGTAAAGTGACAAATTGTAAACCATTGAGAAATAAAAATCTGTGACTTTCTGTATCTTAGCCAGAACTGAAGGTCCCAGTTTAGGTATTAAAAGTATTTTCACTACAGAGATCAGACTGAAGGATTAAGTATCCAAGTGATGATGAGGCTGAGGAGTCTGCTCCACTGGCTTGCTGTTGGACTTGCAAGCATGAAGCAGAAGGACTTGAGTTCAATCCCCAGAACCCGTGTAAAAATGCCAAGCATGAAGTCCGAGACAGAAGGATCCTTGAGTCTCATTTGAGGATCCTTGGGGCTTACTTGCTAACCAGACTAGCATGTCTGGTGAGCTACAGGTCAATAAACAAATCTTGTTGGGCTGGAGAGATGGCTTAGTGGTTAAGGCGCCTGCCTCCTAAGCCTAAGAACACTGGTTCCAATCTCCAGTGGTTCCAATCTCCAGGTCCCACGTTTAGCCAGGTGCAAAGTGACGCAAGGGTGCAATGCCATACTTGACCACAAGGGGGCCCACGCATCTGGATTTCGTTAGCAGCAGCTGAGAGGCTGTTGGTGCACCCATCTCTATCTGTCTTCCTCTCCTCCCTCTCTCCATGTCTCTCTCCAAAAATAATAATAATAAAAGAAATCTTGTCACAAAATTAAAACAAAAAGGCCTATAGCACCTGAGAAACAACAGCAGAGTTGTTCTTTCATCCTATACACACATGCACACGACATGCACAAGCACGTGCACATACACCATCAAAGTTCTGAACTCAGGCAGGGAGCTGCTACAACCTTCTAGGAGATGAGTGAGACCTGTCTGAAGTATAGATGAAAGCAATGAACATAAAGGAGCTAGACCAGAGGGCTGGAGAGATGGCTTAGCAGTTAAGGCACTTGCCTGCAAAGCCAAAGGACCCAAGTTTGATTACCAAGGACCCACATAAGCCAGATGCACAAGGTGGCACATGCATCTGGAGTTCATTTACAGTGGCTGGAGGCCCTGGTATTCCCATATTCATATTGTGTGTGTGTATGGGTCAAATAAATAAATAAAAAAACATAAAACAAAGAAATGACCAAAGCTATATTTTAGGGTAAGTCTTGCTGATACATTATGTGAGAAAGACTTTCACTAGACCTGTGGTTATATGAGAGACAATTTGGAGGCAGTAAGTGTATGCCAGGCATCTCAGTGGGATTAGGGTTTGCAAGGATTAAACTCGTGGGTGTGTACCGTTTGTGACCATGTTTGATGTCTGGGTGGAGACAGAAAGAAGCCTTGGACATCCAAGTCTGGAGCTTAGAAAATAAGTGAGAACTAGAAATTCCAGCTTCGAAAAAAAACTCATCTATAATCTCATGTCATAGTGAGAAGCTCCCTAAAAAAAAAAAAGTGACTACTTTGTTCAAGGTCACAACACAAGCAAGATGATGAGGTATAATTCAAACCCAAGCCCACTGGGCTTTTAAGACAGCTACTTGTGCTTCACGGAAGGATGGGGACTCCAGTTCAGATGCGCATGTCCCCCAGGGCACTTAGAAACTACTGAGTACTACACAAGTACTCGGTACTTGTGGACTGATTAATATACCTTGGGGTGTCAGGAAGCTCACCAAACTTCAAACTTCATATTATATTTACACAGCTACACGTGAGGTGCAGACTCGATTGATTTCCTTCTAGAAGTCGGTAGAACACAAACTTGGGCAGAAAGCGATCAGAAACTGAGCCAACCAGCAAGCCTAATTGGAGTCCTAGACAGTCGTAGTGTTGAAGGATTGGGTCCAGCACTGGTCTGTGTTTAACCAAATAAAGGCAAAGATTTCTTTTTCATGGTAGGTTCTTCAGCCTGCTGCCATCTTCCCATGAGTAATACAGCTGCCCTGGTTGTCATTGCTAAGACAAAGGTTGCAATCCTCTCACTTCATTTCATTGTCCAGGAAGGCTGCCTCGATGGCCAAATGTCTGCCGAGAAAAGAGGGGAAAAAGATTACTTCCATGTTCTGTTTGAGTCGTCCAACAAGTCACTCAAGGAATCTTTTCCTGCCGCCAGTTTATATATTCACTTTTTCTCTCTCTCTGAGTCATTCTCATTTGGTGTTCATTATATATTTAACATTCTTGCTACACCTGTTACCACGGACACAAGAGGCCATTTCTTCTTTTTCATCATTATTATTAACAGCACATTTTGTGTAGATACATCATGTGTTGGTTCCCTCTTTTGCCTCATTACTGCCCCCATTCCACTGGGGACCCTGTGGGGTTGTAGGTATTCCCATGGAGTTGTGGGTAATGTGTCGTGGGAGCAGCAGTCAGTTATTTTTTTGGGGGGTGGCAGGGAATGCCTCTGGGCATGATGTCTCAGCCTGTGGCTCTTACAATCTTTCCGCCCCCTCT
Source organism: Orientallactaga sibirica (assembly GCA_036365145.1). Taxonomy (NCBI): domain Eukaryota; kingdom Metazoa; phylum Chordata; class Mammalia; order Rodentia; family Dipodidae; genus Orientallactaga; species Orientallactaga sibirica. The sequence continues at coordinate 5,598,866 of JAEOAD010000049.1, forward strand.
TCCGCAAAAATTCCCTGAGCCGTGGTGGGTGAGTTTTAAGTCGACTTCAGTGAGGAGCTCTTAGGAAGGAGGCCAACAGTGTTGAAGGGTAAAACCTAAAGTTTTGTCTTCACATTCACTGTGTTTGGGAAGAGCTATATTTTCCACCAAACATGATTACCCCCAGAAAGAGTTGTATTCAACTGCTGATATGTCACAAGTCCCTCACTTCAGAACCATATTAGGATTAGCAACCCTGAGGTTGTCATGCGGTAATTAAGGGACTGTGAAATGTTATATAAAGGCTCACAGCTGGCTGTTGGAGACAGCGAAATTGAAAGGCAGATTGCTATCACCGGGGGAGATCGGCTCTTCTAGAGTTGGAATATTAAGCCCTGGTGCTTGCTGGAAATACTGTGAGCATGTCAAGAGTTAATTTCTGGCCATTGTATGACCCTCCTGGTTTTCCTGCGGTGGGTCACAGTCCTGAAAGAATAGCATTATCACATTGGACCAGGGTGGCAGGAGACTGTCTGCCAAGATCTGAAATACATTTGTACTGCTGGGTCCCCGGTCTTTTGTACTCACAGGCTCTCACAGGAAAATAAGAGCAGAGTCCCAAAAAAAAAAAAAAGTTCTCTGTCCAGTGGCTCACCTCAGCTCTAAAAGAAATGTGAGGTTGTATAGCTGTTTAGGAAGCTGTTACCATGCTGTGTGGGGTTTCCTGTGGCTCTCATTGTCATCAAATCCCCAATAGTGTCATTTAGAAATGGGGGATAATCACCACCAGTATATTGCTTATGGGACAGAACACTGTCTCCAGGAGAGACTAAGGACAGAAGTAAAATGAAATCATTGAATCCATCTCCAGAGCTGTTTATTGAGCGTACACTACAAGGCTTTACTAACTAGCCATCACCATCCTAGAACAAATCATGAAGGAGAGAGGGAGGGAGGGATTCCTTTATACCACCCCCACCTGGCACTTGCCAGGGATGCCATGACAGGCATAAGAATCAGATAAATATTGGGTGGCTTAGGAGAAAACACGGTCATTTTCACTGTGTACCACTTCCCTCCAGACTATAGGTTTCCCTGCCAGAAAACCTCTAAAGTATAGAATTTCCCTGACTCTTGATCATTAGTTTTCCTAGCAGCTGAGTACAAAGCTGATCCCCCCACTTTTTTTTTTTTTTTTTTTTTTTTTTTTTTTGCCGAAATGGTGGAGTTGGAGGGGACAATTGGGCAATCAAGCGGTATCGTGGATCACGGTTGGATGGAAGGTTTTCCTTCAAAGCCAGCAGTATTTGGCCATCATTAATGTAATCATTGAAAGTAACTTTGCTGTTTGAATTCATGATACATCTTAAAACAATATCACCTTATAAATCAATGTCTTGGGTTATAAATAAGCCTTGCTTGCTTCTGTAGACATAAGAGTAAAATAATGTATGCCTCTGAACTCTAAAACTATTTCAGACTAATCTACTTTATTCAATGCTTAGTGTAGCATTACACTCAATTAAGCATTCAGCAAATGTATTCTTAAGGAGGCAGATAAAAATTCATTTCAATTATAGACTCAGCAAGAGAGCCAGAAACCACTACCTTAAGATTATTGTCTATCAATCAAGAGTTTCAGTCCAAATCTATTTTTAAGATTTAAGAGGATATTTGTTTCAACCTTTTCACAGTCTTTCTAAAAATATGAGGTTACTTATGCAATGGTAAATTCTTTTCTTTCCCCACCTGAAAAAGCAAAACCATTCAATTCTAATGTCTTTAATGTTAGAAGGAGTGAAAAAGTGATAGAATTAAACAGGAGTGGCAGATAAGTTTATCTTAATCAATAATGCCTGCCTGCAGGGTCGGGTTAAGAAATAGTCTGAGTGAGTAGAGATGGCTTAGTGGTTAAGGCACTTGCCTTTGAAGCCAGAGGGCCCCACTTCCACTCCCCAGTGCCCACACAAGCCACATACACAAGGTGGCACACGAGTCTGGAGTTTGTTTGCAGTGGTCAGAGACCCTGGCATGCCCATTTTCTATCAAATAAATAAAAAAGTATTTTTCAAAAAGAAATAGCCTGAGTGTCTTGATTATTTAATGATATCTGCCATGGTGTGGAAGGAGCCATGGGATCTATTTATATGAGGTTGCACAGGAGATAAGTAGTTTGGGGAACTGTTGCAAAGTGAAAGAAAATTAAGATGTAATGTATTATAGACTCAATTAGTCATTCTGAAACCTGCTAAGTTTTTCTTGATTGACAATTCATAAGAAATCATCATAGAAATTATGGGTCAAGTTTAAAGAATGGCAATGCAATAAAATACCAAGATTCTCCATAAAATTAAAAACTTATGAGGGCAAATAGATGGGAGCTGAATTTACACACACACACACACACACACACACACACAATTTCAATGTAGTATTTTAAAAGGTTAAATTCTGTGACAGTCTCCTGGTTGAAGGATAGGATTTCTGTGTGTTGCCTTTAAATATGAGTGTGTCCTTGAAAAACAGAGATATGAAATGAAAAACAGAGATAGACAATTGTAAGACAGCTAAGAGTTTAAGTTCTGAATCCCAAACCTTAGATCTGACAGTAACTGAGGAAGTTCCTAAATGTCTCTGTTCTTCTGTTTTCTTGCCTTGAAAATCAGCATATTGTTAGTATGGGTTATTGGAAGAGATATCATGTGTTTCAGATAGACAAGTATCTAGAGGGCGGCAAGGAAAGATGAGAGAAGACTTCAGGAGAGAATAAAGTGTTAACCTAAGATGGGCAAGGCTAGCAGTAGTTGCCCAAGGACGTCATCTGGGGGAGTGGGCTGAAGGAGAAGTCAGGGATTTCAAGGCAAGGAAGCAGTTTACAGCAAGTCTGTGAAGGCAGGAGTGATCTTGGCCCCATGTGGAGTTTGACTCCAAATTCTATGGTGCCATTTAGTCATCATTCAATTTCTCAGAAGTGATCATTGACTTTCTAAAGCTGAGCTCTTGCTTCCCATACTTTCAGTCACTGGGCATCATCTACTCTAACTCTCCTCTGAATGTCAGCTGCTCATTTCTCCAGACAAAGAGGCCAGGCCCTTTGACATCCTCATATCAGCCTCATAAGCCTTCTGCACTTTTGAGCTTCAGGACCAGGACCACTTTCTGGTTTCTGCCTTGGTATTTCTTTTTTCTATTTATTTTCATTTTGAGTCCTTTCAATTTTATTTATATTTTCCCATTTTTGTACTTAATGTATTTTGATCTCATTCTTCACAATCACCCTCACTTCTCCTCTCCCATTAACACCTTTCTTCTTCCTCATCAATCCCCATTTTACTTTCATCACTTTACCTCTTTTCTTTTAGCCCATTAAGTTAAATTAGGGTTGCCTGTACCTTGGTATTTTTGAGGCCATTTAACCTCACTGTGTGTGCAGGGTCATTCCTTCTCAGGTGATATCTTTGTCTAGATGCTAGGTGAACAAGTGGAAATAGAAACAGGGAAAACTCACTAGATGAAAAAAATCCTATGGGGGTCCACTTGCATGTAAGCAATTAAAAACAGGGGACTATTCAGGCTGTGTGGATTGGAACATTTGTTCCAGTTAAAAAGAATGCTCTTTACAGCATGGCTATCTGCCAGACTCTGCTACCTCTCTGAGAATGAAAGAGGAAAGAGAGGGGTTGCAAATAAAAAGAGACTCCATGAGCGCTAAAGCCATACATCTCACCCCAGATCACAGAAGGTGCGTGGTCAACAAAAAGTCTCTCCTCATGTGCAAGATGAGCTAAGAAATTTGACCAGTGAGATGAGAAGTCCTCTTAGCACACCTTGTTGAACAAGGCCATGAGCTCTAGCATGGAATCCCGAGGACTTCTTGGGCAGTTGGGACAGTACACGTACCAGAGTGTAACCTCATGAGCTACATGGGCAGAGCAAGTTCTAGCTTCTGGAATGCGTCACACAGGGAAAGAGCTTCGTGAGGTAGAATTCAATGCAGGTCGCTGAGGGAATTTGGAGCTGTGTAGGCTCGAGTGAGTTGCAATCAAAAACAAGGGTTCGGTTGTTTAAATTTTGAAGCATTCTCTCCTAATTTTCTCAAATGGATGTCATTTCTAGTGATCCCTGCTCTGCACATTAATGTACGGAAGCACACTCACTAATAGAATTCATATATTCATGGAATATTTCAGTGGAAAATGTATCTAAATATCCATTTTCAGAAAATAACATTTGTTAAAAATCTAAAAATGGATAGGAAGAACAAAAGAAAAAAATATTGCTTTTTCTCTTGTGTTTGATGGAGAGTTCATTAAGCCTACTACTTAGAGTGATAAAATGGTCCTTGGGAATTAAAAGTGTCAGAACATGCAAAGCATAATTCCAGCATCTGAAAGCTGCAACCTCTTTGGTGTGACTTCAGGAAGTAGGGAATGGCAAGGAGGAATGACTCCAGTGTCCGAGACAGATGCCACCAGTAAGAACAAATGATTAGGGGCCTAAACACTCTCTCTCTCTCTCTCTCTCTCTCTCTCTCTCTCTCTCTCTCACACACACACACACACACACACACACACACACGTTTATTTTGATCAAACAACATACTGGTTAAAATGGTTAAATTCTTTGACACTCCTCTGATTGAGGGTTAGGATAGTGTAGAAACGGTACCCGCAGCCTTGCTTGGGATAAAAATCTATTCTATTCTATGAATACTGTTAACTGCTTCTCTGTTGAGGCAGAAGGCACATGAGATACACAAGGAAAATAGTACCCCTATGGCCCTGATGCATAATTGTTGGGGCTACATGGGTCTTTTAGCGCCCATTCCATGTGACTTCTCTACAGACTGGGAGAAATTAATAATGAGATGGAGGGCTGCCCTTGTTATAAAGCGCAAAGGTTTCTCTAAGATGATGAAAGAGGAATGTGGTAGTATGATGGTTAAGTTTGTGTCAACTTGATCTGTTTAGGAATCCACAGACATTCCTCATAAGTGGGTCTCTGAGGTTGCTCCCAGGAAGGATTAACTAAAGGAAAAATCCTTCACCCAGGGTGAGCCCTTCCTCAGAGTGGGCAGCCCCTCTTGGAAAGGGGACTCTATCTAAGGAAGCTCTGGGAAGGAAAGTATCCCCTCCGCCCACCTGGCTGCCAGTGCGGCTTTCTGCTTACCAGTGTGGACTGAAGACCAGTGTGGAGTGAAGACCAGACCAGTGTGGACTGAAGACCAGCGTGGAGTGAAGACCAGACCAGTGTGGACTGAAGACCAGCGTGGACTGAAGACCAGACCAGTGTGGACTGAAGAGCAGCGTCTCTCCAGGACACCTCCAGGCCTTCATCGCCAGATCGGGACTGCTGAGGCATCCAGCCTCATGCACTAAGCAGCTACAGATTCCTTGACTCTCAGGCCTGCAAACTGCTATTGTTAAACTGCCATAAACGAGTCCAATAAATTCCCTTTGAATACAATTCATTCTATCAGTTCTCTTCCTCTAGAGAACCCTGACTAATACAGGCAGGGATAGGGATAGAGTGACAGAACATGCTAGTTTTCAAGGACTAGAGTGTTGCCTGGGATCCAAAGCCTGGAAAGACACAGGAAAGCTGGGGTAAGTTCGTCACCCCTCAGACAAGAACGGAAGAAAGGTTTTGTGCGTGTGTGAGGGACTTCAGCCTTGGCCTTGGGTCAAGGGAGTGCTGAGCCTCTGTTTGGATTCCCAGAAGTCTAGAGTCACATGATTTTTGCTTAAGCCTCAGTGTGCAGAACAGTGACCTTATAATAAAAAATGACAAGAAAGAAGGATGGCACGTCCTCCCACCTGTTCCCCCTCGGGAGCTATGAGCCTATGTTAACTTAGTGTCATTGTTCATAGAGAATGGTTGTTTTTTAAAATTCACGTTTAATATTGTCATAGCAGTATTTCTCACAAGCAAAAAGAATCTATGGTGATAGAAATCAGGACAATGGTTGCTTGTGAGGGAGGGGACCGAGAACGGTTGCTAATGAGTGATCTGGGGTAGTAGAAATATGTCATGCCTTATAAGTATGTGGATTACACAGCTGTGTGCATTTATTAAAACTCGGTGAACTAGGACTGGAGTGATGGCTCAGCAGTTAAGGTGCTTGCCTATAAAACCAAACTGGGGGCGCTGTAAGTTCGAGGCCAGCCTGAGACTACATAGTGAATTCCAGGTGAGCCTGGGCTATAGCGAAAGCCTACTTGAAAAAAAAAAAAAAAAACTCAGTGAACTGAACATGTAGAATTTGTACAGTAAGGAAATCATACCACACTTATATAAATACTTATAAAGGGGAAAAATAACTTACAAGCATCCTTTAATTTTATGAGCTCTGTGAACATTCTCATTATTATTTTCACTAGGGTAAATTTCTTTTTAAATTATTTAAAAAGCTGTGTGTGTGTGTGTGTGTGTGTGTTTGTGTGTGTGTGTGTGCTTGTGTATGGGTATGTCAGGGTCTTGCCAGGACAAAAAAATGTCTATCCAGCTTTATCTGGGCTGCTGGGAAATTGACCCACAGCCAGCAGTCTTTGCCAACAAGTTCCTTTAACTACTTAGCCATCTCCCCAGACCTTAAATATCTAACGTAAGATCCTAGGACCATATACACTTTTAAAGATTTTGCTACATGGTGAAATTGGTCTTCCAAAAGAGGATTTTCTTCTTTTATACTTGGTGTTTGCTTTTTTGTTAAAAATATTTTTATTTTTTTATTGAGAGAGAGAGAAGCAGAGAGAGAGAGAATGGGTGCACCAGGGCTTCCAGCCTCTGTAAATGAACTCCAGATGCATGCACCACCTAGTGCATCTTGCTTACATGGGTCCTGGGGAATTGGACTTAAGCCCTTTGGCTTTTCAGGCAAGTGCTTTAACCATTAAGCCATCTCCCCAGCCCCTTTGTGTTAGCTTTTGGTCACTGTGACAAAACACCAAAGGTAACGAGTTACATCATAAAGGAGAAAAGGTCCTTTTTTGACGGGGGTATTTATGGTTTTGGGGATTTCCATCCATGGAGGCAGAAGCATGCTGTGGATGAGGGCTGCTTACTTCCCAGGGGCCAGGAAGCAGAGAGGATGGGCCTCGCTTTCATAGCAAACCTCTGCCTGGAGACCAGGAAGCAATTCATCACGGGTTTGACCAATCCATGTGGACAGCACACTCGTGATCCAATCACCTCCCAGAGTTCCACCTCTAAACACTGCTCTAAACAATGGAGGAGCTTTGAGGGGTCATTTTGCATGCAAACCATAATGTACTTCAAAATCACTAGGATCTTACTTGCCCCAACTTTGTCTGCTTTTTATGCAAGTACACGTGGGCGGACTTCCTTAGAAACGTGTAAAGATAATCACTTACTTGAGAATGACTAATCCTTTATTTGGTTTGAGGAGCTAGTGTATTTTCTAAATATAAGCTTAGCAAACATGAATTTTGGTCATAAAGTAAGGTAAGCAGGAGAGATTATCACATTTGTTTCCTATGTCTTCACTTCATTTCTGTGTCTGAGTCTCTATTATCTCTCTCTCTATCTCTCTCTCTCTCTCTCTCTCTCTCATTTTTCAAGGTAGGGTCTTGCTCTACCTTAGGCTCTGTAGTCTCAGGGTGGCCTTGAACTCACAGCGATCCTCCTACCTCCGCCTCCCGAGAGCTGGGATTAAAGGCGTGAGCCACCACACCCGGCTCTTTCACTCTCATAGAAAAATAAAATTACTTCCTTTGAGGTGTTTGTCCTGAGGTACTCTGTACAGTCAAGGCACGGGTGATGAGCTGGGGTATACATTCCAACTTCACAGCTCTCATTCTGGACAGGAAACACTTCTTCTTCGTTTCCCCCACTCCTTTTCCAACGTACTGGAGGACAGTTATCTGTAGCTTCCTGTGTCTCTTACTATTTCTTTTTTTTTAATTTTTAAAAACTTTTTTATTAGTTATCTATGTAATGTGTATACAGCCATGATGGTATCATTGTTAGCCATCTTGCTGTCCTCCCCCCATGGGGATTGTGGGTCTTGCATTGTGGGGGGTAGCCATCAGTTATGGGGGAGAGGCAATGTCTGTGTGCATAATGACCCAACGTATGGCTCTAACAATCTTTCTGCCCCCTCTTCTGTGAAATTTTATTGCTTTTCCACACTCACAAATCTCCTTCTACGGGTTGAGATTTTGAACCTACTAGGCCAAAGCCATTTGAAAATTTTATCTGTTTTCCTTCTGTCTTAACCAGGGACCAAAGCAGGAATGATTGGTGACTTGGCAGTGACCACAGCAGCCCTCCATATTACGGGACCTGAGTCCAAATGCCTAGAAAGGGGTGAAGGTAAATGCACTGTGGTGTCTGGGAATGAACACAATCTATAAAGGTGATCTCCTTATGCCTGGCAGACGTTTCGACACTATTGGACTTGTTACTGTGATCGGTCCGGTAAGGGTAATGGCCCTGTTACACCACCCACTACCAGCTCCATGGTGGGTAGCTGCTGTTGTGAGACCCTCGCCCCTATAATTCTCAGTTATCTCTACGAATAGTACCAGGGAGAACTTTGGTAGCCCTTAGGACCCGGGTGACAGCGAACTTTAATCCCTTCCATCGGGTAACCTGTGCGCAGAGCTGCTAACCCACAGGGGCTGATTTGGGGTCTGGCCTTGAGGCCTCCGCTGTTCCTTCGCCGGTCTCTGGTGGAAGTGCTAATGACAGGGAAATGGACAGCAGCAGGAGGGACAGACTGGGAAGGCAAGAAAAGGCACTGATGGTGCAAACGTCAATAATTAGCTCTTAGATAATCACAACTGGAAGGAAAACTCAGATCACAGCAATTTTAGGATGTGGCTCTCTTGAGGGATAGGTTTTTTTTTTTTTTCTTTTCTTTTTTTTTTTTTTTTTTTTTTTTGTGAACAAGAAGGAGGGAGAGGAAGTTTACCAGACCTCACAGTGGACTGACTATAGAAACACCTGATGCCAGGACTCCACGTCAGTCAGCGTCTCTGAATTCATCGTTCTTCCCTCTCCCACAGCCACAGTGAACCAGACCATAGACGTTGCCTGCGGTCATAGTCTTATAATTACTGTGTGTTGTGTCTCCAAAGCTGGGGAGAGTCCTGTGTCACTTCATACTGTAAGAACGGTACGACACTGCCAACCCCCCCCCTCCTGCACCCTGCCCTGCAGTGGGCTGCAGCCTTCATCTTGGCATATGGCATACACCCGAAGAATTGGATGCTCCTAGATGGTTCACACCCGCTCCTTTAATCTCAGAAGGAATTAGCCAGGCTCTGACTCAGTGCTATGCTGTTCTACGTGCTGCACTCAACTTTATGGGGAAGGGGCCTCGCACTGCAATCTTGTGATCCTCACAACTTGGATCAGAAATGACTCCTTCCAGGGCTAGAGAGATGGCTTAGAGGTTAAGGCATTTGCCTGCAAAGCCAAAGGATCCCTGTTAGATTCCCCAGGACCCACATTAGCCAGATGCACAAGAGAGTGCTTGCATCTGGAGTTCGTTACCGTGGCTGGAGGCCCTGGTGCACCCATTCTCTCTCTCTCTCTCTCTCTCTCTCTCTGTTTCTTTCTCTCTCTCAAATAAATAAATACATAAAATGCATTTTTTTAAAAAAGAAATGACTCCTTCCTTTCCTAGTCTGTGTATCACACTGTTGGCATATTGCAAAAGCTGGCAGATCACATTGTTCCTCCTCTCTGTCTGTCTCTAATTCTGAAATCTTTCTAAACAGAAATTGTGCTAAAAGTAAATAGGCTAGTTTGTTTTTTCTTTTTCCTTGGGGTGGGGGATGGAATATGAAAGTCCTTGTAAACCAAACGAGTCTGGATGCAGTGAAACAGGTGCCTCCTCTCTGCTCCAATATTCAGATTTATTTCCCTAAGCCTAATGTTGCGTAGTGCCTACCAATGTGAACAGAGCAGAAAGGACACTGAAAACCAGTCAGGTCTGTGACCTTCTGATAATGCCCAGGTAATTCTTAGGGAAAAACACACACACACACACACACACACACACACACACACACACACACACAACAGTAAGGCAAGTACTCTCCATTAATATTAACTGACCCTGAAAACCCATTTTAAAAATCTACAGCCACCAGCAGTAATGTTGATGCCTTTGTCTACTAAAAAAGAAAAGGAAAAGAAAGAAAGAAACTCTATCTGGCTGGATATAGAAGAGCTCTGTGACTTTAAATTCTCTCACAATCTTTACAAGGTCAAGCTCGCAAGATCCAGAGGACAGAAAGAAGCCCGATGCGAAGGTTCACTGACCCATGTAGGGATTAGCTTTCCAAAAGTCCCCTGGCACTGTTGCTTCCCTGAATAGAGTAAGCGAATTAAGGCACCTGCCTTCACCAATATGACGGGAACTTGCCAATGAATAGATTCTTAAAAATCTATAGAGTGTCCACGGTGTTCAGTACTCAGTGGGCAGCCCCAGGAGTGCGGGGTTCTTCGTGTTTTATTGTGACACTCCCAAGTATGTTTATTTCCATCATGTGGCAGGTGATGCTAATGTGATGACCATCTGAGAAAAAGATGAGAAAGGAACAAAGACCTGTGGCCTGGACCTGGGCTAATGTCCCAATCCAGTCCCCCCTCCCACCACACACACACTTATCTGTTCCATGGCTCCAAGCCTGAGTCTTACTTTTCCTGCCTGTAACTAAAGCCTTGAATCTTTTGACTTCGCAGGCCTACTGGAGTCATTAACATGGAGCCACGACAATAACCATTAGTAAATAATTGTTCACTGGCTTTCCCCACTCACACCAGAAACGTAGCCTCCTCAAATGTTTCCAAACGTAGTTCTGAGGCCTATCAAGTGAAGGACCTCACTTCTGAACCTTCGGGTTCTCTGAGACATTCACTATCTTCTCCCACTTTTGGTAATGAGTGGATAGAGGGCAGATGCCAAGTCACCAACTGATTGTGATTCTTGCTGAAAGCATCAACGTTGCACTTGCGCACATGCGCGTGCACACACACACGTGCATGTGTGCTATTGCTCACCATATTAATCAAGGATCTGGTTGGGTGTGGATGCCAAGATGAAGGCTATAGCCCACTGCGTGGTGGTGGGGGGGGTATAGTATCGTTCCTGTGATATGAAGTGACACAGGACTCTCCCAGCTCCTGGAGGCTAAGCCAGAAGGATGGTAAGTTCAAGGTCTGCCTGGGCAACAGAGTGAATTCAAGGACTAGCCTGTGCAACCTATTAAGAAACTGTCTTAAAATAAAAAGTAAAAATAGAACCGGAGATATAGCTTGGTAGAACCCTTGCCTAGCATTCGTAAGACCCTAGGTTTAATAGCGCAACATAAATTAAAAAGGCTTTGACACTGTAGTAAGGCCAAAGTTTCTACGAATGTCCAACCTTGTGGGACCAAAGATGCAGACTTCTTGGATTGCTACTGTCTTTGTTTTTCCTCTTTTCATTGGCTCAGCAGGAAGGTGGCTGCCTTCAAGCTCCCCTCTCCACTATACTTACCTTAATATCTATCCTCTATCCTCTCTTCCTGTACAAAGAGTGGGTGCTCCTTCCTGCAGACGAGGCCAGCCACCCTAGAATTCCTGTGAGCTGAGCCTCCTGTCCCCTTGGCTTCTTTCCCCAGTGCCTGATACAATTTTAGGCTCAAAGTAGGTGCCCTATAAATACAGAGGGGGAAAAAAAATAAGAAATGAAACTGTCCATTTCCCTTTTTTGTCCAAGGATACAAATGGAATCAAGATGCTGGTATAAGAGTCACTCCATCTTACCTGGCTCAAAGACCTAACTGGGGCACACTTGATTTTAAAAAAAAAAAATAGGGCTAGCGAGATGGCTTAGTGGTTAAGGAATTTGCCTGCAAAGCCAAAGGATCCTGGTTCGACTCTCCAGGACCCACGTAAGCCAGATGCACAAGGGGGCACATGCATCTGGAGTTTGTTTGCAATGGCTGGAGGCCCTGGCATGCCCATTCTCATTCTCTCTTTCTCTCTCTCTTAGATAAATAAAAATCAAATATATTTAAAAGAAAAAAAGAAAAAAATCTCAGCATGTCCTACTTGGTCCATGATGTCACAAAGTAATAGAAATGGTTACGTTGTGGCTTGTCATTTGTTGTTTGTTCACCTCGTGTTCTTCTTGGCTTCCCTTTTCCATCCTTGCTATAGCTCTGACCCATGGTTACTCTTAGAGCCGACCTCCTGACCCAGCCGCAGCAGCACAGAGGCCCATGGATCTGCAATGTGCCTGCCAGGGTCTGACCACAGAGCCTTGCCCACGCTTCATCTCAGCTGTCCACAGTGACTTTGCCTCACTTTTACCCCAAGGGAAACCTCCCTCTTTTTCGCACACCCACCTCGGTAGATCTCTCTAGAACACTCTTCACTCAACCCCATTCCCATTAGGACAATAAATGGTTCCCTCTGTGTTCCCAGAGTTATTTGTTCACTTGGCCAGTGTAACGCTAGTTACCTGTGAATTATTTATGTGTTTGTCTCATTTGCCAGAGTGGGAGCTCCCTCCAAGGGGCACAGAGCACATTTTCTTCAGTACCATGGCCCACGTCAGATACCTTACAGCTATGTGTCATAAGATCCTTATAAAAGAGAGAGAGAGAGAGACAGACAGACAGAGAAATTAAGAAGCAATATGAGCATCTAACTCATGTGCCCACTCTTCTCTCTCCCTCTGCTGTACAAAACCATCTACATTCAGAAAACACACACAGCAGTGAGCAAGCCTTTAATGCCTCATATGTTTATAGCCTTACTGTGTCCACGACACACACCAGAACATTACCGTTTCTGTAGGCAAATCCTTCCCACTTTGTAGCTCCGTACTACGGAGGAACCTTGTTTGTACCTGTGTTTCCACAATTAGAACATCTGCATCTTCATTTCTCTAAATTCTTCCCTTTTCAAATTTCCTCTATAACAAATAGACAGAGTACTGAAATAAAAGGAATTTATTTGATACCTGCTAGAGACTGCTTAGGTCTCTCTGAATTTTTTTATTTTTGTTTATTTATATTTATTTATTTGAGAGAGAAAGAGAGAGAGAGAATGGGCACACTAGGGCCTCCAGCCACTGCAGATGAACTCCAGATACATGTGCTACCTTGTGCATCTGGCTTATGTGGGTACTGGGGAAACAAGCCTCGAACCGGCGTCCTTAGATTTCACAAGCAAGCGCTTAGCCGCTAAGCCATCTCTCCAGTCCTTGCAATTCTCACTTCGATATTCTAGTACTCAGTGGAAGGTATTGGGAGTTGAGGTTTTCAGAAGAGGCCTCAGGAATGGGATTGTTCCTTGATTACAGAAACTCAAAAGAGTTTTCCTCACCCCTCTACCACATGAGCCAGAAAGTGGCCATCACTGGATACCAAATCCATGGCCATCTTGATCCTGGGCCTCCCAGCTTCCATCATTATAATAAGTAAATGTCTAATGTTAAGAAGCACTAAAATTATGGTATTCTGTTATGCTAGCTCAAAAGGAGTAAGGCTGTACCATTTGAAAAATAAATGAAAAAGACTTCCGAAGTTTAGACCATGCAATGTTCAATTGTTGGGTGAGGTCAACCCAAGTAACATAGAGATAATAAATCAGAAATCTGAAGTGGGATGTGCTGCTGCATGCCTGTAATGCCAGCACTTGGGGTGCAGAGGCAGGAGGATCAGAAGTTCAAGATCACCCTCAAGTTACATAGTGAGTTCTTGGCAAGCTTGTGCTACATGAATATTATCTCTAAAAAAATAATAAACAATTAAAAAATAAGCAAAAAAAGAAAAGAGATGAAATCTGGAGGCTATTGACTTATTATAAAGGAGCTCCAACTTCTCGTGCCTAAGTGTTTCTGTTGTAATGATATTTGAAAACACCCATTCAATAGTCATAAATTCCCCTTCTTATCACGGCACAGCATATGCACGTTGGCATATGTGTTTTAATACAAATCTGAATGGTATATTGCTACAATAAAATTATTTTTATTGTGACTTTTTCATCGTTATGACTCACAAGTCATTATCCTGTAGGAAAAATGCCTACTGTTCTTAATCATAGTTGACAAATGATTTTACCATTCACAAACTTTTCCTCTGAGTCATACGCCTCTAAAGAATATATTCTCTTATTCAAGGCTCAACTGATTACACTCAATCCTAGCTCCAGAAGAGTTTTTAAAAGAAGAAAAAGAAAAAGAGAGAGAGAAAGGCCAACCTGCATTTGCCTACAAGATCCAAAGTGCAATCCTGGCTTCTCCTGGGAAGAACAAACCAAAGACCTGTCAAGGCCACAGGGAGTCTCCTCTCACGTGTGATTTTTCTCACCAAATGACTTCAACTGAGCTACACTCTTCTTCCTCCATTTTCCAGCTTACTGACTGTATACATTAAGTTTGCACAAAACTTAAGCCTGAGATGGTTTTTGAGTTCTAGCTGGGCATCTATAACCAATTCCAACAGTTTGTTGGTTACCCAATAAAAATTCCCCAAAGAGGACATAAGGACATAGGACATAAGTCAAGTCTGTGGATAATCAAGGTCTATGCTACCTCCCTTACTCCATGGTGGAAGTAACACAATTTATCAAACCTGCTCACAGGGCACGGTGGATGGGAGCAGATTCCTCAAGCAGGGGCAGAAGCAGGGCTGTGCAGGAAGCCCAGAGTATGTCTGCAGCAAGAGCTGACAATGTTTTCTAAGGGTCAAGTGGAAAAATACTTCAGGTACCTTTAAAGTACTTTTTATATTTTATTTTTATTTATTTGAGAGAGAGAGAAAGAGGCAGAGAGAGAATGGATGTGCCAAGGCCTCTGGCTTCTGCAAACGATCCCAGATGCATGTGCCACCTTGTGCATCTGGCTTATGTGGGTTCCTGGGGAATCGAACCTGGGTCCTTAGGTTTCGTAGACAAGCACGTTAAACTGCTAACCCGTTTCTCCAGCCCTAGATACTTTTACCAAATATTGACTGTATACCGTCTCAGTGCACCTACTATATTCTGCTAATGTGGCACAAAAGCATAGCCAACGTGCAAATAAATGTGATCATGTTCCAATTAAAGTTGATTTTCAAAAATCAAGTGGCAGGCCAGATCAAGCCCATGATCATAGTTAATAGTGATACCTAGGGACTACCATAATACCCATCAAGAGAGATTACTCTTGCAATCACAAAGGAATCACATGTCTCAAGCACATTATTCACATATGCATTTTGCAGATGTGTTAATGTAAGAAAACAAATGTATTGAACCATTGACAAAATAAAACATAACTTGTAGCTCAGGTGATTAGAATTATAAATACATTGCTTTGGCTGTTACCATTGTCACATAACAAAAACAATACAGATGCAGGAATCAGTAATCATCAATGTAAGGTGGGGATAACTTGGTGGTAATTTATCAAACAGTTCTCAGAGATATAAATAGCCTGGATTTATAGCATTTTCTGATTTCCACGGAGTAGATATTCCCACTGTGAATGGTTTCAGCTACCAATAGCTCAAATAGCCTTTTAAAATTCAAGTTTTAATACCCACCACCTCCAGGCCAGTAAAGCCATTCCAATAAAGCAGTAAAAATGTGTAGTGTGCACAAGGTAAATGATCCAACCAGCCTCACGCCTTGGCATGTGCAGGTGATCTCCAGACATCACTGTGCATGACAAAAGGTAGCGAACACGGGAAGTCACGTCTTTTCCTTCCTCTCCTTCTCCTCCTGTCCTCTTTCCCTCCTTTCCTCCCTCCCTTCATTTCTTCTTTTCAGATAAGCTCTCATTTGTTCAGGGTGGTCTCAAGTTCTCTGTGTAACTAAGAAAAACCATGAATTCCTGATGCTACTGCCTCTATCTCATAATTGCTCAGACAATAGGCATGTGCCACCAAGCCCACTCTTTATATGGCGTTATGGATATAACTCAGGCCTTCATGCACCATGCTTGGCAAGCAGTCTACTAACCCAGCTGTACCCCCAGTCCTCTGCTGATTTATCTCTATGTCCTTATTTACCATCTGTATACTTTGAGTGGAAATGATCAACTATTTTGTCCTTCTTATTGGATTACTTGTTTCTTGAATTTCAACATGTTTCAAATGATAGCCTAAGATATTGTGATATATAATTTTATTAATCTGGTATTTTTTAACATGGTTCTTCATAGAATGATTATTTTTATTTATTTTATTTCATTTTTACTCAGATAAAGTCCAATGTACAAAATTTCTCTCCTGGATCAGATTTTTAGATCAGATCTAAGGAATTTATGCTTGGCCACAAAGTTCACAAAGCCTTCATTCTGTTTTATTAGAAAACTTTGAGTACTTTGTTTTAATTTCAAGTTTATGATAAATTTTTATTTACTTTTTGCTTATTGCAGATTGGTGTACTGGTTGTTGAAAAGCCTGTCCTTCCTTGTCTAAATTCCCTTATATGTTTGTCAAAAAAAATCAGTTGATTTTAGAATTTTCCCCTCTTTCTAATATGAACAGTTAATACTATAAGTTTTGATCTAAAACTGTTTTGGCTGTATTTCATAAATTTTGATGTTGGATTTAAATTTTTATTTTACTCAAAATATTTGAACTCTAATTTATTTAGCAGAGTGCTGTTTAATTTTGAAATATTTGGATATTTCTGCTATGATCTTGCTTTTTATTTATAATTTTACTCAGTTATTGTTACAAAATATAATTTACATGTTTACGCTTCTCATTTTGTTAAGATTTGTTTTTTAAAATATTATTTATTTATTTGTAATCAGAGAGAATGAGAAAGAGAGAGTATGGGTGTGCCAGGGTCTTCTGCCACTGCAAATAAACTCCAGATGCACATGCCACTTTGTGCATCTGCTTTTATGTGGATACTGGGGAATCAAACCCAGACAGTCAGGCTTTGCAAGCTAGCACCTTTATCCACAAAGCCATCTCTCCAGCCCTAAGATTTGTTTTATATCCATAAATTTGTCTACTTTGGCAAATGTCCTATGTGCAATTGAAATGAATGTGATTTTTTTTTTTGTTATTGGTGGAGTGATCAATAAATGTCAGTTGAGTTGGTTGAGCTACTTTTAGTGTTAAGCTCTTCAATTTCACTATGATGTGTATTTTCTTTTATTTTATATTGATTTTATCCATTAGTGAGAAATGTCTTGACATTTCCAACTAAAATGGACTTGTTGACTTTTAGACGTGCCACATTTTCTTCCTTTATCTCGAATCTCTGGTGTGAGGTTGGCTTACTTTTACTTTTCTTGCATTGTTATGGCAAAAATAAAACCATGATGGGGGGCTGGAGAGATGACTCAGAGGTTAAGGTGCTTACCTGCAAAGACTGATGTCCTAGGTTCACTTTCCCAGTATTCATGGAAAGCCAGATTCACAAAGGGCGCATGCACCTAAAGTTCATTTGCATCGGCTAGAAGCCCTGGCTCATATTCTCTCCCTCCCTCCCTCCCTCCCTCCCCTCCCTCCTCCCTCCCTCCCTCCCTCCCTCCCTCCCTCCCTCTCTCTCTCTCTCTCTCCTTGCAAAAAAAGTAGAAATATTTTGTAAAAACCTGACAAAAGCAACTTAAGAAATGTTTTACTTATTATTACTCATTTTTGACAATTTTCATACATGTACATACTTTATTTTAGTCCTCATCTCTTCCCACACCTCTCCTGTCCTCACTAGGAAGGGTTTGTTTGGGCTCATGGTCAGTCCATCAAGGTGGGCAGACCATGGCCGCAGAAGTTTGAGGCACCTGGTCACATGGTGGTTCCAGATGGTGAGATGAGGTGAGATAAAAGTTAAGACTCCACTCACTCTCTGGTTTTTATTAAGTCCATGATATCAGACCTCAGAATGGTGGTTAGAGAGGTTCCTCTCAACCCACTGAGCCTAATTTAGAAACTTCTACAGAGATTTACACATATTTTTTTTTTTTTTTTTGGTTTTCCAGGTAGAGTTTCACTCTAGCTCAGGCTGACATGGAATTCACTATAAAGTCTAAGGGTGGCCTCAAACTCACTGTGATCCTCTTACCTCTGCCTCCCGAATGCTGGGATTAAAGGCGTGCGCCACCACGCTCAGCCATAGATTTGTTTTTATGGTGATACTGACAAAAGTCAAAATTAGCTATCACATATACTTTGAAAAATTTTATGACTTCTGGGAGAATTTACCTTCTTATTTTTATGCAATGCCCTTTCTTACTCCTTGATAATATTTATTGATCTGAAGTCTATTTCAGCCAGGTATGGTCATATACATTTTTAATCCCAGCACTTGGGAGGCTGAGTTAGGAGGATTGCTATGAGTTCAAGGCCATCCTGAGACTAATTCCAGGTCAGCCTGGGCTTTACCCTACTCCCCAAAAAATAAAAAGAAAGTTTTAAAGTATATTTCATTTGATATCAGTAAGTATCTACAACTTTCTTTTGGTTAGGACTGGAGTGATATGTGTGTGTGTGCGTGTGTGTTCTTTCACTCTTAAACAATCACTATATTTCATATTTAAAATAAATATGTTGGGCTGGAGAGATTGCATCTGGCTTATGTGGGTACTGGGGAATAGAACTAGGCCCTTCGGCTTCACAGGCAAGCGCCTTAACCGCTATGCCATCTCTCCAGCCCTCAACCATAAACTTCTAACTAGGCTTTCAGCAAAGAGCATGGATTCTCTTCCAGGGAGCAGGCTCAAATCCAAATAAGAGAACAGTTGGTTACCCCTAAAACAGTCATGCCAATAGCATTGTGCCACTAGGTCCATCTTGCTTGACTGGATGGTTGTGTAGAATAATATGTTCAACCTTGGGTAAGGCCATTGTTGACTTTTTCCCCCTGGTACCCCCAGAGTACGTTCTAACACAAGGACCATCTCTTCTTTATGCTAAGCTTTTGAGATGATTTCTCTCCATACTCTCCGGTCGCTCTTGGAAGGGCTCAAGTGCTCACCGTTACTTACACTCAAAGCATAGCAGCCTGGTGGTAGAGTGCGCAGTGTATTAAGTGAGCTAATTGTTTTTCTAATCACTGAGACAGAAATACCTGACATGGATGATTTCAAAAGCTAAAGAGTTGCAGTTGCAGAATGTTCACTCCATTACACTGAGGAAGGCACAGAGGAGTCACTGGTTCAGTTCACATCACGGTGATCCAGAAAATGGAGGATGGGGATCGAGGATGCTCTAGTAGCCTTCACATTTCCCCCTTTTATTCAGTCTGAGTCCCCAGTCTATGGGATGGTGCCACCCATATTCTTCAGGGTGTGTCTTCCCTTCAGTCAATCCTCTGCAGAAAAAAAAAAAAAAAACCAACAACAAAAAAAACACTCGTTGACTCACCTAGAGGTGTTTCCCCCCCCCCAGGTGACTCTAAACCTAGTCAAGTAGATGGTGACAAGGAATCACCACAGGGGGAGGGCAGTGCCCTCTCTGTAGAGCTAACTGAGTGCCAGTCTTCAGCAAGTATTGCAACCATGAGTTTTGGGAAGGCACTCAGTGCTCTGGAACCTCCCCCAGGCATAGTTCTGCACACAATACCTGCTCCTGTTCTTTCCTGAAAGAGGATTTTTTTTTTCAACTTTCCCCCATTAGCACCCATACACCAAGGGTGACAGTATTCCTTACCTCTCTCCTAATTGTTCAAGGAATCAGTAACCTTGTAGCTACAGACGCTTCCTTCACTAAGCCTTGTCTTCCAGAGACGCCTTCTTGGGCCTGCTTCTGATCTATTTTTGTGCCATCCACAGAGGACAGACTGAAAGTCAGAACTGGCTTGCTCTATATCCATGACCCCAACAATCCCATTAGTCGGTAGCGATTCGTTCACAATCCAGATGAACTTTCTTGCTAGTGACCAGCTGTATTTGCCTCAAGTAAAAACGTGCTTAGGTCTCTTCTCTCCCAAGGCTCCTGAATCCTTAGACTTGAGGCTGTTGCTTACCAAATGTCTTCAGCTCTCTGGTGAGTTTTAAAAGTTGTGAACTTGTGGGGTTTTTTCCAGCTTTCATGAGTGTCGGTTAAGGGTGTGAGCAATCCTTTCCCAACTCTCTGTTTTGAAGCAGAAAGAACAGAGCTGGTTTTCTTCCAATGTAAAAATGTTATCCTCTGATTACAAATAGTTTAGAATTTGTCCCCTGTTTTTTTTTTTGAAGTAGTATTATGTTCCTTTATATTTCTTCACCATTTTTATTTCTATAGGTGGAACTGATGTTGTCATTAATTGGCATTTTCTAGAACCTGTGTTTGTAAAATACTTTAGAATCCTGTCAATAGTTTTCTCTGTAGTGACCACATGAGCAGCATCTGCCCTTGTTTGGATGAAGGAACTGAAGCATAGAGAGATGTCAGCGTTCACCTAGGCAAAGCCATCTTAGAAAACTTTGAATGATAAGGCACTAGCTATTTTACGTACCTTTGCTGACATTTTACTGAAGCAAAACATCCAGAATATTCTTCCCCAGAACCACAGGAGATATCACACCTCATTAAAGTAGTTACAATTGTAAGTTTTATGCATTTTAGACATTAAATTTGAACTCAGTCTAGATAAATAATCTTTGTGATTTCTTGAGAACTCTGCCCAGTCATTACTATGATACTGTCCTGAGAGCAGAGCAGGCTGTGGTAGTGAAAGGACAGCTCTAATTCCCTTATTTTAGATGCTAGGTAGGCAACAGACAGAGAAAGAGTGCCAAGAGGGGCCAGAATGGAAGAAATATAATCCCATGCTGTGCTAAAAATTAACTTCTTCATTTTACCTGAGAGGGTCTCTCCTTCAAAGGATGCCCTTTCCTGTGCTCAAGGCACTTACTCCTTGCAGTCCTCTTGTGAACCACCCCAGGTCCCAGAATCTCATGAACCAGCCCAGTCCCAGAATCCGGACTTACCAACTGTTATCTTCCTTTGAGCTTGTGTCTTCTGTTCATTGGTGTCCTTCTAAGAGCATCCTCAGACCAAGCAAGCCAACGGCAGAGAACTTCTCCTGCACCCTACAGTGTGAAAAGTGACAGAATTTGTCACAAAAGCGTTTATCATAAATACAAGATTAGCCACTGACCTTTCTTCCATTAAAAAAATTGTTTTAAACTGAATAAGAAGAGGGCTGAAATAGAAGGCAGTTTATTTAGATTAAACATTCATTGCCTTAGCTACAATTCTCAGCAAAGACTGTTTGTACATATGACTTGAGCAAAGATACAGCGGGCAGTATAAATATAACTGGCTGGGCATGGTGGTGCGTGTCTGTCATCCAAGCCCTTAGGAAGTGAAAGCAGGAGGATGAGAAGTTCATGGTTATTGTCAGATACATAGCATAGTCAGTTTCAGACCCACCTACATGAGACCCTGTGTCAAAATAAGCAAACCAAAGCAACACATAAGAAGGTGTGTGGAGGAGGAGAGGTTGGTCTGAGTTCAAATATCAGACATCATGTCAAGAACTCACTGTCTGCCTATAGGAGAAAAGAGGACCATGGAACAACTGGATGAGCCTTCTGTATAACACACCATCTTTATTTTAAATTATAGGTTTGAGTGGACACAAGGAAGGAAACAGAGAGATGCAAAACATGCTTTAGCATTAATTTATGTATGGGATCAAAAAAATCATGAATAGGGCTGGAGAGATGGCTTAGCGGTTAAAGAATGGTTCTAAGAAAGACCTCCAGGATATCTCAGGATGAAGAATAACAGCAGCTGAGACTGCTGGCACAAAACTGTGTGTCTCTCAAAAAATAAAAAATTTTAAAAAACATCATGAATAAAAGAATGGTTCAAAAGACCTGATATCGCATGAAGAATAACAACAAAAACTCAACATAAAAAATAACCCAACATAATCTGGCAAGGGAAATTTTCAAGGTGACAGAGTGAGGAAGGGATTGTGGAATAAAGATATTATGTACTCAAGAAAGGCAATAAGAGAAAAAAAGCTAGGATGTCTGGAAAGAGCAAACAAGCATCCCAAGCCCATCTTTTCCACGAAATACAACTCTTGAATCTGAACCAGATATGTGGAGTCTGGATTTGAAGTCCATGGGTCTGAGACAGTAGGCAAGGTAATCCAGGAAGAATGGGAGATGTGCAGCTCCACCAGACCAGCGGGAACCATGTGTTCATCTCAGAAGCCCACAAGGCCAGGGGACAGCAAGTGGAATGTGAGCCCCAGGCAGAAGGAGTGAGGTCTTCTGGAAGCCTCTAGATCCCACTCCAGGAAGGAGGCAAACTACAGAATCTCCTAGTGAGGGAACCCTGTGCCTTATCATTTGTTTTTGCTTTTTCCTTTCTCTCTCATGCTCCTCCAAGACACTCCACTGGTACACTGACCGATTTTTCCCAACAAAAATGGATCACCTTTCTAAATGTAAGTGAACTGTAAATTCCTAGAGAACATACGGAAGGAAAACTTGACTTTGGATTTAGGTCAGAGATCTGAGACATATCACAAATACAATCCATATTAGACAAGTGTCGTGAATGGATATAGGAAATGTGGAATATACACCCAATGGAGTTTCGTTAAGCTGTAAGGAAGAATGAAATTAAGACATTCAGATGAGAATGGATGAAACAGGAGATTATCATGTTAAGCAAAATGAGCCAGACAGACTGTGTGTGTGTGTGTGTGTGTGTGTGTGTGTGTGTGTGTATACACACATACAAGACATGAAAGTAGAAAGAGCGCCTAGGGAGATGGCTCCGTGAATGAAGTTCTTATCTCACAAGGATGAGGGCTGGAGTTTGGATCCCTAATACCCACATCAATGCCAGATGGTCATGGCAAATGCCTATAGTGTCAATGCTTGGGAGGTGGAGGAGTACACGCCCAGGGCAAGTTGGTGAGCTCAACTAGCTGAGTATGCAAACTCTTTGTTCAAGTGAGAGACCCTGCCTTGATAAATAAGGTGGACAATGATGGAGAAGACAGTTGACAGCTAAACTCTGACACTCACACACTTTCATGTACATCCACACACACATGCACACTGCACATGCATACACTTACCAGAAAGTATAAAGGAGACTATGAGAGAGGAGGAAGAGATCTAAATGTAGGGTCATACTATATATGTCATGAAATTGGAAATGGGCTGGAGGGATGGCATAGCAGTTAAGGCATTTGCCTGCAAAGCTAAAGGACCCAGGTTTGATTCCCCAGGTCCCACATTAGCCAGATGCACAAAGGGGTGCATGCATCTGGAGTTCATTTGCAGTGGCTGGAGGCCCTGGCATGCCCATTCTCTCACACTCTCTCTCTCCCTCTTTCTCTGTCAAATAAATAAAATAAAATAGATTTTAAAAAGAAATGGAAACTATTTGAGAAGAAGATGGCTAGCAAGAGGGAAGAACAGGAACAGAAAAAGGTACCAGCAGGGGGCCAGGGACAAAAAGAAGTATAATTGCACATTTATGAAAATATCACAGTGAAATCCATTTATTTGTACACTAACCAAAAATTAATATAAAAATATATAATTAAATTTAAATTTCATTTAAATTAAAAAATATATGCTGGGCATGGTGGCACATACCTTTAATCCCAGCACTTGGGAGGCTAAGATAGGAGAATTGTTGTGAATTCAAGGCCAGCCTGAGACTACATAATGAATTCTAAAGCAGGGGGCTGGAAAGATGGCAAAGAGGTTAAGGAGCTTGTCTGCAAAGCATAAGGTCCCAGGTTTGCTTCCCAAGTACCCACGTAAAGCCAGATGGAAAAGGTGGTACATGCACCTGGAGTTCATTTGCAGTGGATAAAGGTCCTGGTGTGCCCCCTCTTTCTTTCTCTCTCACTCTCTCTCTTTCTCTCTCACTCTCTCTTAAAATAAACAAATGAATGAGTTCCAACACAGCCTGGGCTAGAGCAAGACCCTATCTCAATAAATACCAAAAGTTTTTTGATGTGTGTTTAGTATGTATGGTGTGGTGTGGGTACATATAGTGTATGCAGATGTATGTTCAGATGTATGCATTCTGTGTGCACACATGTGAAGGCCAGAGGCAAATGACGGGCTACCTCCTCTGCTGTCTGTCTATTATGTTTCTTTGAGAGAGTCTCTTACTGAACCCAGAACTGCCATGTTTCCTGTCCTACTGGCTGATTAGGAAGCCTTAGTGATTGTCTTATCTCTTCTCTGCAGAGGCCTAGGGTTATAGGCAATTATGGCCCCCTTGGCTTGTCACGTGGATACTCGAGATCAAGTTCAAGGTCTTTCAGGACCTCTGAGGCATTCCCGCTTCTGTGGCAAGTGCTCTTACCCAATGAGCCATCTCCCCAGCCTTAAAATGTAAAATTATTGACGAAATCAACGTCAAGAGAATGTAGTGACAACCTGAGAGCTCTGAGTATAGACCCATGAACCACAGATCTAACAAATATGTAAAGAACTTCAAAAATAATAAATAAGAAAAAAATCATTAAAAATGGATGAGACCGCTGGGTAAAAACAACAGACTAGAAACAGCCATAGTGTAAGGTAGTAAAGAGGAAAAAAAAAATCAAAATAAGAATGGATAGGTTCTACCCCAAAGTGGGAAATTAAATAAGAACTTCAGAAAACCATGGAAGACGTGATACCACAAAATGACAACAGGAAAGCAGTAGCAGGAAAGCAGCCGCTGTAGGAAGAGGACGTTATGTCGGGACTCTCACACTCAGCACTACTGGAAAGACAAACCTGAAGTTGAAAGGTCCCATGCAGAGTGCAGGCAAGCCCCAGATGAAGGGTTGGAGATGGGAAATCCAGAGATTATAAATAGCTTAATGATGCACCTTAAGACCTTGAATAAACAAGAACAAACCAAATCTGAAAACAGTAAAAGGGGAAAAGACATTGAGATCAGGGCTAAAATTACACACACACACACACACACATATATCAGGGCTGGAGAGATGGCTTAGCAGTTAAGGCATCTGCCTGTAAAGCCAAAGGATCCTGGTTCAATTCTCTAGGACCCATGTAAGCCAGATACACAAGGGGGTGCACTCATCTGGAGTTTGTTTGCAGTGGCTGGAGGCCCTGGCACTCCCATTCTCTTTCTCTCTCTCCCTCTTTCTCTCTCTATCTCTCAAATAAATAAATAAAATAAAATAAAAAATTTTAAAAATATATAAAACAAAAATATTACAAAGAATCAGTGAAATGAGGAATTGATTGTTTGAAAAAAATAAACAAGATCAACCAAGAGAAGAGGTAATGGAAAGAATGTAAGGGTCAAACGAAGAGTTGGGTGGACAAAGAGTTGGAATGCTTTGTAATACTGTCGTCCAGACACAAAGACGTCATGGTATGCATGAGCTCACAGTGGCTGACGCTACCTACACAAGACCCGCATGACAGGGGGGAAATGATGACATCAAAACAGAAGAGAGACTAGTTCTAAAGAAGGAGGGATTCCGTGCAGGGGTATAGGGAAGGAAGGACAAAGGAGGGTGGTGGGAGGGGATTATGATTGTGTTATATTATGTGTATTCATGGTGCTGGTCAATAATTTTCTAACAATAGCTTCAAGATGCTCCATATCAGGTGATTCATGCTAAGAATCCCAACACTTCGAGTGTAGAGGCAGGAGGATTGTACATTGGAGACCAGCCTGAGCTACCTAGTGAGACCTGTCTAAAAACAAAACAAAGCAAAACAAGGTTGCACATGGAAGAATTACATTTCAGTGATGTTCTTCTGGTGTTGCTGTTGTTGTTTTGAGTTGTGTATCCATTTACGAGCAGTGGCATTCTTAATAAGATGGAATTGTAGGGGCAGAGTGTCCATGTTGTCTAGGAGACAGCATGTGGAGTTTTCATTGGGATGAAGGGAGTGTAAGGCAGGACTGTTCCACCTTCTGTACGCTGATATGGTGTTGCTTGTACCAAGACATATGTGTGTGTGTGTGTGTGTGTGTGTGTGTGTGTGTGTGTGTGTTAATATCCACTAAAAGCTGCACACCTCAAAATCAATTTGAGTCTGATAATTTATATAATACTTTAAAAGCGAAATACAAGATTGAACCAAAAGATTTTTTTTAAATTAAATTCAATTTATTTGTCCTGTTTAGTTTTTCTTTTGTTGTTCTGTTGTCTAGTTTTTCTGGGGAAGAGGGATTAGAGACAAGACACGATTGTGTAGCTTCTTGCCCTCAAACTCACGATCCTTCTGTCTCAGTCTTCCAAGTGCCAAGATTACAGTCATGAGATGTCACCCCTGGCTTTTGACCTCATTTTCCAGTACTAATTTCAAGTCCAGGGACCCGAGCCACATCATGACCATGGACTGGGGTCATCACACCACTGCATCCTTGTGCTATAGCAAAGGCTCCTTGATCAGCCTAGATATCCATCAACTGATGAATGAATAGTGAAGACATGGTGCTTTTATACAGTGGAGTTTTATCCATCTGTAAAAAAAAAAAAAAAAAAAATGAAGTTACAAAACCTGCAGGAAAAATGTATGCATCTGGAAACAATTGTACCGAGGTAACTCAGGCTCCGAAAGTCAATTGCCGTATGTTCTCATATGCAGACTCTAGCTTCAAGTGTTTAGATTTGTATGTGAGTTGAAGTAAGAGTCAGCAATAGAAACCAGGAAGCTAGGAAAGGGTTATGATGAAGGGAGGAGAGGGATGGACTGAGAGGGAGGGGATGGTATGTAAGTAGAGGGGAGGAATACTGGGGTCTTAAAAAAGAAAGATAAAGAAAAGTTTCCCTGAATCTCTGAAATGAAAGATGGAGAGTCTTTAAATGAGGGTTCAGCTACCAATAGCCAGGTTGAAAAGTCCTGGTGCCTTAGCGATATTTATCTCTCAACTGTTAAATTTTTCCTCAGCTTCCCCAACACATCATACTACTGTACAAACAAATCAGTATGTACCATTACATCTAATATGGAAATGTACCACCCTGCCCACCTCGGGAGATGCAATATTCTACCAAGTGATTTTCTCGGTTTGTCTTCTGAGATCTATGCTCTTGCTATTTTGGTCTCTTTGACCCATGAACATTTCATAAAACAAAGCACATTTAAAAATTTTTTTTTCATTTTTATTTATTTATTTGCAAGTGGAGAGAGATAGAGATAAGAGAGACAGAGAGAGAATGGGCATGCCAGCGCCTCCAGCAACTGCAAACAAACACCAGATGCATGTGCCACTTGTATATCTGGTTTTATGTGGGTATTGGGGAATTGAACCCAGGTCATTGGCCTTGTAGGCAACTACTTTAACTGCTGAGCCATCCCGCCAGGCCATAGAAACATATTTTAATAACATCTTAATTTTTTTTATTAATTTAAGAGAGAAAATAGACCAGAGTGAGACCATACCTCGCAAAACCAAAAATAAATAAATAAATAAATAAATAAATAAATAAATAAATAAATAAAAATAAAAGAGAGAGAGAGAAAATAGGCATACTAGGGCCTCTAGCCAGTGCAAACGAACTCTAGATGCATGAGCTTCTTTGTGCATCTGGCTGTACACGGGTACTGGGGAATTGAACCTGGGTCCTTAGGTTTTGCAGGTAAGTGCCTTGACCACTAAGCAATCTTACTAGCCCTATAAACACATCTTTTAAATGTCACCTTTATATCACTCTTCAGTTCCTTAACTTTCATCCTTTCCCTAAAACTCCTTCTGGTTCCTCTTCTTTGAGTGAGTTAGAATAAAGGCCAGTTGGCGGATGTGAAGAGAGGATGGTAGTCTGTTTTTTGATGGAGTCACCCAACGTCAGGGCTCAGAGAAATCTACTCAGGGCCAGGGGATTCCAGTTGCTCTTCATTTCCTTCCAACTCCGAAGCAGGCTATCAGATATACCTACCACCGTGATCACCTTCCACTCATTGTGGCATTCTCAATTCGACTGGCATGACTGTTAGTTAGCAATGGTTAGAATGAGCTCATGAATAACTTGCATAGAGAATTTATAGAAGGGCACCATCCTTTCCATAGCTTGTGACTTGCAATCTAGTCATGTGACTCAGACCAAGTTTTAACTGACACTGTAAATGATTTGTCTTTAAAAAAATATTTTGCGTACTTATTTATTTGAGAGAGAGAAAGGCAGATGGATAGAGAATGGGCGCTCCAGGGCCTCCAGCCACTGTAAATGAACTCCAGAGGCATGCACCACCTTGTCCAACTGGTTTATGTGGGTAATGGAGAATCGAACCTGGGTCCTTAGGCTTTGCAAGTAAGTGCTTTAGCCACTAAGCCATCCCTTCAGCCTCTGTAAATGTCTTTTCTGTGCCAGATGCATTCTCTGTTCATTATCTCATCTAATCAAGAGTCCCTATCACCTTGAAAGTAGTTATTAAACACAAACTTGAATCAGATACTGTGTTAAATCAGGACCAAGGTCATTTAAGAGCCTCCTAAGGCAACATAGTAACTCAGCCTATATAATCATACACATTTAAAAAATAATTACTTGGGCTGAAGAGATGGCTTAGCCATTAAGGCGCCTGCCTCCTAGGCCTAAGAACCCGCTTCCAATCTCCAGGTCCCACATCTAGCCAGATGCAAAGTGATGCAAGGGAGCAATGCCACACTTGGCCAAAAGGGGGCACACGAATCTGGATTTCGTTCGCAGCAGCTGAGAGACTACTGACTGCCCATTCTCTATCTGTCTCCCTCTCCCTCTCTCTCTGTCTGTCTCTCTCTGTGTCTCTCTCTAAAATAAAAAATAAAGAAAACCTTAAAAACAGTAATTACTTGAGACAGTATGCATCTCAATGTATGCAAGCCCTCGTTGATTTTGGCAAACGACTGAGTCAACATCTACCAGCACATGATTGCGATTTCTTAGTTCTTCTTATCATCTGCAAATATAAATGGTCACAACAGCACACTCCTTATTTGTATCATGTGCAAATCTGTCACAGTCCAGAAGCTTCGGACAAGTTTGTCCCCTAGCCTTTGACTAAGCAAATTCTGAGCGAGCACACTGTGGAGGCGCCTCCTGTCCCCCACTATGCAGAAGCGTAGCAGCAGCTCCGTGGACACACAAGAGACTCATGGTCACTTATTTTCTCACTTACACCAGCACCAAAAGTCAAGTTTGAAGCATTATCTCAACGTTGCTTTCAACTGCATCTGGATGTTTCCCTTCAGCTAGAATATCACCCCCCCATGCACTGGAATCTTTATTACATCACACTAATCTAATTTAAATGCATTTTTACTGTACTTGGTTTAATGAATGTGGAATGTGTCACTATGAAATTGCATCATTAATTTGATAAATAGGACTTGAAGGTATAATTTTTTCCAGCATTGCAGACTAATGAAGCTAAAATACATATATAATAAGAAGAGTAAATAATAAATTATTCTTAGGAGCAAAAAAATTAATTAGATCTTACCACAAATTGCATCTCAATGTCAGGTTTTTTTTTTGTTCTTTCAAAACAACTGACTTTCAAACTATTTGGAACACACTGTAAACTCTGGGAAGTTCCTCACGTGTATGCCTTCCACCGTGGGAATCTGGTTTAAGAAAGTACTATTGTTCAAAAAGTCCTTTCAAGATAAGAGTTGGCTTCCCTGTTATCATTTCTATTGGGCATTTAGAATATATCTAAATGAATGAATCGTCTTTAAGGTGCACAGTTTTATTTATTCATAAGAACTCATGAAATCCTTCTATCTATTTCTGTGGAAATAGAAGCAAAGTGGGGAGCAAAGAGAGGAAGAGGAAACTCATTAACAAAAATTTTTTTTTAATGTAAAGGTAACAGAACTCCGTTTCCACTGATTTCTGAGAAAGTTGTTCACACAAACTTGTTTTGCACCAGAAGCCAGTCTGTGTCATTTGTATGTGCGACTGGAGGACAGTGGATCACATTTCAGTTAACATTCAGATGCTCACCCTGTGGCTAGAGAAACTGGACATAAGCTGGGTAATACACAACTCCCAAACCAGAGACCAGATCATTCTCCGAATGAGATTCTATTCCTTGGGTGGGAAAGAAGGAGTTGTGGTTATATCTGGCATGAGTACATGTTGGTTTGGGCTCCACTTAGAAGCAGTGACTTTCCAGTATGTACCCATTAGCCAGTAATTCCTCGAACTCTCATTAATGAAATCTTTGCTGAGGACATCAGCTACAGATGGTCTGTCTGCTTGCAAATGTGAAGACTGAGAAAGCCAAAGTGCATGGCAGCAGTTTGCCTGTTTGGACACTTGTTTGGGATTTTAGCCTCTCAATATATAATTTTTAAAACCAAGTATCATCATATATAATAACCAAGTTTTAAAAAATTA
Source organism: Orientallactaga sibirica (assembly GCA_036365145.1). Taxonomy (NCBI): domain Eukaryota; kingdom Metazoa; phylum Chordata; class Mammalia; order Rodentia; family Dipodidae; genus Orientallactaga; species Orientallactaga sibirica. Next base: position 5,629,091 of record JAEOAD010000049.1, read on the forward strand.
TTTATCAGACATAAGGATATCATTTTAGGTTGACTGGAGAGAAAAGACTGAATAGTTCCTCATGGAAAAGTTCCAAAGAAAGGGAAAAAGAAAACATTGGGAATAGGATGAACTACATAAAGGGTAGCCACCGTTCTCCCACCTTTTTGTTCTCAGCCACAGATCTGTGTAGTCATGAAAAACTTCATCATTCTTTGTCACTTCCTGGCCTGACATAGGACCCTGGGCCACACATTGCCCTTGGACTTATTTTCCATTCTGAGTGTGTAGTTTAACAAACAATGTTTTCGTTCCTTGTTATTTGATTTGAAGCCAAAATTCTGACGAGGCATCAGTTTGGCTGCCAGATAATGCATTAAACCTTACTAGGGGTAGACATAATGATCTTCATTAAACCCTTTCAATGAACCCACCTCCTGCTTCTTCAGGTTGAGAAAAGCATCAGCAACGAATCTTGTGGAAGCGTCTTGGAGCTATTTTCTCCTTGAAACAGGGGGAGAGAGAAATGAGTGGCAGCTTTTAGGGGGTGAAAGAAAGTTGGGTGAACATAAAAGGTTTTGTAAGATTTCCTTTCCTAATTGCAAAGTTTTAGAGCCATAAATCACAATTCAGTCAATACCATTAGTTTGGGGGCATTATATACCCTCATTAAAGTGCATAAACAATTATATTTATTGAAGGTAATGTACTGTGTAGAGCATTATAACGACACTCATTAACATATGCAATCATCATTTGAATGGGCTTTACAACAATGTAAACTGATAATGGCATGATTACACACTGGGTTATTAACTTTTCAGTCTTAAGATAATAAAAGGTGATGCAAGAAACAGGAAGAACATGGGCATTGCCCTTCATTTGTGAGTTATGCATTTCACACCAAATTCTAAGCCCAGGTACTGGGACCAGGGGCACTCTCATTACCTGTTGTCTCGGCAGATGCCGAGTGCTACCTAACGCTGTGAGGATAGGAAGGGATATTGGGTAGGAACCATCTCAGACTCAATTATAATATTCGTTCTGCGAGTGACCCCATTTCTAACTTGTACTGTAGCTTGATCCACTCATTCGCTAGATTCTGTAACATCCTCCACCAGACTGACAAAATCATGTGTTTTAAGAAAAATGGGAATGAAACAGTGGGAAAAACCCAGGTTCAGGGAAATTGTAGAAAAATGACAAGGTCATGACGTAAAGAATAAAGAACTGGACCGTAGTGAATTCTAGGTCAGCCTAGGTTAATGTGAAACCTTCCTTAGAAAAAACCAAAAATAAATAAGTAAATACATAAACAAATAATTGGGGGAGGGCTTGAGAGATGGCTTAATGATTATGGCACTTGCCTGCAAAGCCTAAGGACCCAGGTTCAGTTCCCCACTACCTATGTAAATTCAGATGCACAAAATGGTGTAAATATCTGGAGTTCATTTGCAGTGGCTGAAGGCCCCGGCCCTCCATTTCTCTCTCTCCTTGCAAATAAATAAATTTAAAAGAAAAAGAATAAACCGTGGAAGTGGGGCATGCTAGCTCACATGTATAATCCTAGCACTCGGAAGGTGGCATAGGATTGCCATTAGTTCAAGGCCAGCCTGTGCTACAAAGTGAAATCTTATCTCAAAAACTAAACCTCCCCTCTCCCTTGAGGAGTTCCTGGCAGTTAACGATTTCTTGAACTAAGGAGCCATTTTCTTCAGTGGTAGAGCCACTGGTGAGCTGCCTGTGCTCCGGTGGAAACTCTCCACCCATGCTCCTGCAAAGCCAGCAATCAACCCTCGCTCAGTAGTCACCAAAAGACATCCCAGTAGAAGTGGGACAAACTGGGAAGAAGAAGGACAGTGGGATGGGTCAAGTGATAAAAGACGGCAATGGGAGGTGAACATGCAAAAATGCATTATAAAAGATAACCGTTTTTAAAATGAATGCTCTCTCTATCAAAGGCCAAAGGGGAAAAAACAACAACGAATAAGCCATTATTCTTAGAGACATTGTCATTAAATGGAATATGTGTGCAATTTTACATTGGACCTTGGAGTAGAATTTACTTGTCTCGATGAAAAGATATTTTTATTATGTCAATTGGAAAGATTTGAGTAAGTCAGATAATAGCATATTAGAAATGTTATTTTATTTTTTATTTATTTTTCACATTTGAGACAGGATCTCACTAAGTTATGCAGGATGGCCTTGAACTCATTCTGTACCCTAGGCTGGCATTGGATCTGGGATCCTCCTGCCTCAACCTCTTCAGCAGTTGAGATTATACGGCCATGCTGTCGGGCCCTGTTCTAATTTCTTGATTTTAATAATATTACTATGAATATATAAGAGAATGCCCTTGTTCATTGTGCCAATCCTCCCCAAATCAGAATATAAATATACTCAACAATAATGCTAATAATGTATATGGAGAGTCACAAAAATATGATTTAAAAGTGAATATAGGGCTGGAGAAATGGCTTAGCGGTTAAGGTGTTTGCCTGCAAAGCCAAAGGGTCCGGGTTCAAGTCTCCAGACCCACATAAGCCAGATGCACAAGGGGCACATGCATCTGGAGTTTGTTTGCAATGGCTAGAGGCCCTAGCATGCCCATTCTCTCTCTCTCTGCCTCTCTTCTATCTTCTCTCTCTCTTTCTATCTTTCTCTGCTTGCACATAAATAAATAAAATTGGGGGAAAAAAAGGTGAATATAATATGATTGAAAGATACACCGAAATTCTGCTGGCCTTGCAACATTCTCTAAACCTGAAATTATTTCAAAATTTAAAACTTAGAGACATTTAAACGGCCATGACTTGAATTAAGCACTTCTGTTGGCCCGAGTTATCACAATCTGAGTCACAACCACCAGCCCATTATTCATTTATGTCCGTCATCTGCCCTATTAGTGAAAGTCTTAGGTTTGAAAGGGAAGTTCTGAAATTTCTTGCCTCCCAGTCAATACAGGTTTCCTATATTTTAGAGCCAGGAAATATGAAATGTTTGATATGAAAGGTGAAAGACAATGTTCTCTATATCAAGGTTAAAGGTGTAGGAGAACTCTTAAAATTTCTTCTCGGGGCTTAGAGAGATGGCTCAGCAGTTAAAGGTGCTTGCTTGCAAAACTTGCCAGCTCAGTACGGGTACCAGTACCCACATAAAGCCAGATGCAAAGATTGGGCATGCATCTGGAGTTCGTTTGCAGTGTCAGGAGGCCCTGGCATGCCCATACTCTCTCACACTTTCTCTCTCCTTCTTTTTCTTTCTCTCTCTCAAATAAATAAATTAAATATTTTTTTAAAAAATTCTCTCTTTGCCATGACTTTGCAACTAGGTCAGAATCAGCTTGAGAGCTGTTCTCTGAAGCACAAGGACTTGCATAAGCCCCAACAAATCACTTCTGTTTTCTTCCCCTGCCAACAGCCACATTTCTATTCTTCACCAATAGATTATTTGGCAAAGGCCTCAGCCTAATTATGAGGAGAAAGAGGTGACCCCCCCCCCAACAAAGAAGGACGGAGAAAGGTAAATCTATTCTCAGAAGATTTTCTTGTTTCGATCATATAGCTCTATGAAAGCAGTGCCTTGAATGTGTTTGAAAGTTTCCTTTGCGAATTTAAACTCTAGTTGTCTAATCTCCACCATTTCCCAGAGTTGGAGGTGTTCTAGAGCAAAGAGCTCCCCATTTGGAACTGCACTTACAATGGCGGAATCACCTGACCGCCTTCACAAAATCCCAGTTGAAAGTCATGGTACAGAAGTGGAAGTCCATACCACACATATGTATTTGCATGTAGAGAACTAGAACTGGAGACTTTATCTCCGGGCTTAATGTTTTTATTAAATTCATGTTGACACAACCATTTTTTTTTCCTTATTATAAACACTGAATACTTTTGTTTGCTGCAGGGTATGGCTTTAAGACATCTTCAAGTGACTGACAGCTGCCTGTCAACTCCTGACTCTGGAGAGTTCCCAGGAACTCAGCTTGCAAAGCCCCCAGGGAAATGTGAGGGCGCTCCAACATGGTTAATGGCTGTCCATTAGTGGAAGACCCAGTGGAGCCCTGGAATCTGTTAAGTGGGAAGTTCTTGCTGTAGAAGGTCATGTAATTCCCCATTGCCAACCGAGAGAACTGGGAAAATTCAACGTGAAGCAAAGACTGGGGTGCTATAAGTTTATGTACTAAGGGAAATTATTTCGTGCAGTTTGGTATTACCGTACACCATGTTTTATTTATACTCTAGACTGGATGAGAAATTGAATACTGTGCTCTTTTCTGGCAATGGAAACCTGCCTTATTCTCCCAAACTGGGCACGACATCAATACAGCAGCTTGCAGCCTTTTGACTATGTATTATAGAGTGGCTTCTGTGCATTATATATTAAATCCGATATGCACTGTGAGTTTATATGCCACACACACTACATTTTTCTATATTACGTCCTGCAATCTATCATATTAAGTGAACGGGGTGATGGAGTGGGCCTCAGGTAATGTAAAGAAGATTGCTAACAGCTTGCATGCTGCGCAGAGAGTAGGTCGGTATTTCTGCAGTATACTTTGAATATATTTCCAGTAAGCACAAGGCAAACTGACCACACAGACAGTGAAACCTGCTTGGCAATGGAATTATCCACCTATACATGACGAAAATTACCTACTAGCTCCAAACATCGTGCCTTCCTCATTAACAAAAAAGCCCAGCCAAGTTTCATGTGAGCCAAATAGTCTTTCCCATCAGTGGGAATAAAAATGAGGCCTTGGCTATTAAAGAAAAAGCCAGCCCCAACCAAAAAGTAATCAATCCAAGCCAACAAAAGGCCTTAGCCTAGGAAATCCAGAGAAGCATTCAGCCATTCCTGCCTCCGAGCTGTTAACCCTGTTAATCTACGCTTCGTGTTCTCTCGTTGTTAATGGTTAACCACATTGTCAACTTGACTTACGATCACATAGAAGACAAGCCTATTGACATGTCTGAGGGTTGCAGAGAGATTTAACTAAGGAGGAAAGACCCACTCTGAAGGTGGGCAGCTTCATCCCATGGGCCAGGAGCCCAGACTGAATAAAGGGAGAGGGTGAGCTGAGCACCAGGATGCATCTCTCTCTACGTCTGGGTTGCATGTTAATTGTGACCATTCACCTACTGCCTCCTTGCTTTCCCCGCTGTGCTGTACAATATCCATAAACCTTTCGGAAGTTGCTTTTGCTCAGGTATTTAATCATAGGAATGAGAAAAGTAGTTAAGACATATGTGTGGATAGCGGGAGGACCATCTCCAATCAGTGAATAAGGAAAGAATGCCAAACCCAATTAACATTTGATAAAGGCAAAAGCATCAAGTAGCCTTTGTGAAATAAAAGTGCTTTGTCTGGGCTGGAGAGATGGCTTAGTGGTTAAGGCACTTGCCTGCGAAGCCTAGGGACCCATGTTCGACTCTCCAGATCCCATGTAAGCCAGACGGACAAAGGTAAGACAAGCACAAGGTCGCACATGCCCACTAGGCGTGTGTCTGGAGTTCAACTGCAGTTCTCTCACTCTCTGTCCACTCATAATTTTTTTAAGTGCCTTTTCTTTTATCAGAATTCCTAAATTTGGGAAGATTCTGAATTGTATTACTGCTTAATCCCTGTCCCTAAAAGGACACTGGAACTTTCTGCGATAAGGAAAAAAAAAACTTGTCAAGTGGGCCACTAACTGTTTTTTTTTTTTTTGTTTGTTTGTTTTTAGCATATTTTAGGTATGGTCCAGGAATTCTCCTGGTAAGAATTTTTTTTGTATGAAAATGTTCCAGTTCTGCTTGGATATTGATTTAAAATTTAAAATGTTTTCTGTTACCTGGGAGTGAGGTGCCTCAGTGTCTATGAAGCCTGTGGCCTTGGGTTCAGCCACTGTGAGCTCCCCTGGCCCCACCTGCAGTTACTTTAATCTATAGTTACTGCTTGTGGAATTATACTTGCAAAAGGAGCTGAACCTTGCTATTAGATTCTCATGACTGGCCACAGGGAAAGCATGCTTTTTTTTTCTTGTACTATAGAATGCATTCCTGCAAGCTGTCCAGGTAGTCACATGGGTGAAGAATCTTTGCTCCCCAAATTAGTGAAAAGAGCCACCATTGAAGGTGCTGTCTAGTTGTTCATTATTCTATTGCAGCTAGCACTGATGGACTTCACACGGTGAGGGCATTGTAGCTTTTGTGGAAAGAGACACTTGGCCTTGAGTATCAGCCTTCACAATGCATGGCTGGTGCAATATTATCAGGTGACACCAATTCATCCCAGAGCACTTTACAGCTTAACACAAGGTTTTGATTTCCTGGTGGAGTTCTAATTGATTCTGAATTCTTTAGCATTCAACTTTCCTCGCAATGACTGTTCTGAAGCTTAATACAGGAAATATTAAGTTCAAACAAAGAAGGCCCAGAAGGGATACTTTCGTGAACTGTCAAAGGCATTTTTCACTTCTGAGTGGAAGTACCTAGCTAAGCAAGCCAACACGGGTTTGGTTTTCAACCACCTTAAAGAGGTCTACAGCAGGCCCAGGGAGAGAGCAGGCAAAATGCTCCGTGACCCGTAGTCTCCACTTCTTCATGATGTGCAGAGTGACAGCAATGAGACCAGGAAAACCAACAAGAGTTACTGACTGCATGACTTCTCTAAAGGAGAAGCTGCCAGGATTCAAATTTGAAGGTACAGAAGAGCAAGAAGCTCAGCGCCCTCCATCTGCTAGGAATGGCACCTGGGCTGTGCGTGGAGGAGAGTCTGCGTGAAGGCTTACAGTGTCAGCTTGGTATAGCCTAGCTACAATGCCCTCAGCGTGTGAAGTATATCATCTGGAGTTCATTTGCATTGGTAAGAGACCTTGATACACCCACACATGTACACACACACACACACACACACACAAATAATAAATAGTGGACTCCAGATGCATGCACCACTTTACAACCAGCATTTTGTGGGTGCTGAGGAATTGAGCTTTGGGCAGGAGGGTTTTTCAAGCAAGTGCCTTAAGCTACTGAGCCATTTCCCCAGTCCGAATGTGAACATTTTTGACTCATAATATACACACGACCAAATACTTTGCCAGAAACTTTATTCACTGAAGATAAGAAATGATCCTGTTAGATAGCTATTAAGGTATGTTGCAAAGGGGCCAATTTGGTATATAGGATGTAATTTTCGAGACTTTCACATCTTCCTAGGCTGTGGCTGGTCCACCAAGATCAATCAAAACAGAACTGTTTTCTAGCTGGCAAATGTTACTGGACAATGACCATCCATATCTCAGAAAAATGACAGCTTTAATCATGTCCTCAAAAATGGCATTACTTTACACTTCATTCTTTTTAAAAAAAAATTATTATTTATTTATTTGAGAGCAAGCGAGAGAGAGAGTCAGATAGAAAGAGAGAATGGGCACACCAGGGCCTCCAGCCACTGCAAAGGAACTCCAGACACATGTGCCCCCTTGTGCATCTGGCTTACATGGGTCCTGGGTAATTGAACTGGGGTCCTTAGGCTTCATAGACAAATGCCTTAACCACTAAGCCAAAATTTCCCCAGTTCACACTTCATTCTTAATCACTATCTTTCCTTGGGAGAAGCATCTCCACTAATTACCTCTTAATGTTATCATTCCCGGAATCCCTTCCTATCAGACTTTTTTTTTTTTTTTACAAAGGTGAACAGTTTGACTACAGGGATGTTGTCTCAGTGAGTCAAGGTTTTCTGGGTAAGAATGAGGATCTGAGTTTGGATTGCCAGCACCCATGTAAAACCCAGACATGGTGGTGCAGGCCTGGAATCTCAGAGATGGGGAGGCAGAGATAAGAGTATTTGTGGAACTTTCTAGCTAGCTGGTCTAGCTAAACCAATGATCTCCGGGTTAAGTGAAAGATTCCATAGCCAAAACTGAGTGGGAGAGCAGGTGAGTGAGACACCAGACGTCAGCTTCTGCACACGCACGCACATGTCCATCCACACATGCTCACACATATCCGAAAGTTCTTTCTCATTCCAGTGCATGAAAATGTCTGGTCCCAGCCCAGGAATCCTTAAGGCCTTCCAGGAGACCACAGGACAGACACCCTCTTGCTCCTCCCACCCATCCACTCTCAAAAAGTCCTTGGAAATGCAAACAGATTAGAAAATTAGAACGAGCTCCTTGTGCATGCTCTTTTCTCTTTAGTTTCATGATGTACAAATCCACCCGTGGTGGGCATGCTTTCCTAAGAAGCCCCTCTGTTGTCAGCACTGGCTTTATGAGGATCACTACATTGGTGAGCTGATTACACCTATGGTTCTACGTGCATTTGCATGCAGTGTGGGCTGGAACCCACCGTCTGCACAGCCCACCTCCAGTCCCCACAGCTGAGCCAATCCCCCCTCCAGGAAGATCTATGCCCTTCTGTGGAAAGGTTGATGGATAGAGACAGCTCAAGCACTAAACTGGAACCCAAAAAATCAATAAGTGTATTAGGACTGGGTGCTCACAGATTGGTAGCCATTTCATTCCCCAGCTATTAATTTTTTTCCCCCTTCTCCACATGGGCTGGGGTGCAGTGTGTGAACTTGTTAAACCACAGCTGCTGTTTGACCTTGAAGATGTCCTAGTGGGGAGGCTTAAGGAAGGGACCTTTCTCACTGCGTTACCTTAAGCAATCTTCTCAGCAGACATTTCTTGTGAAGACTGGGAAAACACGCCTATTTCTCTCATTGTTCAGTATTGTCTAAAGGGAAGACTTTATACCATTTCATTAAATAAAACATCATTAGATATTTTCAGATATATTTGAGGTGATAGTGTCAAAAGCCACCTTATACCTATAACTTTATTTTTTTATCATTTGTAATAATATGTACTTTTGTTATTCTTTTTTTTTTTTTTTTTTTTTTTTTTTTTTTGGTTTTTCGAGGTAGGGTTTCACTCTAGCCCAGGCTGACCTGGAATTAACTATGTAGTCTCAGGGTGGCCTTGAACTCGTGGCAATCCTCCTACCTCTGCCTCCCAAGTGCTGGGATTAAAGGCGTGCGCCACCACGCCCAGCTGAACTTTTGTTATTCTTGCTAATATTGTTTGCTTATGCTTTTAGGGGAAGAACTATGGCTGATTTTCTGGAAACAAAGGCCCCATTCTGGTAGTGGGGGTATGGAAGTCACTGTCGTCAGAACATCCACCCTGCACTTTTACTCCCTTCAGTGTGAGATGCAACCATCCATCCCTGGAGACCTTATTGTCCCCTCCATGAAACACTTCCACCTACCCTATCAGCTGTGCTCCCAAGCTCACCCTTGTCTGTTCACTCCATCTCCCCATTGGCTTCCTGTCTGGTGTCCATCCTCATCATCCTCACCTTGGGTATCACAGTAACCCTACATCGTTGCTTGCTCCTGTTATTCTCTACCAGCTCCACCCCACTCCAATCCCCACCATGCCATCTTCCCGCCCTTGACCGCTCATGGACACTAAGCCAATGTCATTAAGTTGGCTGTGTCGTTTCACATCAAAAAGCCCTGTAGTAGCTTGTAGTTTTTTTTTTTTTTAACATTTTTTTAATTTTATTTATTTATTTATTTATTTATTTATTTATTTATTTATTTACTTGAGAAAGCGAGAGAGAAAGAGGCAGACAGAGAGAGAGAGAGAGAAAGAGAGAGAGAGAGAGAATGAGTGTGCCAGGGCCTCCAGCCACTGCAAACAAACTCCAGATGTATGTGCTTCCTTGTGTGTCTGGCTTACATGGGTCCTGGAGAGTTGAACTGGGATCCTTTGGCTTTGTAGGCCATCTCTCCAGCCCCGAGTTCTTATTTCAAATGTTATTTTATTTTACTTTATTTATTTGAGAGAGATAGAAAGAGGCAGAGAGAGAGAGAGAGAGAGAAACAGAGAGCGAAAGAGAAAGAGAGAATAGAGAATGTGCACACCAGGGCCTTCAGCCACAGCAAACAAACTCAAGATGCATGTGCCACCTTGTGCATCTAGCTTATGAAGGTCCTAGGGAATTGAACCTGGGTCCTTTGGCTTTGCAGGCAAGTGCCTTAACTGCTCAGCCATCTCTCCAGCCCTGTAATGACTTTTTATTGCACCTAAGTGTACGCCCCTTGGCCTGTGACTCTGCTTACTTCTCAGAAGGAAGGAAACTTCTTGTTGCATTTTATCTCCTTCACTAGCTTTCCTTGAGCTCCTAGACCAACCATGGCAGGCCAAGCTTCTTCCCACAGTCAGGCCCAGCTCTGTGCTCTAGCAGGATTTGGTCCTTGCCTCCTATTTAGCATAGTCTCTGCCCTCTCTGGTTTTCACTGATACTGCTTTTTGAGTTCCAGGATTGAAGCTTCCCTTATCTCCTGAATGAAACCAGCTCCCATCCTGAACACCAGTCTTCTCACAATCTGACTTTGTAGAACATGCTTTTTTCCTTCCTCTCCTTCCCATTGCATACACACAGCTACATGAAAGAAGTGACATTTTTTTTTATCTTGTTCACTTTTCTTTTTATGTTTCTGAGAACAGAGTATGTAATAGGTACACTGCAAAAATTTATCAAAAGAAGCCAGGTATGGTGGCATACACCTTTAGTCCCAGCACTTGGGAAGCAGAGGTAGGAGAATCACTGTTAGTTCAAGACCACCCTAAGACTGCATAGTGAAGTCCAGGTCAGCCTGGGCTAGCGCGAGATCCTACTTCAAAAAAATTAAAAACACACACGTATGCTATCAGTTCCCCAGACAGTTAGCTAGTCTAGTACCAGAGGGTGCTACACGAGCAACTAGGGGAAAATGTCCGACATTGGTCCAAACAACTTGCAGTCTAAGATACCCAGCAGGAAATAACTTGACGTAATGCTCATACAAGTGCAGTAGTGGCAAACAGCCATGGTGGGTAACCAATTGTTCTTGATTTGGCTAACAGATCCACTCAGTGGAATGCAACTCATTGCTGGAACTGGGAAATAAGTCAAAACCAGGTACAAAAAATAAGCTCAGTCTCCAAGAGCAAGATACCACCAAATGTGGGCTAGAAGAGAGCCAACGCATATAAAATTCCCTCCAAAACATATATGGTCATCCCTTCTACCTAGTACTAACTTTTCTCTCCATTGGAGAATTTGCTTATCTTTTTTCAGGTGGACAACGAACCTGAAGGGAGGATCAGCTAACGACACCTCACCAGGGCCCCAGCTGAAACCATAGAACAACGCAGGGGAAGGGCAAGAGTTCAGCGTTCATGGTGATCACGACACCAGAAAAAGGCTGAAGGAGATAAACACAGAGAACATCCAACTCCAACTAAGCCAGATATCCAGAGACACAGAGGCTCCCAAAACCTCATCACTGAAACAGAACTAAAATGACCCCAATGTGGCTCAGGGAAACTCGTGGAAGAGTTGGCGGAAAGATTGTTAGAGTCACAAGTTGGGGCATTATGCACAGAGACTGGGGCCAACCCCCCAGAACTCTTAACCAACCTCACAATGCACGACCCACATTCCCCATTGATGAGGGTCCCTTTGAAAGTGGGAGGACAGGGAGGAGGACAATGGAACCAATACTATGAATGTAAAATAAGAATAATATAAATAAAAAAAGAAAAAAAATTAAAAAACAATTTTTTCCCAAAGATAGACTGAAAATGTTGTAACAAAAGGAATTGTGTAATCACTCTCTCTCTCTGTCAGTCGTTGAGGAGTGAGAAACTGAAACGACTGACGATGTTATTCCCACTCACCTTTCTCTGTGGGCATCTGTCTCCATATTTAGATTGGTATATGAGTCTTCAACTCCAGTTCCAAGTCTCAACAGTCATCACCTTGGCCTCTGTGTTCTGCCCTTCTCCTGGCCTGTGCCTTCTTGTGGAAACAATTTGCTTGTGAGGGTTTTCATGGAGTGGAACTTGTGCTTCTCTTTCTTCTATTACAGGTACTGTGCTTCTCTGCAATAAATCCGAGTTCTTGACATTTTCCCAGGTCTTCTTCCCAGCCCTTTGCTTTCTCTGGTCTCTTCTGTGTTACACGCATGCTAATTACGGTGCCATTTCTTTGGATTGCTTAACATCAAGTCCAAACCTTCCAGTCAAAGCTGAGGTTATCTTTTCTCCAAAACCAGTTTGCTTCCAGATACTCCTATTCTCATCAGTTGTAACATTATACAATGGTTATTTTATTATATACTTTATTTATTTATTGTTTTGAGACAAGCCCAACAGACTGGCTTTTTTTTTTTTTTTTTTTGAGAGACAACAAGAACGAGAAAGAGTGTGTGTGTGTGTGTGTGTGTGTGAGAGAGAGAGAGAGAGAGAGAGAGAGGCAGAAGTGGCACAGGAGGGCCTCGAGCCACTGCAATCGAACTCCAGACATGTGTGCCACCTTGTGTACCTGCACAACCTTGCACATGTGAGTCACCTTGTGTATCTGGCTTATGTGGGATTTGGTGAGTCAAACATGGGTCTTTAGGTTTTGCAGACAAGAACCTTAACCATTAAGCCATCTCTCCAGCCTAATATGTACTTTATCTTTTCAAAAAGCTTTAAAAGTGTTTTAAATTTCTTCTTCTTTTCACAATCATCTTGCTGGAAATGTTCTAGTTTTGTTTAGTGTATTTCTCCTCCTGGTTCCTTTCTGTTACTAACCCTACTGATGACTCCCCTCGATCCTTTGCATTGTACCTGCATCTTGTGAGTCTAGTCACAGTCTTCTAATGATGCTTTGTCTGCAGCACCTCATTGCTCAGTCACAGTTTTTGCTCCTCCCCTTGGCTGGCTATTCAATAGTCTGAACTCCCTTCACACTGAAATCTACCTCAAACTAAGTTTTACCCTTGTCTGACATAATTTTCCATTGCTCTCAATAAGAAGTTTCTGCTGTCTGCTCTCCTTCCTTGATATGTCTCCTATCCCACTAGAAGACACTGGCAAAATAAAAGAGAAAGGATCTTTTTAATTTATTTATTTTTGACAATTTCACACATGTATATAATGTATTTTTTAACATCTTTTTAATTTGAGAGAGAGACAGAGAAAGAGGAAGAGGCAGAGAATGGGTGCGCCAGCGGCCTCTCAGCTGCTATGAACAAACTCTAGATGTGTGTAACCCCTTGTGGGCAAGCATGGTATTGCATGTTTGCGTCCCTTTTGGCATCTGGCTAAATGTGGGACCTGGAGAATCAAATGGGCGTTCTTAGGCTTCACAGGCAGGTGCCTTAACCACTAAGTCACCTCTCCAGCCCTACATAATGTATTTTGATCACATTTATTCCCATTGCCTTCTCCTGCCTTTTCCACCCACACTGAACCCCCTTGTTCTTCTCAACTAGTTCCCTTTATATTTTCATGTTGTTTTTTTTTTTTTTCTGGGACCCACGAGTTTAGTTAGTGTTGCCTGCATAAGCAAGGGTGAGGGTTATTGTGTGGAATGCTGGCAACTTGCCAGTGGCTACACCACTGATGAATATGTCTCCCTCTCCCAATGCAACTATTAGCTGTCAATAATTTCCTCAGGAGAGGTGGGATCTCATAAGCTCCCCTCCCACTGATGATGGGGTAGTGACAGTCTCAACCTTGAATAGGTCTTGAGCAGACAACCCCAGCTCCTGCGAGTTCATGACTGAAAGGGTCATGTCATGTCATGTCCAGAAGGCAACACAGCCCAGCACTCTTCCTCATCCCTTGGGCTCGTAGATTCTTTCCACTTCTGCTCTGCTATGTTTCCTGAGCCATGAAGGGGAAAGGATATAGACTTCTAAAAATATTTTTAAACATATTTTAAAATTTTTATGTGTGTGTGCGTGTATGTGTGTGTGTGTGTGTGTGTGTACACACGTGTATGTGTTGGACATGCCAGGATCTCTTGCTGCTGTAAACAAACACCCAAATAGCTTTATGTGGGTGACTGGGGAATTGAACCCAGACCAACAAGTTTTGCAAGCAAGCACCTTTAACCACCGAGCCATCTACCCAGCTTTCAATACACTGACTAAGTCTATGCTGTCAAATAAGGGAATCACTGGCTACATGTGGCTGCTGAGCCCATGAACCATGGCTGGTGAGACTTAGGACATGAAGTCTCCGTTTTATTTTAATTTAATTTAACATTAACAATCCAGTCATTGGGAAAATATTAGGCATATTTGAAATAACTTGGCTTTGAATCTACAGAGCCAACTTTAAATTTTATGAAATCTAAGGAAAGATGAAATCTTTCTAATTCAGATCTTAGGATCAAAATTGAGATGTGTTATAATATTAAAATACAAACAAGAGTTCAAAGACTTAATTTGGAAAAAGGTATGATGAATATCTCATGAAAATTTTAATATTGATTACCATATGGAAATCATAGATTTTTTAAATTCACCAGATAAAATAAAATATGATTTCAAGAGATTTCTCAGTGTTTAAGGCACTTGCCTGCTAAACCTAACAATTCAGGTTTGTGTCCCCAGTATTCACATAAAGCCAGATACACAAAATGACAAAATGGCACATGCATTTGGAGTTTGTTTGCAGTAGCTGGAGGCCCTGGTGTATCCATTCTCTCAGTCTGTATCTCTTCTCTCTCTCTCTCTCTGCTTGCAAATAAATAAATAAATAAATATTTTAAAAGTATGATATCAAGATCATTTTACCTATATTCTCTTATCTTTTGCAATATGGCTACCAGAAAATTTTACATTCTGCATGTGGCTACCATTGTATTTCTTTGAGACAGCACCTTTGAATATCACCAACATAAAAAGGTCTTCATTGCCATAAAAATTTTGGTTCTGGTTTCTAAGCCCAGGACCCAGATTAGACAAGTAACAACATTAGCAAAAGATACTGGTTTTTGTTGTGTCCCAGGAGATTACAGACATGTGGGAAATTTGAGAAACCTGCCCTAAGTGATGTCCCTTACCTCTAACAGCATTTATAATCTTTGTCACTCATTTAACAGATTCCTTGAAGACAAGCTTTCTCCTGCTACTATTCCATTACATCTGCACAGTCCAACCAGACAGAATGCATCAGGAAGGAATGTTCTAGTAGTTATTGAGAGTCATGTAGTAGTAAGCACCAAAAATTTCTGGATGTTCAATGTTAATAATTTTCCAAATTTAATTAATGCCAGCTCCTACTATCCATTGAGCTGGGTGCTTCCCTGCCCCAATTTTATGGAGGAAACAGGAATTTTGGTGTAACAAGAGCTGAATGATGGAGTTGGGAGCGGTACTGCTCTGGCCAAACATTATAGCTTATGCTGCTTGTGTATGACATTACCTAGATATCCAGTGCCCTACCTGTTTTGGAGAGAGTCAGAGAGAGAGAGAGAGAGAGAGGGAGAGAATAAGCGTGCCAGCAGCCTCTCGGCTGCTGTGAATGAACTCCAGATGTGTGCGCCCCCTTGTGGGCAAGTGCAGCATTGCACCCTTGCATCACTTTGCGTCTAGCTAAATGTGGGACCTGGAGAATCGAACGGGCATTCTTAGGCTTAGCAGCCAGGCACCTTAACTGCTAAGCCATCTTTCCAGCCCCCAAAGTATATTATTGAGTGCATTATGTGTGCGTGGGGGTGTAGGTGTACATGCGTGTTTGAGAGGAGTTACTTGTGTGCAAATGTGCACATGCATTAGAAAGCCAGGTAGGATCTCTCACTGAACCTAGAGCTCACTGACTCAGCTTGTCTCAAGGAAGCCCCAGGGACCTTCCATGGACGCTGCCACCATGCTCGACATTTAGATGTTGGCGCTGGAGATCCCAACTCAGGTCCTCACGCCTACACAACAGGCACTTTAGCCACTCCCCAGCCCCCTCCAGAATGTTTAGTTAACACCCCCATCAAGGAAAGAGGGGGCGAGCAGGCACTCCCTGCTGGTGGCACCTTCAAGATGGAATTCAGTGCATGAAGTCAAGACTGTGTTTCATTCCTGCTGAAGTCCAGTGCATGTCCCCGGGGAGCAGAGCAACTGCTGGGGCCTCATAGAACTCTGAGGAAGCCTTCCTTGCCTCCAGCAATGGGAGCACTTGTTCTGAACCCCCCCACCACCCGGGGAGGTTGCTGGCTAGAGCAGGCTGCATTCAGGCAATCACTGAGGAAGAGGAAAGTGACATTTGAGCCAAGCAGAGCAGTTGTCAGCAGGCCAAGGGGCAGACCAACTAAAGCCATCAGACCAAGGAACATTCTGTCCAGGCTTCATGGATGTTAAGATTCCCAGAAAAAAAAAAAGAAAATAAAAGAAAAAAGAAAGAAAGAAAGAAAGAAAGAAAGAAAGAAAGAAAGCCAAACAGATTGGAAGCTGAAGCAAGATGCATCAGGCCTGTACAAGGCATTTAGCTTTGAGTTGTTCTAAAAATGAAAATAATTGTGAAAGCAGAGAGAGAGAGACAGAGAGAGAGGGAGGGAGGGAGGGAGGGAGAGAGAGAGAGTTCTGCAGCTGCTCGGGGCTATTCATACCATAAGAGATCCCACCAGGCCCCCTTTATTGTTGCAGTTTTGGCAAATTATTTTCTTATCGCACACAACCCCCTCACTTCTGTTCCTGGGTTAGCACTTAGGCCCAGAAAGCTATGGGTCAGGCACAGTTGAGGATACAACACACAGCACAGACAGCCGGCAGGCTGAGGGGCATGCCAGAGCCCGCCCCTCTGCAAAACAGCAACTGGAGTCCATAAAAAAAGCTGGCCTGGCCATTAGTTGATTGGGGTTTGAGACTCTGGGTTGGAGCATCTGCCTTGCGTACTGCTGGGATGGTCACCTTGCTGGGACCACCTGGAAGGGATGATGTCACCTTCTCTGGGTGCTGAGCCTCTGGTGGCCTCAAGGGAAAGGGACAGGTGCACAAGTTGGCACTTGGCCACCAGGCACTGGCCCTGCCATGGACAGAGGGGCAGGGTGCCCACCACACATGTGTGCTGGACAAATGCGCTGGCATCTCCTGCGTGGGCAGAGAGCACGCTGCTCCCATTAGGGAAGCAATTGGGAGAAGAAGAAAAAAAAATACATTTAGTAATTTGGACAGGAGCGAGACTGCCGAATGGCTTGTTTCTCGGTGACAGCCTGCCACATACAGATGAAAGGGAAGGCTTATAACAAATTTTCATTACCCCCAAATAAAAAAGCAACAGCAGGCAGAGCAAGGGCTTTGAGGCTGAGAGGTGGGGCCAGAAATCCACCCAGAAGACCACAAAGGGGCCTCAGGAAAGCAAATCAATCAATCTCCGAGTCACTTCCACTTGCCTGGTGCCGTGCATGCAAATGACAATCAGGCCCCGTCAGCCTGTCAGGCTCTGGCCTTCAGTGCCTGCTGCATGCACTCACGAGGGGCACCAAACTACCACCCACGTGGGTGTGCTGCTGCCAACCCTCCCTTACCGCCCTATGCTCTATGGGAAACCCCACCCCACCTGGGAGGCAGCGTTTGGTGAAGGGATGTAGGGGCATGGGGGCTGGGGGTGGAATTGTAAACAGCATGAAGGGTCTTTGCATTTTGCCCAGCCTCCAGCTTTAGCAGCACCGGATGGAGGAGATCAGACCTCAGATTCACAAGGGCAGAGAGAGACCCGCGGGCTCCCAGATGCTCAGGGCTGTAGCTCCTGAGCTACTCCTCCCAACCCCCAGGTCATGTTCAACCCAGAGAGTCCAGGACACCCACCAGGCACAGACCCCAAATGAAACCCTTATTCTGCATCTCCCACACAGGTCCCACAACCCACTCCCGCTCTAATGAGCCTGGCTGCCTGTGGAGCTGCATAATACATTGCGCCTTTGACCTTATTAGAAGACGACTGAGCAGACACTGTCTTTTCCTGGCTTGAGCGTCTGTCCGCAGGTATCCCCGGCACGCTTACCATGGCACGTAGAAATGAATTGCCACCAGGCCTGGCAGCTGGATGTGCAATAAGACCAGGGCTGGAATAGAGGGGCTTTTTGTTTGTTTGTTTGTTTTTTCCCTCCCCATCTCTCATAAGCACCAACTTCCAAGGCAAATGTTACAAACGTTGGGGTTTTTGAGAATGCAATAAAGAGGATTTGTGAGGCCTAAGCAGGAAGTCTGGGGTTACATGCTCGCCATAAGCATGAAACCTGAGTTTGGATCCCTAGCACCCATGTGCAAGCAGCATTGGCAGCATGCTCTTGTAATCTAAGTCGGAGGGAGGTGGAGACAGGAAGATCCTGGGGAATTTGGTGACTAGCCAGTCTGGCTAAATCAGTGAGCTCTTGGTTTAGTGAGAGACCAGACTAAAAAGAAGATGGCGAGCAAGTGAGGAAGACTTCCAGCATCAAGTTCTGGCCTCTGCATGGGTACACATGTGTACACGCACACACACACCTGCAAGCGCACATGCATCCACAGACATGCAGCTACGTAAGCACACATACTCCACACATAAATATACCAAAAAGAAGGAGTGAGGCAGCTGCTGTTACTATTTTCTCTTCATATAGTTCACAAAGAAGCTGCGTCCACCTGGAAACGCAGACACGTGTTTCCGCCCTCCTAAATCGGTGTGCGTTCAATGCCAAGGACCTGTGCTATTTGGGCACGTACACACAGGAGACATGAAAGCGCGTCTTACCAGCTGAAAACCATGCGCTAGGGGAAGGAATAAAGATTTGCCGAGTTACTTCTTATTTGCTGAGCCCCTTGGTTAGAGTGTCCTCTTGGAAGGTAACATAGTCCCCTAAAGGAAGGGGCTGCCTAGGGTGGGGCAAGGCTGACTCACTGCAGCCATGGAGTCAAAGCACTGAACAGGAAATCCATTTCCAAGGTGGAGCATCTGCTGTGCCCAGACACTGTCCCTGGTGCTCTGGGAAACCTGGACATGCTAGACATGGATTTCTCCATCAGGAGCATAAGCCTTAGGTCCAACCAAGAGCAGCACTTCCCCGATGCACCACCAGGAGCAGTAGCGAGCATCTCAGAAGGAAGTCAACAGCTGCGTCGAAGAAAATTAGGAGGCTGGTTTGACTGAGGCACTTGGCAGAAATTTCTCTCTTTATACCCAAGGATCCCAAACCAGTGCTAAGGGAACTGAATACTGGCCTTTTTAAAAGTTTCCCCTAGACTTCTCAGTTCTATAAAATGCAAACACAAACCATGGAAGGAAAGAAAGAGAGGTTGGATAAAGGTTAACAATTGCTTCCCAAAGCTGGAGAGTTGATCCAAAGGTGAAAAAGTGCTTGTTTGCAAAGCCCAATGGCCTGAGTTTCATTTCCCCAAGTACCCACGTAACGCCAGATGCACAAACTGGCACATGCATCTGGAATTCATTTGCAGCAGCTAGAGGCCTTGGCATGCCCAAACACACACACACACACTCTTTCTCTCTTTCTTTTACTAAAATAAATAAATAATTTAAAAATATTTCTTCCAGACTTTTAGTACATCTTCTTCAAGAAAATGAACTACATCCTGCCTCTCTCTGGATGTTTACATTCTCGGTAGACAGATATGGGAGCAATAGGAAGTCAACACAATTAGGGATCTGTGTTTTGCAGGGTGTGGATTTCAGAATAAAGACGTCCTTGCCTCACTCACAACAGCCTGGCTGGCTTTGTTCATGGTATGAGTGATACAATGATCACACGGGAAACACTCTCTGACACCCTTACAAGTCACCTGCAGGCCTTGGATGGTGACATAAACCATTCATTTGCACAGTCTATGTTTGTGCAACACTTCTTTTTCTAAATCTAATGCTACTAATAAATTACTAAGATATTAATAATTCCAAGATCACTTCACAGAACACTTGAGGAAGAGGGTTGGAGAGTAGAACTCTGTGATTAAAATGTCCAGACAACCAAACAACCTATAATATATGTAATCATTAATATTGTCAAACCTGACAGGATCTAGAAATCATCCAGGAAACAAGTTTGGGAGCCATGAATGTTTGGTAGTTTCTAGACTGAGTTAATGGAGCTGAGAAGATTCCCTGATATGTAGGGGACAGCATTCTGTGAACTGGGGTTCTAAACCGAATACAAAGGAGAAATCGGGCTGAGCTCTAACACTCATCTGTCGCTTCTTCCTGACTGTGGATGCAACGTGACCAGCTGCCTCACAGTCAAGCTACCACACCTTCCCTGCCACGATGAACTGTACTTTAAAACGAGCCCCTCCTCTCCTTAAGTTGATTCTTCTCAGGTATTAATTTGGTAGTAACAAGGAAAAAAAGTTATAGTGCAAATGAATTTTTAGTTTCTGTGAGGAGTTTATAAGTAGTTATAAGTTGTAAGTAGCAGCATTCCTTTTTGAAATTTTATTTATTTGAGAGAGGGAGAGAAAGAAAGGGGGGACAAGAATGGGCATGCCAGGGCATATAGCTGCTGCAAACAAACTCCAGATGCATGCACCATCTTGCGCATCTGGCTTACATGGGTTCTGGGGAATCAAACTTGGGTTCTTTGGCTTGGCAGGCAAGTGCCTTAACCACTAAGCCATCTTTCCAGCCTGATAGCAGCATACTTTTTGCAAATTGCTCCCTCATGAGTCATCTCTCTTATTCTTCCTCTTTACTACTTGAACACAGCAGACATTGCTACCTTCATTTCAGGTCCAGGGTTACAACACAACCTGTCCATTGCCAAATAGTTGGTAATGGTAAAATTATAAAATTTAAACAAAAATATGTATAATACTTGTGTGTCTTAAACATTCAATAAACAGAATTTATTTTATTCTTAAAAATCCTGGGTTTATATTCATCCAGAATAGTTGAAATACATTCACATAAAAACCTACCTATGAGGCTGGAGAAATGGCTTAGCAGTTAAGGCACTTGCCTGTGAAGCCTAAGGACCCAGGTTTGATTTCCCAGTACCCATGTAAGCCAGATGCACAAGATGGTGCATGTCTGGATTTCGTTTGCAGTGGCTGGAGTCCCTACATGCTCATTCTCTCCCCCCTCGCTTTCTCTCTCTCATAAATAAATAAATAAATAAATAAATAAATAAATAAATAAATAAATAAATAAGTTTTAAAATCCTGCCTATACAAAAGGTAAGACCCTATTGCTAAAGACACAATCTGCTGCTGACACAGAGCATGGAGAGACCTGGCTGGAATTCAGAAGAAAGCCAGTCCCCAGAGAGTTAGCCTACCTACTGCTGGAAAAAATATGTTGATAATAATAATAAAAACAAAAAATTTAAAAAGAGTCAAAAACCTGCTATGGACTTTTTTTAAAAAAGTATTTTATTTTTTATTTATTTATGGAGAGAGAGGGAGAATGGGTGTGCCAGGGCCTCTAGCCACTGCAAACCAACTCCAGATGCATGCGCCATCATGTGCATCTGGCTTATGTGGGATCTGGAGAATTGAACCTGGACCCTTTGACTTCCCAGGAAAGCTCCTTAACTGCTAAGCCTTCCCTCCAGCCTCCCTCCCTCCCGCCTATGGATTTTAGTGATAACTATTCACCATGGCCTATCTTGGAAGCAATCAAGGTATGAATCAGTGGGTAGATAAAGAAATAGACTGTGATTATTATTGACTATTTAAAAAGAGTGAAAAGACTGTCTGATAATCTCACAATAGATGCCAGGAACCACACATCTTTCCAAACCCACAGAACGTGTAATATTAAGAACACCCTAATGTAAACCTTGGGCTTGGTGGAGTTATGACATATCAAAATAGCTTCATCAATTATAATGAATGTTCCACTCCAGTGGGGGTGTTGACGATTAGAGAAGCCATGCATTAAAGAAGGCAGAGGCTACACAGAGACTCTCTGTACTTTAGCTGATATGTAGTAAGTTTGGTCTTTAAAAATGATGTAATATTGGTTGGATAAATGGTTCAGCGGTTAAGGCACTTACCTGAAAAGCCAAAGGACCCAGGTTCGATTCCCAAGGACCATGTAAGCCAGATGCACAAGGGGTATATGCATCTGGAGTTCATTTGCAGTGGCCACAGGCCCTGGCACGCCTGTTCTCTCTCTGTCTCTTCTAACTCTCTGTCTCTCTCTCTCTGCTTG
The DNA here is from genome assembly GCA_036365145.1 of Orientallactaga sibirica. Classification (NCBI taxonomy): domain Eukaryota; kingdom Metazoa; phylum Chordata; class Mammalia; order Rodentia; family Dipodidae; genus Orientallactaga; species Orientallactaga sibirica. The sequence goes on from JAEOAD010000049.1 coordinate 5,651,028, forward strand.
CAAATAAATAAATAATAAAGAATTTTAAAAATGATGTGATACTAACAGAAAAAGAAGTCATATATATATATGGAGAGAGAGAGAGAGAGAGAGAGAGAGACCAATAGAACAGATTAGAAAACACAAACATAAATGGGTCCATATAGAATCAATGGATCTTCAACAGGAGTACCAAGAATACACACAGAGAAAGAACAATCTCTCCAATTGATGGTGTTGGGAAAACCGGGTCTCCATATTTAAAAATAAGCTTTAAAACTCTATTAAAGGGCTGGAGAGATGACTTAGTGGTTAAAGCATTTGCCTGCAAAGCCAAAGGATCCCAGTTCGATTCTCCAGGACCCACATAAGCCAGATGCACAAAGGGGCCCAAGCATCTGGAGTTTGTTTGCAGTGGCTGGAGACCCTTGCGTACCCATTCTCTCTCTCTCTCTCTCTCTCATAAATAAATAAATAAATAAATAAATAAATAAATAAATAAATAAATAAATTCTATTAAAGTCTTAAGTGTAAGACAAGAAACTAGAAAACCTAGAAGACTATATGAGAAGAAAGTTCTGTGAGATTGGCCTTGGCTGTGATGGCTTAGGTATGATACAAAAGTATAGTCAGTAAGAGTACACGGAGATGTTTCAAATTCAAAACCTTGACACAGTAAAGGACATAGCCACCAGGAGGAAAAGACAACCTCTGCAATCAAAAATATTGTCAGCAGGGCTGGGAAGATGGCTTACCAGTTAAGCGCTCGCCTGCAAAGCCTAAGGACTCCGGTTTGAGGCTCGATTCCCCAGGATCCATGTCAGCCAGATGCACAAGGAGGTGCATGCATCTGGAGTTCATTTGCAGTGGCTGGAGGCCCTGGCGTGCCCATTCTCTCTCTCTTTCTTCTTGCCTATTTCTGTATCTCTACCTCAAATAAATAAATAAATATTAAAAAAATATTGTCAGCAATTACACATCTGATAAGTAAGAATTTCAATCAATAGGGACCAACATAGATATTTCTCCAAAGAGACACAAATTGGTGAGCGATACATGAAAAAGCACTCCACCTCACTAATCACCCGGAAAATCCAAATCAAAGCCACATTGACATGTGACTTCAGACCACTTAAGATTCCCACGATCAAAAGCACAAGGTGCATGGCCTCTTGACACAGGTCTCTACTCCCAGCTACTTAGGAGGTTGACGCAGGAGGATGGACAGTTCAAAGCCAGCCTCGGCAACAGCCAGAACAAGGCCAACATGGTCGACAGTTTAGCAAGTCCTCCTTTGTCTCAAATTAAAAATAAAAGGGAGCCAGGCGTGGTGGCGCATGCCTTTAATCCCAGCACTCGGGAGGCAGAGTTAGGAGGATTGTCAAGAGTTCGAGGCCACCCTGAGACTACATAGTTAATTCCAGGTCAGCCTGGACCAGAGTGAGACCCTACCTCGAAAAACAAAACAAAACAAAACAAAACAAAAACAAAAAAAGCAAAAAGGGAGCTTGGGATGTAGCTCAGTGGTAGGGTGCTTGCCTGGCATGCAAGAGAACCTAAATTCAACCCCTAGTGCCCCCAAACAACACAAAAATCCCCCACCCCCACAAATATCAGCAAAGACATGGAGAAAAGAAATACTACAGAGTGTACTAGAAATGACCGCAGCTGTTCTTGAGAAGCAGTGTGGAGTGCTCAGTGTTTTTTTTTGTTTGTTTTTTTTTAAGTACTACATGATCCAGCAACTACACTGGTTATGTAGCTGAGTCATTATAATTAAGGTCTGAAAGAGATAATAACACTGTTAGGTTCATTGCAATAGTATTCACAGTATTCAATATATGGAAACAGTATGAGTGTCCCATGACAGATGAACAGATGAAGAAATGTGTGAGCAGGACTGGAGAGATGGCTTAGTGGTTAAACACTTGCCTGTGAAGCCTAAGAACCTGGGCTTGAGGCTCGATTGCCCAGGACCCACGCACAAGGGGGTGCATGCTTCTGGAATTCGTTTGCAGTGGCTGGAGGCTCTGCTGCACCCATTCTGTCTATCTATCGCTTTCTCTGTCTGTCTGTCTGTCACTCTCAAATAAATAAAAAAATAAAATAAAATAAACAAAAAAAAATTTTTTTTAATGCCACCGACATCATCCCCTTGTGACATGATGAACTTAGAGGACATGATGAAAAACAATACAGGGGCTAGAGAGATGGCTTAGCGGTTTAGGCGCCTTGCTAAGCCTAAGAACACTGGTTCCAATCTCCAGGTCCCACATTTAGCCAGATGCAAAGTGATGCAAGGGCGCAATGCTACACTTGCCCACAAGGCAGTGCATGCAACTGGAGTTTGTTCATAGCAGTTGAGAGGCTGCTGGTGCGCCCATTCTCTATCTGTCTCCCTCTCTCTTTCTCTCTGTCTCTCTCCAAAAAAAAAAAAAAAAAAATACAGAAAGATGAACACTTATATATACTTATATACTGAATCTAAAATAGTCAAGCTCATAGACACAGAGAATGGAATGATGGTTTCCAGGAGTTGGAGGAGAGGAAAGCTATAAGTTAAGGGGTACACAGTTTTACTGTCAGACATTGACAAATCCTAGGCTTTCACTGTACAGCATAGAGCCAAAAATTGGAAGTACTATATACTTAATTTTTTTTTTTTTACCAAGAGGATAGATTATAAGTGTTTTTATCACCAAAAATAATAGTTATAATAATATTTTTTTTTTTTTTTCTTCAAGGTAGGGTCTTGCTCTACCCCTGGCTGACCCGGAATTCCCCATGTAGTCTCAGGGTGGCCTCAAACTCATGGCGATCCTCCTACCTCTGCTTCTCAAGTGCTGGCCTTAAAGGAGTGCCTAACCATGACTAGCTGATAATAATTATTTGAAAAAGGTTAGAGGACACTTGGGGGCATGATAGATAGGTTTATGAGATAAATTGTGGTGATGGTTTCAGGGTACATACTTACCTGCAAACCCACTGAGTTGTAAATATTGAATATGTATGTAGTGCTTTTTGCATGCCAGTCATAACTTAAAAGTATGTCAATTACATCTTCTAAAATAGCCTTAAATAGACTACTTTATTTAAATAATAAAGAAAATGCTGGACTACAATGTTTGCTAGCCCTGCGACTCACTTCCCCGTTAGGTAACTCACCATTAAGGACCATTCCAATATGGAAGAAGCAAGAAGACATAGGGTTTTTTCAACAACGCAAATCTACATCAAGCAAGTTAAGGGCACTGGTTTGAGTTTTTCAGGCAACCACTCTACCTTTCTACTTGCTGCTGTTGAGAAACCTCAGACTTGAAAGGAGGTCATACGGCCAGGACAAAGCTTCATCCAGAGCTGAAGGCTTCCATGGCCGGATCAGTGCAGCAGTAGCTAGAATATTCTGACTTGGGGGTGGGCCACAGACTGGACACTCCCTTGTTTTCACTGTAGTATTTGGTGTGACATCTCTCAGTAAGGGCTGTACCGGGAACATCATAGCACTGTCAGACTTGACATGAGGGAGTAACTAGGAAAAAAAAAAAAACTCTATAAATGGATTTACAGTCAGAAGACAAGTTTTTCTTTTACAAGATGAACCTGATTTTAAATTCACAGACTAGTATTTCCTCAGAAATGGTCTGTAGCCTCATTCAGACAAGTACCCCTTGCAGCACTAGTGAAAACTACAAGTCGTCTGGAGATTTCACCGTTATACTGGATCAGGATCGAGAAGGTGGGGTGCCTTGTTACAGACTCCTCAGGAGACCTGGATGCACACTGCAGTTTCTGAGCCTCCATTCTAAGCAAAAGAAACCCCTCCCATATCCACAACGCCTCCCCTTTAAACAAAAACTCCAGCCAGCTCAAATAATAAAATAAAATCTGTACTTATCCCGGGACACCGAACTGGTCCCCAAGGAAGGCAGTTGGCAGATATTCCTGCTGACGAGGAGTGGCTGTGGTCCCAGCCGCTATTTCCAGGAGATGGACACTTCTTCCAGCCCAAATAAAACTCAAGCTTAAAATAACAGTGACGGGTTCGTGCAACAGTGATGACTCTTTCAATTTCTCAGTCCCCCAAATCTTATGGACCACTCAAGGCCATCAGATCCAATGATGCTGTCTGGGAGCAAAGCTAGACTGGGATGTAACCAAAGACCGACCGGGACTAAGAGTGCCAGCAACTCACTTCCAAGCACAGGAGCGTAGTGGTGGCCTCCACCTTCTCCTATTCACGTTGGACGGTTCTTCTTTCCCCCAGTGAGCCCCAGTGAGTGAGAGAGTGACACACAATCCTTAGAGCCTAATGGGATATGCCTACAGAAATCGAGACAATCACTCGTGTTGCCAAAATTCCAGAGCAAGAAAAGCAGGTTTCTAGATAAACCTAAATTGTGCATCAACATGGAGCAGTTTGATTCATAACAAAGCATGATTAAGTATTTAGTGGGGGACACTGGTGAATTTTAGCTTTTCCTTAATTAGGGGGCTGCCATCAAGGACATCTGGGGACACCCTTTCTCCCTTCGGCTCACCTCCCTGCTTTCTGTCTGACCCACAAAGGGCCAGAAAGCACAGTTTCTCTGCATAGGAAGCAAACCTACTGGGGCATTTCTTCTTTATAACCCAATGCAAAGCTGCCTGCTGTGTAAATAGATGGAAGTAAGAGTCTAAATGACACCATTCTCAATGCAAAAGACGTTAACCCTAAGTCTTCACAGTGATGTACTGGGATGCTCAGAGGCTAAAAGAGGCCCACAAAGCCCTTAGCATAAATAGAACAACCTTTTCTACCCATTGAGCTCCAATCCAGTACATTTCAGTTGAACTGCGGACTGGAAGAGCATTTGGTGTCAGCAGGAACGAGAGGCTGCAGGTGGAGGGAATAATGGTGCTGGGTCAGGAGGGTTTGATTTGCCAAGAGAAATTGGTCAAATATGCTTGCCATGCTGCTAATAGTCCTCGTGAAAGTCCTGGTCGACTGTGAGTAAGAGGCTCCCACTCGGAGGTAATCGCCGCGCATCTTGTGGCTTGCACAGTTTGATATTCATGACTCTCTCATTTCTCATACAAACGCAAGTCCTAGGAGTCCACCTTTTCAGGCTTCGCACTTGTCTTTCCTCAATGACCCTTTGTGGTAATAAATGTTCTCAATTACCTGGGAAAGATCAAACTGTAACCCGTTGTTTTTCTTTCTTTCTTTCTTTCTTTTTTTTTTTTCAGTATTTTCTAACTGTATTGCCCTCCTCTTCCTGAAAAACAACAACAACAAAAAAAAAATCTTGGGCTAGAGAGATGGCTTAGTTGTTATTAAGGCACTTGCCTGTGAAGCCTTAGGACCCATGTTTGACTCTTCAGGTCTCAGGTAAGTCAGAGGCACAGTGAAGCAAGCATGCAAAGTGGCACATGCTCACAAAGGCACGCATGAGTCTGGATTCCAATTGCAGTGGCTGGAGGCCCTGGCATGTCAAGTCTCTCTCACAACTCTCTCCCTCTCTGCCTTGCTCTTTCACATTAAAAAAAAAAAAAAAAAAAAAAAAAAAAAAAAACTGCCGGGCTGGAGAGATGGCTTAGCGGTTAAGGCGCCTGCTCGCTAAGCCTAAGAATGTCAATTCCAATCTCCAGGTCCCACGTTTAGCCAGATGCAAAGTGACACAAGGGCACAATGCACTTGCCCACAAGGGGGTGCATGCATCTGGATTTTGTTCGCAGTGGCTGAGAGGCTGCTGGCGCGCCCATATCTATCTGTCTTCCTCCCCCTCTCTTTCTCTGTCTCTCTCTGTGTCTCTCTCCAAAATAAAAATAAATATAAAAAAAGTTTAAAAAAAACTGCCAAATATTAAGGGAATAGATTAAAGAAAAGAAAGTGGGTTGTATTCATCTGGCAAAGAGAAGCATGCTAACAAAGCATGAGGAAGAGAAGGGGGAGGGGAAGTCATTCCTCCCTCTGCCCCTCCCTCCAAGGTGTGCTTAGACAGGTTCTCTTCTGACAGCCTGCTCACCCCACGGACAGGGCAGAGCTGGGTTCAGTGTACATGAATGATCACAAATCCATTGAAGCAAATTATGTGAGATGGTCTCCTAGTGGTAGGGAAGTGTTAATGTGTATCTCCCAAAGTGCCTACCTTCCGAGCTGGGAGCAACATTACCCTGAGAGAATTAGGCACCACAAACTCAAACTTGGGTAAGGGATGTCAGCAAGACAGAAAAGTAGGAAAGGAGGATAATTATTATTTTTTTTTAATCATGCATAACTACTTGCCTCTGGTGAGCATTAACTCACTCATTTCTAGTAGGGCTGGAAGATAAAAAAAAGGCAGAGGATGAAAGACCCAAAGAAAAGAAGAAAAGAAAAAAAAAAAGACACAGAGGAAAAGGGGGGCGGAAAGCAAGTGACATGTATAGTGTATTTTATTTGTCCTGACTGCATCTGAAATTTGTGAGTTGCAAAAAGTGAATCCCCTATTCTCTCAAAGCCCCTCCAGGTAGTAAAAACAGTCACTGTTTGCCTCCCACAGGAAGGTGATTCTTGGCTTTTATCAGCTATAGTAAACTCTACTTTAGAATATGTTTTTTACAGTATCCGAATTCCCTCCCTGGAATTATATCTTAAGGATCTATGTAGCTCAATCTTTTGAAAAGAACAATAAAATGCCATGCTTTAAAAAAAAAAAAAAAAAAAAAACCTTTCTTTGGTCTTAAACCTTTTTTATTATCTCCTAAATGTTATTGCATTTAGACCAATGTAAGATCGTTAAAAACTGGAAGCTCTTTGAGGGCAATGTGTTTGAGTAGAAGTAGGGTAGTCTTTCTTGAAGAAATTTCTTCCTTCCAGTATCTGCTTGACAGCTGATACGACACATTACAAATACTGAGCCAAAAATAAACATAATAATAACAAAGCATTAAGACTATATTATCTTATTTATTTTTTCTTGCACATATGTATTTTCATCATCGTTGTATATGACACACAAATTTGGAATACACAAACATACACCAGAACGAGAATTCTCAGAATTCTGGTCCACCTGCCAGACATAACTATTACTTAACATTTGGTGGTCGGTACTTTCATGTATGTGAATATGTATGAAAACAAGTTAACACAGTCATCAGTGGATATAGTTCCATTTCATTAATTATTATGTAAATCACAAAAGGTTTAATTGCTGCATGGTTTTCATTATTCAGGATATAAAAATTACTTAATCAGTCTGTACAATTTTTTTTCAAACAATGTTAATATGAGCATTTCCCAGAGTTAAATGTTTGTGTGCATACAGGAGAATTTTACAACATGGAATTATGCAACCATAGTTGCTCTTATAAAGTTCCCTAGTTTAGGGCTGAAGAGAGAGCTCAGTGGGTCAAGTTCTTGCCTTCAAAACATGAACAACTGAGTTGGATCCCAAGGACTCATGTAAAAAGCTCAACGTGGGGGTATTTGCTTACAATCCAGTGTTAGGGAGATGGAGGCAAGAGGTAACCTAATGGGCTAGCTCCAGGAAAATATGAAATCATATCTCAAAAACAAGTAGGTGGGCAGTGTTCCTCAGGATCACACCTAAGCTTGTCCTCTGATCTCCACATGCACACGAGTGCACACTCACTCACACATAGGCATGCACTTACAAACACAAGTACACTCATGCACACCTCCCCCACATATGCATGTTCCTACACACGTCCAAACATGAATATACTCACGTGCACACACACATGCACAAAATAAAGTTCCCTATTTTATATTGCCAACTAATACCCACCTGTAGTGGGTATGTGTATATTCTCAAAGTAGAGACTCAAATAGCAGAACCAATCGAAAATAGATAATTTGATGCTTTTTTCTGACCTCAACACACATTTAAGGTAGAGAGTAATAATCCCACCAACCGGATCACAAAGATTTTTATTAGTTAGGCTCCAATGAAGATATATTTGGCATACTTTATTAACCAAAGGGTTTTTTTTTTCTTTTTAAAGCATTTTTATTTTTAATTGACAGACAGTAGTCATGCATATTTATCAGGTGCAATGTGACATTTCCATACACATATGTAATGTGGAATGATCAGATCAGAGTAATTGGCATATCCATCACTCAAGTCATATTTCTTTGTGTTGGGAACACTTAATGCTCTCCCCACTAGCTATTCTGAAACAGTCAATTAATTGTTGCTGACCATAGTTATTCTGCTGTGCAAGGGTACTAGAAACTACTCCTGCTTCTCCAACTTCACCCCTGTACCCACTAATCATTTGCCTTCTAACTCTCCCACCTGCAGGTCCTTACCAGATTTTGCTAATCACCTTTTCTACTCCTTTAAGGTTAGGTTAACACTTTTTTTTTTTCTTTTCGAGGTAGGGTCTCACACTAGGTCAGGCTGACCTGGAATTCACTATGTAGTCTCAGGGTGGCCTTGAACTCATGGCAATCCTCCTACCTCTGCCTCCTGAGTGCTGGGATTAAAGGTGTACGCTACCACACCCAGCATGAGTTTAACTTTTTAACTTCCAAATATAAGTGAGAATGTGCATCTGTTTTCCCATGTTTGACCATGTCACTTAGCAAAACCAAAACTTTCCTGAACATGTAAATCTAGTCCATGATCTGAGAGAGAAGATGGCATCATGTTAACATCATCTTATAGAGAGAGACATGGAACACGGAGGACTTCAGTGTACAAATTGGTCTAGGGATCAGCTCACAATTGGAAAAGCAAAACTCGATGATTTAGAAGTCCTTCTTTCAAGTTTAATTGACATTTCTGTTTTCACCATGCTATATTAGGAATGACAACAGCTCAAAATTAAGAGCAACTTAAAAATCCAGTTCTAATAATAGACTGTAGATGCTCTAGCAAACTCTTCTCAGGAATTTAGGAGCTTAGGATGAAGGGATACTTCTATGGTTAGATGTACTTCCTACACTGGCGTGAGGGCTTGGGACCACCAGAGTTAGAATCTCCAGATTCCATGTAAACAGCTGGGCCATGCCTACCTGTAACCCTAGGCCCACAGAGAATTGTGAATCGTTGGAGCTCAGTAAGCTCCAGAGTCAGTAAAGGACTGTGACTCAAAACAAAGACCTGGTGGAAGAGCTATGGAGCAAGATACTTGATGTGTCATTCCAGCCACCATAGGCAAGAGTCCTCACTACTACAATCAACTGTATGAGGTGCCACCCCCAACACACACAGAAAAAAGAAAAAAGAAAAAAAAAAGAAGAATTTAGGGTACTGGAGAGATGGCTTAGCAGTTAAGGTGCTTGCCTGCAAAGCCAATGAAGCCAGGTTTGATCCCCCAGTACCCATAAAGCCAGATGCACAAAGTGGCACATGTGTCTGGAGTTCATTTGCAGTGCCTAGAGGCCCTGGTTTGCTCTCTGTCTTTATGTATCTGCCCTTTTCACTCTAAATAAATAAATAAATAAATAAATAAATAAATAAATAAATAAATATTTAAAAAGAAAAGGAATTGAGGAGCTTGGGACTGGGGAGATGTGCCAGCAGTTAAAGGTTTTTGTACTCACAGCCTACACCCACATACAGCTGAATGCAAAGTGTTACATGCATCTGTGACCCCCAAGGAGCCTACAGCAATGTGAAGCAAGCCAGGAGAATTTGAAGATCACAGGCCAGCTGGTCTGATGTTCCATTATAGTCTGGCAGGTCGTTTGCAAGAGACCCTTATCGCAAAGAAGGTGGGGCACAGACACTCCAAAGCTGTCTTCTGACCCACACACACGCATGAATGCACGCCCACACACAGATGCATGCCCACACACACATACTTGCTCAATAAATAAAGAATTTAGGAGCTTCAAATATTTGTTCAAAATGACAGCTGACAGCCAGGCATGGCAGCACACGCCTTTAATCCCAGCACTTGGGAGGCAGAGATAAATGAATCACTGTGAGTTCAAGGCCACCCTAAGACTACATAGTGAATTCCAGGTCAGCCTGGGCTAGAGTGAGATGCTACCTCAAAAAACAAAAAACAACAAAAAAAATTTTTAAAGACATCTGATTGTTTTGCAAATGCAAATAAATAAATACATTTGATACTATAACCCTCTGATCCACCCTCTCACACTCATGGCACACCAGGTTCCTATCCTTCAGTAGTGTTGTCCAGTCACAAAAGACTTAGCAAGGAACACACAGAAGCATTTAAATAGCTTCTTGGTCTAACCAAGAAATGTCTAAGAGGGGCTGGAGAGATGGCTTAGCGGTTAAGGCACCTGCCCCCTAAGACTAAGAATGCCTGATCCATTCTCCTGGTCCCAAGTTTAGCCAGATGCAAAGTGATGCAAGGGCACAATGCCACACTTGCCCACAAGGGGGTGCATGCATCTGGAGTTCATTCACAGTGACTGAGAGGCTGCTGGTTGACCCCCATTCTCTCTCTCTCTCTCTCTCTCTCTCTCTCTCTGAGTCTCTCAAAAGAAAGAAAGAAAGAAAGAGAGAGAGAGAGAGAGAGAGAGAGAGAAAGAAAGAAAGAAAGAAAGGAAGAAGAAGAAGGAAGAAGGAAGAAAAGAAAAGAAAGAAAGAAAGAAAGAAAGAAAGAAAGAAAGAAAGAAAGGGAAGGAAGGAAGGAAGGAAGGAAGGAAGAAGGAAGGAAGGAAGGAAGGAAGGAAGGTCTAAGAGGGTCAGTGGAACACACCTTGGGTGTGCATGGGGGTAGTATGTCCTGAGGCAATCGGATCATGAGGTGTCTGGCATAATGTGTGAACTAGTCACTGGATGGATGCCTCACATGAAGGTATTATTAGGATATGGTAAAATACAAAAATGTGGCACCTAGTTGAAGCACGGACATATACTTGGGGGCTATATCTTGCCCTGGCCCCTTCCTATATTGCCCCCTTTTTTTTCCTTCCCATCTACCAGGAAGTGAAGGGAACAGCTCTCCTCTATGGTGTGCTCATGCCACCCTGATATGACGTTCTGCCCAAGTATATGTGGCCTAGTGAGCATGGGCTGGATTCTCTGAAACCATAAGCTACAAGAAGCCCTTTTCCTCCTGGCTCCTTCACTCAGGTATTTGGTCTCAGCAAAGTGTCTAAGTCATTTATACACAGAAAGTATGTCTGGCCCGAGTGGTCTCTCCAGCCTGCATGGTGGAAGAAGCAGAACTGGAACTCCGGGGATGGTGACACATGAATGAAGGCGGGCACACAGGTAGATCGGCACCACAGTTCAGTGTGTAGAAGACGTACATTTTATTTTCTTGGTGGTGGGTGAAAAGTGAAGTAATGAGAGCTCAGGAAGATGGGGCTGCATGGGAGAGGTTGGTGTGAAGACAAGGGGCAGAAACTCCTGGAACAAGCTGCTGAAGCCAGATTGTCACATAGGATGAAAGCCACCTCCAGTGAGTTAGAACTCTGTCCTTTGCCAAGAGGAAACCAGAGAAAGTTTAAAGGAAAGAGGTGTCAGCATGGGGGTTAGGGTTTGGGGAAGACTGGGCCATGCCAGAGCAAGCTGGGATGGTAGAGAAGGGGGAAAGGCTGTCAAGGGGCTAATTTGGCAAGTGCCAGGCACCAGAGAGAGAAAGGATTACAAAGGAGGGATTCTAAGATGCGAGAAGCTGAGTCTTGGGGGATTCAAGGGGCTCCTTGTTCTTTTGGTCACTCTTTCCTGTGTGACTAATTTGAACCATGTTTAAAATGATGGCTGAAGATGGCATCTCTAGATCTTCCAACTTTTCAACTCCTATTGTTCCCTGACTTTGACACAACACTTACATTTAACAACTATAAAACAAAGTACGCATTTCAGCAACCATTGCTGGAGATGGGTTTTAATAGGACCATAAAATTCCTAAATATTTGCATGGCCATTTTCTCCTTCGTGAGTGCCTGTGTCATATTTAGACTTAGACGTTGTGCATTTTGTTGTTATGATTCACACATTATACTCCTAACTTTAGGGGAAATAATGCTGTTATTGAGTATCCCAGGCTTGAGATGTTAGGATAATTTACAGAGACCATTTCAGTGCTTCTCCAAATGGCTCAGAAGCATTTACAGCAAGAAAGACCGCATCATGCTGAAAAGCATGAATTGTCTACTGTCTTTTTTTTTCTAATGAGAATTTAAGAATGTTTATTAAAAAAGAAATAAATTTTCCATTTCAGCTCATTTGGCTTCGTCTGCTATTAAGTCCTACATATACCCAGGAGTTGCCCTGATGGGCTTAAATATTGTTTCTGTGTTGAGATTGCCTAATGAGGCAATTAGCTAGCCGAGCTCCTCAGATAGCTGGACCAAACACTTTCAGCAGAGGGAAGGGGCCTACTGAGGCAAGAGCACAGAGTGCTTGCCTTCCCTGCCCACTTCTGCTTGACAGCTCATCTCCGTTAGACAAGCCAGTGGTGATTGTGGAAGGCAGTCAAAACCATGCACTCTGCCCAAATGGATGAAGGGAGCACTTGAAGCTGTTGTTTCAGAGCCATGCGAAAGCCACAAAGTGAAGACAGAACACACTCCTTTCTGTCTGAGTTACTGGGTTTGTGCCCTTGCCCTAATCCAAAGCTCTCTAAACCTCCGTCTTTAAGGAACCACCTTTTTTCAATGCTCTCTATTTGATCTGTTTGCTGTCTTTATAAATTAGCCTTCTATAAATTGATTCAAGCTCAGAAACTGATTTTAAAGGGACGCTAATATAACTACCAGAAGTGGAATTCCAGCATCGTAGAACAGAAATAGAAGATAATTATAAAAGGCAGTACTGTGCCAGGCCTAGTGGAGCATCCGTGTAATTCTAGCACTTGGGAAGTTGAGGCTGGAGGTTTGGTTTAAGGACAGTATGGGCTATATAGGGAAATCCTGACTCCAAAAACTGAGAAAAAGGTGTTATGAGTGTTGCAATATTATCTTTTGGCAAAGCCAGAAGTCCAAGCTATTTTCTTTTCCTTTTCTTTTATTAAAATATTTTTTACTTATTTGCAAGGAGAGAGAGAGAGAGAGAAAGGGCATGTCAGGGTCTCTAGCCACTACAAACTCCAGATGAATGTGGCGCTTTGTGCAGCCTCCTTATGTGGGTCCTGGGAATCAAACCTGGGTTATTGGGCATTTCAGGCAAGCACCATAACCAGTGAGCAATCTCCCCAACCCCTAAGCTCTTTTCTTGCATGAGAGACAGGCAAAGGGTAGAGAAGTGTTAAAGTCATAGAAATCCCAGAGAACTTTCCCCTCACCATCATGGTAATAAGCATGAAAGAGAGCTGAAAATAAAGTGTGGCCTTCTGGTACAATTTTCTCTTTATTGTTTTTAAAGATTTTACTTTTATTTATTTATTAGAGACATAGAGAGGGAAAGAGAGGGAGAGTGAAAATGGGCATGCCAGGGCCTCTAGGCACTGCAAACGAACTCCAGATGCATGTGCCCCCTTGTGCATCTGGCTTATGTGGGACCTGGAGAATCGAACCAGGGTTCCTAGGCTTCGCAGGCATGTGCCTTAACCACTAAGCCATCTCTCCAGCCCTTCATTTTTATTTAACAAACACATGGATAGCATTCCGATATGCTTGGCTTGGCCTAAGTAATTCATAAGTACTAATTTCTCTGACTCTCGTGTTGATCCTATGAAGTAATGCTATTATCGTTCCCATTTTGCAGACGAGGTAAAGAAGGCACGGAGTTTAAATCATTTGTCTCAGGGCATGCTGCTGAAAAAGTGGCAGAACCTTAACCCAAACCCATGTATTTCACTGGAGGTTATTTTCTTTTTTCTTTTTTTTAACTTTTTTTTTTTTTTTTTTACTGACAACTGCTATACTTACAGACAGTAAACCATGATATTTCCTTCCCCTCCCCCCACTCTCCTTCAGAACTCCACTCTCCATCATATCCCCTCCCTCTCCATTAGTCTCTCTTTTATTTTGATGTCATCATCTTTTTCTCCTACTATGAGGGTCTTGGGAAGGTATTGCTAGGCACTGCACGGTCATGGATATCAAGGCCAATTTCTGTCTGGACAGTTGCATTGTAAGGAGTCGTATCCTTCCTTTGACTCTTACATTCTTTCTGCCCCCTCTTCCATAATGGACCCTGAGCCTTGGAGGGTGTGATAGAGATATTTCAGTGCTGGGCACTCCTCCGTCCCTTCTTCTTAGCACTATGTTGCCTTTTGGGTCATCCCAGTGGTCATCGCCATCTGAAAAGAGAAGCTTCTCTAACCAGAAGTGAGAGTAGCATTAATATGTGAATATGAACATTAAGTGTAGTGCTTTCAGGGCAGCTTGGTGGGAATAATATATACATTTAGCCAGACAAGAGCAGGCTTTATACCCCTAAGGCTCATGACCTCCCCTGCCATAGACTTTTGCTTAGGTTTTTCAGTACCAGGCATGTATTCCCTCCCATAGAGAGGGCCTTCAGTCCAATTAGGGAGCAGTTGGTTTCCCCAAGAGCAGAAATGCTATTGCTCCCATTCGGTCATTGGGCCTGTCTGGACAAACTTGAGGTTTCCAGTGTCCACTGTTTTCACCGCTAATGACTTCTGTCTTCCATAGGGCTGCACGCAGTGCCGCTTTTTCCAGCTTTCAGTCGGCTGGTCTACAGGGAGAAGGTTTTCTGCTCAGCACCAGCTTGATTTGTCAGTGACCTTGCCGCTCAGGCAAGTAGGGTAGGTCTTCAGCAATAGGGTCTTACCATCTGTTTCTCAAGGGAAACCAAGGGCCTTGGCAATAGCCTTTAACATTTTGGAGGCTACAGGGACCTCCCTGGCCAACAACTTACTGGAAGCTTTCCCATCCCAAGCACTAAAAATTTTCTAGTAACAGTCTATAGTTTCTGGATGTGCCATTATTCAAAAAAGTAGGTTTACATAAGTCTTATTCAGAATATCTTGAATTTTGATTGACCCTTCCCCCTTTTACATATTCTCTTCCCCTGGCCTCGCTTAGGCCTTTCCCCTGCCTATAATCTGTCCATTTCATCTATACAATACCATTCCCTTAAGTCCTTCCCTCTCCTGTCTCACTTATAAGCTTTTTCTAGCTTATTGGCCTCTGCTACCAATTTTTGGTTCCAGCTCACATATAAGTCCATACATTTGTAACTAGGATCCACATATGAGAGAGAACATGTGATGTTTGGCTTTCTGAGCCTGGGTTACCTCACTTAGTATAATCCTTTCCAGATCCCTCCATTTCCCAGAAAATTTCATAATTTCATTTTTCTTTACTGCTGACTAGAACTCCATTATGTAAATATACCACATCTTTATTATCCATTCATTTGTGGAGCGATATCTAGGCTGGTTCCATTTCCTAGCTATTGTGAATAGAGCAGCAATAAACATGGTTGTACAGGTTATTTTATTTTATTAATACCACTCACTCCACATTGCATCTGAGAGAGGAGCCTTCCCTACTCCTGGAGAAGCCATGTTCACACATGACTTGAGGTCATTAACATGTGGCATTAAGAACATAGGTCACACCTAGGAAAAATGTCTCTCAGGCCCCTCTGGGGTTGGTTTTAGAACTTCTTTGAAGAGCCATTTGCTCTTTGAAATTGACTGTATTGCAAGCACCTTTATGTCATTTTCCATAGGACAAAACTGACTTAAAGTCATCTCTAGATACTGAAGACAATATAAATGATGTGCAAATAATTATTATATTGTATTATTCATAGAAAGGCTGATTTTTCTCACCATTATATAATCCCTGAGATTTGAGAGCAACCTGAATCCAAGGCCTGCTTATCTGTGCGACAGACATGAGTGGACAGCAATCAATTGTGACTTTGTCTATGAAAAATTAAAGGTGGCATTGATGCACTGTTTTCAAATTGTGGTTGTAGGACTGGAGAGTTTTCTGAGTGGTTAAAGGTGCTTTCTTGCGAAACCTGCTGGCCCAGGCTTCAATTCCCCAGTACCCATGGAAATTCAGATGAACAAATTGGCACATGAGTCTGGAGTTTGTTTGTAGGGGCAAGAGACCCTGATGTCATTCTCCCTCTCTCTCTCTCGCATATACAGGCAAATAAATTAAAATTGTTTAAAGAAAAACTAGCCAAGGCTTAGGAAAGGAAGTAGTTAAGATGTGGCTGTGCAACCATGAGAGCCAGAGTTTGAATCCCCAGCTCCCACATAGATTCCAGATATGCCAGCACATGCCTATATGCCTTGAGGCAGGGAGACAAGAAGGGAAGATGTCCAGGACTTGATGGATAGTAAGTCCAGCGAATCAGTGTAAGGGTTCAGTAAGAGGCACTGTCCAGCCAGATCAGTGAGTGAGGATTCAGCAAGACACCATCTGAAAAAAAATAGGGCGGAGTGTCAAGTAAGCACATCTAACATCAACCTTGTTGTGCACACATACAAATGAATATCTATGGACACCCATGTACCCATACATATGAACATGCATATACCCGTGCATGCACACCATACACACACACACACACACACACACACACACACACACACACAAACTATGATTAAAAATATGTTGCAAACCACAAACGTGAAGTACCGTATGACTAACTGTAAGCACGGTGTTGTGCAGCAGATCTCTTACATGGCTGAAATTCTCTGCCCAGTGAATAAATAGTAAATGTCTCTGTCTGCCCCAGCTCCTGGCAAATGCCATTCAACTCTTTGTTTCTATGAATTTCACTACTTTAAATCTCCACATGGGTGTAAGCATGCCCTACTTGTCCCCTTGTGACCAGCTTGTCTCACTTAAGACAGCATTAACAAGTCATTCATGTGACAGGAACTTCTTTTGAAAGGTGTGTGTGTGTGTGTGTGTGTGTGTGTGTGTGTATGTGTGTGTTTAATATTTTTGTTTTTTATTCATTCTTCCATGAACATTTAGGTTATTTTCATTGCAACTACTATGAAAAATGCTGCAATCAGTGAACATGAGAGTGCAAACTTCTTGACTTTGTTTTTTTTTTTTTTTTTTCTGATAAATACCCCAAAGTGAGACAGCTTGATGGTCTAGCAGGCCTGTGTATAATTTTTTTGAGGGACTTCCATATTGCCATCATTAACAGCCATGTTATTTTACCTGCCCATCAACAGTGGATGCTCCACAGCCTACCCAGTATTTGCCCCCCCCTTTTTTTTCTTTTTATTTGTAACATCTCACTGTGGATTCAAATTGCATGTCCCTCATCATTAGTAATTTGGAGCACCTTTCCCTATATCTGTTGGTCACTTGTCTATTGTCCTTAGAAAAATATCTATTCGGCTCCTTTGCCTGTTTTCATTGGGTTCTTTGTTTTGTGGTTATGCACCTACAAGGGTTCCTTATATATTCTGATGTCAACTTTCTGTCAGAGTTTGGGTTGCCTGGCGCTCACTTTCTCTGATTTCAAAGGCTGCCTCTGAGGTCTCTTGACTGTTCCCTTTGCTGTGCAGACGCTGTTAGGCGGTGGAACCCTGCTTGCCTGTTTTTCCTTTTGCTGCCTGCGCTTCCGGTGTCGGGAAGATTGTATTCTACAAGTCTCTTGGTTTCAGATTTGGTCTTTCATCTATTTTGGGTTGATTTTCATGTATGGTATAGGGATCCAATTTTATTCTATGGTACGTGGATATCCAGTTTTCCCAGGCCTGCAGCAAATTCTTACTTTCCATGATTGCATTTTAAATACAAGTTTGGTTTGTTCATGCTAGGAGTATGACTTTGTTACTTTCAACCCAGTTTCTAGTTCTCTGCCTTCTTCCAGGGCCTCAGTGCAGTCAGCCCACATGATCTCCTTCAAACAACCACTTCCTGGCAACTACACTACTATAGGATAGCAAGATGGTACTGACCCGCCTCCCTCTACTGATCCACTCCCTGTATGGTCTACACAGGGAAGCACAATGATCACCCACTCATGGGACCCCATAGACTCCCTGAAAACTCACTAATTACAACTCCCCATGGACACTCCATGGAGATACCACCTTGGACCTCAATAAAGATCTCCCTCTCTTTTTCTCCCCAGTCACTTATTGATCACACATAGCCTTCTGGCCATGGTTCCCTAAAACCCATTTTGCAGACGAGGTAAAGAAGGCACGGAGTTTAAATCATTTGTCTCAGGGCATGCTGCTGAAAAAGTGGCAGAACCTTAACCCAAACCCATGTATTTCACTGGAGGTTATTTTCTTTTTTCTTTTTAATTTTTTTTTTTTTTTTTTACTGACAACTGCTATACTTACAGACAGTAAACCATGATATTTCCTTCCCCTCCCCCCACTCTCCTTCAGAACTCCACTCTCCGTCATATCCCCTCCCTCTCCACTAGTCTCTCTTTTATTTTGATGTCATCATCTTTTTCTCCTACTATGAGGGTCTTGTGAAGGTATTGCTAGGCACTGCACGGTCATGGATATCAAGGCCAATTTCTGTCTGGACAGTTGCATTGTAAGGAGTCGTATCCTTCCTTTGACTCTTACATTCTTTCTGCCCCCTCTTCCATAATGGACCCTGAGCCTTGGAGGGTGTGATAGAGATATTTCAGTGCTGGGCACTCCTCCGTCCCTTCTTCTTAGCACTATGTTGCCTTTTGGGTCATCCCAGTGGTCATCGCCATCTGAAAAGAGAAGCTTCTCTAACCAGAAGTGAGAGTAGCATTAATATGTGAATATGAACATTAAGTGTAGTGCTTTCAGGGCAGCTTGGTGGGAATAATATATACATTTAGCCAGACAAGAGCAGGCTTTATACCCCTAAGGCTCATGACCTCCCCTGCCATAGACTTTTGCTTAGGTTTTTCAGTACCAGGCATGTATTCCCTCCCATAGAGAGGGCCTTCAGTCCAATTTGGGAGCAGTTGGTTTCCCCAAGAGCAGAAATGACACTATTGCTCCCATTCGGTCATTGGGCCTGTCTGGACAAACTTGAGGTTTCCAGTGTCCACAGTTTTCACCGCTAATGACTTCTGTCTTCCATAGGGCTGCACGCAGTGCCGCTTTTTCCAGCTTTCAGTTGGCTGGTCTACAGGGAGAAGGTTTTCTGCTCAGCACCAGCTTGATTTGTCAGTGTCCTTGCCGCTCAGGCAAGTAGGGTAGGTCTTCAGCAATAGGGTCTTACCATCTGTTTCTCAAGGGAAACCAAGGGCCTTGGCAATAGCCTTTAACGTTTTGGAGGCTACAGGGACCTCCCTGGCCAACAACTTACTGGAAGCTTTCCCATCCCAAGCACTAAAAATTTTCTAGTAACAGTCTATAGTTTCTGGATGTGCCATTATTCAAAAAAGTAGGTTTACATAAGTCTTATTCAGAATATCTTGAATTTTGATTGACCCTTCCCCCTTTTACATATTCTCTTCCCCTGGCCTCGCTTATGCCTTTCCCCTGCCTATAATCTGTCCTTCTATTTTATCTATACAATACCATTCCCTTAAGTCCTTCCCTCTCCTGTCTCACTTATAAGCTTTTTCTAGCTTATTGGCCTCTGCTACCAATTTTTGGTTCCAGCTCACATATAAGGCCATACATTTGTAACTAGGATCCACATATGAGAGAGAACATGTGATGTTTGGCTTTCTGAGCCTGGGTTACCTCACTTAGTATAATCCTTTCCAGATACCTCCATTTCCCAGAAAATTTCATAATTTCATTTTTCTTTACTGCTGACTAGAACTCCATTATGTAAATATACCACATCTTTATTATCCATTCATTTGTGGAGCGATATCTAGGCTGGTTCCATTTCCTAGCTATTGTGAATAGAGCAGCAATAAACATGGTTGTACAGGTTATTTTATTTTATTAATACCGCTCACTCCACATTGCATCTGAGAAAGGAGCCTTCCCTACTCCTGGAGAAGCCATGTTCACACATGACTTGAGGTCATTAACATGTGGCATTAAGAACATAGGTCACACCTAGGAAAAATGTCTCTCAGGCCCCTCTGGGGTTGGTTTTAGAACTTCTTTGAAGAGCCATTTGCTCTTTGAAATTGACTGTATTGCAAGCACCTTTATGTCATTTGCCATATGACAAAACTGACTTAAAGTCATCTCTAGATACTGAAGGCAATATAAATGATGTGCAAATAATTATTATATTGTATTATTCATAGAAAGGCTGATTTTTCTCACCATTATATAATCCCTGAGATTTGAGAGCAACCTGAATCCAAGGCCTGCTTATCTGTGCGACAGACATGAGTGGACAGCAATCAATTGTGACTTTGTCTATGAAAAATTAAAGGTGGCATTGATGCACTGTTTTCAAACTGTGGTTGTAGGGCTGGAGAGTTTGCTGAGTGGTTAAAGGTCCTTTCTTGCAAAACCTGCTGGCCCAGGCTTCAATTCCCCAGTACCCATGGAAATTCATATGAACAAATTGGCACATGAGTCTGGAGTTTGTTTGTAGGGGCAAGAGACCCTGATGTCATTCTCCCTCTCTCTCTCTCGCATATACAGGCAAATAAATTAAAATTTTTTTAAGAAAAACTAGCCAAGGCTTAGGAAAGGAAGTAGTTAAAATGCTGGCTGTGCAACCATGAGAGCCAGAGTTTGAATCCCCAGCACCCACATAGATTCCAGATATGCCAGCACATGCCTATATGCCTTGAGGCAGGGAGACAAGAAGGGAAGATGTCCAGGACTTGATGGATAGTAAGTCCAGCGAATCAGTGTAAGGGTTCAGTAAGAGGCACTGTCCAGCCAGATCAGTGAGTGAGGATTCAGCAAGACACCATCTGAAAAAAAATAGGGCGGAGTGTCAAGTAAGCACATCTAACATCAACCTTGTTGTGCACACATACAAATGAATATCTATGGACACCCATGTACCCATACATATGAACATGCATATACCCGTGCATGCACACCATACACACACACACACACACACACACACACACAAACTATGATTAAAAATATGTTGCAAACCACAAACGTGAAGTACCGTATGACTAACCGTAAGCACGGTGTTGTGCAGCAGATCTCTTACACGGCTGAAATTCTCTGCCCATTGAATAAATAGTAAATGTCTCTGTCTGCCCCAGCTCCTGGCAAATGCCATTCAACTCTTTGTTTCTATGAATTTCACTACTTTAAATCTCCACATGGGTGTAACCATGCCCTACTTGTCCCCTTGTGACCAGCTTGTCTCACTTAAGACAGCATCAACAAGTCATTCATGTGACAGGAACTTCTTTTGAAAGGTGTATGTGTGTGTGTGTATGTGTGTGTTTAATATTTTTGTTTTTTATTCATTCTTCCATGAACATTTAGGTTATTTTCATTGCAACTACTGTGAAAAATGCTGCAATCAGTGAACATGAGAGTGCAAACTTCTTGACTTTGTTTTATTTTTTTTTCTGATAAATACCCCAAAGTGAGACAGCTTGATGATCTAGCAGGCCTGCACATAATTTTTTTTTGAGGGACTTCCATATTGCCATCATTAACAGCCATGTTATTTTACATGCCCATCAATAGTGGATGCTCCACAACCTATCCAGTATTTGCCTTTTTTTTTCTTTTTATTTGTAACATCTCACTGTGGATTCAAATTGCATGTCCCTCATCATTAGTAATTTGGAGCACCTTTCCCTATATCTGTTGGTCACTTGTCTATTGTCCTTAGAAAAATATCTATTCGGCTCCTTTGCCTGTTTTCATTGGGTTCTTTGTTTTGTGGTTATGCACCTACAAGGGCTCCTTATATATTCTGATGTCAACTTTCTGTCAGAGTTTGGGTTGCCTGGCGCTCACTTTCTCTGATTTCAAAGGCTGCCTCTACGGTCTCTTGACTGTTCCCTTTGCTGTGCAGACGCTGTTAGGCGGTGGAACCCTGCTTGCCTGTTTTTCCTTTTGCTGCTTGCGCTTCCGGTGTCGGGAAGATTGTATTCTACAAGTCTCTTGGTTTCAGACTTTGGTCTTTCATCTATTTTGGGTTGATTTTCATGTATAGTATAGGGATCCAATTTTATTCTATGGTACGTGGATATCCAGTTTTCCCAGGCCTGCAGCAAATTCTTACTTTCCATGATTGCATTTTAAATACAAGTTTGGTTTGTTCATGCTAGGAGTACGACTTTGTTACTTTCAACCCAGTTTCTAGTTCTCTGCCTTCTTCCAGGGCCTCAGTGCAGTCAGCCCACATGATCTCCTTCAAACAACCACTTCCTGGCAACTACACTACTATAGGATAGCAAGATGGTACTGACCCGCCTCCCTCTACTGATCCACTCCCTGTATGGTCTACACAGGGAAGCACAATGATCACCCACTCATGGGACCCCATAGACTCCCTGAAAACTCACTAATTACAACTCCCCATGGACACTCCATGGAGATACCACCTTGGACCTCAATAAAGATCTCCCTCTCTCTTTTTTTCCCCAGTCACTTATTGATCACACATAGCCTTCTGGCCATGGTTCCCTAAAACAGGTTTCAGTTGTAATATTTCCTCCTTCAGTCCTAATTTTTATTACTTGACTCTTCTCTCTCTTTTCTTGCTTAATACAGTGAAAGTTTGTCAAGTTATATTTTTTTAAATATTTTATTTATTTATTTGAGAGAGAGAAAAATAGAGATAGAGAGAGAATGAGTGTGTCAGGGCCTCCAGCCACTGCAAACAAACTCCAGACTCATGCGCCACTTTGTGCATCTGGCTTACGTGGGACCTGGAGAATTGAACCGGGGTCTTTAGGCTTTGCAGGCAAATGCTTTAACTGCTAAGCCATCTCTCCAGCCTGCAATTTATGTTTCCACAAACTCAATTATTAATGTTACTGATTTTTCTTGTCTCTATTGCATCTATCGAGCCTGTAATCTGATTATTCCCTTCCTTCTGTTAGAACTGGAACATAGTGTATTCTTTCTCTTGTTCCCTGAGTTGTAATTTAAGATTGCTTGAGATATTTTACTTTTTAAAAAATATATTTTATTTATTTATTTATTTGAGGGACAGGGTAGGATAGGTATGCCAGGGCCTCCAGCCACTGCAAATGAACTCCAGACACATGTGCCCCCTTGTGCATCTGGCTTACGTGGGTCCTGGAGACTTGAACTGGGATCCTTTGGCTTTGCAGGCAAACACCTTAACCACTAAGACAGCTCTCCAGCCCATGTTTTACTTTTTTATATGTGGATTTTATTATAAGCATCCTTGTTATTACTGCTTTGGTTGTCTCCTGTAAGTTTTGGTATATTTTGTCTCTATTTTCATTTCTCTCCATATATTTTCAATTTTCTCTTTTGATTACTTTCACACATTGCTTGTTCAAGAAAGCATTCTTTACTTCCACACATTTATGTATTTCCTACTTTTCCACCTGACATTATTTTTTTTAATTTTATACATTGTGGTCAGTAGGTATATTTGGCATAATTTTAGTCATCTTAAATTTGCTAAAAGTGTTTTGGTGACCTGGCAGATAAATGTCATGAATATCCTTAAGAAAATATATATTTTCAATGGTACTGCTGTTGGATGGGATGTTTTGTACATATCTTTTTGTTGCATTGGTCTTTACTGTTTTTTAAGGGTTCCTATCCTTGTTAATTTTCTAGTACATGAAGTGGGAATTTGGAGTTCACTATAATTAGATTTTGCTCATTTCTCCTTTCACTTATATTACTGCATGCTTCACGTATTTGGGTACTCTAGTGTCGAAAAAACAAACTATATCTATCTATATACATACATGCATGCATACTCTTCCTGGTGAATTTACCTGGCTTATTATTCTATTCTTTTCTTTCTGGCTTATTATACTATTCTTTTGTTTCTTTTGACAGGATTATTTTTTCTGCTATCAGTATGTCCACCTCTACTCCATTTTTGCTCCTTTCCATGAATTTTTTTTCCTTCTTTCACGTTCAACCTGTATGTTTCCTTAAATCTAAAGTGAGCCAGATGCACAAGAGGGGCGCACACATCTGGAGTTCGTTTGCAGTGGCTAGAGGCCCTGGCATGCCCATTCTCACTCTCCATTCTCTCTTTCCCTCTCTCTGTCTCTAATAAAATAAATAAAAACAAAATCTTTTAAAAAAAAAAAGAGGAACTTAGGCTTCATTTGGCTATTCTTTTAATATTTTCTTTCTTTATTTGAGAGAAAGATAGGAGAGAGAGAGAGAAAAGAGGGAGAGAGAATGGGCATGCCAGGGTCTCTATCCAGTACAAACGAACACCAGACACAACCACCACTGCTTGCATCAAACTTATGTGGGTACTGGGGAATCAAACACCGATCCTTGGGCTTCTCAGATGATTGGCTTGTGTTTTGAGCACAAACTTGATGCAGCCAGCTTCTCAGAAAGAAAGGGGTGGTTCTTGATTCTGTATCAAAGACTCAACTCAAATGTCCCCTCTTCATTGAAACCTTTCAGTCTTCCCTATCTGTCAGTCACTCTGTCCTTGAAATCCCTAGAGTGTCTGAGTTCAGGTTTAAATAGGCAAACCAACTGCAAGCTGTGTGACTAAACTATGAATTCAAGGCAAGGACGTCCCGGGGGTCTACCCTGTTTATATTTAAAGCAAATCAGAGTGTGGCATACCAGTACTGTTATGCTTATTCTATTTGCTGATTCTGTAACTGAATAAAATAGAATGAGGAGTTTATAAAGAAAAGTATATTTTAACTCATGGATATGGAGGCTGGGAAGGCCAAAAATATGGCACCTTGTAATATACTGAAAGGGAAAAGGTGAGAACAAAAAACAGGAAGAAGTAAAAGGGGGCAGTTACAAAAAAAGGGTCATCTTGCAACAAATAGCCCACGCCCTAGTGTAAATTTACTCCATTCATGGTGTCACCCACTCACCATGCCACGTCCCAACAATATATTCATTTTGGGCCTCTAACACATGAATTTAAGTATCTGATCCAAACAATAGCACACAGAAAGTGACCTATTTAATGATCGGAAGAGCATGACATTATAAAGACTCTGGGGCACAAGCCTCTTTCTTTGCATGCATAATGAGGAAGGGGGGAAACTCATGCACCTATTCGAGAAGGTGGTACAATTTTCAGGAGTAAACTGAGCATTCATCAAACGGAGAGTCAAAATGTAAAAAGGGAACCAAGGGGTCTTTGATACGCTGTTACTGGCCACTTCAGCAAGCAAGCAAAAGACAGCCTTCCGATTTGCTGTCCTCTGACGCCTCCTTCCCTCACCACAACCACCCCTGTGTCCTTGTGAGAATATCCTACTTTTGCCTTGACCCCTGAATAGTTGAGCACATAGAGCAGCAAAACAACAGACGAGGCGTCACCAGCACACTAGGCTGAATTCAAGCCCAGCTGATTGTGTTTCTGTCATCAGCAAGCCGTCTGCCTTCAGCAGGGTGGCCAAAATGCCTTCATTTCCTATTGCGTCACTAAGACATTGTTGAAATCAAGCAGTTCACTATATGAAAGTTTCTTTCTTTCTTTCTTTCTTTTTATTTTTTCCACTAGGAACATGCTATCCAGCTAACATCAAATTTACGGCTTTGCAGAAGTCCCTGAGAACATGTGAAGTGAAAAAGCGTACCCACGTTGTCAACAAATTCTAAGAATAACGTTCCTGTCTATCCATCTGTCCAAGGAAGTTTACATGCCATCAACATATGGATGAACACAGTAACTCACTCTTATGGCAAAAAGAATGTGTTTTTTTAAAGTCGGGAGAAAACACTGTAAATTCAAAAACCTACTAAAAAGGTAGGATATAAACTCCCTGCCACATAATTTTGCACCCTATTCCTCACACATGAAATACATTTGGAAAAGCCCAGTGTGAACATGTCCATTCTCAGGCAGAAAATCTTGGGCTAATAAAAGAGCAAATCTTACCAATGAATTAATCTTAATGGAAGGAAGGTGATACATATGTGCTTATACACATCACTTTGTGCCTGGTTTTCAAAAAGAATCTTTTTTGTTTTTTTTTTTTTTCTCTTTTAGTTTTTTCTAGGTAGTGTCTTGCTCTCTGGCCCAAGTGGACCTGGAATTCACTATGTAGTCTCAAGGTGGTCTCACACTCACAGTTGTCCACCTACCTCTGCTTCCCAAGTCCTGGGATTAAAGGCGTGAGCCACCATGCTTGACTCAAAAAGAATCACTTAAAAAAAAAAACAAAAACATTTTACCTAGTACTCTAGCCTTTAGATAGTATATGAACACAATAAATTACAACTGAAAAGAATGTTCTAATATCTTTTCTAATTGAGCGTTCTTAAGTAACACTTATCTCTAAAAATTTTGAATCTAATTCTCTCACCGATTTCCATGATAATAATTTTCAGTGTCTGCACACCTGCAAAACTGAACTTACGAAATGTTCTCATAACTCAAAGATTATCAAATACCTTAGAAATTAACCCTGCTTTCTCTATATATTTTAATTCCTATGTTCATCCTAACTCAGAGGCACCGAAAAAAAAAAAGAATGCTTGCCCACTAAATACCATTAGTGGTTAATAACAACACGTCTATTCAGTGTTTGCCGGGGCTCGACACTCTGAAAGTGTAGCAATTATATTTGACCTCACCTCAGAGGAGAAATGAAAGGAGATAGACTTCTTACTGAAGTTAGCATCTTCAGATTCCTGGGCAGATTCTGGGATGCCATGAGTGACAGCCGTCGCTCAAACATGGAATCCCAGTGTTTCCTGTTCCTATATTGCCTGCAGAGTTAACAGCTGTTTAGTGACACTCTCTAAAACCCTAAGACTAAGAGTCCACTTCACTTACAAGGCACTTATGCGCCATCATCATGTTAGGTGTCTCTGCCTCGAAGCACAGCAGTAAAACAATTAAACTTGCCTGAGCTGGCTGAAGCCATCCCCATGTGGATGTGGGCCTACGGTGAGACCTTGCTCTGAGTTCATTGTATACCACTTGCATTTTCACTATAACCACTGTTGATTCTTTGTGTATCTCTAATTTCGTTCCATAACATCAATAATAGAGAATATTGTGGGAAGAAAGGTCTCTTCTAGACAGGGGGCCTGACTCTTCCCTGTGATTTGCCAGGCAATTGGAGATTTTGTGAACAATGTCTTACAGCAAAAGGTGAGAGATGCAGGAGCAATGGCTTTAAAAAAATGGAGAGCCACAGGAAGCCCTCTCTGCCCAATTACGAGGTGATCCCAGTTCGTTTTTATAGTTTGTTTCTCTCTCTCTTTTTTTTTTTATCACATGTTTCCCAACACACACTCGATGTCCTGTGGGGCTGCTTTTGTAAAAAGCCACAGCTTCTGATTTAAGGAGCTTCAGAAATAGCTCTCCGTTTCTTCAGTCTGAAAGAGACCAGTCTAGTAACAGGACATTTATTCTCTTTGTCAAACAGAAGGATGTCAGAGGCAAAGTTCACGGCAAAATTAGGCTGATTTGTTTTGTGCTTTTGTGATTCTGGCTGGAGAGGTAAACAGGAAAACAAACAAACAGACAAACAAACAAGCTCACTGTGGTTTGTTTAATAAGCACAACCTGCTATTAAAATGATTTTCGTGCTCCAAAACTGACCCTGGCAGGAAAAAAAATAATCAATTATACAAGCTTTAGGAGAGGAAAGTTAAAAAAAAAAAAAAAGAAAAAAGAAAAAGAAAAGAAAAGAAAAGAAAAAAAAAAAAAAAAGCACACAATCCAGGCATCACATCTAGAGAAAAAGACGATCCCATCGGCTTGATAAGGATGACCAGTGGTTCGCAGGGATTCTCTGTGTTCGCTGCGACAGACCCCAAGCAGGAACCTACGTTAGCTAAGTGCTAAGGGACATGTCTATATCACACTTTTCAAGGCTCACAGAACATGGCAGGAGAGGGGTTGGAAAGAATGTGAGAGCCAGAGGATGGGGCGGAGTGCTGTGGAATGCTGTCTTCCAGAGTGACGAGGCCATGACATTCCAGACCTCAGTGACTGTTCTTCACTGCGCAAGACCTGCACAATTTGGGGCCCATCAACATGGACGATGGAGGAGGGTGAAAAAAAGAAAAAACATCAAAATAAAAGAGGGACCAGTTGGAAAGAAGGCATTCAGTGGAAGAGAGGTTAACAGAAGGCAACGAGAGAGGATTATGAACAAAATGCATCATATACATGGAGAAAACTTGTTAAAATGTTTTTAGAACTTCACAGTGAAGGCGGCTTGGGCTGACAATGATCAGAGTACGGTCCCATCTTGGAAGTCTTCTAGGAATGCCCAGGTGGGATTCTCCAGAGAGTAGAGTCACGGAGCTCTGAGGCTCATGTGACATCCTACAGCGCTAACTGCCTTGAACTTTGACAGGTGATACTGACATCATTCCAGCCTGACACTTTTCTCATCATGGTGTTCCAACCTCTCCCCTTGGTCCTGAACTCCCACCTCCAGCTTTTCTTGGTGAATGTATGTCGGGTCCAATGTGAATAGTGGACCTAGCTTCAATCCCCAGGAAAACTGTGATAAGATTTTGCTTTTTCGTCCAGGCTTGCCACCGTCAGAAAGTTTCCCCACAGTTTATGGGATGGAAGTTCCAAACCACTTGTGGAAACTCACTGGGAAACATCAGTCCCATTTGAAGGTAGAATATACTAGTCTGTATTTACCTGTAGGTTAGAACTCTGAGGTTTAGCTTGTGTCTTTGTTTTTATGTCCTCTGTCCTAGTAGCAGGGAATGGTAAAGTGTTTACTTTCATTGTGTGTGTATGCATGTGCATATGTGTATTCACAATGGGCATGTGTGTGCATACGGATGGAGCCTGGAGGTAGATGTCAGGTGTCTTCCTCTGTCACTCTCTACTTTATTTATTGAGATTTGGTGAGGGTGTCTGAGCCCAGACCTCACCTATTTAAGCTAATCCAGCTAGCCAGCTTGCCCTGGGGACCTGCCTGTCTCTACCTCCCGTGTACTGGGATTACAGGCACAAGCCACCATACCTGGCATTTCAGTGGGCACTTGGAATCAGAAATCAAGTCTTCAGGGCTGGAGAGATGGCTTAGCCGTTAAGGCGCCTGCCTGCTAAGCCTAAAAACCTGGTTCCAATCTCCAGGTCCCACGTTCAGCCAGATGCAAAGTGATGCAAGGGCGCAACACTTGCACACTTGCACACATGGGGGCACATGCATCTGGATTTTGTTCACAGCAGCTGAGAGACTGCTGGCATTCTTTATCTGTCTCCCTCTCCCTCTCTGTCTGTCTCTCTCTGAGTCTTTCGCCAAAAATAAAAAATAAAAATAAAATAATTATAAAAAAAGAAATCAAGTCTTCATGTTTGTGTGGCAAGTGCTTTACCAACTGAGCTCTCACCAGCCCTCTGAATTTTCTTGGTTAGGTCCCTGTGACACTATTAGTCATGTGACACCATCATCATTTTTGGACACCTATTCCTTTTTAAAACTATAAATATTTAATTGTTAAGGAATCTTGAAAGAAATGCTTCTCTCTCTGTGTGTGTGTGTGTCTGTCTGTCTGTCTGTCTGTCTGTCTGTCTCTCTCTCTCTCTCTCTCTCTCCAAAGGCTTTTCAGGAATGAAACACTTCCTGGAAGTCTGATGCTTACCTTCCTGTTTCCCAAGAATCCTGACTTTGAGCATCCCGCAGGCACATTGCAATTCAATCCTACTCATTCTTCCTGGCACAGTCTCTTCTTTCCTCAGTGAACTTCTGCTATTCAGCAGATCCCAGCGCAGAAGTCATTTCCTCATGTAAGCACTGTCTGATGGCTTTGCTCACACGTGGTTACTGCTGCCATTCCTCTCCTTGCCACCACTGATCGCAGGCATAATTTTACAGTATTTGCATCCTTCATCCTCTGCCCCACTGTCTTAAACAACAGAGACTAGAGTTTAAGGAATGCCTGTGTGGTATATATTTGGCTAATTTTTCAGTCAATGGTATTCAGCATTCCTTCATTTGATCATATGGAGTGCCCAACTCAATAAATCCACAGATAACTTAAGGATCACATTTTAACTAAGGGTTAGTCCTCTCATTGCATTATCTGTCATCACTATACCCCTTTAAAAAGGACCAAAGGGGAGCTGGCAGGATGGCTTAGCAGTCAAGGCATTTGCCTGCAAAACCAAAGGACCCAGGTTCAATTCCCCAGGACCCACATAAGCCAGATGCACAAGAGGCACATGCATCTGGAGTTCGTTTGCAGTGGCTGGAGGTTCTGGAGTGCCCATTCTTTCTGTCTGTCTCTCTTCTCTCTCTTTCTACTTGCAAATAAATAAATAAATAAATAAATAAATAAATAAATAAATAAATTTTTAAAAAGGACCAAAAGAGCTCACCTGGTTCCTCTCTCTTTTTTCTTCTGTTCTTAATTCACTGGGTCTGTTCTCTTGATGAATTTTGAAATGTTCATCTAGAAGAAAGAAAGGATGCTCTGAACAGATAGGTGAAGGAGGAGCCTAAAAAGCATTGTCATCAAAGATTGCTCCTAAAATGTTACTTATTTCATTTAAAATAGTTATTTATTTATTTTCAAGGAGGGAGGGAGAGAGAGAGATAAATTGAGAGAGAGAACGGGCATATCAGGGCCGCCAGCCACTACAAGTGTATAATAGATGCGCACACAACTTTGTGTACTTGGCTTTATATGGGTCCTGGGGAATCAACCCTGGGTCCTTTGGCTTTGCAGGCAAGCGCCTTAACCCCTAAGCCATCTCTCCAGCCCCTGATCCTACAATTTTAAACCATGACTTTTGACAGCATTCAGAAGGAAATGTTGTACTTTTCTACCTCCAGCTATACTCTTCAGGTCAGTACATGAGTAACCTGTGGCTGTCTCACATTGTCAAGTGCTTTAGGCAAATTTTTTTTTCCAAGATAAAAAATTTAGTATTCAAAATACTGAAGAATTCTCAAATAGTGTGTCATGGCATGGCCTTTTAAAGCTCTCACTTTTTCTCTTCCAGCTGGATGAATCCATTTCCTTCCACCATAGATCCATTTTTAGATATCTCAGGCCCATCGTCTACTCACCCGGAGGCCAACAAATTGCTTTCCCGAGTGTGATCCTTGTTATGAAGCTGGAGACTGATGCAGAAGCATTAGTCCGCCGA
Organism: Orientallactaga sibirica; assembly: GCA_036365145.1. Classification (NCBI taxonomy): domain Eukaryota; kingdom Metazoa; phylum Chordata; class Mammalia; order Rodentia; family Dipodidae; genus Orientallactaga; species Orientallactaga sibirica. Next base: position 5,681,971 of record JAEOAD010000049.1, read on the forward strand.
TGAGAGGGCCAGTATCCCATAGATCACTCCGGTGGTCTGTGTGGAACTTGTTCGGCTTCTCAAGGAGCCAAGATACTCACAGACCTGTTCAGAGGTTCGGAGTTGTAAACCGCAAAGTACTACAGAGCCTGGCCAGAGCTCCATGATGCAAGAGGTTTTCCATGAGAAGCAAACCCATTCCATTTGTGGCTTTTGTGAGTTTTGCACTATCAAGAAATGTATCTTTGAAAATCCTTTTCTGCAAAGCTAGCAAAAGCCACAAATTCGATACCTTTGGTTTATATGCAACATGTGACGCCCAATTCTGGTTAGGTTTTGTGCTGCATTAGCTAATGTACTATACTGGAACTTCTTCCAAGAAATTCCCAGGTCAGCCAGTTTAACCCCCACATTTCAAAAAAAAAAAAAAAAAAAAAAAAGGACTTTCATATGAGACTTCAGCAATACATTCACATAGGCCTGAATGGCAATGCAGTTGCTGAATTTCAACCTTAAAATATTTAAAGGCTGTTTCACCCCCGTCCCAACCAACACTCCACGTGTGCTCTCTTGTAAATCTCAGGCTTGATCTGATAGTTTGTTTTCATTAGTATCACGGAGGCAAATTCATGCCATAAGAACAGGGAACAAAATACAAGTTAGATCTAACTCTTTCACTTAGATGTGACATGGGCAGGAAGCAGAGAGCACAGAGGTACTCCAAGAAGACTTTCTACACTTCAGCATGGTTGAAGGGCTTTATATTGGGGTGAAGGGGTTGAGCTGTACATCTCATTTATAAGAAAACCTACAACAGGCCTCATAGGCTATTCTGTGACCCCTATGAGATTCTGAAATCTAGATGAATGAGGACCTTCACCATTGTTCTCCTAGGTCAGTTTTGTTGTCTATAGAAAGCCCAGGCTCACTTGGGTTTCTCAAGGTTCTTTTGCCTTTGTCTCCATGGAGATCTGTGCTGGCATGGGTCAAATGATGATGACCACACCCGCTCACACTGCAGCACTGGTGGTGACCTACTCTATAAGGTAAGTAGAGCTGTTCCCATTTCCCTATATATGATGTGTGAAGTCTAAGCTGTTTTTATGTTGTTGTTGTTGTTGTTGTTAAGAGATTCAAGGTGATATCATTGTTAGCGGAACAACATAATTGAGTAATGGATAAGAAACATCTGAGAATTTATTGGATTTTCCCTATTGACTCAGTTATTTGTGATTCTATGACCTAAAAAAAAAGAAAGAAAGAAAAAAAAAAGATCTTGGAAAGAGTAATAGCAGAGGATTTTTTTTAAAACTCTCTTTTTTATCTCCCAACATATCATTAAGCTTTAGATTCAAAGAAGCAAAATGGCCTGACATGATGAAGATGTAGATTATGGACCGGGGGCTACATAATTAAACATGTAAGATATCAAGGTAAAGTACCAGAATACATAAAGAGGATAATTTCTTTAGTCAGCAAATGGGCAATAACAGGAAAAGAATTTTTGTCTTGGGATAGCGAGCAGTTGTACAAACATATGATGCAAAGGCTTTTTCAAATAGACATAACATTGCCATATGTTCTGTCCAAAAACTGCGGAGGGACTTGGGAAAACCAGAATGATTTAAGATCGCCTATGCACATCCTTGCCACCACTTGGTTAACTGAGCCCAAGAAGTTAAAAGGAGAGTGTAACTAAATAGGGAGGTGTTGAAAGACCATAGTGTGCCCCAGAGATTGGTATGTGGAGGTATAGAAGGCCATCAGGCATCACAAGCAAACTGCTGCTTTCCTTACGATGTGGTGGGCTGCGTGTACCACTTCTGGTCGCTCAACTCTCTACTGTTCATGGAATGCCCTGCTCCACATTAGGGCAGGAGATGCCAACCACAGCAAAAGAAGTTTAGACGGTATAGAGCACAGGGATTTACCCTTCCTCGGTGTTAAGCTATGAGGAAGAGGCCATGCTGCCAGGGTGGTAAAAGACAACTAAAGGAAATAGATTCTGCTACATAAAAAGAAGGCATGTCACAGGACAGACACACACCGACAGCAGCCTCTCAGTGCCAAGGCCAGGCTGTGTCAACACAGTACCAAAAGCAGCAATGGAAAGGGGAAGAATTTAACACACAATTGTTTCCTCTACGTGACCTCTTTGCTTTGTCTGCTTTCTGTTTGTGATTGGAGTGGACAACTGTTTGGGCTATTGTGAAGATACTGTCGTTAGGTAAAAATTGGCGCCAGATTGGGGAAATGGCTTAGCAGTTAAGGCATTTGCCTATCAAGACAAAGGACCCAGGTTTGATTCCCCAAGACCCATGTAAGCCACATGCACAAGAGGGCGCATGCATGTGTCAAGTAGCGCTCTTCCTAGCTTCAGCTTGCTAAGTCATTCACCAGGGGTAGCCTGTTTGCAACTCAACCCTCTAAGAGGTTGGGTGTATTTTGTTGTTTTTTTTGTTTTTGTTTTTGTTTTACAATTCCAACAATCACATTTTTCCTATCTGCCAGATCTTGGTCCTTGATTGGTCTCATGCAGTTCAATAATCTTCTGTTCACATATCAGGTTTGCAAAAACCTTTCCCATTGATATTTATTAAAACTCCTGTTGGCTAATTTCTATTGTTTCTCATTTGGGGGCACCAAACAATGTCGCGACTCACTGTATCCATGATCTCTCTCTCTCTCTCTTTTGTTGTGTTGGACATCCTGTATATTGGATGGCACTCGGCCACCCATTGGCATACTCTTTGGCACAAGCCTGCAGAAGGTGTTGAAAGTAGTTTATTTGAAAGCAACCCCAAGAAGTAAGAGTGAAGGGCAGTTCAGTTGCTGAGAGAAGCAAGAAATACCAATTTCACAGAACATTTCGAAGCTGTCTTGTTCCTCTAGGACTTAAGAAAAGTATGAAATCTGCCAGATAGCTAGGAACAGGGTAGCTATTCCCTAGGAGTTGAGGGTTGCCCCAGAGCATCGTGATGCCCTCACTTCTGAAGGTATTTGCCTATGGAAGGAAGTATTCTCAGTTTTGGACAAAGCCTTGGCATGTATTTAAGGGATGACCAGGTCAAAATGAGTCCAGACATAAGCACAAAGATGTTCCAGGCCACTGCTGCTGAAATCAGAGGGAGGCAGGAGAACCTTCTGTGTGCATCCATCCACACATGAGCAGTTCTCGAGCAGGTCCTGGGCTGTGACACTGCTTGATGGAGGAGGCTTTCTGCATAGGAGTTTCTGGGCAGCCATCTGAACTGTGGGCTTTTAGCGGAAACATTTGGCTTTCCTTGCCAGTGCAGGCTGCCCATCATCTACCTACTCCCTTTGCTCTACAGAGTGCGTGTTCTTCTTGATAATGACTGAACACTTTTTACAAAAAAAAAGTACTTTCCGCAGTTTCTTATAGAAATTCTTCCATTTTCTAGCAAGTTTGGATTTCAAAAACACACTCATATTTGCAACATCAATTTTCCCCTCTTTGTACAAATATTAATCTCTCTACCATCATCCCAATAGAATTCAGGGTGTTAATTAGTGGGGATGAATCTCTGGGCCTCCAAAAAGCGTCACGGGGACAGTGAAGGCTGGTCCATTCAAAACACGCCAAACCCGTGACTCTAGAAATCATCACCTCCCTACCATCTTCACTATTTTTCCATCACATGAAATTACTTTAAAATAGTTATTATATTCTGCTACTTAGTTAGGGAATAGGCAACAGTTGGGTGGTTTAAACAACAGAAATATATCTTTTCACAGTTCTGGATGGTATAAGTACTAGGTCAAGGAGTGGGAAGGGTTGGTTTCCTTGAAATAGCAACCTTCTCCCTGTGCCTTTGTAAGTCTCCTCCTCTCTGGGCATGTCTATGTCCAAATGTCTTCTACTGAATTAGGACCCACTCATATACCTCATTTTAACTTAATTGTCTCTTTAAAGCCCTCAATTCCAAGTTCAATCACATTCTGGGGTTTGGAGGGTTAGCATTTCAATATCAGAACTTGATGGGGAACATCATTCAGCACATAAACACACCTACTGGGCTGGAGAGATGACTTAGCGGTTAAGGCATTTGCCTGCAAAGCCAAAGGATCCTGGTTCAACTCTCCAGGACCCATGTAAGCCAGATGCACAAGGGGGCGCATGCATCTGGAGTTCGTTTGCAGTGGCTGGAGGCCATGGCACACCTATTCTCTCCCTCCCTCCCTCCCTCTCTCCTTCTCTCTCTCAAATAAATAAATAAATAAAATATTTTAAAAAAAAACACACATTTTACTGGGTGGAATGGCTGTGGTTGTAGCTCAGTGACAGAGCCATTACCTAGCACAGAAAAGGTCTGGGGTTCATTCCATAGCACTGAAGAAGGGGGAGAGAGGTAGGGAAGGAAAAGAGGAAGAAAACGAGAAAGAGAATTCTACAGATTTCACTTCAACATTTCTCAAAGGCAACGAAACATCTCTGTAACCTCATGTCACTTTAAGTAGGAGTTACCTTGTCACAGACTTTAAGACACTGGTATATTCCCCCTTGACGTTCAATAGAATATGTTTTCTTCCAATGATTTCTTTGAGTGTGCAAGAAGGAACACAAGAGTATATAATACAGTGAGAGGATAAAGGCTTCAGGTCAAGTAAAAATACAGCAAAACTTCCTTAATATGGGATAATATTTTACAACTTAAGTGAAAGGAAGAAATAAAGTTTTAGAATGGTTTTTAATTTATTTTTTAATAATGTACACATATTGTAAAAAATTAATCAAACAGTTCAAAGAGATATGAAGTATAAAGAATGGCTTCTCCCACTCAATCCTCAGTTCCCAGCTGTCCTTCCCAGAGGCAACTATTATTATGTGACTCTTAATTGTCACTCCAGAGATACTCTATGGGAATGCAAACATGTATATTAATGCATTCTTTGTCCTTTATACAGCTGAGGTATATCTTACATATCCTTTGCATTGTGCCTTTTCCACTTAACAGTCTGTGATATCATATCATAGAAAGAAGTTATATATAATTATTTTCAAAAACTGCATAATACTTTCTTGTATGTATGTACGTACAAGATTTTCCAGATACACACAACTGGTGGAATATTAAGCTGTTCTATTTTTTAATATGTTTATTTATTTGAGAGAGAGAAAGAGAGAGATACAGTGATAGTATGGGTGCACCAGAGCTGCCTGCACCAATTTGTGCGTCTAGCTTCACGAGGGTACTGAGGAATTGAACCTGGACCATCAGGCTTTGTAAGAAAGTGCCTTTAACCACCGAACCATCTCCACAGCTCTGTTCTATTATTTTGTCCCCATTGATAAGGCTGAAATGAAAGCTTTCTTTATACAGCCTTGCACATGTGTAAGTACTCTTTCAGGATAAATTGTTTCTGGTGAAGTGGCAAGTTTCAATTCGATGCATATTGTCACATTTTAAAATGCCTACAGGAAAAAAATTTAAAAGAATTTGCAGCCGTTTGTATCTACCAACAATGTCTATAAGTACTTTTTTGGTTCAGACTTTGAAACTGAGTTTCATAGGCAAATAGTAGCATGGGCATTTTTACAACTTGCATTTTTAAAAATTATGGGTTAGGTCACACAACTTTTCCTAGACCGCAACAAACTGATAGCTCATTTCTTAAAAAGCTATGGGTGCACTGATGCCGTTCATTCAACATTTTTCTTCTTTTAATTACAAAATAGGTTTTAGCTAATCATGTGGGAGTATGTATTTAGTTAATTAATTTTTTTCTTGAAGTAGTATCAGATAAGCAAAGCAGATTCCTAAGTTGGCTTAAGATTTCTAAGTCTGCTTGACAAACAAATAACAGAGTAATGAATGTATCAGCAGATAAGACGTCTCCGTGCTGGAACTGTTGAAAACATTGTAATACTCTGTATGAAAGGAGAGATATACCATGATCATTGATGGACTCACTTAACATTACAGACTGCTAGTTCTCCTCAATTTAAGGCAATCCTATTAAGAATTCCTGGTAGGATTGGTTTAGAGACATTATAAATTTATTGTGTAGAAAAATTGAAAATACAAATAGCCAAGTTTATTTTGAAAAAGAAGAACAAAGATAAAGGAGAAAGTTTACCTTAGAATAACAGCTCTAAAAGACTACTAAGGGCTGGAGAAATGGCTTAGTGGTTAAGGCGTTTGCCTGTGAAGCTAAAGGATCCCGGTTAATTCTCCAGGACCCACGTAAACCAGATGCACAAGGGGGCTCATGCATCTGGAGTTCGTTTGCAATGGCTGGAGGCCCTGGTGTGCCCATTCTCTCTCTGTCTGCATCTCTTCTATCTCTCTCTCTCTCTGCTTGCAAATATATAAATAAATAAAAATTTTAAAATATTTTTTTAAAAGACTACTAAAAAAAGACAATAAGAGAAACAATCAACAGAACACCAAAGATCTTAGAAAAATAGGAGAATGGTATGTCAATATATGATAATAAATAGGGGCAAATAGTATAGGGAAAATAATAATAATATAAGGAAAACTCTTATAGTCTACAGGGGAAAATAATCTCGGCATTCTCTAAGTACAATATCCAGAGTGGATTCCAGAGCACTTAGAACACTTGAAAATCCGAGGCACAGTAATTGTTGGGGTTCCCCCTAGGGCCAGCCCAGGAGGGACCGCAGGGTCTCTGCTGAGTTGGGGGTGAGAGGCATGGAGTCACGACACAGACTCTGGGAGTTGGGTGGAAGCAGCAGAGGGTGAGCTGCTGCAAACTCGTTTATTCAAGGAAGTGTAGGGGGTTTAAAGGGTTTGGCTGGCCAATCATTGTATGGGGTGGTCCCCTTCTTGTGACCAATGACAACCTGTCTCCGGACAGATCATCTCACAGCAGGTTTCTCATGCGCATGGGACTGTAGCTGTTGTCACGCCAGGCCTGCGCAGGATGCCATGTCCACAGAAGCCACTTCCTGGTTTCTTCTGGCATGTGGTCTGGCTAGGGCCCGACCTGCATTGTGCCATACATATCCTCCTTTTTGTTTTTATTATTGGTGACCCTGGGATGCATGGTTCTTTGCCAAGCCATTGTTGACCCCAGGTCCCAAGGGATCATCACATGTGACTATGCCTGTCTTAGGTTGCCCCATCTCATGGAGTCTTACCTGTCATTGACTACCTGACATCCTGGAGAGAAAACCCGAGGGGTGTGGCCTGGTTTCTTTTTGCATGTAGTCTGGCTAGGGCCAATCCTGCATTGTGCCATACAAATAATCACAAATCTGAGGCCCGCCTGGGCTACATAGTGAGTTTCAGGGAAGCTTGAGCTGTATACCAAGATCTTATCCCCTCAAAAATGAACAATGTGAAAGAAAATAAACAAATGGGTGCCCAATGGAACGAATGCCTAAATAAAAAGGATAGATAATAGATGCAAATATTCAGGATAAGCTTGAAACTTTGAGTGGGAAGAGACTTCTGAAAACAGATGTCCCAGGTATACAATGTTTAGCCATGTGTGAAATAAAGAGAATTGTAGGCAAAAGTGATAAAAAGAAGATGGCTTGGAAGATGTCTGTCACTTCTACAACCAAGACAAGATAGCCATTTAGCATATGCTACAAATCCCTGCAAATTAATCAGAAAAAAAAAAAAGCTAGGGCTGGAGAGATGGCTTAGCGGTTAAGGCACCTGTGTGCTAAGCCTAAAAATGCTGGTTCCAATCTCCAGGTCCCACGTTTAGCCATATGCAAAGTGATGCAAGGGTGCAATGCCGTACTTGCCCACCAGGCGGTGCACGCATCTGGAGTTCGCTCACAGTGGCTGAGAGGCTGCTGGCATGCCCATTCTCTCTCTGCCTCTCCCTCTTTCTCTGTCTCTTTCTGTGTCTCTCTCCAAAAATAAAATAAAATAAATTAATTAATTAATTAATTAATTAATTTTAAAAAAAGGCTAGGAGACACAGCTGAAAGATGAGCAGAGGGCATCTTGCAGTTCCCAGAAGGGGAATCCTAGATGGCTGGGACGTTGTTGGGGAACAAGCTTCCTGGAGGGCACACTGGACTGCAAGGATTATAATGAAGAAGTTTATTAGCAGTGCCCTCAGGATCAGCACCTTGGAGGAACACAAGGGAGGAGCCGATTCGATTTGCGATGCAGTCCAAACAAAGGACCAAGCCCACCTACAGAGAATTCCAGGGCTGGGATCATGTGGCAAGTGGATCTTCTAAAGCTTTTTGCAATACCATCACTTATGGCATGTGTGATTCTTACAATGTAGTGCTCTGACACTCTTCCCAGGGAAAAGAAGGGACTCTATCATCTTTCTTTGGAGTCATACAAGTCTTTATGTCACTCTTTCAGCCAAAATCCAATGATGAAAGTGATGTTATGGACCTTTCAAGGTCGGGTCATAAAGGGTGACCCAGCTGTCATAATATTTGCTTCTTATTCTTTGACTATTCAGTTGCCATAAACTTTCCACCTGTCCTGAACCACCACTCTCTGAGAAAGGCCAAACTAGCCTGTATGGAGAAAACCAATAGTGAGGACCTGAGGTGTTTACAGGAGAAAGAGAGAGAGAGCGAGAGCGAGAGAGAGAGAGAGAGAGAGAGAGAGAGACTTTGACCCAACCCAGCCCCTAGCTGCTTTATTCTTCTATTTTGGATTTTAGCTTTAGTTACTCTCTAGTAAAAACCCACGCCCAAGGCTCTAAGTCCCAGCTTCCTTCTAAACTTCCCAAGTTCCTGATCCACAGGAACCTTGTAAAATAATCAAAGAGCTCTTATTCTTTTCAATCACTAACCTCCATGGGTCACTTAATATTCTGAAGTGGATAACTAGAACAGATGGCTCTTCCAAGTTACCCTATTTCTACCAATTGCTGAATAACAGTTGACCTGTCAACCAGGAAATACTTTGAGCAAGGTAGCTTTCTTCAACCAAGGACCATTTTCCAACAGGGCTGACAGCTAAAGGCTGCTAGTAGGACTTCCAAAACTGAGAAGAAATAAGTTGTCAGTCTGAAGCAGGGCTTATAGACCAGATCACAGCATCCAACTACAGTCACCACCAGGACCACTTAGCTTCACTTCTAACCAGTTCTGCAGGCCCTCCAAGCGGTAGACGGGGTCCTGAAACATCGCCGAAGAAGGCTACTGGTATATGCCCCAGCCTTTACTATTGCGGCTTGTCTTAACATCCTAATTGATTTTCATCTTTCTTTTCTTTTCTTTTCTTTTTTTTTTTTTTTTTTTTTTTTTTTTTTTTTTGGTTTACCAAGGTAGGGTCTCACTCTAGCTCAGGCTGACCTGGAATTCACTATGTCTCAAGGTGGCCTCGAACTCTTGGCAATCCTCCTACCTCTGCCTCCCAGAGTGCTGGGGTTAAAGGCGTGAGCCACCACACCCAGCTGATTTTCATCTTTCTTTTGCTCTGTCACTCCTTCTAGACTCCTGGTTCACTATTTATGGGTCAAAACTTCTGCTCTTTGTAACTTCTGTAGTTTGAGTAGGTCTCCCCAAAACCTGTGTGTTGGAAATTTATTCCTGAATTTCCTATATTTTTAGGATTGGAAAGTGAGCCAGGCGTGGTGGCACCCGCCTTTAATCCCAACCCTCTGGGAGGCAGAGGTAGGAGGATCACTGTGAGTTCGAGGTTAGGTTATGATGCCAGGACCCCCGTGATAGATTTAAGGACTTTATAAGAAGCACTGAGCTAGCACACTTACTCTGTTTCATCTCGTGATGCCATCTCCCCTGCTATCATGCAACAGGAGGGTCTTCATGAGCTGTTAAGGAGCTCTGACACCATGCTCTTGAACTTCCCAGACACCAGAGTCATGAGACAAATAAACTATTGTTCTTTATAAAGTGCCTGTCAGGTTACTTCATTGTAACAACAGAACACAGACAGTGACTTCCCTGAAGGGTGACCAGACCCTTACCTGAAAAGTACAAATCCTGATCACCAAGGCTTTTAGTTCTAGCCCTAATTATTCAGCAATATCAAAAGTTGAAAAGACCCCCCCAAAAAAAAAACAGAAAAAAAAACACCAAAAAGGGCTGGAAAGATGGCTTAGCGGTTAAGGAGCCTGCCTGTGAAGCCTAAGAACACCCTTTCGAATCTCCATGTCCCATGTTCAGCCACACACAAAAGTGATGCAAGCGCGCAATGTCACACGTGTGCACAAGGGGCGCACACATCTGGAGTTCATTCACAGCGGCTGAGAGGCTTCTGGTGTGACCATTCTCTCTCTCTCTGTCTGTCTTTTTCAAATTAAAAAACAACAACAACAAAAAAAAGTTGACGAGGGTGCATTAGTACACAATATTCAATTGGAACTTCTGTTCCAGAAGTGCTGTCTCCATCTGAATCTCAGCCACATCGTATCCTGTAGGTCAGATGCTACATGATTGCTCAATAGGGCTAGCAGAGGCTATTAAAGGAGAAAAGAACACATCACAATGTTAATGGAAGCAAAATGAAATGCCTTTCAAGGTGGAGTTTCAATAAATTCCATACAATTCTTCCTCAACAGATGGTACCAAATTAGAAGGCAACCATTTGATTTGGGTTTCTGTTGCTGGCTGTTCAAACTTCTGGCTTTACATGGTTATTGGGAAATCAAACTTGGATCCTTAGGCTTTGCACACAAGCACTTTAATAGCTAAGCCATATCTCCAGCCCCTCAGTGTACTTTTTTATGTGGGGTCAGGGAATCTAAACTCACAAACTCAGGTACTGTCATGTGTGCTCAAGCATGTTATCCACTGAGCCATCTTTCCAGTACAGAATGACTTTTTTTTTTTTTAAATCAATACAAAACAATTGTATAGAGTTACTTAGTAAACTGTGGTAATTTGTTTGCTGTATACAATGTATCAAAATAAGGATAATCAGCATTTCCCTGTCAAACATCTATCATCCCTTTGTTTTGGGGGGGTTCAAAGCCATCTCTCCTAGTTCTTTATAAAATATATGGCAAACTTTTGTGCACTATACTGACCCACTTAGCCCTGCTGCATATTTCAATATCCCATGTCCTCAGCCCTTCAGTCCACTTCAGTGCATCTCCCCTTCCAAGCCTCTAGTGACCATTATCCTACGTTCCACCTTTATCAAATCAACCTTTCGTGCTTTTGCACATAAATAAGGACATAGTATTTCGCTTTCTATGGCTGCCTTGGTATTTTATGCAATATCCTCCAGTTCCAATGATATTATTAAAGATGATAGTATTTCATTCCTTTTATGACTGAATAATGTTTGAGAGATCTATGGACACCATGTCTTGGCTATTGAGAACTGTGCTGCAACAAACGCCAACATTTTGACGTCTCCTCTCTGTACTTAAGCTCCTTTGGATTTATATTGACAATAGGTGGCTGGATCACGTGACTGCCTGTTGTGAGGGTTCTCCATGCTGTTTCTCATAGTGGCTGTACTGACTGACATTTCCACCAACAGTGTACATGGAGTGTCCTTTCTCTGTAGCTTCAGGAAGGGCATAGAATGAGAACTTGGTGATAGCATGCCTCACTGCTCGAGAACTTTCGGGCTCACCTGCTAGGAAATGTGCACACCAAATGTTTTACCATCTCAGCTACCTCTAATGCTATAGGACCTCTGGAGTAATCAACAGGTGCCAAATCCAAATGGCAGGGTTGCCATCCCAAGATCCTGGGCATGCCACAGAGCAACTTCACAGACTGGAGCCCCCTGCCAAGCTAACAGCCTTCATGAGTTATATGGCCATCGAATCCCAAGCATTGTTACATTTTTTTTTTCTTCGTGGTGAGAGGTGTGGGGTGCAATCAGTTGCTGCTATTATTGTCGGTGTGTTTTTTTTGTTTGTTTGTTTGTTTTGAATGGAAAAATCTTAGCACGCTCCAGAACACTAGATCGCTAAAATTTCACTGATGACATTGGTCCCTGAATAATCATAGCGTTGCTTTCACAAATTCTTAAGAATGTAGTTTTATGGGTTCTTCGGGCGTACTGTCTACCTTTTGCTACATCTAGGCCAGTAAGCACAATGTCAGTGGACGACCCCCCCGGTTGTATCGGAAGTAGTCACACGTCACTCTTCAGGTTTCACCTGGCTTCTGTATGTGCGGGGTAGTGGCTCAAATGATCATCTCTGAATTATTTAGGTCCTGAAGGGAGACACCATTTTCTGCTGTCATACACCTCCCAGCTTCACAGTGTTTCTTTACTCACTATGTTGCCAAGGTGGGCGCAGTTTTAGAGTATGACTTTTTTACTTTGACAGCCCCTACCTCGCAGACAAAGAAACCAGCATAGGCTTCTGCCAACTCCAAATACCACCGTAGGGAGATAAACACAGAGGTGAATGTGTGGGTGTTGTTTATCTAGCCTGAGCCAAACTCCACTGCTTACTAACATTCCATGTGCCCATTTGCCACGGAGGTCAGGTTGACCCTTCAGACTCCTAAGGACACCCATTTTACACACACACACACACACACACACACACACACACACATACACACACACACACACACACACACACTGCTGTGTAGTTCTCTTTCTGGGAATTTGGCTCTTTGCTTTATTTCAGTGGGTTTGAGGTCAGAAAACTGGCTCAGTTTAAGAACTGGGACCAAAAAGATTATTTATGCAGGCAGTGATTCTTTGTTTCCTAGTCAGTCATCTTTAGCTTCTTTTCCTTCTAACAGCCAAGCCGTCCCCTTGTGGGCGTCCCAGCCGGCTGCCCTTAGAGATGTCCTGTTTATCCATCATCTCCATAGCTCCCTGCAGATCATGGTTCCCTGGCTGCCCCTTGGATCTGCCATTTGTTGTTGCATTAATCATGCCTGACTCTTTCTCATGGTTAAATGCTGACTCCTCCGTGTCTCATCCAAGCATCTCATGCCTCGAGCACACCTTGTCCTTGAGACTAGTTCCATAATGTTGTTCTGGTTTATCCAGTTGTTCCCAGTGGTATAAGATGAAAATGATTGCATTAGGTCTCAAGACATCGTGGGTCAACAATTTGGACAGGGCTCAGCAAGGCAACCGCTGTCAACTAGGTTCATTCAGTGACTACTGGACCGGTCAGAGGGTACGCAATGGCAGCGAGTGGTGGGCCTTCTCCCACTCTAAGTTGTCTCAGAGTATTATCTCTCCAGGAAGGTAGTTGAACTTGTACTTTGGTTCAAAGTTCTAAGAGGCCCAGAAAAAAAACATCTGTAGCATTTTTATTCTCTATATTTGTGATGTTTCAAAATGTTATTTCTTCCATGTTTATTTTTATTTTTTTTTAATTTGTAATTTTTTATCAGAGAGAGAAAATGAGAGTGAGAGCAAGAGAGGGAAAGAGAGACACAGAGAGAGAGAGAGATAATTGGCACACCAGGGCCTCAGCCACTGCAGTCAAACTCCAGACACGTGCGTCACCTTGTGCTCATGCGTGCCCTGGCACACTTGGGTCACCTTGTGCATCTGGCTTATGTGGACTGGGGAGTCGAACATGAGTCTTTAAGGCTTCACAGGCAAGGGCCTTAACTGCTAAGCCATCTCTTCAGCCCATCCTCCATATTTTAATGGTCAAACTAGCCACCAAGGCCAGTCCAGATGCAAAAGAAATACTTTACCTCTTATTAGAGTAGTAAGTACTTCAGGCTCATTTTAATGTATCAGAAATGGCATCACACTATCCATTCTAAATCAGCAGAGATAGCCATAGGGAATGAAAATTATCTATAGGTCTCTCAGATTTCGACAGAAACAGACTGCTTTTGTTCTAGAATATCTTTTAGAATATATATATTTTTCTCAACAGTCCTGTAAGATGTAATGTCTTTTTCTCTAAGGAAATGTCAGATGAGTTGACTGGCCATTAGCAAGCATAACTCTAACTCTAGGCTCAGATTTTTCTCTCCTGTGATGCAACTCACTGCAGGTGCAGATGTCACCTGACCCTCTTTGCCCTGAGAGAAATGGAGCCAGAGGAGCCGGTCCAGATGCAAAAACACACTACTGAGATTGCTATGAACAAAGTATCTTTTGTCCCCGACCCAGGTGCCTTGTATCTTCCGCCATGACACCATGGCAGGCTAACTTGTTAGCTGGTAAATAGAGTACAATCTCAGGCTGCCTTGCAGGTTTCGACAGCCCTGTGAAACTTCTCTGAGTCGCTGGCACGGCTCTCAACAACACGTCCTTATTGCTTTAGTAAGTGGAGTATTGTCTGCGCTCAACAGGCTGTCAGGTCGCTCGGAGACTATTTACCGCAGTGCCTCTACCCCTCTGGTTTTTAATCTTCTTTCAATTCCCATGGCAATCCCAGTGTTGAGACTTCATGTAGTCGGAGCCATTATTCTCTCTAAGCCCCTAAGTGGCATCTTAACAGCGTATTAGAACCATCTCCAAGTCTTGGGACAGGTATAAAGTTCATTTCTCTGGAGAATGCGCCCATGTTAATAAACCTCCCTTATCCGAGCTTATGTTCCATTTTCCCAATCCCGGATCCTCAGAAGCCAGTCTCATGGGGCCCCTCTCGGTTCCTTTTGCACGTGCTGCTGGGACCCTACCTCTCCTTCACGGAGCCCTTCCTTTCCTCCCCTCACAGGTCCAACCGCTTTAAGACTTCACCCTTGTTATTGTTCTGGTGACCAGCAGGGGAGCTATGAAGTCCTGCTGAGCAGACAATTTATTTCCAATAATAATTTCCAGAGAGAATGCCAACATCTGACATGAAAGAGGAGGTCACGTCACGTCTATCCACCACGATAGTTCAGGGTGCTCCTATTTCCCAAACTGTGCCCTCGTCTTGGCATAGGAGATCCACTTGGGCCAAGAAGGAAAACTTAGAGAAGTTCCCCCAGCGACTGGCAATTCTTCCAGGTGATTGCTCTCGACTGTCAGAACTTCCTTGTTCACCTTACGGACCTTTCTAGAAATGGCCAATTGTCAATGACTCCCCTGTAGTCCAAAATGTGAACTTAGCCAATGCATTCTAATATTTGGTACAATTCTGTTTTTAATCTAAGTTTTAAATGACAAATTCAATAGGAATAAGCCCCAAGGGGGGGGAATCAATTTGGAAAGACACCTTACAAAGCCTATACTTTTAATAATGCATATTTATATACTTAGGCACTCCTGGGTAACCCACTTCCTAGAACATAATAGGTATTCCACAAGTGGTGAGTATGTGAATAGTTAATAAGTACATATGAGTGATTAATATGTAAGTATACCTTCCTTGGAATACAGGAGAATAGGAAAAGGTACAAGAATAAACCACTCTCGGCAAGAAAGACTAACTGCTTGATTTTGGAGCTGAAAGTGAATTTTTCTTCAAGAAAAGAATGTTGGGCTGAAACACGTGCACGCACATGTGAAGGTCAGAGGAAGACCTTAGGTGCCATCCTCAAAAATATCATCCAACTCACCACCTCTTTTTTTTGAAGTTTTTTTTTTAATTGACAACTTCCATAATTGTAGACAATATCCCATGTTATTTCCCCCCCCCACTTTCCCCTTTGAAACTTCATTCTCCATCATATCCCCTCCCCCCCTCAATCAGTCTCTCTTTTCAGTTTGATGTCATGATCTTTTCCTCCCATTATGATGGTCTTATGTAGGTAGTGTCAGACACTGTGAAGTCATGGATATCCACGCTATTTTGTGTCTGGAGGAGCATGTTGTAAGGAGTCCTACTCTTCCTTTGGCTCTTACATTCTTTCCTCCCCCTCTTCCGCAATGGACCCTGAGCCTGGGAAAGGTAGGTTTGAGACGTTTCAGTGCTGAGCACTCCTCTGTCATGTCTTCTCAGCACCATGGTGCCTTCTGAATCATCCCAAGGTTGCCACCATCTGAAAAGAGAAGCGTCTCTAACCAAAAATGAGAGTAGTATTAATATTTGGGTGTGGACATTAAGAGAAGTGCTTACTGGGCAGTTTGGTGAGCATAATATATACATTTAGTGAGACTCCAGCAGACATTACACCCTTAGGGCTCATGACTGCCCCTGTCGTACGTTTTCAGTATCAGGGATGTGTTCCCTCCCATGGAGCGGGCCTCCAATCCAATTAGAGAGCAGTTGGTTTCCCCCATAACAGACATGCCACTATTGCACCCGTTGGCTCATGCTCATTGGACCTGGCTGGCCAAATTTAAAGCTTGCAGTATTCACTATTGAGTATCTTCACTGGTGTTTTCTCCCTCCCATTGACCTGCATGCAGTGTAGCTTTTTCCAACTTTCTGTCAGCTGGTCCTCATGGAGGAGGCTTTCAGCTCAGCTCCAGCAGGATTTCTCAGTGCACTTGCCACCAAGTATGTGGAGTCTTCAGTTATAGGGTCTTACCATCTATTCCTGGTGGGAAACCAAAGGCCTCAGCAATGGCCTATAATGTTTTGGGGGTATCTGTGACCTCCCAGGCCAACAACTCACTGAAAGGTATCCCATCCCTGGCACTGAAAATTTTCTAGTAACTATCTTTGGCATCTGAGTGTTCCATTGTCCAGAAAAGTAGGTTTCCATATGGCTTTTTTATATCCTCTTAGATTTTGATTAGCCCTCCCTCCACTGTTCCTTTAATCAATCTGAGACAGTGTTTCTCATTTGTTCTTCAACATCAGGTTCACCTGAGCAGTGAGAGAGGAATTTTGGAAGGAAGCAGAGGCCGTGTATCCAGGGCCATTGGATGGAGCTCACTGGCTAGACTAGACTGGCTAGCTAGCACGTTCTGGGGATGCTCCAGTTCTGGGATTCCAGACATACACTAACATGGCCAGAATTTTATACAGGTGCTAGGGAACTGAACGCAAGCTCTCATGCTTAGAAGGCAAACACTTTACCAACTAATCTATCTGCCCAGCCCCATGTCTCTTATTTTAACATAGAAAAAGGCCTATGTTTATAAATGTTTTCTATTTTATATACTATATTATTGTATGGTATAGGGATATAACATTTAAGTAGGCAAATATTCATATACTAACAAAGCATAATCAAACAATTTTAATGACGTAGCAAGATCAAAAAAGGCCTGAAGCTTGTACATCTGGTCCCCTGGCATTGATCAGGGCTTTGTTCTCTTCCCCAATGCAGGTGCTCAGGGAAGTTCTGACTTACTCCCAATTGCCCTAGTTTTTTTGTTTGCTTTTTAAAATTTTATTTATTTGCAAGAAGAGAGAGAGAAGAGACACAGAGAAAGAATGGGCATGCCAGCGCCTTCAACCACTGTAAACCAATTCCAGATGCATGTGCCCCTTGTGCACCTGGCTGATGTGCCAGGGAAATTGAACCTGGGTCCTTTGGCTTTGCAGGCAAACACCTTAACTGCTAAGCTATCTCTCCAGCCCAACCCTGGTTTTAAGGATCTTTATTGCTTCTCCTGAGCTTGGTTCTATGGCTAAGTCTTCCCTGTGTCTGGTGCGTTATCATGCTTATTATTGATTTCCTTCTTTCTTCCCCTCACTAAAACCCTGTTGGGTCTCAAGGTTCCATTTTAGCCTATCATAAACTTGTCTTACCTCTTTTGAGGTTTGGCCTCAGATAGTCCTCTGTGGCCAGGGAGATGGGGAAGAGCAGGCCACAGGAGACCAGAAATCTGTCCTCATTCTTTAAAAAAATATATATTTTATTTATTTGAAAGATATATATATATATATATATATATATATATATATATATATATATATATATACATGGAGAGAGAGAGAAAGAAAGAAATACATTTTATTTATATGAGAAAGAGACAGATGTATATATGTACATATGGAGAGAGAGAGAGAGAGAGAGAGAGACAAAGAGAGAGAGAATGGGTGCATTAGGGCTTCTAGGCACTGCAAATAAACCCCAGATGCATGCACCACCTTGTGAATCTGGCTTTACCTGGGTACTTGGGAATCAAACCTGGGTCCTTAGGATTTACAGAAAAGCACCTTAACCACTGAGCGATCTCTCCAACCCTGTCCTTATTTCTTATGTCCTACATCTTCCTGCTAGTTCCTCTGCCCACTTTGTTAGTCTACTCATAGTTCCCAAAGTGCTGCAAATAAAAATGCTATTTCCAGAGTGAAATGTCCCTGTCACTACTCTAAAGAATCCCGCTTTTCTAGATGTTATATATGCACATATCTTTGTGTATCATGTACTGTCATGGACTGGATACAAACACATCTTTTGCAAGGTGACATGAATGAAATCTAAGTAGACTACTGATGTATGTGTACAACAAACGTTCTATTTATATAACTATTCTAATATCTAAAGGAAGGGGTAGATAACCTAAATAATATAAAGAGAAATAAAAATGAAGAACAAGTACTGCAAACTTAATCAAAGTCCCAAAACTAAGAGCTAGTATGAGCAAGAAATTTGAGAATCTGAACATGGTTCCTTACTGTAATAGATGTTCAATATAATTGATTATTTATGATTGAACATTATTCATCCAAAGCAGGAAAAAATAGCCTTTTCCTTCATATATTGCTTCTGACTGTTTTCATTTTTTAAAAAATCCATAAATATGTCTCCTATGATTTTCTTATAATTAAGCAGTGAGCACAGAGCAAAATCAGGTCCACCTGAGCACTGAGAGATGAATTTTGGAAGAAATTAGAGGCCGTGTATCCCAGGAATGGAAAAACACATTCATTTATTGTCCAAACAGAGATACTTTTGAGAGTAAAAGGAGATAGCATTAAGAAATCCAGGGTGATTGTTGGCATGGTTGGATCATGCCAGGCAAACTAAACATGGTATGATCAGCTGCCAAGCTGAAGCCAACGGTGATTTGGATCCGATCATGCAACCATTGGTCTAAACTTCACTACATGACTCACTGTCACCTAGCCAATCACAGACCCAGGAATTAATTGATGGTCGGTCAATACCAATTGGGAAATAAAAATTTAAATTTGAATAAATTGCTGAAGTTGACCGTAATGTTTTTCATTAATCTTTAATCAGAATTAAGTTATAACTAACTTACTCTTCTTAAAGTCAATGATCCACTTTATTACCCTACTCTCTTGCTAAATTTTACAAGTGCTTTTCCATCTTTATTTTCCTAACCTCATCAGCTTTAGAAATTAGCGGTCATTCACAGCTTTTCTTATTCTTTTTTTTTTTTTTTTTTTTTGTGTGTGTGTGTGTGTGTGTGTGTGTGTGTGTGTGAAATTAGTGATCATTCACAGCTTTTCTCATTCTTTGTTGTTTTTTGGAGAGTGAGAGAGAGAGAGAGAGAGTGTGTGTGTGTGTGTGTGTGTGTGTGTGTGTGTGTGTGTGTGTGAAATTAGTGATCATTCACAGCTTTTCTCATTCTTTGTTGTTTTTTGGAGAGTGAGAGAGAGAGAGAGAGAGAGAGAGAATGTGTGTGTGTGTGTGTGTGTGTGTGTGTGTGTGTGTGTGTGAAATTAGCGATCATTAACAACTTTTCTCATTTTCTCATTCTTTGTTGTTTTTTGGAGTGTGCATGTATGAAATTAGCAATCATTTACAGCTTTTCTCATTCTTTGTTGCTTTTTTAGAGTGTGTGTGTGTGAAATTAGCAATCATTCACAGCTTTTCTCATTCTTTGTTATATTTTGGAGTGTGTGTGTGTGTCCCTGCTAAGTATTTGGCGTTTATGTGGATCTGAGGACTTGAACTCAAGTATTCACAGGAAATGCTCCCCATTAGTCCCCCACTCACTACTTTTCAAATCACCCTAATGCCCCTGATTTTTAGTACCAATTGCTGGCCCTGACCACCCAAGTTTCACTCCATTCTCCTTGAATCCTGTGAGAGCTAATTCTTTCTCCATATAATCTTTCTCGTCTAACAGATCTCTGGCCCCTCTGAAGTCTTGTTGGCTCTCTCATCTTCATTTGCCATTGACTGACAGCTGTCTGAAATCTTCTCCTCCTGCAAAAACTTTTTTTTCTCCAAGTTCCAAGCCTGTTTATTTGACTGTCATTGCCTTTCACACTCAGACATGGAATCCCAAAACATCAACTATAATCAATGTGTTCAAATCTGCATTCACCTCAACAATGGCACAATCTGTTCCTCCTCATGGTTCCTGACAGAATAAATGATTGTACCATGCTCGCTCTTGAGTCATCACCCCTCAATCTTCATACGTTGGATCACCAAGATCTGTTGTTCTTTTCTCTCCATCGCCAACAGAATAAAACCAGCCCCTTTCCATCTACCACTTTCCAACTAACAACCAAAAACTTTCCAACAACTACGCTACCTCCAGATCTGCCTCGTTCATCACATTTATTTTGTAGTTACAGTGATTCCCAATCAGTTGACTCTGCTATTTACAATTGCTCTGGTTCTTCGATGCAGTTCAAAGAACACAACTCACTTTTCCCCTACCTTCTTCAATAGACTCTCCTTGAATATCATGTCCTACCCTGGAGTCTCCCAGCAAGGTCAGGTTCCATTGTGCCTTGTCCTGGAGTCTCCCAGCAGGAACAGGTTCCATTGGCCCCTGAGCTATCCAGCATCTTACTGCTAATGCTCATTTCTGGCTTCATCTAGCTTTATTCTCATCTGCTTCCTCTTGGTTCAGACATCATTTCCTTAAGAACATTTTTAGCTTTCTTCCTATGTGCTCCTATAACATCCTTTGATTGAATTTTATTTTCAATTTTATTTCATTTTAATTTAATTTTATTAATTGTATTTGATTGAAACACATGAATTTGCCTGTTACAACAAGCTCAGAACAGTCAGATGGAAGAAAACTCATCTAGTTAAAGTGAACACGTGAACGTGCTAGACTGTAAATACCCTGATGTAGGAACTTGGTGTATTTTGCCCACTTCATCACACAGTTCCTGACATGTGATAATAACCAATTGATATCCATTGACTGGGATATCAGATTAATTGGCCTAATTTAAAGCAAGGAAATATCTTTTTAATGTTGATAAAGTTTCTTCTGCTACACATGCACTTGTATACTTTACCTAGTTTGATTAAATACTGAATAGACAGATGCTGAGTTTTTACCAGATGCCAGTTACATGAACAGACAAGTGCCATCTTGGTCTACAGAACACCAACCGAAAGTCATTTTCCGAAGGTCACCAGCACTCTGCATGAAAATAAAAGAAAGCAAAGAATCCAGAAAGATGAAACTCAATCTCTAATAGACTCTAAAACCGTTAGCCCCATTACAAAGTCTTATAGTGACACTTTTGAAAATCTGACGCCTGGGGTGCTACTTCCAAAGGACCTTAAGAATAGGATGTTTGGAGGGCTGTTTTAGTGGCTAAGGCAATTGCCTGCAAAGCTTAAGGACCCAGGTTCAATTCCCAAGAACCCACGTAAGCCAGATGCACATGATGGTGCATACATCTGGAGTTCATTTGCAGTGTCTAGAAGTCCTGGTGTGCCCATTCTCCCTACCTGTTCTTCTCTCTCCCTCTCTCTGTTTCTCTCTCAAATAAATAAAAATTTAAAAAATAATAGGATGTTTGGCCTCCTCCAAAGCTAAGGGAACACTGCAAAATTGGGGCATCATTTGTAAGAGCCAGAGGATGCAGGGGGTGTTTGAAACACTGTCTTCATGGCCACTGTTATTATCTGCACAACATTGGGCCCACTCATCTACATCCTGCTATGGATAGTGTAGGAGGCCAAAAATAGACATCCAAGTGGGAGATGGACTAGTTGGAAATAAGGGGTTCAGTGGAAGGGGAATGGGAAAAGGGGACTAGAGGAGGTATCAGGAAGGAATTATAATCAAGATGCATTGTATACATGCAAAAAAATGTCAGAAGTAAGGCCGGAGAGATGTCTTAGCAGTTAAGGTTCTTGCCTGCAAAGCCTAAGGACCCATGTTTGACTCTCCAGGTCCCACATAAGCAAGATGCACAAAGTGACACAAGCACCCACGGTTGTACATGCACACAAAGTCGCATATGCATACGGAGTTCAGTCACAGTGGCCGGAGGCCTTGGCTTGCCAATTCTCTCTCTTTCTTTTTCTTATTCTCACTCTTTCACATAAAAAAGGCCAGTCTGCTAGGCATGGTGGTGCACACCTTTAATCCCAGCCCTCAGGAGGCAGAGGTAGGAGGATTGCCGTGAGTTTGAGGTCACCCTGAGACTACATAGGGAATTCCAGGTTGGCCTGGGCTAGAGCAAAACCCTACCTTGAAAATAAAAAAAAGAACAAAAACAAACAAATGAACAACAACAACAACAACAAGCCAGTCTATTTGGCTTGTCTAAAACTAAAAAAAAAAAAAAATGTCAGAAGTAATAAAAAGGAATGCAAGATGACCTATGGCATAAAGTGTTTGTTGAGCAAGTCTGATGATCTGAGTTTAGAGCTCTAGAACCCATGTAAAGCCAGATGCACAGCATAAATGTCTGTATTCCCAGAACTCCTACAAATGAGAAGAGAGGAACAGACAGATGACTCCCAAAGTTCACAGACCAGCTACCCTGGCAAACGCAGCTGTGCAAGCTCATGGCTAGCAGGGAGAGAGACAGAGGCAAGTGAATCCTGATGCTCAGAGACCACCTACCCTGATGAACACAGCTTTGAACAAGAGTGACCCTGCCTCAAGAACGGTGGAAGGTTGGAACTGACACAGAAGGGTGTCCTCTGACCTCCACAGGTGTGCTTTGGCACTCATACCTACGCCCTCATACACACACACACACACACACACACACACACACACACACACACAATTAAAAATAAATAAATAAAACATGCTTTCAGTAAGCATCATTCAACAGGCCTATCACTTTGAATATTAGATAGCCTCTCCAAAGATGAAATCCGGGCATGCTAGCACTTCGCTAATTCCCATTAACTACAGCAGTCCTTCGTGAATTGCTGCATTAATGAGGAAGTCGTTGCCTATATAGCGCCTGCAAACAGAGGTGGATGCTTGTGCTTCAGTTCTGACAAGCGTATTCGGCTTTAATTATTTATGATCATACACCACAGCATAGGCACGCTCACGAATATTTTGTCTGAGTAATGAAGTTTTAGCAGTACCAGCCTTCACTCTATCTTGCTGCTGTCTAAAGCTTACAGACAAGCAGGGTGAGAATTTAAGGTTTTTGTGGATCCGTCAACTGGGAGTTAGCAGGATTCCCTAGGATAGACTTCTAAATAATACAGTGGAAATAAATACCTACTAGTCCAATTCTTATTCTTTCAAGGCTCTTTAATAGCCCTCAAAAGACCCAAGAAGAACCACAAGGAAAATGATAAGAAATGAAGTTGCTAATCAGAATAATTATGATAATAATGTTGCTCATATAATAACTCTTTATGGTTGTGTCTTCACAAACATGGGAGATCAATGTTGAGATGATTTCTAAATAATTCAAAACAAGTAGCTCATGAGCATGGGCAGAAAGAGGTTGGGAAAATGAGAGTTCATTTGGTCAGAATTCTCCAGCCTCTACTGGTCAAATTTATTGAATGATTTATTGTATCTCTCCTTAAAAATGCTAACTCTACTACTTAATCCCAGTTCTGCACATAACTTACCTCTGACTAAGGCCACATCCTTTAACTTCTCTGACAATAGACCTCTTTTTGTTCAGTGAAGCTGGACAGTGTCCACGCTACCTGCACCATCTTCTCCAAACTCCGGTGCGCTCACAAGCACATGCGCTGTCACTTTGCTTCCAGCCATAATCCATTGAGCAGCCCACGCCACACAGCAAGGGCCAAGAAGAAGCTCGTTTATGGAGTTGTCCAAAGACAATGTTGAGTGCTCATGACAGAACCCTTCTTCAGCTCCAGTCTACCAGCCCTCTGCTTCAGGAACGTGTGTGCACACACTTGCGCTGATTGAGAAATTATCCATGTTTTAAGTTTTCCTTTTTTTTTTTAAATCAGGATCACAGAGAAATTTGAAAGTATATTGATAGGGTATTTTGAAACACATGGAGATTTGAAACATACAATATAAGGTATGGCCCTCCTTTTCCATTACAGAGACATCATTGGAGATTTTAAAAAAAATCCCATATATTTAAGGCATGTTATATAATGTTTTGACACATGCAAACATTGTGAAATAGCCACCACATTAAGCTAATGGACATATCCAACACTGCACATGGTGGCCATTTTCTTTCCTCTTTCTTTTCTTTCTTTCTTTTTTTTTTTTTTTTTTTTGTTTACTATGTTGTAAGAATGCTTCACATCCAGACTGTTCACAGATTTCAAGTATGCAAAACGGTCATTGTGCTGAACAGGACGGACATCCCCAGCCAGAGTCACCTTGTGCCTCTTGACCAATATTTCCCCATTTCTCCTTCCTCTAGCCCCTGAGTCTATGGTTTCAACATTTTTATGTTCCACTTATAAGAGAGACTATGTGACATCTGTCTTTCTGTGCCTGGCTTGTGTCATTTAATATAATGTCCTTCAGGTCAAACCATGTCACAAATGATGGGATTTCTTTCTCTTTGAACACTATGGTCATCTGCTATGCGTGCACACCCCAGTTTCCTGATCTATTCATTCCGCAGTGAACATTTAAGTAATTTTGGTATCTTGGCAATTATGAAGAATGCTGCTAGGGACACAAAGTATAGATCTCTCTTTATGTATATATGATGTATATTATCTATAATATCCATGGTCATATGTGTGCTGGGTTTTCCTTTTCATAGCAAATACGTGAGAGAAATACTTTAAAGGAGGAAAAGTTTATTTTGACTCACAGTTTTAATGGTTTCGGTCTGACTTCACTGTTTCTGGTCTGTGGTGGGGCAGAACATCATGGCAAAAGATCATGAGTACACTGTGGTGGCCAGAAAGGGGAGGGAAAGAGAGAGAGAGAGAGAACTAAGTACATCCTTCTGAGGTATACTGCTAATGACATACCTCCTCCAACAAGGACCCACCTCCTAATGCTTCCATCACTTCTCAATAATGACTATCAAGTTATGACTTCATAATTATCAATGGATTTTTCTGTCCATGAAGTCAGAACAGCCGTGATCCAACCACTTCCCCCAAATCCCACTTTTGAACTCTACTTACATTGGGGACCAAGCCATCAATAGGAGTCTCTTGGAAGGACACATCGCATCTAAATCATAGAAGCGTGGTAGTGATAATAGCTCATCCCTCCATCCTCAATCCTCCTATGAAATTGTATGGGCCGTATCCTTCAGGGTTTTGCAACTAGCACAGGTCCCAAGACAGCCTCCTGTGCTCGCCCAGCTATCCAAAGAGCATTCAAGAGCAGAGGGTTCCTATTACTCAACAAGTTGAACTACAAAGACACCACTTGCCAATGGCTATGGGCACTTCATCCCCAGGTGCAATTTACTAGTCTTGAAAATAAAAAGAGAACCAAGGGCTCCACAGGGTGCTAAGCTGGCACAAAATGCCCACATTAAGGTATCTTCAGAGCCTGATAAGAATGACCATTTTGAGCCACTGTAACAAATGAACCAAGAACCATTAAGCTTGTACCATAGCATGCATGACAAATATAGGAAGGACACCATAAATTACTAGATCTGCCAGGTTTGCTTTTTTCAGTTAGCCAGGCAAAGAAAAGAAAAGCTAGTCTGAAAATATTCACTGCCTGGAGAATATTTGTTCATACCTTAAATGAATAAATAATTACAAAGCAACAAGCAGTTTTATGGTTTTTCTGGGTATTTTTTTTTTTATTATTCCCTAGAAAATCATATATGAGAAGCCTTGGTTTTACTTCTGTGAAGAGTTTAGGGTTTCAGTAGATACTTCAAATTTTGATCTCTCTCATATTGCCAAAGGTCATCATTAATATTAACAAAACATTGGCAATTTTAAAGAAATAATTATATTCTAGGCATTTGGATCCTTGCTGAATGACGATTATGAGTCATAGGAATGAAATATACAACAGGGACAATAGAGAAGATAGAGCAGAGGTAAACATACTATATGTGTGTGTATCTCATATATATACATATACATAAAATTGCAATGAAAATTAAAACCTGCTATTCCCAAGATGATATAATGGGGATAGTGATGGGGTGTATCTAATTAAAGGAAGACTTCCCCAATCTAGGTGACCAATGATCTAAGGTCTAATGGATAATAGTGTGGGAAACATGAGACTAACCACCCTGGCATCAGAAATGTCTTAGAATGGGGAGAGAGGTACCTGTTTAAGAAAAAAGAGATTTGTACTTTCGAAAAGCTGCTTTGTTTATGCAAATGAAATGAACGCTTGATTTTTAAACAAATGTGTACTAATAAGGCAGGGATAACCGCAATTGAAGAGATGTTTCTCATCTAGCTTTGTCTCTAAGTCATACAATTGTAATTTGTCTCATTTCTATTCATCATTTTAGAATCTTATCTAAGTGTTCCAAAGACTTTCTCCAGCCTTCTTAGTAGCCAATTCTACTGCTGAACGACCCTCACTGCCAGTCGTGCTTGCTCATCACATGCTTCCTGTGTTTTTGTTTTGTGTCTCATCTATAAGCCTCTGCATGTGTGTCTATACACAGGTATGTAATACAATGCAGTCATCACTATAAACATTTTTGCCAAAAGATTTTTAGGTGAGATTGAAGTCTATTAGCACATATTTCCTCCTCTCTACTCAGGTATACATGTGGAATATTATAGTTTCTCGTGAGGATATAAAAGCTATTCCAGAATAGTTGCCTAGCTTCTCCTTCAGCGTCCAATTATTAAGAAATTATCACTACATATACAATATGTAGTTTATTTGTACTCACATGTACACATGTAACACTGAACCAAAAATAAGACAATGAACTTGTCAGTGAGAAATCGTTGCACAGCTTGACCTGTGAAATGGGCACAAACCAACTGCCTCGTGGTCAAACATCCCTTGAGCAAGGCCATCTGGCACAGCAGAGTATCGTGGCTTCCCCACAGCTTGCTAAAACTGCTCTTTCTTTTGCATTCTCTTTGTTCCCCTCTGGTCTCCCGCCACATGTGCTTCCATGGCCAGTGGTACACACCTATGCAGCTAGCCTAGAATTGGGGGGGGGGAATCTCCTTTCTCTCTTCTCAGGCATTAGCACCACATGCCCTCCACGTTAACATTTTCCTTCTGCATGTATCCATTATTGCTTCAAAGTTGCTTTCATTTAACACTAAATTCTTTACCTAAAAAGCAGTAAATAGAGCAGAGGTGTTATTGAAATGTAATATGGCTAACATAATTATATAATTGCACATATATATATATATATATATATATATATATATATATATATATAGTGTTTGTAATTTCTCTGTACTTATATGCCTGTTCAATTTCCACCTTGTTTCTCTATTACTATCTCCATGCAACATGCTCATAAAAGCTGTCAAAACAACACGACACATAAACTCAGAACAGATTCAATGAACTGTTTCAGCTGCTTTTTCTTCTCATTTCCTTCCACTCCGCTTCAGGAATCCTTGGGCTTTGACAGTGGGAATTGCAAAACCCTCCGGGCAAGTCCCTTTGTGGCTCATTCTGCAT
Source organism: Orientallactaga sibirica (assembly GCA_036365145.1). Classification (NCBI taxonomy): domain Eukaryota; kingdom Metazoa; phylum Chordata; class Mammalia; order Rodentia; family Dipodidae; genus Orientallactaga; species Orientallactaga sibirica. The sequence goes on from JAEOAD010000049.1 coordinate 5,709,378, forward strand.
CTTATTTAGTGCTGGTACCCAGAGGCTGTAAGTAATTCCGAACAGGCCAGTGCCGAGGAAGCTCAGGTGATTTGCAGCATCACTCACATTTGTCAATATTCTCCCTTACTTTGCCAGAACCACGGATGTGTCAGCCATCAGGACTCACGGCAGGAGGAGCGGGTCTGCAACACCAGGGTTCAGCTCCACACACCGGCATCTAGAGAACGTAGTGAGCCCACAATTTGGGGCTCAGAGGACTATTCTCCATTCCTCGGTCTACAGAAAAGGCTTCAAGAGCAATGGGGTGGACTCAAGACGGATGCACAGATAAATCCCTGGAGAACAGGGGTTTGTAAACACTAGACTATGTTACCAAAGGAAGCAGTATATATTTTCCCTCGTGGCTGTTCATTTATTTTTCTTAGGTACGTTTCTTTCCTCCCCAGCATCTGGACTTGCTGACGGATGGTCCTACTGGAATCCAGGAAAACAGCCTGCGTGACCTTTGATGGACACCTGGCTTGTTCGGGTCTCTCCCTAAATGTCATTTCTGCTGAGAGGACCTGCCCTCCTACCCATAATAATTAGATTCTCCCCTTTGTCTTTCTCTTCCTACCCGGCTATTTTCTTTGGCCTTCTCTTTTTAGCAAAGTGTAATTTCATGTTTGCTTGCTTACTTTTGTCTTTACAGAGCAGGTCATTAAACATTTGCCAGCACACCACTGTTCCTCACGGCTTCCACTTTTGCTCCCACACTGCAGCCAAATGGGACCTGTAAATACTTGAACCTGCTCAAACCCCGTCCCACTGCTTAAAACCATGCAGAGGCGTCTCAGCTCCTTCATTGACAAATCAAAATTCTTACCATGTCTATCATCTCCTCATACAGCCTGCCAAGTTCTACATTCGCCATATTTTTTTTTCTGGTTCCATTCTCTACCCCATGGCATACTCTGTTCCGAACGCACCCCCGCCCTGCTGTCCCTCAAAACAACCAAGCACACAGCCACCTCGGGGGTCACTGCATTGGCTTCTACCTGCGTACAAAACTCTCCTCCAGAGGGATAGAAGCTTGGTTCCCTCCCTCATTTCATGTATTTGTTCCCTTCTACACATGTCACCAGTCCAAAGCCATCCTCTAATCCTACACAAAACAACCACACAGCCGGGCGTGGTGGCGCACGCCTTTAATCCCAGCACTCGGGAGGCAGAGGCAGGAGGATCGCTGTGAGTTCGAGGCCAGCCTGAGACTACAGAGTGAGTTCCAGGTCAGCATGGCTAGACTGAGACCTTACCTCAAAAACAAAAAGAAAACAGCCTCACAACCATCCAGTGGCTCCACTCTATTTTAGCTGCCTGATGGCATGGACCATTTGTCTTTTATTTATTAGCATTGAGTTATGGCTTGAATGTGGAATGTCCCCTCCCAGGCTCATGTGTTGGACTAGCTGATGGTGCTGTTTGGGGACATTGTGGAAACTTTAGGAAGTAATGCCTGGCTGGATAAAGTAGTCACAGGGTTGAGTACTTGAAGGTCACAGCCCAAATCGGCTTCTGGCCTGAACTCTCTCCTTCCTGCTCAACACCATGTAACAAGTAGCCCTGAAAGCTTCTCTAGTCTGTATGCCTTCCTTACCGAGAGCCAAAATACATCCTTCCTCGTTTAAGTTGTTTCTGCCAGATATTCTGTCTCAGAGTGATGGAAAACTAATGCTGACCAGAGTGGTTATTGCTGCAATCAAGCTTCCCACATAGTTCATAGGCCTTTGGAGCTGGTTCACAGGAGGGATGAAGGGGAGCTTGAAGCAAGAACCCAGAGAAATCCCAGAATGCTGTTAGCAGAGCTTAATAGACTATGTAAATGGGCGTGCAAAAGGCCAGGGTGCCTATAGCAACGTGAGCAACGAAAGAAGACCAAGCTCATCAAGTTTGAAGGAGAATGGGACTCTTATTGGGAACTGAGTTAGAGATGATTCTTGTTACATTCTGGAAAAGAATCTGGATCACAAGCTGCCTGTGTCCTGATCTTTTGAGTGAGGCTGAATTCGAAAGGAAGAGACCGCTTTATTTGACAGAGGAAATTTCAAGACAACATAGCATTCAGGCTGTGGCAAGGATACTGCTCAATGCTTTTAGCTGGATTTACAGTAAGAGAGAAAGCAGGAAATGGAGCAGAAAGATGTGAAAATATACTGTTTGGAAAGGAAAGGATTATGGACCCAATTAAGATTGCAGAAAATGCTGGCCAGGACACAGGAGCTAGAATGGTCACTGAGATCAGTGTTACTAATGAGAAACCGTGCACCAGAGTAATAGGAAAGGCACTTTAAGAGCAAGACCCCACATATTAAAGGCTTGAGGTTATGAAAAACCCATCTAGAAAACATTCATTGAAAACTAGGACAGGGCTGAGGAGGAGGCTCAGAGGTTAAAGTCTGCCTGGACTCAATTCCCCAGTACTCACATAAAGCACAAAGTGGTACCTGCATCTGGAGTTTCTTTGCAGGGGCAAAAGATCCCGATGTGTGCATACAACCTCACTCTCTCTCTCCCTGTTTCTCTCTCACACACAAAAGAATAAAAATATTTTGAATCTGAGGGTGCCTGGAAAGATGAAGCCTCTGGGTGCCCTTGCTAGAAATGTGTTTTTAAAAAAATTTGTTTGTTTATTAATTTAATTTATTTATTTGTTTATTTATGAGAGAGGGAGAAAGAGGCAGAGAGAGAGAGAGAGAGAGAGAGAATGGCATGCCAGGTCCTTCAGCTGCTGCAAACAAACTCCAGATGTGGTGCGCCCCCTTGTGCAGATGCATGACATTGTAGGCTTGTGTCACTGTGTGGGACTTATATGGGACCTGGAGATTCAAACATGAGTTTTTAACCTTCGCAGGCAACTGCCTTCATCACTAAGCCATCTCTCCATCCTTGGAAAATGTTTTTTTAACCTAGGAAAATGTTTTCCCTGATTCTGCCACACGGGCACTCTGAGGCTACTATCCATGCTTCAATGGGGCCAGGACACATCTCAAGGCAGCAGAAGATCTAGTATCATCCATCTCCATCAGGCACTGGCTTTGCAAGAACGCCAGGTGCAAGAGTACTGGGAACATGGAGTTATTCCAAGGTTCCAGGAGAAAAACCTATAAGGCCAGGCAATGTGTCCAGGCAAGGCCCTGCTCTACAGAGATGACCTGATAGTCTGATGTGTGAGGCTGTGAATGTGAAGCCCAAGTTGCCATGGGGATTCCAGCATGTTGAAGATGTCAGGAACATGAACTATCCCCTAAGGAAAGCTGAGCAGCAAGTGGGAGCTGGTCCAAGAAAGAGACCATGCACAGTCCCTGCAACAGAGCTAGAAGAGTGAGGTGATCCAAGCCCATCAGAACCCAGGTGATGCCACCATAAGCCCTGGATGCTGGACATGGATTTGTACAGTTCATTGTTTGCCCAACTAAGTTTCCGTCTTGCTTTGGTCTGGTCTTTCCTTCTTCTTGGCATGAGAATATTTACTCTGCACCATTGTAGACTGGAAGAATATTACTTGATTATGTATTTTATAGGGGCACATAGCTAAGTGTTTGCCTTGAGTCTCCGGAGAGACCTGGGCCTTTGAACTTTTGAACAGTGTTGAGACTGTTAAGACAATGGGGACCTTTGAAGTCAGAGTGATGCATTTCACATTATGTGATGGCTCTGAAACTGAGAGGCAAGAACAGAATGACAGAACATTGTGATTTGGATGGAAAATGTTTCCCCACAGGCTTGTGTATGTCAACACGTGTTCCCCAGCTGGTGGCTTTGGAGTCTTCAGAAGGTGGAACCTAGCTGAAAGAAGGAAGTTGCTGAGAGGCAAGGCCTGAGAGTTGTAGCTTTCAGCTTGTACGCTCTGCATCCAAATTCGTAATGTGACAAGTAGCTGCCGCAAGCTCGTGCCACCACATACCAGCCACTCCAGGTATGCCATGCCTTCTGTGACATGAGCCAAAATAAATCCTAATTCATTTCTGTTGCTTCAGAAACTAATTAGTAAATGCATTATTCCATAGTTATTTCTGTGATACTAGCATATAACATTCACTCTTTTCCCAGTTTTAAAAAATACAGCATATACTCATGAACTCTAGTCATCTGACTATAAAAAAAAAAAACCTTGTAATTAACTCCTCCCCTCCAGCCTTAATTATGGACCCCTAGCACTCATGGAAATGTTGGGTGTATATGGCAGCCCTCCTACAATGGAGGCAGAGATACAGCATCCTTGAAGCAACTTAGCAACTAGACTAGCTGACTCAGTATGCCCTGGGTTCCAGTGGGAGACCGTGCCCTAGTTTATAAAGTGGAGAGAGATCAACAAAGACAAGTGGCATTGAACTCTAACCTCCACACGCATGCAAACACACACATACTAATGTGTATACACACACTCATGCAAACCACATAAAAAAGCCCCTCCCCAAAAGAATTAAGTCCTTCCCCTCCCCTCATGCTCGTACTGTTCCCTGTTTTCCTCTTATTTTCTCGCTACTTTCGTCACCATCTCTTAACAACCCGTAGCTGGGCACTGTTCACTTGTTTGTAGCATGTCACCCTCCCAACACAGCCAGTCATACAGGAACTTCATCTCTCTCTTATTCAGCTCTGGCTGCCATGGTAAGCCCACTCAATTAATCTCTCTCTCTCTCTCCCTCTCTCTCTCTCTCTCTCTCTCTCTCTGGCATTAAATAGAGAAAGAATTTGAGCTTAACTTTGGTAGTCACCATTCTAATACTCTGGAATGAAGCCATGTTCAATAAGCAGTTGTGTGGAGTTGATGAGTTCCACGTGACTTTCTCTGAAAGTCTCACATGGATTGCCAGGATGCCAAGGATCTCCATGACTCTTAGAGTATGTATCCTTCACAGTGGCATTGCCCATCTGTATGCTTGCTACCTTGAACATAATCATGTGTGCTATCATCAGAAAGCCTCTCTTCCCAGTATACAGCATTAAAGAAAATAAAGCATTGTAGTCAGATGACTGAAGTCGTGTTGTGTGGCAAAAATGGAGATACCTTAAAATGGAAGGAGGTTGCAAATGATAACTTACATCATAATTCTTCCTTCAGTTTTTCTGGAGTTGTTATTTTGTCTGTTTACATTTTTGTGTGTTTGGAGGAATAGGTTGATAATTTCATTAATTTTTCTCTAAAGTGAATTCAGCTATTAAAGGGTAAAAACAGGGCTGGAAAAATGGCCCAGCGGTTAAGGTACTTGCCTGAAAAGCATTTGAGATGTTCTGCACTCTGTTCTTATTTCTGAAGTATAGAGAAAGCCTTATCCGAACACAGGGAAGTGTATCATGCATCACTTTTCTTAACTTCCCAATTTCTATGTGCTCCTTTGTTCTCCATACTTCTCTGTCCTCTCTTTTGTTTAAGATCTCATTTAACATTCTCTGGAGGGCAGAACACAAGATTACAATCTAACGGTTGTAATGAGAATGGGTTAAGTTGGTGCCATTTCCCATTTTCATTACCATCTTGGTGGCAAGAAGAATGTAACAGAATTTTTAATGCCTCATATATTACATGAACATTTTCCCGTGAGTTCCTGCTCCTTTCCCGTGGACAGCACCGTGTGCTTGTGTACTGTAGGACTTTGATCTTTTTATACTCTGCATTATAATCAATTGGCCACTTCACTCCTTCCCCATAGATTACAGTCAAACAAGTGAAAAGCATTTTGATGTACAGCGTACTGCTGCACCTCGTGACTATAAAATCTTATCACCTGCAGACTAGTACCTGAGTACTCTGTGGAGCCAGTGATTCAACTTGGACAGGAGGCACAGTCCAGGTGTTCTCATGGCAGGCACTTCTCCGAAAGGCACCCTGGGAATTGCAGTTTTGTCCGCGGTTCACTATGCAATTTGTTAATTTCAGTCTCAGGACCCCCTGGGGAACTGGACTTTGAGCACTAAGATGGTCACCCTTGGAAAAATGCAACACAGATGGTCGGAAGTATGGACTTCAACTGGGGCTATGCGAAACCTCCCTGACTTCCTGAATTACAATCTCGACTTCATTGAGATTCTTCGGTTCCTGAAGTACAAGGTTAAGGTTGAGCGTGAGCAGGGCTGGGGCCACAGTTTGTGCATATAGTAAGAAGAAGCGGTCCTTTTATCTTGGAGTGACCCCCGCCCCCCACTTACTGTGGGAATCCAGGCCAGAGATTCACTGCACCCTAGGACCTCTCCTTGGGCTCCTGAGAATCTCCTATGATGTCAGCTTTTTCCTACCAGCCTTTCTGGTGACTCAAACCTTTTTGAGTAATTCTGAGATGGCCTTTCAACCGGAAACATCTCATCCAAATCTTAGCTCTGTTAGTTCCACCGTGAAGAAAGTTGTCTAGCTCTCTGTGTCTCAGCATTGTTGTTTATAAACTGGAAATAATATTAACAGAGTGACAACAAATGATCGAAATAAAGAGACCACACAGAAACAACCAACCACAGAAAACCAACAACAATAAAGGCTTAACCCTGATAGGCATGCCTGCATCTCATGGAGTGTACCGTACTGGAGGTCAGCTCTGCTACTCCCGCTGGTTCAGAAAGTGAGTCAGTCCAGAATAGCTCTGTATTATTCCCTGTCACCTTGACTGAAGCTGCATTGCCATAGGAAGAAAGGGACAAGGATCCAGATGGATCCTACCTTAGCTGCAAGGATTGGGACGTGTGACCTTTCCTTGACTGTCCTACTCCAAACTGGACACCAGCAGTTCCCACCACGATCATCTAGGAGGGTTATTTGAAGAGTTCGAGGAATTATGGACAGAAATGATATAACCAACTTCCTGGCATCCATGCACATCAAGTACTCAATACTACTTTCACTTGGACCGTCTTATTAGCCGTCTAGTAAGTAACACACCTGATGATATCAACTGTTCTCACCAGGGCCCCAGCTGAAGCCATTGAATTACAGGGGAAATGAGCAAAAGTGCTACTTTCTCGGTGAACCTGGTACCAGCACAAGGGTGAAGGAGATAGACACAAAGAACACTCAACTTCTATCAAATCAGATATCCAGAGACACAGAGACTCCCAAGATCTCACCACTGAAATAGACCTAAAATGAACCCAATATGACTCAGGGAAATTCATGGAAGAGGGGGCAGAAAGATTGTTAGAGCCTAAATGAATAATAAAATTTAAAAAAAAAAAAAAAGGGCTGGAGAGATGCCTTAGCGGTTAAATGCTTGCCTGTGGAGCCTAAGGACCCTGGTTGGAGGCTCGATTCTCCAGGACCCACGTAAGCCAGATGCACAAGGGGGTGCACGCATCTGGAGTTCATTTGCAGTGGCTGGAGGCCCTGGCGTACCCATTCTCTCCCTCTCTCTCTCTCTCTCTCTCTCTCTCTCTCTCTCTACCTGCCTATTTCTGTATCTCTCTCAAATAAATAAATAAATAAATAAATAATAAAATTAAAAAAAAAAAAAGATTGTTAGAGCCATGAGTTGGGTCATTATGCACAGAGACATTGCCTCTCCTGCATAACTGATGGCTACCACCATAAGGCAAGACCCACATTACCCATGGGGGGAGGACAGGGAGAAGGCTAACGATGGTACCATCATGGCTGTATACACGCTATATACATAACTAATAAAATTAAAAAAACAACTTCCACTCATGGAGTGCAAAGCAAACAAATTGCACCCCACCTTTCCAAAACCACTTGTGGATACCTCAGATCAGTAGGTGACGTGAGGTCTGACTTAGACATGGCCTGTGTCCAAAGAGGGTGATGTGTGTATGGCACAATGCAGGTCAGGCCCTAGCCAGACCGCATGCTAGAAGAAACCAGGAAGTGGCTTCCGTGGACGAGTCATCCTGCGCAGGCCTGGCTTGACAAAAGCTACAGTCCCATGCTCGCGTGCAACCTGCTGCGAGATGATCTGCCTGGAGACAGGCTGTCATTGGTCACAAGAAGGGGACCACCCTATACAATGATTGGCCAGCCAAACCTTTAAATCCCCTACCCTTCCCTGAATAAACGAGTTTGCAGCAGCTCACCCTCTGCCTGCCTCCACCCAACTCCCGGAGTCTGTGTCATGACTCGGCGCCTCTCACCCCCTACCCAGTGGAGACCCTGTGGTCCCTCCTGGGCTGGCCCTAGGAGGGACCCCAACAGATGTGTAGCTCTCCCGACTTTGTACACTTCTGACAGTTGTACCCATGTTCCCTTTGGTGGAACTAGCACCCGGGGCGGAGATGTGATTGTTTATGGTACTTTGAGTAAGGGGGGGCTCTTGTTAGAAAGAGCGTGAAGAAGTCTGACCTCACCCACAAGGAACTCCAGAGCAGAAATTATATCACAAAATCAGTCCCACCCTGAACCTTTCATGCACTTGTACCAGCTCAGGACACGACTGCAGGCTGCACGGGGTGAGGAAGCAGCCTGACACCCTTGGCAACCTAGGGGATGACCATGCCTATTGCTACGGGGGACAAAGGTGGGGCTGGCGGCAATGTTTACTGTATTTACTTCCACATAGTCAAGAACTAAGGGAATTAGAGTAGAAGAAAACTTACCTATGTAGGTAGATCAGGAAATCTTTTGATCCCATGGCTATAGATTAAACTTCTAAATTTTGCCAGTACTTAGCCACAGGGGGAATCATAAGAAATAAGACTTAACGTCATTTTTACTCTTACTGGAAAATGAATGCCTACCATACCAAGCAGCAAACCATTTTCTGCAAATAGGCACCCAAGTTACTGGTTATTTGGCCTGTTCCTCTCTCCTTAGAAGCATCGTAGGCACTTGAGATGAATAGTCTGCCCCTAAATGAGAACATGAGTCAACAAGTCTTCAGACAGACCCTCCAAACCTTAACATTATGAGCAGAAGAACAAACCACACAAAAGCAGAAACAAAAATGTGAATCCAGGGCTGGTGAAGTGACTCAGTGGCTAAAGCGCTTGCTGCACAAATGTGAATATTGAGTCTGGACACCCAGAAGCCACGTGAAGCCAGATGCTGGAATGCGAGTGTCTTTCGTCTCACGGTGCCGAATGTGAGAGGGGAGTCACAGAGACATGAGGACCCTCTGGAAATTCCAAGGACAACTAGCCTGCTGACCAAAGAGTGTAAGGTAAACACCAACTGGAAGTTGTCTTCTAAACTCCATGCATGCACTGTGGCACACATGACCCCACACACATGAGCACACACACACACACACACACACACACACACACACACACACACACACAATTTATTCTTTGGGAATGATACAGAGAATTCTTACTCTTTTCGCTTATCCAACATCCTTGCCATCGTCTCTTGTATCCAAATGTATTTATGTCAAGACACTCTCCAAGGTCTTACTGCCTCATACACAGATCACAAACTCCCATTGTAGATACTCCTGCCCCCAAGTCTGGTATGAATCCCAAGTAATGGCTCCACTTCCCATCACCTTGACCTTGGACACCCCCCCCCCCCGTCCCAGTCTCCAGCCTGTGTCTCATTCTTTTGTACAATTCCATCACGCGCCCTCGGTCCAGCAACTACACCCATCCCTTCTGCACAGCCAGACTTTCTGCTTAGCCCCAGTCCTGATGCTTCAGGTCCCTCAGGGCTGGGTCCTTGTGTCCCTCAGTCCATTTGGAGATTTGCCTTATCACCAGTCCTGTGACTTCCTGCTGCTTAGTGACAGATTCCCTGGGCCACCTGCCGCCTGCCTGCCCACCTGCCTGCCTGCATCTGCACCTATTGTCTACTGCCAGACAGCTCCCCTCCCTGCGGAGTGGGATGAACAGATGGACCGTTCTTAACAAAGTGGTGTAAAGAGAGAAAACGCCAGCTAAACTGCTAAGAAAAAAAAAAAGGAGGGTTAAACTCCTTCATTAGGAAGAGTAAGTTGCTTAAGAAGAAGGCCAAGGACAGGAGAGGCTAGCTTCACCCAGTCTGGGTAGCATTGCCCATGAGACTGGCAGAGCATAGGAGAGAATGGTTGCATTCTACAGTTGAACCAGCGACATATCATCACCGCCCACAGTCACTCCCACGTAAAGGGGGGACAATCACTTCAGTCCTCCCCGACTCAGAGCCCCATCTACAAAACGGTGACACCTCCCCACAGGCTGCTGATGTTCTTACGGAGGTTAAAAGAGACATTAGCTGCAAAGCCTCTTGCAGTGGTTTCTTAAGCATAGGCCTGGGGTGTACTGCCAACACCCAGTGATCATGAATTCCAGAGGAAAAGACACATCAAGGCTCAATGAGTCACCTTGTCAAAGAGCAATGCATTCTGAGAACATGACAGGGATGGAAGCAGGGAGGAGAAAGCAGAGTACAGTCACAGAGAGAAAAGGGCATGAATGGCCACCGTAGGAGAAGGGTGGGGTGTGGTGAAGAAGCTTGGATTCCCAAAAGGTCAGGAGTGAGGAGGGGAATCTTGGCAATGGCCTGGGACACAGAAGGTTCCCTAAAATACCTCTGAAGCCCCAGAGTGCTGAGAAAGAAAGCAGAGGGGGAAAAAGCAGAATAAAGCACATTTTTTATGGGAAGGGCAGTGTGACTGGAGGGAGGTACTCCAAAGTATTTGGAGCAACTCAGAGAGGGAGAATGGTAAGGAAGTCCACAGAGGGCGAGGTAAACAAGCAGTCAGCTGTGACAGAGACGAGGCAATGAAGAAACATAATAATATATAATGCTATTCCGAAACAACAGCTGGGAATAGGGAATTGATAGTGAAGCAATAAATACCAGCAATGACAGAGCTAAATACCATTAAAATGCACAATAGTTAATAACGATGAAGCCAAAGTTGGGAAGCAATTAATAAATTAATAAACAATAACATAAAGTTTAAAATGAATATATGAACAAAAATGAGGTTATTAAGTGTGACCGTTTAATGAGAGAAGGGCAGGGGATGCCGAGAGGAAAGGTGGGGGAATGGTTCAGCTGGATGGCTGAGTTCATATTCCAGGCTCTGAGGAGCTAAGACACAAGAGAGGCCGATGTTGTCCAACCAGAAACAAAGGGAGGGGCACACAGTGTGCCCGGAACTGCTTTCTGCTGACCCCACAGCTTCTCCCCTGCCATCGGCACAGGCGAAAATGGCCTCATGACTGGCTGCCTGGATGGGGCCAGCAGAGATGTATGAATAAGTAAAATTGGTCTCTCTCTATCTCTCTCTCTCTGTATCCCTCTCTCAAATAAATAAATAAAAATATTTTTCAAAAAGGGCTGGAGAGATGGCTTAGCAGTTAAGGTGCTTGTCTGCAAAGCCTAAGGACCTAGGTTCAATTCCCCAGGACCCATGTAAGCCAGATGCACAGGGTGGCACATGCACCTAGAGTTTATTTTCAATGGCTAGAGGCCCTGTGTGCCAATTCTCTCTCTCTTTATCTGCCTTTCTCTCAAAATAAATAAATAAATAAATAAATAATAAATAAATGAATAAATAATTTTTTTTTAAGTAAGGATTCATCCCAAAGGCCTCTGAAAGTAAATACACAGGAGCTAGCTAAACATTCAGGTCTGGGATCAGGTCAGAGGTCCTAGTCTAAGCCCCCAAGCCATACCTCCATCAATCTCAAAATATTTGGGGGTGATCAAGGGAACCAGGAGGGATCCCCAGGCCCACAGACTCCTGTGGGTCACAGCTTCCGTCACAGATCTGGAAGCCTCCTGTAGTTTCGGAGCTTCTCATCTCAGGGCGGCTCCACCACAGGGTTTGCTTCCCCGAGTGCAAGAAACACATGTGTGAAAACGTCATAAAGAAACCCTTGCACAACAGAACAATTAAAATTTTAAACGTTATTTCTCTTTCGCTAACATAGGTCAGTGCTTCCCAGCTCTTGGTTCAGAGAATATTTTCTCCTCTCAAGAGCACCTGGAAAGTAAGAAGGATGGGCACAGTGCATATGTAGGAGGCCAGTCTTGTGTTGTCTCCTAAGACATTTGTCTCTCCTCCGTGTCCGTGTGACATCAGCTTGTTATTCTTAGGACATTTGCCCAGAGATATGTTTGCAGAAGGCAGGGTTCATTTCTTATCCTTCTTCACTTGCCACACAACCCCTCCTGCTCCGTTCTGTATGCGGTCCTCCCTACTCCCCTTCCCTCTTTGGCCTGTTTATTCAGGGCTCCATAGGTGACACATTGCCTCTCAGCCTTGTGGCTGAGTAAAACCCAGTGTAATTGCTGAGATTCTGTGTCGGCTATATTGGGAACTTAGGAGCTTGGAGAGTTCTGAAGCATTCATAGTCCCCGCTTGAAGTTCAGCAATAAGAAGTAAGCAGAAGAGAGCTGAGTACATGCTTCCCAAGTATGAGGGCCTGAGACTGCCTGAGTTCAGGCCTCTAGCATACACATAAACAGCTGGACGTGGCTCTGCCCATCTGTAACCCCAGTCTTGTTGTGAGCAGAGATAGAGAATCACTGGGGCTTGTGAAAATGGGAGCTCTGAGTTCAGAGAAGAGACACTGGAAACACAGATGACCAATAAATAAAGGCACTCAACATTCTCCCCAAGTAAATGCATCACACACACCTGCACATACATATACACCCCCCACTACACATGCATATACACACATGCTACATATATACATACACACACATACTACACGTACATATAGACACACCACACAGACTGCACACACATACACACATACTACACATACACATAAACACATCACACAGTCTACACATACATACACACATACAACATAAATACACATAAGTACGTGTACATACTACACATACATTCATGCACATGCACATACATGTAAACATACCACACATGCTACACATACACACATCCTTCATATACATGTACACGCACCACACAGACTACACATACATATACACACATAGTACATATACACATACCACACATATACATACATACATACTACACATACCCACAAGCTACACATACATATACACACAGCACACAGACTACACATACATATATACACATACTACATACATACATGTACTACACATACATATGTACATACCAGACATACTACATATACACACATACTACACACACACATGCTACACATACATAGGCACACACCACAAAGACTACACATGCATATACACACATACTACATATACACACATCCTACACATACATATACACACACCACACAGACTACACATGCATATACACACATACTACATATACACACATCCTACACATACATATACACACACCACACAGACTACACATGCATATACACACATACTACATATACACACATCCTACACATACATATACACACACCACACAGACTACACATGCATATACACACATACTATATACACACATCCTACACATATATACACACACCACACAGACTACACATGCATATACACACATACTACATAGACACATCACATACATATACACACACCACACAGACTACACATGCATATACACACATACTACATATACACACATCTTACACATACATGTACACACACCACACAGACTACACATGCATATACACAAACATACTACATATACACATGCACTACACATACATAAACACACACCACACATACTGCATAAGCAAATAGAACTAGTGTCAGAAAGCATCAGCTGGTGTGCACTACAGAGAACCTCAGTGTGGTCAGGGAAAGAGTAAAGGCTGGAGAAAGAAGAGTTGAGATAATTGGCATGAAGAGGTGGCAAGGAGAAGAAAACAAAAAGGAAAGGAGAGGAGAGGAAGAGGAGACATTTCAAAAGGAATTCTAAAGAATGGGTAATTGATACCAAAATGATACCAAATGGTCTTTTATAATTGCTGTAAAGAATGTTAATTATCACCTCCATGCAATAAGAATTTGAATATGTTTAGTGTACTCAAATCAACTAATTAAATGAGATTCATGATATACAAATGTCAATTGCATTCCATCACAATAAATTTAAAATAATATTGCCCTTGCAGCTGTTGCTATGAAACAAACTGAGGGCTGGAGAGATGGCATAGTAGATAAAGAGCTTGTCATACTAGCGTGAGCACCTAAGATCAGACGCCCCCCAGAGCCCACATAGAGCCAGACACTGTAGCAGGCATCTGTACTCTGGCTAGATGGGAGGCAGAAGCTGGAGAATTTCCCAGAAGTGCAAGGGCCAGAAACCCTGACCAATCCAATAGTGAGCAAGGAAAGATCCTGCCTTAAACAAAGTGGAAGGCAGCAAAGGACTGGTGTCCAACCTTGTTCTCTGAACTCCACGTGCATGCTGTGACACACCCACACACATGCACATGCATGCACACACACACCTACCGTACTCACACATATGAATATACACACTACACACTTATACGCACTAAAACAACATAAGAAGCCATACACCTTATTTCTCTTAAAAACAAACAACACTGAAATAGAGCTGCAGAGATATCCCAATGGTTAAGGCACCTGCCTGCAAAACCTAATAACCAGAGTTTGATTCTCCAGCATCCACATAAAGCCAGATGCACAAAATGGCTCATGCATATGGAGTTCATCTGCAGTAGCTGGCGGCCCTGGCACACACAATCTCTCTGTCTCTCTTCTCTCTTGCTCTCTCCCTCTGCCTGCAAATAAATAAATTTTTAAGAAATTATTTTTATTTTATTTTACAGAGAGAGAGAATTGGTGTATGAGAGCCTCAGTCACTGCAATCAAACTCCTAATGCTTCTGCCACCTAGTGCGCATGTGCAACCTTGTGCTTGCCTCACCTTTGTGCATCTGGCTTACGTGGGATCTGGATATACAACATGGGTCCTGGGCTGGAGAGATGGCTTAGTGGTTAAGGCGCTTGCCTGCAAAGCCAAAGGACCTTGGTTCAATTCTCCAGGACCCACGTAAGACAGATACACAAGGGGGTGCATGCATCTGGAGTTCATCTCCAGTGGCTGGGGGCCCTGGCAGGCCCATTTTCTCTCTTTCTTTCTCTTTCTCTCTCTCTCTCTCTAAATAAATAAGTAAAAGGGAAAGGAAAGGAAAGGAAAGGAAAGGAAAGGAAAGGAAAGGAAAGGAAAGGAAAGGAAAGGAAAGGAAAGGAAAGGAGGCAAGGCAAGGCAAGGCAAGGAAAGGAAAGAAAAAAAGAACATGGGTCCTTGGGCTTCACAGGCAAGTGCCTTAACCACCAAGCCATCTCCCATCCCAAAATTATTTTTTTTAATACTTAAATAGAACTGGACAGATAGCTCAGCAGGGAAGAGCTCTTCCTGAGCATGCGGGAGAGCCTGAGGAGGTCTGAGAGAACCCAGCACCCACATAAACAGCCAGTCATATGGAGAAACAGAGACCAGAGAACCACTGGGGCTCAAGATAAAATGGCAAGCTCCAGACTCAGTACAAGATTCTGGCTCATGCAAGACAGGCTGGAAGAGCAGGAGAATTGGACAGCCCATATACCCCTTCATTCACCACAGTTGAGTGTACCCCACTGGCAGCAAGCACATGGTTGCTACCTGGGTGCATACAGATGTATTCACCACACACACGCACACACACACACACACACACACCATACACATATATATATATAGCATTACACAACCCCCCACTACATATACCATATACATATATATGGCAGTACACACAAAAGATATTGAAATTATTAATTTTTAGTTATTAATTAATTAAAATAATTAATTGAAATAATTAATTGGGAGGGCACCAAACTTGAGTTACCTCACACATACATCACATATACACACATACAGATATATATATACATATATATGGCTACATACACAAAAAACAAACATTGGAAATATTAATTGGGAGGACACCAAACCTGAGGTTAGTCAGAGTTCTAGGTTCTTGCGTAGAAATACCAACAATCACCATGAACACGTGTACACTGAGTCACAGCATCTCAATCTGCAAGCTGCAGCTCCACATGGAGTCATGTAACAATGTGGAAGTTGAAAGACATTTGACAAAGATAAATGGTTCTTCTTAATATGCAAGAGCCAAAAGTCAATTCAAAATCAATGAATGATCACTCCCAGGTGTGTTTCTGGCACTCACCCAGGCTGCATTCTGCAACTTCACCGTAGCCATGGTTCTGAACACACAACATGTGCGCATCACCCTGAGCCTACCATTGTGACCCACATGCCAATGAACACTGCCTGAAACGCCTCAGCTCAGATTTAAGACTATTGCGTATTATAAATCACAATATCATTGTACATACAAAGTTTTCTGTTCTTATAGAAGCATAGTGATTTAATTATACAAGCAGACAATATTTTACACCCCCCATCCTCAGAATGTAATTATCAAATTAGTATATCTTTGGATTGCATTGTGTTAGAATATTTGATTTTTAAAATTGCTGTTTGAGTTACTAACTCGTTTCATTAAAAAATACTAAATGAACTTTGGATTAGGATTAGGACAGAATTTCCAGCAACTTCTGAAATGGTTCCAAACACACTTCTGCCATTTTGTACTGTGTATTTATGTGAAGTAGTGTTCTGAGCATCGATGGTTATAAAATCAAAATATCTATTAACTTTAGAAAGTGTTGACGATGCTCTACATAAGCCAATGTCAAATATCCAGGCAAGATTTAATGCAATTTGTTTTGGCATGTGTATGTTATATTTGTGTGCAGGTGCTTATGCGTGTGCATGTGTGTGCATGTGGAGGCCAGAGGCTGATGTTAGGTGACGTCCTCGGTTGTTCTCCACTTTATTTTTTGAGATAAGGTTTCTCACTGAACCTAGAACTCACCAATTTGGTTAGACTACATAGCCAGTAAGCCCAGGGCATCCATTTGTCTCTGTCTCTCTTTAGCTGGGATTATAGGCATGAGGCATAATACTCAGCATTTTCCCAGAGTGCTGGGGATCCCAGGGCAGGCCTTCATGTTTGCACACCATCTCCCCAGACAAGGCTTCATTTCTTTAGATAAAAATATCCATCTCATATTTTCATTATAAATTTATTTCCATTTTAACGAATGATAAAATTACATGTACAGCAAAAAATTGCTTTAAGGCAATTTTCTTTAGGATTTGTTATCAATAAATGTTTGAAGTGTTACCTATTTAATATTCCTGTCTACATGGGGGGGGTCACATAAAAATTTCTCAGGCAAAAGGAGTCATGAGTGGAAAAACTTTAAGAAGCTCTTCTCTATACCAATCAGAAACCTCAACCCAGATTCTAACTAGGCATAAATTCTTGGCCTCTTTTGTGCTGTGGGAAGGCTGATTCTAGTATACTGGCCATCCCTCTCTGCCAGGAGCTTCCGGCTGGGGGCAACCCTCCATAGGCTTTGGTAGAATAACACAAAGGTAGGCTTCTAGATGGTTCCCCTCCCCTGGAGCACTCTGTCCTTTAGGGACATCTTCCTGTTTTCCGAGGACCTCTCCCTCCCCCCAGCTGGATCTTCTGCCATTCACACTCTCTCTTCCTTCTGCCTCTCTTAAGCGCACAGAGAGAAGATTCCTAGTGTTGTGAATCTTGACACTGCCTCCCCCTGAGTCTCCCCCCACCAAAAAAAATCCTGAGTGAGCTGAACACAGTGGAGTATGCCTGTTAAGTCCAGCAATTGGGAGGTGGAGGCAAGAGAATCAGGAGTTCAAGGTCATCCTTGGTTACATAGCAAGGCAGAAACTAAACAAACCTCCTAGCTTCACCTGTTTTTCATGACTTGGTTTCAGTTCACTTTGAGAATCACTAATTCAGGAGGTCACACAGCTGAGCAATCTATTAATAGTGTCCCTATGGCTTTGCTATAGATGGCTCTTCTGACAAGTGAGTCATGTTGATAGCAGTTGCCTGGTTGCTTGTCAGGGGCTTTGGGACTCGAAGGCCACTTGTGTTGAAGCCACCAACTTTCACCTGGATCTGAGCAAGTGTTCAACAGTGACATCTTTGAAGTCAGAAGGCTGAAAGCTCCACCCTCAGGTGACATTACCGGTGCTGTTTTCAGAGCATGTGTCCTGTGCAGAGGCATGGGGACGGATTGATCTCCTCACCCCCATCACCTGACCCCACCCTGCATCTAGCATCCCAGGGGAGGCTGACTCGACTAGCGCTTGCTCTTCTGTCTTCACTCCTGGCTGCTCAGTAAAAAGCACAAGAGTAGCAGCCATACCGTCTCACAAGCAAACCAAGCCTGATCTGAGACACTGGGCAAGTGAGCATGCCAGCCCTTCCGACACCTTGGCACCCACTTCTATTGAACAACTGCGAGGTTTCCTTATTGGATGCTGACTGACAGATGTAAGTAAGTGAGCAATTTAAAGAGCATTGACTGGGGCTGGAGAGATGGCTTAGCAGTTAAGGCGCTTGCCTGTGAAGCCTAAGAATCCAGGTGCGCCTCCCCAGGACCCACATAAGCCAGATGCACATGGTGGGGCATGCGTCAAGAGTTCGTTTGCAGTAGATGGAGACCCTGGTGCACCCATTCTCTCTCCCTCTCTTCCCCCCTCTAATAAATAAATAAAATAAAATATAAAAAAGAGCATAGACTGAGCCAGCACAGTACTTGGGAGGCAGTGGTTCAAAGCCAGCCTAGTGTATGTGGAGGCCAGTCTGGGCTTACCAGTGAGACCATAACTCAAAAGACATAAAATAAAAATAATAACAACAACAATAACACAAGCATCCATTGAACTCGAGTGCCTATCAAGTTCTGTCCTTACTCTTGAAAGACTATTTCCCTATAGTGCTGTGAACTAAGCCAGTCATCTCCAAAGTTTTTATAACCATTTTAACTAACTAACACTGAAACATTGCCATCACCTGAAAAGGAAGCCATTACCAACTAACAAACAATCTTTTCCCATGTCTCCTTGCCCCCAGCCTCTACCAACCCCTCATAGATCCTCAGTCTCTACGGACCTCAACCTTTCAAAATTTTAATACAAATAAAATCACACAATGACCTTCTTTTGGTTGAGCTTTTTCACTAAGCATATAGCTTGTAGAGTTCATCCATGGTTTAGTAGCACGTACCAATATGTCGCTGCTTTAACGGCCAAATAATACTCCACTTTATGAATATGCCATATGCGTTTTACCCACCCGTCAGTCGATGCACGTGGACACTGTTCTGACCTCTTGGTTCATGGGAATAGCACTGTATGAACATCCACACACAAGCTGGCAAGTGGATGCATGCTTGCATTTCTCTTGTGCATATGCTTAGGAGTGAACCGATGAGTGCGAGCTAACCATCTGCTTAACGTTCTAAAGCAGTGCCGAACACGTTTGTGGAGTAGCTCTTCGGTTTACAATCCCGTGACCTGGAATATCTGAGCGTTCCAACTTCTTCACACCGTTGTCATCATTTTTATTTTAGTCATCCTTGTGTATACACTCTGGTATCTCACTGTGCTTTTGAAATGCATTTCCCTAATTATTCAACATAATTTTTTGGGGTGGGTGGGTTGAGGTAGGTTCTCGCTCTAGCCCAGACTGACCTAGAATTCACTATGCAGTCTCAGGCTGACTTGGAACTCACAGTGATCCTCCTACCTTTGTCTCCCAAGTACTGGGATTAAAAGCGTGCGCCACCACACCCAGCTCAACAGCTCTTTTAAAGAGCTAAATTTTCATCTAATTAACATTGACAAATTAACTCATTAATACAAGTTAAACACTGATATTTCTTTTTCAGCAAATGAAACATGAAAGATGACCAGTTTCATCTGCACACCGAAGAGTGCTCCAGTGCTCTGCTAAAATGTTTAAAAACGTCAATGTGAGAGTTAGCAAGCATTCCACTTGAGACTGTCAGTGTGGGCCAGCAAGATGGGACAGCAAGAGCACTTGCCGCAGGCACGAGGGCCTGAGAGGTCCCAACATTGCCTGAGTTTGATTCCCCACCACTCATGTACATAGCTGGGTGAGGCCACACACAACTGTAACCCCAGTTTTGTGTGACCCAGACACAAGAGAATAGCAGGGGCTCATGAAAACCACATCTCCATGCTCAGAGACTCTGTCTCCAGAAAATACCCAAATACACGATGGAGAAAAGACACCTGACATTCTCTTTTGGCTTCCATGTTCTGCACATACATGTATATATATCATGCACACACACACACACACACACACACACCACCACTACTACCACCATCACCACCACCACACATATGACACATGCAAAAAAAATGTGACTATGAATCTAGAATCTGAGGCTGGAGAGATGGCTCAGTAGTTAAATGGCTTTCTTCTAAGGTCTGATGGCCAGGATTTGATTCCTCATTATCCACATAAAGCCAGATGCTCAAAGGGGCTCATGAGTCTAGAGTATGTTTGCAATGACAGGAGGCCTTAGTGCAGCCATATTCATTCTCTCTCTCTCTCTCCCCCTCTCTCTAGCAAATAAATAAAAATATTAATTAAAAACAAATATAGAAACTGTACATTTAGATGCAGTTTCTCTGATATGCATTCATTCCGGACACTGTTCTCAATAAGATTTTAAAGATTCTATGGAGTATTTGGTCTTAAAACAAGCTCCTTTTCTAAAATATCTTTATTCATTTGCAAGCAGAGAGAGACAGAGAGAGAGAAAGAAAGTATGGGTATGCCAGGGCCTCTTGCCACTGCAGGTGAGCTCCAGACACATGTGCCACTTTGTACATCTGGCTTTATGTGGGTTCTGGGGAACTGATCCCAGCCCAGCAAGCTTTGTAAGCAAGTGCCTTTAACTACTGAGTCATCTCCCCAACCCAGAGGCTATAGTCTTAAGTACCAATGCTAATTTGGTTTATTGAGCTGGACATTTGATATATAAATCAGGCTCACTTTCTAAAACTTTCTCCCTCAAAATATTTTACAACATGAGTTGGGTGTGGTGGCACACACCTTTAATCCCAGCTCTCAGGATGTTCACCATGAGTTCGAGGCCACCCCAAGATTACATGGTGAATTCCAGGTCAGCCTGAGCTAGAGTGAGACCCTACCTCGAAAAACATATATTTATAAAACAACATGGTATTTTTCCTGTTTTTTTTTTTACATTACTATTGTCCATTGTGGAGAAACAGCGATAGTTTCTTTTCCTGCATAACACTTCTTAAATAAACAATGGTTCTTTAATTTTCGCATCTGTGTGCAGTGTGTGCAGGGTGTGTATGTTTGTTCACGTGCATTTGGGTGTGAGCATGTGCATGTGGAAGACAAAGGGCAGCCTTGGGTGTTGTTCCTCAGGTACACCATCCACCTCCTTGTGAAACGGCATTTCTCACTGGCATATAAGCTCACCCATTAAGCTAGACTGTCTATTCAATGAGCTCCAGCAATCCTCCTATCTCAGCCTCCCCAGAATTTCAAAGAATGCACATGCACCCTGCATTTTACGTAGAGATTGAACCCAGGTCCCAATGCTTATAAGGCAGGCACTTTACCACTGAGCTGTCTCCCCAGACTCTGTTCCACAACCATTCTCGAAATATTTTATTTATTTACTTAACTTGAAAGAGAGAGAGAGAGAGAGGCAAATAAAGTGAGAGAATGGGCACACTCGGGCCTCCAGCCACTGCAAACAAACTCCAGACGCATGTGTCACTTGTGCATCTGGCTTTTGCCAATACTGGGGAATCAAACCTGGGTCCTTAGGCTTCATAGGCAAATGCTTTAACCACTAAGTCATCTCTACAACCCCTGAACAACCATTCTTAAGGCCAAAGGAAGTGATTGGAGTCATGAGCAGTCAAGCCCTTGTAACATGGCTGACAGGAACATTTATCCCAGCATGACATACTGACTATATCTTTAGGATCCCCACATACTGACTACATCCCTGGGATCCCCATAATGCTCTTGGCCAGGAAGGACTACCAATCCTCATGTGTCAGAAGTTTTGTTCCAAAATGAAATAGCACCAAAGCAAAGAGTAACTGGTTCATTCAGTCATTCATTGCACAAGTAAATATCATGTAGGGGACCAAGTGCCAGGCACTAGTAAGGCACAGGAGACACAACCGTGACCTTGACCTTCAAAGCCCTGCCCTCCAGGAACACACATTCTAATGAAATGCTGTTCATCAACCTTTTGCTTCTGCCCTGTGAGGAAGCAATGTGTGGCTCTGCGGCAGCCATTCTGCCCCTGTGGGGACAAAACTCAACCTTCTGTAGATGACAGGGCTCCAAATCAGAAAGAAACCCGTTTAAATGAGTGTGAATGGCTCCAGGCCCCAAAGCAATTCACTTGCAGTGGTCAGGGTTTTTCTGCGTCTAATTCTCAGACCTTACTTTCACAGAGCTAACGGCCACAGAGGAGGGAGAAAAAAAAAAAAAAAGGACAAAAACAAAAAGTAAAAATAAAAACTCATTCAGACTGCCTACGTGGCCCCAATGGTTGACTCCCTTCCAGAAGCAAAGAATATAGAAGACACATTTCTCTAACTGCCATTTTACACACACACACACACACACACACACACACACACACCTGCTTTTAGACTGGAAATATCCGACTTCCATAACAATGCCTGTCCCTCGGGGTCAATTCCTCTAACTGCCATCTCCTCTCCTCTCCTCTCGCTAGCAAACCTCCCAGACAGACAGCCTAAGGTAGTGTTGATGCAGCAGTGATCGGAAGCTTCATAAAAAGCCTCCTCCGTTCGTTCCCAAGACATTTCTGGCTCAAGTCTCTCGGTGTACCTGTGCTCTCAGGGCATAAACTGAGCAAGACCTTGGGGAATCTCTAACCTGAGACCTTTTCTGATGGCTCGGGGGGGTTAGAAAGATGCTAAAACATGAGACTTCAAGGACCTACCACGAGCACAAAAATCTCAAAACCTCCAGACTCAAATAGATTTCTTTCCCTGTGAGATCCTCCATAGCACCTGGACCCTCGCTGGCCCGGCGTTTATCACACTAGCACGGCACTGTTCATTACTGCTCAGATTTGAACCATAGGAATCTGCTCTGTCTCAGATCCCGACTGCATTCTCTGTAGAAGGGATATCTATGCTTTATCCATCATCTGACCATGCAATTTGGAGGATAATTGACTTATTTTAGCCTATGGTATATTCTTGCCCTTAAGAATAGAATGTTGGGGGCTGGAGAGATGGCCTAAGAATGCCAGTTCGATTTTCCAGGTCCCATGTTTAGCAAGACACAAGTGACTCAAGGACGCAATGCCGCACTTGCCCACAAGGGGGCGCACACATCTGGAGTTTGTTCACAGCAGTTGAGAGGCCACTGGCAGGCCCATTCTCTCCCTCTCTCTCTGTCTATCTATCTGTGTGTGTGTGTGTGTCTTTCTCAAATAAATAAATAAATAAACAAAAAGAATGTTGGGGACTGGAAAGATGTCTCAGAACTTAAAGGCATTTACTTGCAAAGCCTGATGGCCTGGGTTTGATTCCCCAGTACACACATAAAGCCAGATGCACAAAGTGGTGCATGCATCTGGAGTTCATTTACAGAGGCAAGAGGCCCTGACACTCGATCTCAAATAAATACTTTTTTTTTTTTTTTTTGGTTTTTCCAGGTAGAGTCTCACTCTAGCTCAGGCTGATCTGGATTTCACTCTGTAGTCTCAGGGTGGCTTGGAACTCACAGAGATCCTCCTACCTCTGCCTTCCAAGTTCTGGGATTAAAGGTGTGTAGCACCACACCCAGCTACATATATTTTTTAAACAAGAGAATACTGGGGCTGGGAAGATAGCTTAGTGGCTAAAGTGTTTCCCTTGCAAACATAACCCAAATTTGATTCCCAGTACCCAAGTACATTGCTGGGTGTTGTGACACATACCTATAATCTAGCACTGGGAGGTGGGGAACTGAAGGATCCCTGGAACTTTCTGGGCAGCTAGTCTGGCCTATTTGGTCATCTCCAGTCCAATGAGAGACCCTGTCTCAAAAGAAGTGGATGCTGTCTCTTTCTGAGTATAACCCCCAAAACTGCCCTCCACACTCCTCATACACATATGCATGCACTCCTCCCACATAGAGAGAGACTAAAGCTCTGACATAATAAGGCAAATTTATTATCTACACATTACCTCGTGGCTGACAATTGGAATCTTCCGAGACTTACCAACTTGAGGGTCCACACCCCAGAAGCTCTTTCTAATCCTCACGTGCAGTTAGGATTTGGCACTTCTCTAGGATACACCACTTTCTTCATACCGTCCCACTAAGACAAGAACCAGTCTCTTACCACCCGAAGAAGATCTTTGTGTCAACACAAATCACAGCTCTTGCCTCAAAGGGAATACGAGATCATTGATTCTGACCCAAAAATGAGTGACCATGGCCCAGCTTGCTCGAAATAACATGCTCCTAGGTGGAAATGGTGGCATAAACTTTTATAGTCACAGAATAAATGAAAGTCATAAATCAAGACATTTTTTAAATACATTGGTGGGGACAGCAGGTAGGCAGGTTATAGCAAAGTGGTGGAAATGCCGCTATGGTTTCACATGCTAGTTGCTGACATGCTTAGCTTTTTGTTAGGGGAAACTAGTTACTATATTTCAAAAATTTTACCTGCTAGTTGAAAGGCTATTGGATGAGACAAAGAGATGGGCATTGCCTGGCTATTGAAGGGACTAGGGATAGAACGAGATTATTTGGCTCTGAATGTACAGTATTCCTTAATTGCTTGCAGTCTTACAATAGGTGTGCATTTTTTTTCCTGGGAACTTTAGTTCCCACTTGAGATCATATGTTCTACTGCTAATAATGCTTGTAGTAGGCCTGAATGGCTCAGTTTCTAAAACTGCAAAAAATAAAAATAAAAACTAAAAAGACAGCTGACAGTGTCCACTAGGCTTTTAGAATGCAGTGTAACATTCAAAATCTAGGCTTTTAACTCTGCTCATCAAAGAACGTCTTAAAATGTGGGATTGGCTCAACATTTGGATCTGGGTCAGTAACCATCGCGTCACTAATGGTCTTACATTCAGAGTTTAAATGGAAAGTCTCCAGTCAACGCTAAAAGGTCCCACTCCCAGACTCGAGTCCAGAGAAACACGCCATCATTTTCATCTTCCATACAGCACACCTAGTACCTTTGTTCCATTTCCCTAAGAAACATTTCCTAAAATCCAGAAGCCAAAAAGTTAAACCTAAATGTAATTGTATTATAGTTGGCTACCCATATCCATAGGTTTTGTACCCAAGAATTCAACCAACCATGGATCAAAACTACTCAGAAAGGGCCGGGTGTGGTGGCACACGCCTTTAATCCCAGCACTCAGGAGGCAGAGGTAGGAGGATCGCCGAGAGTTCAAGGCCACCCTGAGACTACATAGTTAATTCCAGGTCAGCCTGGACCAGAGTGAGACCCCACCTTGCAACCCCCCCAAAAAAAAAACTACTCAGAAAGGGCTGGAGAGATGGCTTGGCAGTTAAGGTGCCTACCTGCCAAGCCTAAGAACACCCATTCGATTCTCCAGGTCCCACTTTTAGCCAGACATAAAAAGTGCCGCAAGGACCCAATGCCGCACTTGCCCACAGGGAGGCGCAAGCATCTGGCATTTGTTCACAGCAGCTGAGAGGTTGCTGGCATGCCCATTCTCTCTCTCTCTCTCAACTCTCTCTGTGTTTCTCTCAAAAACAGAAAGAAAGAAAGAAAGAAAGAAAGAAAGAAAGAAAGAAAGAAAGAAAGAAAGAAGGGAGGGAGGGAGGGAGGGAGGGAGGGAGGGAGGGAGGGAGGAGAAAGAAAGAAATAAAAATACTACTCATTAAAAGTTTGAAAAAGTGCATCAGTACTGAATGTACACATTTGTTCTTATTATCAGTCCCTAAATAATGTAATGTTACACCTATTTACATATCATTTGCCTCTTATGAGATATTCTTTTTAAATTTTTATTTATTTAATTTATTTTTATTTATTTATTTATTAGAGACAGAGAGAGAGAGAGAGTGAGAATTGAACCTGGGTCCTTAGGCTCCACAGGCAAGCGCCTTAACCACTAAGCCATCTCTCCATCCCTTTGTATGAGATATTCTAAGTAAAGATGATTTACAGTCCATAGGAGAATGTAAGTGGTTCATACACAATCTTTTGTCATTTTATATAAAGATTTCAGTACCCTTAGATTTTTTGGTGTCTTGGCCAGGGGGCAGAAACCAATCTTGCTCAGAACTCAAAGAACAAGTTATAACTATAGTAAGCACCCAAGGGGACTTCTCACACAAAGACAGAGTGGCGGTGCTTTATCATGAAAGTAGCAGTGGTCAGATTCAGAGCCCACTCTATGCAGCTCCCTCCATGGCCTTGGGAAGCCCCTGACAAGGTACCAACACAATCATATGCTTATATACGTTTGAAAAAAGTAAGATATTTATGTGGTGCTTTTAATAAATACCCCCAAATTATATTCGCATAACAAAACCTGTGTTTACATCCAAAGATGAAGTGAAAAGAAAATTGAACTTTAAAAAAAATATTTATTTATTTATGAAAGAAAGAGAGAGAGAGGGACAATGGGCACGCCACAGCCTCAAGCCACTGCAAATGAACTCCAGATGTATGTGCCACCATGTGCATCTGGATTATGTGGGTTCTGGGGAATCAAACCTGGGTCCTTAGGCTTTGCATGCAGGCACCTTAACAGCTAGGCCATCTCTCCAGCCCCGTTTATGTGTAAAGTGCATCAGTACTGAATGTACACATTTGTTCTTATTATCAGTCCCTAAATAATGTAATGTTACACCTATTTACATATCATTTGCCTCTTATGAGATATTCTTTTTAAATTTTTATTTATTTAATTTATTTTTATTTATTTATTTATTAGAGACAGAGAGAGAGAGAGAGAGAGAGAGAGAGTGAGAATTGAACCTGGGTCCTTAGGCTCCACAGGCAAGCGCCTTAACCACTAAGCCATCTCTCCATCCCTTTGTATGAGATATTCTAAGTAAAGATGATTTACAGTCCATAGGAGAATGTAAGTGGTTCATACACAATCTTTTGTCATTTTATATAAAGATTTCAGTACCCTTAGATTTTTTGGTGTCTTGGCCAGGGGGCAGAAACCAATCTTGCTCAGAACTCAAGGAACAAGTTATAACTATAGTAAGCACCCAAGGGGACTTCTCACACAAAGACAGAGTGGCGGTGCTTTATCATGAAAGTAGCAGTGGTCAGATTCAGAGCCCACTCTATGCAGCTCCCTCCATGGCCTTGGGAAGCCCCTGACAAGGTACCAACACAATCATATGCTTATATACGTTTGAAAAAAGTAAGATATTTATGTGGTGCTTTTAATAAATACCCCCAAATTATATTCGCATAACAAAACCTGTGTTTACATCCAAAGATGAAGTGAAAAGAAAATTGAACTTTAAAAAAAATATTTATTTATTTATGAAAGAAAGAGAGAGAGAGGGACAATGGGCACGCCACAGCCTCAAGCCACTGCAAATGAACTCCAGATGTATGTGCCACCATGTGCATCTGGATTATGTGGGTTCTGGGGAATCAAACCTGGGTCCTTAGGCTTTGCATGCAGGCACCTTAACAGCTAGGCCATCTCTCCAGCCCCGTTTATGTGTTTTTTGAGGTAGGGTCTCGCTCTAGCCCAGGCTAACCTGGAATTCACTATGTATTCTTGGGCTTACTTCAAACTCACAATGATCCACCTACTTCTGCCTCCCTCCTGAGTGCTGGAATTAAAGGTGTGTGCCATCACACCTGGCAACATAATGAACTTTTGCTCAATAGTCACCCTGTGATTTTTGGCCACAGGGAAGCCCTAACTGGGTTACTTTCTCTGCCACTTTTTATTAAGGAACAAAACTCTTGGTGCATGTTCTTTTTGAAGCAAGAGCAATCTCTGGGTTATGCTCAGTTGTTCTGTTCACAGCCTTGGTTTACTACTGCTGGACACACATCTTCTCTTGGGCATAAGAAGTTGAGGAAAGTTCTTGTTGCATGCAGAATAGTTCACTTTAAAATCACCAAAAAATGGGGGGAGGGCTGAGGAAATGGCTTAGTGGTTAAGGTGCTGCCCAGGTTTGATTCCCCAATACCCACATGAGCCAGATGCACAAGGTGGTGCATGCATCTGGAGTTTGTTTATAGTGGTTAGAGGCCCTGGAACACCCATTCTCTCTCTCTCTCCTCCCCCCTCTTTCTCTCTTTCTCAAACAAATAAATAAATATAAAATATTTTAAAATCACAGAGCACTGGGGCCAGAAGTAGAACAAATGTTTGCCCTGTGAGAGAGTGAGAGAGGAATAGGCAGAGGCAGAATGGGCACGCCAGGGATTCTCAGTCGCTGTGAACCTACTCCAGACGCGTGCTCCCCCTTGTGCTACATTGCACCCTTGCATCACTTCTACATCTGGTTAAACGTGGGACCTGGAGATTCCAGCAGGTGTTCTTAGGCTTTGCAGGCAGGCGCCTTAACCGCTAAGCCATCTTTCCAGCCTGAGGAACTGATTTTGATCTCAGGCATCATTGTAAAAAGCCAGACACTGGAATCCCCTGTTCTGGAGGGTGCATGCACAGAAATCTGAATTTCTTTTTCAGAATGTAGTCCTGAGTAGATAAACCACCCATAGCATTTCAGCCAAGGTCCAGGTGAAACCACAGAGGAATGGGGAGAAGAGCAACAGTGCTGTTTCCATGGTGAAGCCTGACAATCAGCGCCAGGACAAAGGAGGCAGACACTGAGGATACTCAACACCTACCAAAGCAGAGATCCAGAGGCTCCTAAGAGCTCATCACCGAAGTGGACTTAAAACACACCCACCACGGCTCAGGGAATTTTGCGGGAAAGGAGCAGAAAGACTGTAAGAGCCACAGGTTGGGATGTCATGCCCAGAGGCATTGCCTACCCCCAATAACTAACTGCTGCTCCCACAGTGCATAACCTGTGGGAACTCCATGGGAAATACCTGCAACTCCACTGGGGAGGGGCCTCTGCAGAATGGGGACAGGGAAGGGGAAAAGGTGGTACCAGCACATGATGTATCCATACAAAGTATGTTCTTAATAAGAAAAAATTTTTTTTTTTAATTTAAAGAGTCAGGGCTTGAGGGATGGCTTAGCAGTTAAGGCATTTGCCTGCAAAGCCTAAGGACCCAGGTACAATTCCCCAGGACCCACGTTAGCAAGATGCACAAGGGGAAGCATGTGTCTGGAGTTCGTTTGCAGTGGCTGGAGGCCCTCGCATGCCCATTCTCTCTCTCTCTCTCTCTCTCTCCCTCACTGCCTCCCTCCCTCTTTCTCTGTCAAATAAATAGATAAAAATAAAATATTTTTAAAAATTCAAAAGTCAGACATGGTAGTTTGTACAAGTAATGCCAGTGCTGAGGAGGCAGAGATGGAAGGATCCCCAGTGCTTGCTGGCCAGCTAGTCTTGCTGAATGGGCGAGCTCCAGATTCAGAGAGGGACCCTGTCTCAAAAATGAAATGGAAAGGGCTGGAGAATTGGCTTAGCAGTTAAAGCGTTTGCCTGTGAAGCCAAAGGATCCTGGTTCAATTCTCCAGGATCCACGCAAGCTGATGCCAAAAGGGCACATGCATCTGGAATTTGTTTGCCGTGGCTAGAGACCCTAGCGTGCCAATTCTCTCTCTGTCTGCCTCTCTTCCCTCTCTCTCTCTCTCTCTCTCTCTCTCTCTCTCTCTGCTGGCAAATAAATAAATAAAAAATTTAACAAAATAAGATGGGAAGCTATTTGAAGAAGACACTTTATATTAACCTCTGACATGCATGGGCACACACACACACACACACACACAGAGAGAGAGAGAGAGAGAGAGAGATCACGTACACAGTTTTTTAAAAAATGACTACATGTATCTTTACTTAGGAAACTGCAGCTGAAATAAAAATGATTATCTCTCTTTTATTATTTGGAGAAGCAATGGATTCTGTCAGAAATATTTATACCTACACCCCCCAATGCACACATACACAAATATACCCATATATATGAAATCTTTAGAAAAGAATATGTTTTGACTGCAGGGATGGATTTGGTATGAATAGAACCCTGAGGCATCTAAGAGTTTAAATAATAGTTTCTATTCCAGGGAAGAAAAACTATTTTTCCTTGATAACACTTTTTTTTTTTTATATTCACTGTGTTGGAATGACTTCTTCAGAATTCTGCCAGTGAAGACTTATCATATGTGGGTGCCATTGCTGTGGCACAAAGATAAGGATTGAAGCAAATTCTACTCATAAGCTCATGAGCCCGTAAATTGGAACTATCTTTCATAACACAAAGCATTTTACCAGTCCAAAAATTTTTCTTCAAGGCAAGACAAGAGTTTTCTCCTACGGCGTTTTCCCACTTCAATTGCTTGAACCTTTTACACTGCTTGAATCTCGCTTGTTCACTGACTAATTGTGACAGAAATTCAGGCAATATCCACAACAAATTGGTTACAGAAGACATAGAAAATGCTCTCTGGTTAATTGGTTTTTTGTTTGTTTGTTTGTTTGTTTGTTTGTTTGTTTGTTTGTTTGTTTTTACCAATTCTAGATTCAGATTCAGATATTAATACATTTCCATGAAATATTCAGCCTTCTTTCTTTCTTTCTTTTTTATTTGAAAGAGACAGAGAAAGAGAGGAGCTGTGTGCCAGGGTCTTTTCAGGCGCTGTCTACGAACTCCAGATCTGTGCGACCCCTTGTGCTTGCGTCACTTCTGTGTCTGGCTAAACGTGGGACCTGGAGATTTGAACAAGTGTTTTTAGGTTTCGCAAGCAGGAGCCTTAACCGCTAAGCCATCTCTCCAGCCCACAACCTTCTTTCTTTATGTAGGAAGATCATTAAAATCTCTAAGAAAAAAAAATCCAATAAATAATATAATTGTCATTGGAGGGTTTGTTGGCGTGTGTGTTTATGTTGTGTATATGTGATATGTGTGCTCGTGTGTGTCAGTGCAAGTGCATCCATGCCACAGTGCACGAGTGGAGGGGAGAGGACAACTTCAGTTGTTCACCCCCTGGAGCCTCCATTTTGTTTGATGGAAGGTCTCTCCTTCCTCTCATTGTTCATGGCTGCATTCACCCTGCTAGCTGGACCTCAAACTTCTACAAAATTCTCCTGTGTCAGCCTCCCCTTCTTATAGTAGGTCACAGATGCCTGCCATAGTTTCTAGCTTTTTTTTGTGGATTGGGGGAGAGTGTTAAGGAAGGGTCTCACTCTAGCCCAGGCTGCCCTGGAATTCACTATGTAGTCTCAGGGTGGCCTCCCAGCGATCCTCCTACCTCTGCCTCCCAAGTGCTGGGATTAAAGGTGTGTGCCACCACGCCCGGCTTTTAAGGTAGTTCTAGAGATTCAAAGTCTGGTACAAATAACTACCCAGCAAGCACTTTATCCTAGGAGTCATCTCCAAGTCCACCCTGGGATTAAAAACTGGGAATTAACTGGGCTAAGAAATGTCTGTATGATGTTAGGTGCAAGATGAACCATCTCTAGCCCCAAGCTCTTTTTTGAGTGTATGTGTATATGAATGTGTATTCATATGTGTGTGGGCACATGTGTGTGTATGCACGTGGTGGCCAAAAGTTGATATCAAGGATCTTCCTCAATGGCTTTCCACCTTACCTTTTTTGGAGACAGGTTAACTCACCTCACTGAACCTGGAGTTCACTGATACTGCTAATCTGGCTAGCTACCATGCTCCAGGGACCATTCTGTCTCCATTAATCCCTGAGCTTGGATTCCAGGTATATGCCACTGTATCTTGGTACCTGGGTGCTGGGGTTTTGAACTCATACCCTCAGACTTGTGCTACAGGCACTTTGCTGACTGAATCATCTCCCCAGACCTCAAACACCAAGTTCCTTAAGCTTCAGCCTAAACATAGAATGTCACTTCTCACCCACCTCCAGACGAGGTCAGCTTCGCCAATAGATGTCTCATAGTGCCCTGCATGGGCCCTTTGCTCTTTGAAGCAGTGGTTGATCTGATTGCCTATCTGTTTCACATTCCCAAGCGCTCCACAAAAGCAGGAACATCCCTGTACCCTGCCCATCACGATGTTCCACTGCAAATCACATCCCCAAGAGTCAGAAGGTGTCAGGTGGATGGCCGAATGAAGAGACAACGGAAACATGACATGTTCCTTTCTCATATCTGTTGTTCTGAGGAATGGAAAATCAAGTGAGTAATATTTTCACTATGAATTCTTCCCCTTAGAAGAGATGATGGTTTCAAAGTTCTCCCCAAAGCCCTTCCACATAACCTGCTTGCACTCTGCCTCAGCTTTAGCTGAGACTGCAGGTGGGTCAGGCTGGAGAGCTGTAGGCATCAACCTTAGTTTTAGAAATATCATTACAACATAAGAATCTCTCTCCCCCCTCCCCCCTCTTTCCCTTCCCATGCAGCCCCACAGGGTACTAAACCTCATCTACATACTCAGATCTGCAAACAACTTTCTCAGTAAAAAAATCTCCCACATTGTTTCAAGGGGAAATGTGTGTTTTATAAAGACCTCTACTGAGCCTGTTGTTCACATCCCGTGCTGCCCTTCACTCTCGCAGAGTCGTGCAGAAACTTGCAATGAACACACAAGCCACTCCTGCCTGCGATGAAAACATAACAGAGCAGCCACAGGCCATCAGGGCTTCATGTCACAATCCTAATTCTATAATAATTTGGCTGTGTTGTTTTTTTTTCTCCTGTTTGTATCAGAACTTCCACTTTGCTATATTATTGTCGAGAAAGGGGCTCAATATTTCTTTCATAAAGATAATTGTTTCTGTGGGACTTGGGGATCTTCTCCCTCCCCCAGCCCAGAGATGCCTATGTGGCTGAACACAGATAAGATGAGACGCACCTCTTCATTAAAAAACTTTAACCTCTCACTAATGATGATATTAATACCCAGCGTGCGATAAACACCTGAGACGTACTTCGTCCCGAACAACACAGCCTTGGAGAACCTTGTAGTCAATAAAATAAAATACCCCTTTCTCTTTAATTAACATATGAAATAAACACAGCCTGTGACACCTAGCGTGCGGCAGCAATTAAGAGGCATTGCTTAGTTAAACCTCCTAATACCTCATTTAAATATGCAATTAAGGGATAATTGCCTTCAATCAATAAAAAAATTGAAATATTTCGCAGGGGCTTCAATTATTTTTTGCTAGGCTTTTCTCCTTTACACTTGGCCAGCCCTAAGCCTGCATGCTCCATTCCTTTGGTTAAAGTGACATTACCCCCTTTTCTTGGTCCTGGCTTTGAAACATACTATTAACATCACAAGAGGCCAGTAGCAATGCTAAGCCTTAGAAATCATCTCTTCTGACCTTCCTTAAAATTTCTGTGGCTTCTGAAATGGCCTCTTGATGGATTGCTTTCCGTTATGGTCTTTGTTTTAACACAGCCCAAGGGCCTCTATCTTCATCTCCTGGCAAAGGGAGAAGCTTAGAGTGAAGGAGTAGCCATCTGCTGCTGGTCTGCTATTGATGCCGAAGAATGCAGAGGGCATTGTGCTGGTGCATTTGGTTTCTGTGGGACTGGGTTATATCCCTTTGCATCCTACCCATGGGCATATCTCAAGACCATAGGATTTTACAAATGGGGAGATACATATATATATATATATATATATGTATATATATATATAGTATATTTCTAAACTAAACCTTCAGACAAACCCTTAAAAAGTATGCAAAGCAGGGCTGGAGAAAAAGGCTTAGTGGTTAAGGCATTTGCCTGCAAAGCCAAAGGATCCTGATTCTATTCTCCAGGACCCACGTAAGCACAAGGGGCACATGCCTCTGGAGTTTGTTTGCCATGGCTTAAGTCCCTGGCGTGCCCATTCTCTCTGTGTCTGCCTCTCTTCTATCTCGCTCTCTCTCTGCTTGCAAATGAATAAACATAATTTTTTTAAAAAGATATAACGAAAACAAAGTGTGCAAAGCAAATGGGGATGAATGCGAGAGGATGGAAGAGCCGCTCTAGGGGTGAGGTGTGTGGGCAACAACACACAGCCCAGGCATCATCCTGGAAAAGGTCAGATCAAATCAATACGTGAGATTGACAAGGGACAATCTGACGTATGGAAAATGACTAGAGATGCAACACCAAGCGATAATCTTCTAAAACGCACCACAAAACAAGAAAATGTTATCTGTAAGAACAAAAAATCTCACAGGCAAAGCTGAGTGGAGGACACAGCAAGAGCTGATGGCTTAGGGCTGCTTACACAGCCTTGCTACACAGCCCGGGAAATAGGAAATGCTGTAGTGAATTATCTGAATGGCCAGCCCTGCTTATGTTTAAACTTCCTCGCCATTTTGGTTAGGTTTGAGCTGAAAAGATCAAGGCCATTTCATTCTGAACATGAAAACTGGTGTCATTACAGTACGAATCTGGGATGTGAAACAGGTTTGCTTTTTAATTGGGAGTTCAGTAAC
The DNA here is from genome assembly GCA_036365145.1 of Orientallactaga sibirica. NCBI lineage: Eukaryota > Metazoa > Chordata > Mammalia > Rodentia > Dipodidae > Orientallactaga > Orientallactaga sibirica. Next base: position 5,743,708 of record JAEOAD010000049.1, read on the forward strand.
GCCTCCCCCCAACCCATCTTTCCTTTCTGCACGTTCTGCAATCTCAGATTCAACCAACCATGGATAAAAATAACTGGGGAAGGCTGAGGAGATGACTTAGGGGTGATGTCACTTTCCAGTAAAGCCAAAGGACCCAGGTTTGATTCCCCAGGACCCAAGTAAAGCCAGATACATAGGCATCTGGAGTTCATTTGCTGTGGCTAGAAGCCCTGAAGCACCCATTCTTTTTCTCTTCCTCCCTCTCCCTCTCTCTCCCTCTCTCTGTGTGTATGTGTGTGTGTCTTTCTTTTTTCTCTCTCTCTCTCAAATAAATAAATAAAAGTAGCTGGGGGAGAATTCTAGAAAGTTCCATAAAGACAACTTGAATCTTCTGTGCTCTTGAGTATTATGCTGAATCCATACAAAGAAATGATGTAAAGGTATTATATGAGGTATTACCAGTAGCCTAGAAATAAAGTATATGGGAGAATATGTGTAGATTATATGCCAATATCATATTACACAAGGGATTCCATCTTCTGCAAAGAAATTGAGTCTATGGCTGAGCTGGGTTCTGAAGCAAATCCCCAGAGGAAGCCTGCCTCGCTGCACTCACTGACCACTCACTACAGTGCCTTCAAGACGTGATGCCCCAAGGGTTATCTCAGGGAAAGATAAAATCTGCATACCAAGCTAGGCAACTTGTCAGAACTCCAACCTCTCCTTTCTTCTCTGTTTGATAACATGTCCTGGTCTGGTTAGTGTCATCTGACCGGAATACATCTTTTTCTTCTCAGAGGCCCAAATTACCACAATACACACAGTTCTTAGATAAAGTCTAATCTATTTGCACTCTCTGGGTGATTCAGAATATTGTGCCACTTTTCCACTGGGCTTGGGGCAACCTTTGTTGGCCACCCATCTTGAGCAGTCTTCATCAGTAGTAACACTCCATTAATAATCACCAAGTGTTCTAAGTGAATTACATAATTTATCTCCTGGACTCTTCGGAACCCAAGAGAAGGGGAAATGATCATGTGCCTTTATGACATTAGGAGTAACTAAAATTAAATTTTAACACAGCTTTCTTAGGGTTCCTACACTTAGCCACTGTATTTGACTCTCTAGAATCTCAGGTTACCAAAGTGTGACACACATTTCATGGGTGATTCAGCGAATTTACAATACTAAACCACGTACCTTCAGACTTCATTTTCTTGGCTTCTATAACCCTCGAGACTATTACAACTGCACTATAAAAGCACTGTGCTTTAGAAAACAATCATCCTCTTTTAAAGCAATCTTTCATTTGCACTCTTTTATTTGTTCTTTAGCACTCATTCACTTCTTCAGTAGACATTATTGAGGTACTAAAATCGCCATCAGGAATCATGAGGTTTAAGATAAAGATAACGAGATGGATGGGCATGCGCTCTCCCTTCTCCTGTGTTCGTCTGCCATGGTGCATTGTAGAAATGTGTTGGGCAGAGATATGAAATTGCCATCATCCATCTCTTTCTAAGCTGCAAAACAGCAAAGTTGTATAATTCCACCAAATTAAACAACAACAAAACCCCTTTGATAAACTCAGCCCAGGACAAACTTGAGTCTTCTCAGAATGTCACCATTTGCTCCCTGGCCTGTCTGTCCCAGGTCTTCTCTTGTTACCCTGCCTGCTTCCCCACTTGTGCCGATAGGGACAGCCTCACATGACCAGGCTTCTTCCTGACCATGCTTTGAGTTGGGACATTCACACCCCTATCCTGCCCCTGTACCTCAGATGGGGATGCACTTTCCTGACCAGGCATTACTGGGGCCATTTCCTCAGGTTGTGTATACAGACAGCAACTTTCAATGGTAAACTAATCTCTTCTAGGTCAACAGGCAGGCTTGCTTTCTGCTTATTATAAAACATCAGATTGCCCAAGTTCTGCAATTATCGGTTGTAATAAAAACCCGTCTGTGTCAATGGCACTGACACCCCCCCCCCCAATGAACATGGACGATAAGGGAAACTCACACCCAGGCTGATTGTCACATGTTTTTCTTTGCAGTAGTTAATGAAATCCTTTGTTTTCTAGCCCAGCATCTATGCAACAGTATTAGGTCAACTGTCAGAGCATACATAGGGGGAAATCAAGTCTTAGAACTAATATTCTTCTTCAAGATATGATTTTGTCAAGTGGAATCCATCGTGCCATCCTTTCAACACAACAACACTTGGTGGGTTCTCATATTTAATTGCACTTAGTAACCTCAGCATTCATTAGAAGAACACGCAGCTACGAAATCAACATGTTTGTAGGGCCTTGGCTCGTTGTTCTTTCTGCTTTATTTTTTATTTTATTTTTGGAGAGAGACACAGAGAGAGACAGAGAGACAGGGAGAGGCAGATAGAGAAGGGGCGCGCCAGCAGCCTCTCAGCTGCTGTGAACGAACTCAGATGTGTGCACCCCCTTGTGGTCAAGTGTGGCATTGCACCCTTGCATCACTTTGCATCTGGCTAAATGTGGGACCTGGAGATTGGAACTGATGTTCTTAGGCTTAGCAGGCAAGCACCTTATCCACTAAGCCATCTCTCCAGCCTGTTCTTTCTGCTTTGTTGTGGTCATGTGAGATTCCAAGGGGAGCGCCTGAGTCATCTAGTCACTTTCCTCACTAGTCACTATTCACCAGTCACCATTCAAAATATGTTTGACTTGGGGTTACAGGGATGACTCAGAGGTTAAGGTGCTTGCCTACAAAGCCTAGTGATCCAGGTTCAATTCCCCAGTACCCATGGAAAGCCATATGCACAGAGAGGCACATGCATCTGGAGTTCCTTTGCAGTGGCTGGAGGCTCTGGTGCACCCTCTCTCTCTCTCTCTCTCTCTCTGTCTCTCCTTGCAAATAAACAAATAATTTGAGTCGATGGAGAGCCACTGTCTTCCCTACAGTAAATACTATACACCTACCTCCAGTGTGCGCGCGGGGGTTAGCACAGGCACCTGCAGATTGATGATCCAGTGACCATGTGGGGCTGTCACCCCTGGGATCTATAGCCCTGGTCCTTGGTGCCTGCTGAGCATGAACCTCACACTCCAAACCTCAAGTCTTGGTTCAGAAGAAAGATCAGGCAAGGTTCCCACCGCTCTTATCTCAGCCCTCCTCACTGGCTTCCAGAACTTGCTGGCAGTCATTTTGCACTAGGAGTGGGCAGAGAAGACTTAGGCCTGTCAGACAGATGTCCCTCCCAATACTCAGCCAAGAGCCTCCATGCTTCCAAACTGGAAGGCCCCCATCTCTTCATGTAAATTACCGACCTCTGGATTTTCCTTTTTGGGAGCAGAGTAGGAAGAATTTGAAAATGCTGCTTCCTTGTGAACGGATAACATTTTAGCCATAAGTGTTTGTGATGTACACTGTCAAGCGGTTTACATGCAAGTGGATTTTCCTGAGAAAGAGGTGTTTAGCTCTTGAGCAGGTTTGCATCTGGCTGAATCCTGAGGCCACTGTGAATTTGCTGATGCTCTTTCAACTCACTTGAGTGATTTTAAGATCTCCAAATCTTCTATGGCTCTTTTCTATATCCCTGGTAGATCACATGTAGATGTACAATGTATATACATAAGGCTGAATTTCAACCACCTTTATTACTGAGACCAGCCTCTGGGGCATTCATCTTCTCACATTTCCAACCTGGCGACACCTGGAAGGCTCCAGAGAGCTCTCGTTTTCTAGTTTTCCATTTCCAGGTTCCTCCAGCATTACAGTAACTTATCCAATCTGATGCCACAGAGTTTAGCGTGGGCAGAAGCAGGAACGGCCACATTGTCCTGGGAGGAAAGTGCAGTGTACTTGGGTTGCCAAGATGCTGTGTGCACGCTGGAATGGGAAATGCTACCCCCACTCACTAGGTGTTCGATCACAGGGTCACTGTTTGGTTAAGTATATGCTAATTTAAAATGCTGGTGTTTTGCATTTGATTTCTACAGAGTTGAGATGTTCAGAGATGATTTTAAAGAATAATAAAGTGTCTTCCATTGTTAAAAAATGTTTGACTTGAACTTGTAAATAACTAGTATAGTATTCGTGCTCTCTCATAGCTGATAACATTATTCTTTGGCTCTAGGTAACTTTTTTGTTCACCATTTCCCTGAGGGCCCTCTTCAGTAGGGTACATGGTGTTCACAGTGGGGTAATTAGGGCTTCTGTTTCTGGGGGAGCTGTAGCTACAATCATCCTGCCCCCTCTTCCGCAACAGTCCCTGAGCCTTGGGTGTGTGAGGAGTTTGTTTTCAGGGTTGAGTTCTCTGCAGACTCGGTGTTTTTGTTATGATGTGCTTCAGTTCATCTCCGTGTTGGTTGCTATTTTCCAGGAGGCAGTTGCCAGGCCAGCACTGGGAGAAGTACTCCTGACTCTGCTTTGTGTGCCATTTCCCCAGGACCCCAGGAGGTGTGGAGGGGTGGCACATCTTGTGGTGAGGAGTCTGCTGTCTTTGCTGGTTGAACTAGCAGATTTGGGGTCTCCCCGTGATTCTCTGCCATCATCTGTCTGATGGGTTGTGTGGTTTGCAGGGTCTCCTGCTTATCCGTGCTGTTGGTAGCCTTTGTCACATAGCAGCTCCCCTGGCACTTTTCAGCACCATGGGTGTCTATCAGGAGAGGGCTGATTCTTCTCTCCATTCCCATGTGGTCTCTCGGGTGTCCTGGGATGGCAGCCCATGGTGTCTTCAGAGATTGGGTCTTCCCTTTCAGTTCTGTTGGGTAACCAAGTGCTGGGAAAGAACCTATCTTGTTTTGGGGACTCATGGATTGCCCTGGCCATGTGCTCACTGCTTCCATACCCTCTTGAATACCAGTCATTATTAAAGTGTTTATATTTCCCAAAGAAATATATTAGCCTCTGGTTCTGGAGAGATGGCTTAATGGTCAAGGCACTTGCCTGTGAAGCTGAAGGATCCAGGTTCAAGTACTCAGGACCCACATAAGCCAGATGCACAAGAGGGCACATGCATCTGGAGTTCATTTGCAGTGGCTAGAGGCCCTGGCATACCCATTCTCTCTCTCTCTCTCTCCTCTCTATCTCTCTCTACTTGCAAATATATATATATATTAGCCTCTGATTACTATTTATCTGAGCATAATTTCCATATGTTATAATTTGCATTATCATGTCTGTGAAACATATACTAACTTCTCTCATACTCATGGATTTTTCAAGAGAACTTCATGAATTAAGAAAATCTGCCTATTCTCATATGTATTCCAAAAGTTTTTTTTTTTTCCCAGTATTTCATCTTTTTTTCTCATGTTACATTTTATGTCTATGTAGAATTTTATCTTTGACTTGGACCAAGTCAGATTTTTCTTTCCTTTCCACATCTGGGTTTCTGCAATTGTTTGCTGTCACTGTCACTTTATTTAAATTTTATTGCATCTTGAATGTATGTGGAGCTATGATATGTTGAGGAAACCGACTTTTTCGCATATTTCGTAATTGCCCTCTAGATGGTTAAGAAGTCAATATTCCTTCTCAAACACAAACACTCGTGATACCTGCACGCTTTCTGCCCACACATCATTGTAAAGATAATGTTGAAAGGACTTTTTCATGAAGAGCACTTGTGGAGTTGCAGGCCCTTTTGGACAAGCAGCGTCACCCATAGGGCTAATGTCTACTGCAGAAATGATAGAGACTGCCTTCCGCTGTCCTCACCGAGGCATCCCAAGCGCTTCAGCTTTCCTGAACAAAGTCAGGCTTGAAATCCAGTGCCCTGGCCACTATTTCAGATCTGCTCTTGGCTTTGTTAGGTAGATACTTCCTAGACTAGTTGCTCCTGTGAAGGTCACTCAAGGTGACAGCAAGGTAAAAGAAAGGACAGAGATCCTGATTCTAGGCCCTGACAGGTGTCTGGTGGTACATGGGTCCAGCTCGCCCCCTCCCCTCCATGATTGTTCAAGGAAAGAAGGAAAAAGCAATCCAAAAGGGGAATTGGAGAAGCCGGATCAGCTGTGGTAGGGCTGTCGGAAGAGCGGGCTTGGGGCATGGATGACTTTAGTGGTAAAACATTGCCTGGCAGGCATGAGGCCCTATGTTCTAATCCTCAGCATCCACATAAAAGCCAAGCATGGTGGCAGGTGCCTGTAATCCCAGTGCTGGGAAAGTAGGGACAGGAGGAGGACTCGTGGTGGCTGCTGCTGCTCCCTCCCACACACATGTGTCCATACATGAACCGGCATGCACACATACACACCACACACATACACCACCACCTCCAATCCCAAAAGAAGAATGAGCAAATCCAGACCAGACTGAAAGAAGGTTAAGAAGTCACAAAGGATTTGTGAGGCATCCTGAGAGCTGTGGGCCTTGCTGCTCAAACAGAGCTTCCCGTGTCAGCACCACAGCCATTGGTAGTGGTGGTGGTGGTGGTGTGTGTGTGTGAACCTTGTCTGGTAGTTGTGGAGTTGCAAGAGCCCAGGGGCTACCACTTAGCATTGGAGACCAAAGAAGGTTGGATCAGGGCTGTTAGGTCTGAATTTATTTGTTAAATCTCTAGATTTTAAATGTGACTGGCCGGGCATGATGGCTCACTCTGGAGGTTGGAGGATCCCTGTGAGTTCCAGGCCAGCCTGTGACTACATAGTGAATTCCAGATCAGTCTGGGCTAGAGCAAGATCCTACCTTGAAAAAATAAAGAATAAATGTGGCTGGAATTGAAAACAAATCCGGAAGTAACAAAGCATGCCTGGGGGCCTTCCTCAGCGGGCATCCAGGTTGCAGCCACATTGTCTGAGGTTCTCTAAGGCTCTTTGCTCCTCTGGGTTTTACGCTGTGATTTAACAGTATATATCTGCCTTCCCATTGTAGGAAGGAAGCCTGCATTGCTTCTGCCTCCAACAGAGTTTATTTCAATATGTGCCATTTCTGGTCTCTCAAAAGTTAATAAAGCACGCTGGAGAGATTGCTCAATTATTAAGGTACTTGCCTGCAAAACCCAGGTTCAGTTCCCCAGTACCCATGCAAAACCAGATGCACAAAGTGGTGCACGCATCTGAAGTTCATTGGCAGTGGCTGGAGGCCCTGGCACACCAATTCTTTCTGTCCGCTCTCTTCTATCTCTCTCTGCTTGCAAATAAATATTTAAAGTGGAGTTTCAAAAGGGAAAGTGGGGGAGGGAAGTTTCAAAAGGGGGGGGGAGGGAAGTACCATGGGATATTGTCTACAATTAAGGAAGTTGTCAATAAAATATTTAAATGAAAAATTAATAAAAACAAAAACAATAACAAAAATAAAGGACATTCTTTATTTTTTTAAAGAAAAAAAAAGGTCAGTGAAGGGCTAGAGAAATGGCTGCTGTTAAGTGTGCTTCTTGCATAAGAATGAAGGCCTAAGGGCTTCTGAAACTGCCAGAGTTCTAAGTTCCAGACTCCATGGCACTCTCACCTGTAACCCCAGTCTCATGGGGGAATGACCTAGAAATCAACAGAGCTCATAGAAGATGACAAGCTCTAGGCTCAGTAAGAGATTCTGCCTCAAATAAGCATAGGCACAAGAGCAATGGAGCGAGACATACAACTCTCCCCTCCAGTCACTGCAGACCAGTGCACCCTGTCACAGGCCAGAGCACCCCGGCCCAGGCAAGTGCATGGAGTGCCCAAGGGCTCTTACACATACATGCAAACACCCCACACAAGCCAACACAAAGCCAATGAAGCATAGTAAAGTTTTGATAAAAGGAACGAGGTGAAAGCATATTTTTGAGCAGTGGTTGTGGTATTATGTTGTAGGCACACTTATGTCAGAAACAGTTCTCCATTATTTCATTAAGTATGTCACAAAGACTTGCCTATGTGTTCCATGTAAAATGAACTCAAAAACTTTGATTATTTCTGAAATTGTTCTTGAGTAAGCCAATGTCATATACTTCTATAGTACATTCAATTGTTATGTTCAGTGATATAGTTAGGTATATGTATATATATATTTCCTTTCCACATAGTAACTCATTATAGCAACTTTGTATATGTCAAAGTTGATATGTTGCTTCATGTCAAAACTGGTTCACTTGTGGGTTTTTTGTTTGTTTATTTTTTTTTTTAAAGGTAGGGTCTAGCTCAGGATAACCTGGAATTCACTATGTAGTCTCACGGTGACCTTGAACTCATGGAGATCCTCCTACTTCTGCCTCCCAAGTGCTGGGATTAAAGGTGTGCGCCACCAGGCTCAGCTTCAAGACTGTTTTGTTGCTTTGGGCTTTGGTGGAGAATTTTGAGAAATATATTCTAATAATTTTGGTAATTTAAAATTTATTATAGAAAATTTGGAAACCAGCCAAAAGCACAGGTAAAGTAGAAAGTTTCCCTACTCCAAAAATACTTGCCAGTGGGGTTAGCACTGTGCAAAAGTTTTATTCTACTGTTTTCCAAAAAGTTCACTTCAAAAGTACTTTTCATGTCCTTCCAAATTGTGTTTAAGGAGCAATTCGATAGGGGTATATTTCATAATGCTGCACCATACACACCATTTCCTTACTCTTGGCAATTAGGTTGCTTACAGGCTTTCACTGGTATGCAGAGTGTATTTTTGCACATTTACTATGAAGATCTTAGAGACTAATATCCAAATTATAGTGACAAGGTGGAAATACCTAGAAGATATCGTGCTGATGGGATCTCCACGAAGTTATTATTGGAACAAGTGTACAAAGCATAGTATCTTGGAAAAGAAAAGGAAACAGGGCTGGAGAGATGGCTTAGCGGTTAAACGCTTGCCTATGAAGCCTAAGGACCCTGGTTCGAGGCTCGATTCTCCAGGACCCACGTAAGCCAAATGCACAAGGGGGTGCATACATCTGGAGTTTGTTTGCAGTGGCTGGAGGCCCTGGTACACCCATTCTCTCTCTCTCTCTCTCTCTCTACCTGCCTATTTCTGTATCTCTCTCTCTCAAATAAATAAATAAATAATAAAATATTTTTAAAAAAAAAAGAAAAGGAAACAGAAATAACACAAAGGAGGGTTTTGACAAAGAAAGATAAACAATACCATACTTACATGTTCTGTTTTCCTAACATCCTGTAACAGAAAAAAAATAATAAACCCTGCCTCCTGATTTAGCTACATAATAGAACCAACAAACATATTTACTTACACTGGGCAAGACAGTTTTCCGGCTGTTTATGTTCGAGCTGTTGGCAAATCAGAAAAGATTCAGGTTGCTTTGTGAGTGTAAGGGCCTTGGTGACCTACATGGTAACTCACTGTTCTTTCTGGTGACACTGCTTGGGTGGGCTCCCAGCCTCAAGGCTCACTCTAGTGCATCTTTCAGGCTCTTCCTTAGATAGCATCACAAATGAGGCCATCCCCAGACTCCTCGCGGCGCCCTCCTGACTCCAGGGCTACAGACCCCTCATCCACTCCACTAGGCCTGTTCTCTCTTCACTTGGTGTAAAGTAATTTACCAGGCTCTTATGCAATACAGAGTGAGGACCTCTTTACCTAAAAATAAATCCACTTAGAACTACCAACCTTGTATCCTCCAAGAGTACACTGTAACATTAATTCATTGATCCCTAGCACCTTTTGCAAATCATATCAAAGTGTTAGAAATGGTTATTTATATAAATAGTCTAATTTTAAATGAATTTGTTATACTATATTTCTTTTTTTTTCTGTTTTTTTTTTTTTAGAGAGAAAGAGAATTGGCACACCAGGGCCACTGCAATTGAACTCCAGATACTTGCGCCACCTAGTGGGCATGTGTGACCTTGCACTTGCCTCTCCTTTTTATGTCTGGCTAAGGAGGGATCTGGAGAGTTGAACATGAGTCATTAGGCTTCGCAGGCAAGCGCCTTAACCGCTAAGCCATCTCTCCAGCCCTGTTATACCATATTTCTCTCACTGCATCTGAAACAGCGTTAGGACATGAAAATATCGTGATTACATAGAGCACAATTATCTGGGAGGATCCTACTCTGTGTCTATTATGTTAAATGTTCTTTGTCTAAAATGCTAAAGCCATATGAGGTGTGTGCACACCTGTAATTCTAACACTAGGGAGGCAGAAGCAGGAGAATTGTTGCAAACTTAGGGCCAGCATGGTCTATATAGGCAATTCAAGGTCAGCAAAAGCTAATAAATTGAGAGCCTGTCTCAAAAAAAGAAGAAAAAAACAAATAACAAAGAAAATGCTAAATGAGGGGCTGGAGAGATGGATTAGCAGTTAAGGCACATGCTTGTGAAGTCTAAAGACCTAAGTTCTATTCTCCAGTCCCATGTAAGCCAGATGCACAGTAGCTCATGTGTCTGGAGTTTGTTTACAGTGGCTAGAGTCCCTGGCGCACCCATTTTCTCTCTCTCAAATAAATAAATAAATAAATAAATCTTTTTAAAAAAGAAAATGTTAAATGATACTGGATAAAAATTAATCAAATTTTCCAGTAAGAATTTTCCCTTAAAATGCTTGAGCCAGCCAGGAGTTGTGGTGCACACCTTTAATCCCAGCACATGGGAGATGAAGGTAGGAGGATTGCTGTGAGTTCAAGGCACCCTGAGACTACATAGTGAATTCCAGGTCAGCCTGGACTAGAGTGAGACCCTACCTCAAAAAATAAAAAAAAAAATGCTTGAGCCAATCTGAATATATTGCATAATAGTTTAGAGATGTAGGTAAAGTATTCAAATGTCTCCTTCCTGTATTTTCAAAAAGAAAGCTTTAGAGCTTTCTGTTCAAGTTGACAACCTCTTTGCCTGTTCACCCCTCACTGTCCATCTCTCCATTCCATTCTTCATGTGGAGAGATTAGGACTCTGAGCAAGAACCTGCCATGTCAGTATGTAGTCCTTGTGACTGTATTTCACTACACTGGCTGAGACCTTCGAAAACTGAGATGTAATGATAACTTATACCCATGGGTTATTCCCGATTTTAAGGAAATATCTCTAACACTCTTATGTAAGATGTTTTGATATACACTTTTCATAAAAGCTAAGAAAGTTTCCTTTAATTGTCTTGGATTTCTAAAGTGCCTTTTTGCTTCACTTTAATCATAAGTGATTGCTAAATTTTATCTTCTGACATGATCATATGTTTTTTCTTCTTAGTAAGTAAGTTGGTTTTTCTTCTTTGCCAGATAAATAATAAATCATTTATAAATTTTCTTATGCTAAACCACTCTTTCCTGGAAAAACCAAATTAGTTGTGTATCTTCTCTCCTTACTTGATTTAGTTGGTTCTTGGATGAACTTGCTGTTCAAGTCTCCCCGTCCATGTTCATTAGTCAGACTGTCCCATGATGATCCTTTCGAGAACTATTCTTGACATTTTGCTTTCATGATAGCATCAGCCTCATACACTGGATTGGAGACTGCTGTCTCTTTTCTGTGCTTTGAAAGAATTTTAGGTAAGTTTGGAATACTCATGGCCATTTACTGTGCAATAGAATCTCACATGTAAACCCATCTGGAACTGATGTTTAGTGAAAAATACTAAGTAGTACTGCATTTATTTAAGAGTTACATAGTATTCTGGTTGTCTATTTATTCTGAGTTAATTATTTGTTTCTCAGAACTTATCTATTTTGTCTCAGTTTTTAAATTTCATTCACACAGTTACTCTTAGTACAGCTTGTAATCTTAATATAAAGTCATAGAATTCTGCTGCATCCAAGGCTATAGAATTATTTTCTGGACATAAAGTCTATACAAATTTATATAAAATTATTTTCTTCATATGCAATTGTAGAATTCTTTATGACTACTATTATTTGTTAGGGCTTCTCTTCTTTTCCTTATTCCATTTTTGTCAGAATTTATATTTTCCTATTCTTCCAAGAACTGCTGTGTTGCTTCTATGGACTGTATTTGGCTTTTCCATTTCCATTTCTCTTTTAATTGTTATTTATTTGCAAAGAAAGAGACCAAAGAGAGACTGGAAGAGAGAGAAAGAGAGAGAAATGGGCAAAGCAGGGCCTCTTGCCACTGCAAATGAACTCCAGATGCATGCACCACTTTGTGTGTCTGGTTTTACGTGGGTACCCAGGCATTGAACCCAGGCTGTCAGGTTTTGCAAGCAAGCACCTTTAACTGCTGAATCATCTCTCCTGCCACACCTGGGATTTCCATTTCTTGTTTGTTTGCTGTGACATTTATCTTGCTTTCCTTCAACCTTCATTGGGTTTGTTGTCTCACATTCTAGTTCCTTAAGCAGAATGTGGCTCATTGGCAGTCCTTTTTCCTGTCCTCTAAGTTTTCCTTGAGTTCTACATTCACGGTGTCCTGCTTATTGGGCAAGTCTAAGTATTTCTTTGTTTTTGTTTTCATTTATTTTTATTTATTTATTTAAGAGCAACAGACAGAGAGAGAGAGAGAGAATGAGCCCACCAGGGCATCCAGCCTCTGCAAACGAACTCCAGATGTATGGGCCACCTTGTGCATCTGGCTTACGTGGGTCCTGGGGAATGGAGCCTCGAACCAGGGTCCTGAGGCTTCACAGGCAAGAGCTTAACTGCTAAGCTATCTCTCTAGCCCCCAAGTCGAAGGATTTCTTTTAGACTTATTCTTGGACCTATCGATTATTGAGTAGAGTGACTTATTATTATTTTTTGACAACTTCCATAAATATGAACAATATAACATGATCATAGTCTCCTCCTACCACCCTATCTTTTCTCTCTCTGGAATCCCTTCTTCTTTCCAACTTGTATCTCCTACTTTGGTGTCATCGTTTTATCCCCTTCTATCATGCAGGTCTTGTGTAGTCAGCGTCGGCCACTGTGAGGTTAGTAGAGTGACTTTTTCTTTCCAAGTCACAAAGATTCTTATTATCGAGACTGTTAACTTTTAGTATGATTGCATTTTAACAACTTTATTGGGAAGTCATTGAAGTACTATTAGATTCAGCAGTGAAAAATGGAGAATTCAATTTGTTTTGGTAAGTTTACATAGTATTATTAATCAGCAGTGCCATCTAATTTTGGAACATTTCCATCACCCCAATAAACATCCTTCATGCCCATTTTTCAGTCAATGTGCAATGACATTTTGGGCAGAGAATCTTGACCCTGATGTTTTTGAAGTTTACTGATAGTTCTTTATGGCCCACATCTGCACTACCTAATACTATAGCCACTACATACATTATTCAAACAGACACAAGTTTATTTTCTTTTTGTTGTCGCTGCCACTTTTAAGATGAATCCCAACCAGGCTTAAAACTCACTATGTAGCCAAAGATGACCTCGAACTTCTGAGCCTTCTGCCTCTACTTCCTAGCGCTGCGATTGATTATAAGCGTGGACCACCAGGTCTGCTTTCATGCCGTGCTGGGAATGCATGCTAAGCGAGCATTCTGCCAACAGAGCAATATCCCAACCTCCTTAAATAAATTAAGTTTAAAATGACGTTCCTCAATCTCAGTAGGCATTCTTAAAATGTTCAATAGCTGCATGTATTGTACGGCAGGTCTAGAACTTTCCTAAAAAGGAAATGAAAATCTTTTTTCATCATTCAGGAAGTATTGGTTAATAGCACTGGCTCGTATCTCTCTTCTGGTTCTATCTTTTCCCTTGGCCTAATCTACTATTTTTCACCTATTGAATGTTTTACAGTTCTGTGATCTTTAACTAAAAATGTTAACATTTACTGTGCTTGAGGGCCTAAGTCTCCTGTTTGTGCATCTGACAAGCTCCTTCCCCACTCATGATAAATATCCGTTTGCATGTTTGGCGGGAGTTCTTGTGAGTTTTAGGCTGGTTTTGATGTATGGGAACCTGGGCAGCCTAAATTAGAGACAGATCCCTCCACGATGTTTGTTTGCTCTACTTCTGTGTCTCTCTGTGTCATCTAAGGGACGCAGGTGACAAAGGGCCACTTTGCCCTCCCTTAGCGTGCTTCTGGCCACTTCAGAACACTCTCACTTTAGTAGCAAAAGTTCTTCTCCCAAACCGTGTGAAACACTTGACGTGGGACAGACACTTCTTTAAGCACTATTGTAACTTCTTAACCCAACAATTTATCAACAACTGTCCCATAGTGGGGACTGAGTCCTTCCACACGGGGCCTTCAGACTATCTAGTGCCCCCCCCCCCCCATGTTGCTAAAAGTTGAGTTAAGAGACCCCTGCAAAGTAGCCCACACTGACACTGACAGCATGTACTTAGGTTTACATGAATTCCTTCAGTGGCATTTCTTTTCAAAATAAAGTAATCAAGAAAATACATCATAGAATACTCTGCAAAGATTTGAGCAAAATGCAATTATCTTTTTCTTCTGAAAGATAAACATCTCATGTCATATTTAGACTATGTGAGATCTTTCTTAACTAAGGGAGAGAACAAAGAGAGGATGAAATACCTTGGCTTTAAATTCACCTAGTGCTGAACACCCACTTCAACACTGTCCTTTAATAACCACAGGTGTGGGCTGGAAAGATGGCTTAGCGGTTAAGGCATTTGCCTGCAAAGCCTAAGGACCCAGGTATGATTCTCCAGTACCCATGTAAGCCAGATGCACATGGTGGCCCATGTGTCTGGAGTTTCTTTGCAGTGGCTAGAGGCCCTGGAATGTCCGCCCTATCTCCTTCCCTCTCTCTCTGCCCCTCTCTCTGGCAAGTACTTGATATTTTAGGTGAGTACTTGAGTCTGGGCCTCAGCCTCTTCATATGAACGTACAACTATAAGCTCTGTTCATCAGCGTTGTGAAGGCTGGTGACAATGAGCTGGCGTGGAGGATGGTGCAGTGGGATGTCTGCGGCGCCCAACGTGATGAGGAGTAACAAAGCACATGGGAGGACACTCTTGTCTCCTTGATGAAGACGCAGCCCGATAATGACGCCCAGGGAACCCACAGAAGCCTTATAGCTGTGAGACTTTTGAACGACAGATGCTAGACTAGATAGCCCTACACTCTGGGAGGATAGCTAAGGAGCCTTTATTTGCCTGGGTTCAAAGTGGAACCTGGATCTGTGATCCCCGGTGTGTAGGACAGAGCAGAAAAGGGGGAAAGAAGGGAGTGTGCAGAGGGCTTACAGGGGAGCTCTGTACACTTGCTTCACTCTATTCCTGCATAGGACTTCCTGAAGTTCAAGACTCCTATGCTCAAACCTGGTCTACAGTTGGAAGGAAAGCTTGTCAAAGTAAGTGGAGAGAGCATGTTTTATTTAAGAGTGTGTTCAATATTTATATTTGTTCTCTTGCTCAGGCCCCACAAATATTAGGGGCAAGCGTGACGACGGGGAACAGTGTTATGCTTTTCTGTGCACAGAGGGAAGTCATCTGCCTCCGGATGTGTTGTTCCTGAGCAGTGTGAGTCAAAGAGAATGACAGCTGCCAGTCACCTCATGCCATCCCTGGTAGCTCAGGTGCTCTAAGAATACAACTCTGTCCCTGCTTCATTACATTCATTACAGCCTTAATGTACCCTTCCTATGGTTTGATTCTGAAATGTCCCAGCCAGGCCCATGCATCCAGCACTTGATAGCCAGCTGGTGGTACTGTTTGAGGAGGTGACTATAGAACCACTGGAATTGGGAGTCCTGGCTGACAGAGGTGGATCTCCAAAGGTGGGTTATAGGCACCTGAATGCTGGCCTCATTCTCTGCTTCCTGCTCACCCGCCTTGATATGACCAGCTGCCTCAGGTTCCCATGGACAAGAACTGACCTGGTCTTTCTGCCATGCATGCACACCACACGACGAGGGACAGAGATCCTCTGGAACTACCAGACAAACTGATTCCTTCCTCTGTAAGTTGTTCTCGTCAGGCGTTTGAACACAGTGACAAGAAAACTAACTGGTACAAAGAGCCTTCCTGCTCCATCTCTTACTTAAAGTCTAACATATCAGGGTAGGGTAGGGTTAGCAACACCTGAAGGAGTACGGACCCATGGCTACAAATTCTCCATAGATCCGAGAATTTCCACCTCAGCCCAGTTCCACAGCCAGTCAGTGAGCTCTGGTTTAAAGGGCTGAAGAGAAACACAAGTGAACCTTGTCACTCATGCACCCCCAACACACCCACATCATCTCCTCTAAAAAGTGTAGTGTCACCAGCGGAAGCCCAGCGACTTCTCCCAGAGCAGTATTTTCTGCCCGCATCTCTTTCCTGAAACCACTGGTCACCTATCTACCTGACGACACATAGAAAAGGAGCAGGATTTTTTAAACCCAAGACTGTTCATAGCCCACATCCAGAGATTCAGATTCAGTTGGAAGGGATTGTTTGGGGGTAGCCATTATTTTTGCTGTTGCTCGAAATGCATACATGATGTAAATGTGCTTGTGTGTTTGTTATTAAACATAGCAGGTAATCCAACACGGCCATGATTAAGAATTCTGAACTCTGATTTTATGTTTCTTCCTATGTGTTTAGGATTCATTTTTCTGGGTATAGATTAAGCCCTTGATGGAAAAGTTGTTTTGTTTTGTTTTTTAAATTTAAGAGATACAGAGAGAGAGAGAGAGAGAATGGGCATGCCAGTAGCCTCTCAGCCAGTGTGAAGGAACTCCAGACGTGTGCGCCCCCTTGTGCGCATGTGCAACATTGCAAGCTTGCATCACTTTTGTGTCTGGCTAAATGTGGGACCGACCTGGAGAATCGAATGGGTGTTCTGAGGCTTCACAGGCAGGCACCTTAACCGCTAAGCCATCTCTCCAGCCAGAAAATTATGTTTTATACATATGTAGAACCCATGCAACACCTGGCAGTCTGAACTGTGTCTAGTGCAGATTCCGCACAAGCACATTGGCCCTGTATGGGATCTTCCAAGGGCCAGTGAGAAGGAATCGACCATCACCATGCCTACGTGCTCTTCCCAGGGTGCCTTACT
Source organism: Orientallactaga sibirica (assembly GCA_036365145.1). NCBI lineage: Eukaryota > Metazoa > Chordata > Mammalia > Rodentia > Dipodidae > Orientallactaga > Orientallactaga sibirica. The sequence goes on from JAEOAD010000049.1 coordinate 5,760,492, forward strand.
GCCACTGCTGCCTCTCCCATTCTTCCTCCTCTGGTTGCGTACACTGGGCCTTCACAACTTGCAGCCTTTTGGCAACTCTGGGCCTGACCTCTCCAACAGCTCTTTGATTTGTTTGCTTGTTGAGCTGAGTTTAAATCCAAATTCAAATGTGAATCATTCAAATGGGGATTTTCTTAAAACCAATGATTTGTCTTTGGACCACTGGCAGCCCTGGCCTGTGCTTGAGCCACATTAATTTCAGCAAGAGTTGTTAGGAAAGGAGGAATGCCAGCTGGGACTGCCAGCTTTTAGCTCCTGCTCAGGGGCTTAAAGAGGTACTCCTGAGGTTTCTGAAGTCATGTTCTTCTCTAAGATTATTTTTCAAAAGCGCAAAATCATGAGAAACCCCAGTGTGGCAAAAATATTGTCTTGGGGAATCTCACTTTTTTTTTTTTTTTTTTTTTTTTTTTGCATGAGTAGCTATACTTTTCCCCGGGCGTGTGGGAGACAATGTCCCCACTTGAATGTGATCGAAGGGGAATAATTGGAGGCATTACTTAGGTAAGAACCTTTTGTTAACCAGAAAAAAATGTCCTTTGCCTCCCTGTTTTTTATGTATAGTGTGCTTTATCGTCTCTATATTTTTTCTTAAATGGTACTTATACATACATCTTATTGGTGTTTTATTCATGTGAACAAATGGCTTCCGTTATGTAGATGTATAATAGCTGGAAGTCAATGGGACTCAAACAGCTAAAACACTGGACTGTGCTTTAAAAAATGGCAAGAGTGACAATAAGAATTTAAGAGGCAGCCAGTGTTGAGCTAGTGTGAGATGAACATCAGGCTCCAGTGTGACATGCCCAAGTTTATCCTCAACCCCTCAAAGAGGATTCCACCCATCTAGCTCTACAAGCACAATGAACCTCCAACTTGCTCAAGTGTAAAGTTTCCCTGTGCCCTGCCCTGGAAAATCAGAACAAAAACAAGTAGAACCGGCCATCCATGAACCCAGTACTTGTTTGGAGCTGACCAGACATGGAGCTGTTCAGTCAAGGCCTCCAAAATATCCCCCAAGGAAAACACACCCTCTCCACTCACCCAGAGAGAGCTCAGGAGAGAAGACAATGGGCCCAGGTCAAGAGGGTAGAAAATCCCCTCACGAAACTCTCCTAGCCTTTTCGGAAGGAGCAATATGGGACTGTTCTAGAAGGATGAGGAATGGGTCCGTGGAAAATGAAAACAACAATGAGTCCGCAAGGAAGAAGATTTCTAAGACTTCCGAAGATAATAGGAACCAGTTCCAATGGGCTTGCTTCATCATGGCACACATCTCATTGTGGTCTCCACAAACAAATGAGCTAGAATCAATTATAAGTCTCTTCAAAACAGGACAATAGGGCTAGGGAGATGGCTCAGTGAGTAAAGTGCTCGCATGCCAGCGCTGTAACCTGAGTTCGGAGCCCATGTAAAATGGCAGGTGTAGTGGTTGGTGCCCATCTGTAATCCCGGTACTGGGGAGGTTAGACTGGTTCCCCTGGGACTCACTGGCCAGCTAGTCTAACTGAATCAGTGAGCTCTAACCGCAAATCGTCTAAGAGAACGAGGAAGCAAAAGACCCTGTCTCAAAGAGAAAAAGTGTAGTATGATCCAGAAAAACACCCAATGTCCACCCCCAACCTCTACATGCATGTGTAAACACCTGCACCCACACATACACTAGCAACCAGACACACATAAACATGCATACACACGCATACATAAAAATAAATAAGTAACATAATAGATTATATCTAATATTATATATTATATTATATTATATTATATTATAGATTATATCTATATTCTTAAGCTGACCCCACACAGCTGCCCCAACCCTGCCTCAATTTCTTGTCCTTGCCTGGCCCGGCATCCTGGGCTACCATCTTTCTTTAACTGAGGCTCCCAGCTGAAGCTAGCATAGGGCCAACACCGCGCATAACCTTCGTTGCCTCTGAATACAAACACATTCCTATCAGTTGGGTGGTTACTTTTGTGAAGCGGTATTTATTGATTTGGGGCTTGTCAAATGTTCTTTGGTGTGTGTATATGTCTTTTATGTGTATCAACCATCAGATTGTTAGATCTTCATTGTAGAAACAAATTCTGCTTATATTATATATCCTTCCTGAAAGAGTCAAACCAACACCATGACAGACTTCAATAAGATATTTCCTAGCTAGGCCTAAGTTTCAATTTCTCAAGAAGCCTGAACTAAATTCTGGGAGAACAGAACAAAGAACCAAGTCATTTCCTGGAGGGTTTCAGAGATGTTGTAAGGCCATTCTCCCTTTCTTGGCCCCAGCCAATCAGAAGTAAAAGAATGTGAGATATGCTTACTGGCCGCTTAACTGGCCACCTTAGAAAACTTTACCTTCCCTAGAGCCCCCCTCCCTTAGCACCTCTTAGCCCACGCGCGAATTATAACCAGTCAGGAATGCACAAGTACTATATTGTTTAAATTAGCCAATTATGTTAGAGGTCTTTGTTTAGTGGTCTATAAAAGAGGCAGGGAGCTTCTTCTCCTGGTTGCCATTTAGTGCAAATGGTGGACCCCTACATGCTGGATTTCTCTGCACAATAAACGCTCTATGTTTTTACATGCTATATGAGTCTGAGTCTCCCTTCAGCGATTTTCGAACCCTAACACTTCACACAGTATACCATGTTGTCAGCTGGCTAAAGGGAAGATTAGGCTAGAAGATAAGCTACTGAAAGGATTCATTCTAGACACGGGGAAGGTGATCTAGATGGTATTTCTGATATGAAAGAAGTCTGATTATGTAAAATGATAACAACGTGATTTTTTTTTTTCTTTTTTGATGAGCACACCAAGCCCCCTAGTCACTGTCAACGAACTCTGGACACATGTGCCACCTTGTGCACATGGGTACCAGGGAATCGAACCTGGATCCTTAGGCTTTGCAGGCAAGCACCTTAATTGCTAAGCCATCTCTCCAGTCCAATAACAACATATTTTTATTAACTTGTTCGGGAGTCAAGGAAGGGGGATGAGGCTCTGAGGTGCAAAAGAAAAAGACAGGATTAAATTTCTACCAGTATGATTTTAATAAAATGGTATATTTCATATTTATTACTGTTGACCCTAACATTCTCAATAGGGAGATTGGTAGAAGGTTAGCACGTGATCTGAGAAGGCTGCAGTTGCTGGTTTGCAGAACCCAAAGAGCCTCTGGCAAGATGCTTAGACCTGCCGAACCATGACAGCTGCTTAAACCTGGAGGTGCATGTCCAGAGATCTTTCCAGAAACCAGTATGTGTAACATTGAAGCATGCACCTGCCAGCCAGTGGGGGAAGCGGCCGTTGTTCCCCAGTCTTTCTCTGGGAATCTCATTTTATCTATCCCAAAGTCCCTTTTTCCAGTCGGTCCATCTGTCTTCACCTTGGGCTGCCTTCGTTAGCTGCTGGCTAGATTCCACCTCTTCCACACACCTAAGTAGTGCATAGGAGGATGATCAATAAATAGATGAATGCTAGAAAGACAGATTGATAGATATTGCATATGATTTGGTGCCTCCCCCCCCCCGCACCAGTATAAAGTTTCTCCACAGACCTGTCTCTGGCAGGCATCCCCCCTTGGCATTCCATTAGCTTCCTCTGATTCTTTCCAGTCATTTCAGATCTTTTACAAATGACCTCTAACCTTGACCTTGCAGAACAAGGCACTTGATCCGATGCTTAGCAGTCCAAGGTTGCTTGTGCTGGCATCTTCAGGTTCCTGAATTTTTCAAGTAGTAAGATTCCTAGTCACAGAATAGATAATTATCTCCAGGAAAGCTGGGACTGTGGAGAGAACAGCCACCTTATTAAGAAACTAGTTTTCTAGAAGATGGAAAGCGTACTGTTGTCTGTGAGTTTGGTGTTTGTATGAAAGCATTTGAAGGGGACAGGGTATCAGGTAGAAGAAAATGCGGCAGGTAAGAGAAACCCACCATGAACGTTCCGAGCAGCAGCTTTCAGAGGGAGCTCAGGCCCAAGCAATGCCGTTTTATGTAAAGACATTGTTTCTGGTCCCTCTTCTGACATCATACGGAACACAGCCTTCACTTCTGAACCTTCAAACGTCTTCAGTTGTTCAGTTTTCCCTAAGCTTTCCTTTCAAACTCCTGAATGTCTTCCCACTTTCTAAAAATACTGTGGCTATTGGATCACCATGGTTCTCCTTTCCTTTACCCATCCCTCCTTGATCCCAACCGAGATCAGTTTTCCTCCCCTTCAGTTGCCACGCACACACACACACACACACACACACACACACACACACACACCACAATCCCCTGAACTTCTTCATGACCAAGAGCTCCGTGACTTAGTGCCTTGCAGCTCTGGCCTGCTCTTGACCCCTGCCCTTCTTTCCTCCCTTCAGTGCTAACATACAGAGAAGCCTGGCTTGTGCGCACACTTTTCTGGAGAATCTTCTGGAACATGAATGATACCCTCTTTCCCCATGGCTGGTGCTCATTCTCCTGGATTTCTTTGAGGCTGACATGGCAGAACATTCTGTTCTTGAAGCTCACTCATCGTGCAGCGTCCACCTTCCAATGCAGGTCCTCTTCCCTTCTGGAGTCTCCATCTCACGTCTCCACCCTGACTAGCCTGAGCCTGTGTCCCCACCCCAAAGTCCTTCTACAATACTCTTCTACCTGACTGCGTCCTCCCATGGTGATCTTGTCTCCATTTTCCAGCCTTTCCTGATGCCAGGCAGGCATTTCCAAGTCTTGACTGGCAACCTCAGCCTCCAATCCAATCCACTATGGTGTCTGTAATTAGTGCTTAATCACTATTTGCTAAATTGAATAGGCTAGATACACTAACTTGAATATAGTAAATACTTATTATACACTGATTATGCGCTAGGAAGAATAAAAGAAAATGGGTAAAATTGTACCCCTCCATTGACATCAGTCTGGAGAGAGCCTTACAAAAAGAGTCCACCCCTAGATTACACTCAGATAAGACCCAGGGGAAGTGTGACTCTTGAAAAGAAAATGAAGACAGAAGGGAACGGCAAGCAGCAGTCCACAGGCCAAAGGCAAACGGCTGACCCATCTTCTCAACAAGGTGCACTCAGAGCACAGCAGAGTGCCTTCATTTCCACGTGATCTGAGGACGCTTCTGAGGTACAGTGGTTCCTGTCAACACCACGTGGTTCACAGACTCTAAAACATTTACCATCTGTACTTTTAGGGAAAATCTTTGCCTATTCCTTTTGTACAGTATGACAACTCAGCTTTCCTTGTTCTAAATATTACACATATATATATTTTCTAGTTTCTATTCCATCCCTAAGAATCAGAATTTCTGAGGGAATAACCTATAATTGAGGGTATTTAATAAATATTATGGGTAGTCCTTAGGCTAATGTAAGCTTGGGAAACTGACTATATTTTTTTAAAAAAACTTCAACTTTGACAACTGTTTGGCTTTGGATTTATATCTCAGCACCACAATTTCTTTTTTTCTAAATACTTATTTATCTATTTGCAAGCAGAAAGAGAGAGATGAGAGACATACAGAAAGAATGGACAGACCAGGGCCTCCAGCTGATGCAAACCTGGACTCCAGATGTGTGCATCACTTTTTGCATCTGGCTTGAAGTGGATACTAGGGAATTGAACTCAAGTCATTAGGCTCTGGAGGTAAGCATCTTAACTGCTGAGCCATCTCTCCAGCCCACCACGACATCTAATTCTGTTCCTTTTGTAGCTCTCTGAGCTGCCGCTTTCTTCTGCTAAGGCAGGGGTAACAAATTGTCTTCTGCACAGAGTTGTTGGGGGCCATTAAATGAGAAAATTCTTGGTCAACTTGTGTGGGACACAATATCAGCTCCACAAGGGCATCATCCTCATCATTGTCAGTATCATTCTTCCTGATTTTACTTCATCCCTCCAACACACACACACACACACACACACAAACTGCTTGGGAAGTTTTGAGCGTGAACATATTTGAAAATGTGGAATTAGTGTACCTTTGCTTTGTATATCCTGGATTCTTCCTTCTTCAATTTTTAGTTTTAAAAAAATCTTTGGCAAATGAATCTTTTAATGATTTACAGCATCTTTTATTTAAGTAGGACAAAGTATTGTGTACCAAGAAGTGAGGCTGATGGAAGAGATGAGGAAAGCAAATTGACCCAAACCACATTTCACGATCAGTCTAAGAGCAGGATGCGCCATGCCTGACTCCCAGCCCAATACCTGGATTCAAATACCAACATACCTTTCCAGATTCAACCCATCATCATTTATTTACGACCCTCTCACAGATAGGATATGACAAACCTATCAGCCAAAAACCTTTCATGGGCCCACAAAATGCTCCTGAGCCTTCCCCACCTCTCCTAGCCAGCATGCTGAAGAGTGAAGGGAGCCAAACCCACCTGCTCAAACCACCCACGATCACTTTGCTCCTGTCACTCCCTTTCTCAGAACACTTCAGCTGCCTCTCGGTCAGATTTCTCATCATGTGCTTGAGATCCCAGGCCTCTGCTCTCGCCCCACCTTCAGCAAACCTCCCAAAGGATTCATTTATAGCTCACCTTGAAGTGTCTCCCCCAGCCAACAAAACTTACTGACACCCCTCTGAACAAAGCCAGGCCATTTTTAGTGGATCCCTTTTTTTAAAAAACATTTTTAAAAATATTTTATTTATTTGTTTGAGAGAGAGAAAGAGGCAGAGACAGAGAGAATGGGTGTGCCAGGCCCTCAACCACTGCAAATGAACTCCAGATGCATGTGCCCCTTGTGCATCTGGCTTAAGTGGGTCCTGGAGAGTTGAACTGGGAACCTTTGGCTTTGCAGGCAAATGCCTTGAGCACTAAGCCATCTTTGCAGCCCCTCTTACTGGATCTTAATGCTCCGTTGCAACAAGTAAAACACCCTCAGCAACACACATGATCATATCCTCTCCTGGCCAGACCACAGTTCAGAAATCACATCCCATTCCAGGAAGGACATTTTAAGAGGGGTTTGGAAAAACAGGTGGCCATTCAGAGGACAGGCCCCAGTGTGGTGAGGGGATAAAGAGTTCTGTGACCTTGCAACATGACAGTGTCACGCTCATATCCTCGGAGGACTGTCACAGTGGGAAAAGGCTAAGCTAGTTCTAAGTGTCTCAAGGTTATGGAATCAAGATTATGGACCAATAGTTCAAGGAAGCAGCAGATGACTGGCTCCATCAAGAGGAAAACGTCACCATTGTTTGAACTGTCCAACTGGAATTTAGTGTTAGAAATGTGTGTGGTCTGGGTGAGACTGAGTTTGTAAAGGCTTTTAGAGTAGCACTATGTGGCCTGACAAAGGAGAAGTAGGTGACACCCAGCGGATAGCCACGTCACAAGCACTGCCTTTGTGCTCTCTGTGCTTGATTTCTTCTCCATCTTCCCACATAGCGTGTTAATGGCTTGAATAGAGAATGTGCCCGACCAACTCATGCATTTGAACACTTAGTCCTCAACTGCTGGTGTTACACTGGGAAGTTGTGCAGCTTTGGGACATGGGGCCTACTGTGTGAAAGAAGGGGATCACTGGTGGAAAGGTCTTAAAGATTATAGGTTAGCCCCACATCCTTTTAGATCTCTACTTCTTGGTCCACTGAAATGTGAGCGAGCTGTCACCTCCCACCTCCCTCACTATGGAACCTTCCACTGCCATGTCTTCCCAAATTGCAAGCCAAAAGTACCTTTCCCCCCCTTAAGTTGCCTCCTGACAGGAATTTAGTCACAGTAATGAGGAAAGTAATAAATAATGCCTTAAACCACTCTGTGCCTCACTTTCATTATGATAATAGCATTAACTATGTCCCCTTAACGGAAGGATTTAATGAATAAATGAATTTACGCAAAGGACTTAGACAGAAATTAAGACATGTAAGCATCAATGTTTAGTTTCAATATTTTATGATTTTTGTCATCTTGTAACTTCAAGAAAAACCCATTATGTGGCCTTTATGTGCACTGAAGTTTCTATTTTCCTCTACAAAACAGAGAAAATAGAAAGCAGTTAGCTTTACACAAACACAGCATCTTCTTCTACCCTCAGAAGCATGGGGAAGGAAGACTGTGGCACAGAGGTAGGACAGCCCTAGAGTAGCCATGGCTCTGTGCTCAGAAGTTGCAAAGGGAGGGAAGGAAGGGTTGCGGGCTCTTCTGGCCTCAGGCCTTCTAGCTATGGGTGACATTTTACAAATGTGTCTACAAAAGCCCAAGAGCCACAAATCAACCGAAAAGAAGAGAACAAATGACAAGTTCAAGGCGTTGGATTTAGGTGTGGACTGCACCAAACACATGTAGACATAAGACTAAGCTCGAAAGAAATCAGACAAGGAGCTGAAGAGGTGGCTCTGAAGTTAAGGGGCTTGCCTGCAAAACCCAGTGACCTGGGTTTGAGTCCCCAGGACCAGGGAAGTCAGATGCACAAAGTGGTGCATGTATCTGGAGTTTGTCAGCAACGACCAGAGTCCCTGGTGCACCCATTCTCTCTTTCTCATCTCTGTCTATCTCTGGTTGCAAATAAATAAAAAATATATTTTTTTTTCCACTGACTATGTACATAACTAATAAAGAAAAAAAGCTTAAAAATATTTTTTTTTCAAAAGGAAACCAGACCAAGTATAAACAGGAATTCCAATTACTATAATGAATAAGAATAACTAATAAATAAATAATAAACAATATTCATCTATAGGATTATGCGTCATCTATAGGAAGCCCACTGGGTGAATCGCTCAGTTGTTTGGGTTTTTTTCTTCATTTTCACAAATCTACTCTTGGGCTTAATATCCTCGGTCTCTTCATTGTTTACACGACTGAGGTGAAGTCACCTAGCTGGGCTTTCCTTTCTAAATCATCTTTTCTTGTATATATTTAAGGTGTATGACATGATACTTAGAGATAGATAGTGAAATGATAACTACAGTCAAACGTACAGCGTCCCTGGTAAAGCACTAAATGGCTACTGTCTCCGACCTTCAGCATACTATTTAGTACTGACGGTAGTCACCATGCTCTGCATTTGAACTCTAGACGTACGCACCCTACTTTGATCAATTTTTTTTTCTGTTTCTCCCTCTTCCCACCTCTGGAAGCCACTGTTCCACTCTCTCCTTCTATTTATTCCACTTTTCTTTTACGTCCTACATATAATTCAAAGCGTATGGTATTTTCTTCCGACATTCTATGTCTCCCTTTGGGGGAGATGCCTAGCAGAGTGTCACCTGGCAGAGCTTTCAAAGGCTGTTACTGTCATCACGGTTTGTCACTGTTCTACCTACCTAACATCTCCTCATAGCCTGGGCTCTGACCACCACAAGGACCTACTACCATTCTTGGACAAAAACAGGTTATTTACATCCATTTCCGTTTCACTCTCTAATACTTGACATTGTTATTTTCCTTGTCAATCTCTTCTGAAAGATGGTGAGTTTCCCAAGAACTTGTATTATTTTTTTCTGCACATCTCTAGTACTGATGATCATTTCTAACAAACAGAAGGCTGTAGGTATTTTTGCTGAAATAATAAAGGAATGAATGGACAGGTAAGTACAAGCAGTCTTGGGAATCCTATTAGGCTAGCTGAATCCCTGAATCAATTACAGAACTTAGAGATGCTTCTTGTTTACCTCACTCTAAATCTGGAATCTTGTACATTTTCTTTCTGTGTGATGCTTTAATGATAGAGACACACCTTACCCCTTCAAGGCAGAAATCTCCCCTCTAACTTGCAGCAACCTTCCTACCACTGTAAGTAGCCAGAATTCTGCCTAGCTCCATAGAGCTTAAGTGATTTGTGGTCTGGTGGTTTCTGCCCCTTTTGTTGATATTTATTTGTGTTTGTCCTGCCTTCATTACTCTCAGAGTCTCCAGCTATAAGAGTCAACTTCCTCTGTAACTCACCCCAGTATACAAGTTATACATGGCTGACTGGCTGCCATATTAGCGAATAATGTTTGATCATTTTATTGAAATTCCTTTTTACCCATGGTCTGATTTCTTTAGGGCTTAGCCTAACTTCTTCCAGGTCCTGGTCTGCAGGCCCATGTTGATTTGCATTATGGTTGTATTAATGCTTTTGAATGCTATCCATGCACTAGGTGCTGTTTAGAACTAAATAAAACGTCTTGCCCTAGTGATTTGTTTTCTTTCAACTTGGCAGATTTGTGACCCCTGTGTTTCTAGGAGCTGAAATTGTCAAGACTCTTTTAATGCACCTCTTTGTTCGGGCAATAGCACGCCTGGTGGCTTTGAGAATAGCTGTCGTTTTGAGAACAGCATTTGTAGACACAACTGCTGTTGAAAAGAGAAACTCTGTACACGGACTATTTCACTGGGAACAAGGCAGCAAAAGAGCCACCATTGTTCTTCATTTAAAGAAATACACGAAGCCTGGTGCATTAATTGAATCCTGAAGATGATGCAGCACTTTGCTCTAAATCTGGACGCAATTGTATCTATGTTGTCTGTGTCAGGGCAGTTCTGATCCCAATCAGCATGTGTGAGCATCCCCAAGGCACCCTGGGGAGAGAGCCCTGGCCCCTGCTTCAATGAACTTCCAAGATGGCTTGGAGCAAACAGAGCTAGCCACGGCGTGAAACTCACTCCTCCGAGTTGAGTACTTGTTACAGTAAGGAGTGCCGTAAGCTCAGGCAGTCTAAGCACGGTGAAGACTACAGACAGCTACAATCCAAAAGAACCACGGACTGAGGGTACTTCTTTGAAACCTGGACCGGTGCCACTTCAGTTTAACAAGAGTTGGAGACAGGGAGGTCACATGGGTCCCTCTCCTGCCCGTGAAACAGGGCTCCTGTGAGCATGTGTTCATGTCTGTGTCTTTCCACTGAAGGCTTGGGCACTAAGCGTTTGCCACTTGTGTGACACTGAATCTCCTGGCACAGATAAATGTGCCCAGTGCCTCATCACATGAAATATTTAAAATGGAAATGCAGCTGCCTCTCTTCTTGTCTACACAAGACAATTCTAGAACCGTCCATTTGAAAATTGGACAATGGACAAGGGGAAAATATGCAACTTACTTCAAAAAACAAAAGGAGTGACAGGTTAGAAGCACAAGTTCAAACTGGAGTCAAGCCCTTGTGGAGATATACAGGTAGAGAAATGGAAATCACTTACTCCCCGCAACAAAGAAATAATCACTTAAAAACTCAAATGTAGGGGCTAGGCTTAGTGGTTAAAGGCAGTTACTTGCAAAGCCTGCAAAATAGGATTCAATTTCCCAGCACACAAGCAAAACAGATACACAAAGTGGCACATGCATCTGGAATTTGTTTGTAGTGTACCAAGAGGCCCTGGCATTCCCATATTATCATATTCTCTCTCCCTCCCTCCCTCCCTCCCTCTCTCTCTCTCCCTCCTCCCTCCCTCTCTCTCTCTCTCTCTCTCTCCTTGTTATCTCTCCCCTCACAAATATGTAAATTTTAAAAAATTAAAAAAAGACAAACTCAAATGTAAACAGGCTCACAGAAGGAGCAATATAAAGAAAAATGCTATAAAAAGGTAAGAAATTTTAAGGGTAAATAGATTTAAGAAAGATAAATATCAAAAGAAAACTTAAAAGTCAAATGGAAATGAATGAAGAACACAGATAAATCAGATGGTCTTCCAAGGGTAACCAAACAGCAAATCTTTCCATCTCTGTTAATTTGATAAGCAAATAACTCCCAACATTTCATTTTACATTTGTTTGATCATCAGTGAAATCAAACGTTTTTTCATGTACTTTCTAGCCAATCTATACTATCATTTGCAAATTGTTTTATTAATGACTAATGCTCACTCATCTGTGTATTTTCTTATCACTATGTTTGATAAGAAACATAGACAATACAGTTTTCCATATGTTCAATGCCTGGGAAATATATATTTAATGATATAGTTATAAAAGCCATTTTCATATTATTTTATTGCATTTATGAATGTATATGTAATGATTTCATTCTGCTCTGTTTTACATAGTTATCATATATTAAGAAAAGATGTTTCAGAAGCTAAGAGTTCAAAGAAGTTAATCATGTAAGGCCATAGAAAATACACAGGTCATGCGTTCATGACAGCCAGTTGGGGCCAGAGCCAGCAGGCAGGGATTAGTGTATGTCTTCCGCACAATGAATAGCTGTAGGATACAACAAAAGGCAGGCAGGCAGGGCAGGTGCAATGTCAGGGAAAGCCATCGGTAACTTGAACATGGGGCTGACTCACAATGTTCAGACAGCAGAAGAGTTTAAGAAGCTATGGTGCCTGTCTGCCTTATCCTGAATCTTCATTGTTAGCTTAAAAGCAAACGTTGACAACAGGAGTCATGCAATAACCTTGATGCATACAGAGCTCAGTCACATTCTCAAATCCGATTCCATCCCTTCTGATATTTTCCTAACCCTACTCTGGTGGAAACTCAGCTCTGAAGATCATCTGGTCTTCACTACACTACATAGCGGTATGTAATAACAGATTAATAATAACAATAATGACTACAGTTTGAGCTTGCAATTATGAATAACAATAATTAACAGGAAAAGGCTTGTTAGACTATCATGCAGAGAAGAGAGTCCTATGATGACCTCTCTGGACCTCAGAGTCTTGACTACAATTTTCAGTGGTTTCTGTTCTGTTTATATATTCTCAGTAATTTGTAATGACTCTTTTTATTTGTAATTCTTTCTTTTGTTGTTTTTTGTTTTTGTTTTGTTTGCTTTTTTTTTTTTTTTTTTTTTTTTTTTTTTTGAGGTAGGGTCTCACTCTAGCCCAAGCTGACCTGGAATTCACTATGTCGTCTCAGGGTGGCCTCGAACTCATGGCAATCCCCTACCTCTGCCTCCCGAGTGCTGGGATTAAAGGCGTGCACCACCACGTCCAGCTCTGACATGGTTTTAGAGGAAATACACACTGGTATTTCTATGAGGGACATTTGTGTGTAGCGGCAGGTGCAGGGATAGAGAACAAGCATATTACCTGCTAAGTCCCATTTTTAAAGATGACAAAACTGAAATAGTAAGACGCTTAGTAGAATATTCCTGTGTTGTTCCAAGCCAGGAACAGATTTCAGATGTAATTTTCAAAGCTTTGGCCTCTAAACAAAATAAATGAATGAATGCCCCTTTCCAGTTGGCACAGAGACTTTCCAAGGCTGAAGGGTTAGAAATGTGTTTTAAATTTTTTGAAGGAAAAAAACCCTTTCAAAATATACTTACAGCATACTAATTAACATGTTCCAATGTCTCTCTGTTTTGGTTACCTTGAGAGCCTGAGATTGTTGGTACCATTTAGCTTGGTTTGGCAATCTTCGTCTCTAAAGATGGAGCCCTGGTGGTCTTTTCTGACAAGCCAGGGCACAGACATGTCTGCTGATATGCAAAGGACCCTTCTGTGAAATGTGTTGAACACTTAGTATTTTATTAAATGGTCTTGGATATTTTTTTCCTAACTATCTCTTCCTTCCCAGCCACATACAACTGTTTTGTAAATCAATGGGTTTCCAAAGTCATTACCCATCACAAATTCTATAATTTTTAAATGAGGTTTCTTCTGTAATTCAAACGATAACTCATTCCTACATCCAACATTTAGTGTATTTCTCTCTCTCTCCTCTCTCTCTCTCTTTCTCCCTTTTCCCTGAAAGCAATATACGTGTGTAATTAATAAACAATTTAGTATGTAGAGAAACCTAGGAACTTGGCAAATGTTCTGGGGATATGAAATCTCAAGAAAAGCAGCACATTATAAGAAATAGTAAGTAATTACTTATGTAAGCTTTCTTTTTAAATCCTAAGAACATTAACTACTAATTACCTACTAATTACCAGTACTTCAGCAGGTGTTTGCACTTAACTGTAGGCTAAAGCCCCTGTGAAAAAACAAACCTCTCACAGCCTCTCTCTGAGGAAGCTGAGGCCCACTGGACCGGAAGTGCTCCACAGGTGTCTCAGGGCTGGTCACCAGCCAACGCCTGCTCAGATTCAGGAGGGGGTTAGAAAAAAAGACAAAAACAAAAGGCCATTTTCTCCAAACGTGGCCGTTGTCAAGGAGTGAGGATCGGCTTTGAAAGGCAGCGTCTAAGGTGTCTGGGGTTCCATGCAAACGAAGATGAAGAGACCTCCATCAGAAAGGCATCCGTCTCACTTCCGGTGAAGCTGCCCTGTGCAGCCTTGGGGCCTGAAGCATCATCTTCCTTCCCGCCTTCCACACTGTTCGTTGGTCTTCCCAGAATTGGCAAAGAGCATTTTTAATCCCTTTTTTTTTTTTTTTTTTCATTCCCCTTGTCATCTATGAAAACGATCTCAAAGATTCCTTCCAGCTGGAAAAGTGTGGAGTTCTTTGATTCTAAGCTTTACAAAGTTTTATGAATTAAAGCCCCTCCACATTCTGAAGACCTAGGAAGTCCCTGTCTTTTTCCTTTTTTTTTTTTTTTTTTTTTTTTTTTTTTTTTTTTTTTTTGTTTGTTTTTCATTCTCTTTGTTTTTGTAACAGGGTCTTTTCTAGCTGGTAGCCAAGGCTGGACTGAAATTGATGGTCCTCTGGTTTCTGCCTCCTCAGTGTTGGGCTTACAGGCTTGGAGCACCATGCTCAGTGTAACAGCTAGGTCTTCGAGATTCCTCGATCATCTTTCATGACCCCTTGCTCAAGCTGAGAAGGGATGCAGACATGAAAAGAGGATGTCACATGGCACAATCTCACCTGAAATTTACCATAAGGTGCTCATTCTACCAGGACATTCCAGAACAACTTCTGTCTCACACTTCATTTTCCTGTGGCTGCCATAACAAATGAGTACAAGTTTGTGGCTTCTGGCTGCAGAAATCTATTCTGTCTCACAGTTCTTGAGATCTGGGGTTTGACAGCAAGGTGGAGGGCTGTGTTCCCTCCAAAGGCTCTTGGGCATTCTGTTCTTGCTTACACTAGGTTGGGGTATATGGTGGTTTGATTCAGGTGTCTCCCATAAACTTAGGTGTTCTGAATGCTAGGTTCCCACCTGATGGAGATTTGGGAACTAATGCCTCTTGGAGGCAGTGTATTGTTGGGGGCGGGATTATGGGTATTATAGGCAGTGTTGGGCACACTCTCCTGTTGATATTGTCCACCTTATGTTGGCCATGGGGTGATGTCCACCCTCTGCTCATGCCATCATTTTCCCCTGGCATTGTGGAGCTTCCCCTCAAGTCTGTAAGCCAAAACAAACCCTTTTTTCCAAAAAGTTGCTCTTGGTCAGGTGATTTCTGCCAGCAATGTGAACCTGACTGCAACAGTAATGTTGGTATTGCAGAGTGGTGTCATTTGCTGACAGACACCAGACTGTGTGGCTTTGGCTTTTTGGAACTGATTTTCTAGAAGAATGTGGAAGGATTTGAAATCTTGGCCTGATCCCTTGCAGTGCTGTAAGTACAGCTTGATGGATTATTCTGGTCAGAGTATATAAAAAAAAAAAAAAAGACCTGAATGCAGTAAGAACTAAGGACTGTGAAGTTTGGCTTATGAGGGAGAAAAAGAGCTTTGTCTGGACTGGGCTAGAAGCAGTTTGTGTGAGAGGCTTGCTGTTATGCCCGTATCCTGAGAACTTGTGCAGGGTTGCAGTGCATAGAAACGGACTGGTGTGTACAGAGGGATATGGCACAGAAAGAAATCTATGGGACAAAACTGCTGCCTATTTAACTGTAATTGTTTAAAAGATTACAACCACTAAGATTGGGCCAGCTGACCTGCACCGGGATGACAGAAAAAAGGAAGTTCGTTTTTTGAAGGGGCCTGAATGCTCAAGATGTTTCCCTTTCTTCAAAGTCTGCTTTATTTTCCTCTGGACTAATAAATTGACACCCTACCTGTTATTGTGGAGTATAGGAAATTCAGGAAAGAGAGGGTCATTGAGTTTGCAATGCGGTCTTGTGTCTTGGAAATGGCCATGGGCAGTGTGAAGCAGGTTTGCTGGAGGCCTGCATGGAGACCAGATGGAGCCGTGAGGATGGACCGTGGGTTGCAGTGGAGACCCAGTGGAGATACCAGGACCACAAGATGGCTGCTAAGGGTTGCTGCTAGCCCTGGATGAAGTTATCCAAGAGTGTGAATAGCCTAGCTGGAGGGGCGGAATTGGAATTCCAGAGACTTGTCAGTGGTTAGAATTATCGGACTTGGAGATTTGTCACTGACTAGAGTTGTTGGACTTGGAGCTACAGAGTTAGATGTTTGCCCTGTTTAAATCTTGTACTGGTTGAATATTTCTTTGCTATGCCCAATGCCATCTTTTGCACTGTGTTTATTCTGTGCCATTATGGATTTGGGGGGGATTTTTTTTGGTATATTGGCTCAGTTAAAAGATCTTGTACTATGGGAATGTTTGAACATCATTGGGATTGATAAGAACTATGGGGACATTTAAAGTTGCACTGAATGCATTGCATTTTACATCATGTATGGTTATCAGTTTATGAGGGCCAGGGCCAGAATGTGGTGGCCTGATTCAGGTGTCCCCCATAAACTTAGGTGTTCTGAACGCTGGGTTCCCAGCTGATGGATATTTGGGAATTAATGCCTCCTGGTGGCAGTGTATTGTTGGGGGGGGGATATTATAGTCAGTGTCCCCTTGCCAATGTTGGGCACACTCTCCTGTTGCTGTTGTCTACCTTATGTTGGCTAGGGGGTGATGTCCACCCTCTGCTCATGTCATTGTTTTCCCCTGCCATCATGGAGCTTCCCTGCAAGTCTGTAAGCCAAAATAAACCCCTTTTCACAAAAGCTGCTCTTGGTTGGTGACTTCTGCCAGCAATGCAAATCTGAGTGCAACAGGGTGATTCCAGGCAGTGCTTGTGCTGGTATCTCTTTAATCGCTCTCCCCACTTTTGTCTGTCACATATCCCAGCATGTCCCTTAAAGGCCACTTCTCACTAGATTTAGGGTCCACACAGATGATGCAGGATAATCTTATCTCTTGAACCTCAATCACATATGCAGAGACATGGTTTCTAATTGCAGATTCTCAGAATTCCTATTGGGAGTACCACCATTAAGCTTATGATAACCCTCTACGTACTTCCTAACGTATTCATTTATTTGGCAAACTTTATCCAACTGTATATAATAATTCAGGCACTATTTCAGATAGGGATGACTACACTAACAAGACAGAGTAAGGTCCCTACTCTCCCAGAGTTTATATACAATAATCCCACCCCACCCTTGTTTATTTTGTCTATTCATCTGAGGTATACACATTTCCTTAGATTCTGTATGTTATTGATATTCAAAACACATAACTCTTAGAAAAAAGTCTAGTTAAATCTTAGCATGTGTGCAGGTTGAGGAAACAAGGGACATGCATGAGAAGTTTCTTTTCAAGTTTTCGGGAGAATAAGAGACTAAAAAGGCATAGATGTGCAGATTTTATAAATTCATTTTACAATGTAATTGAAATGCCAAAAGAGTGAAGAATCCAATGTTGATGAAGAAATGGAGATTAGTGCAATGTAGAACAGCTCCGTCTTTGTCAGCTGGCCGTCTTTTATATGTCACAGGCTGTCACTTTCTATTGCATTTCAACTGACTAATTACCTCAGTTTATTAAAACTGAGTATGAGTTCACATATTTTACTCTCCCAGCATTCAAGTGTTCCTGTGATGTGGAGCTATTACCAAATGATACATCCCACGGTTCTAGGGATTCTGAAGTGAGGAAATTAGTGGACCACGCCAGGTGGGTGTCAGAAGAAGTGGAACAGCCAACCTCGAGGACAATTTTTGGATATTGTGGTTGCATATGACCAACAGCATTAGTAAGAAATTAGAATTTGCCAAGTCCTGCAGCTGTTAGTGAGAGAGCGAGAACGCCCATGCCCTGGGAAAGCAGAAAGGTGGATTGGACTACAGTCTCTAATAGAGAGCTACTTTCCAATCAGAAGTAATGAGCAGAGGCCATCAAAGAACCATAAATTAGTTATATGCTGTCTGTTTGAGGCTTACCTCAGCTGCACATTATACACTTCAAGGTTGGTTGGGTTTTGGCGAGGCAGGAGGATGGTTATTGGTGATGATGGAATTGTGGGTATGTGTGTTGAGAGGGATGATTTGGAAGTCATTTTATTTTTAACCTGGAGACCTACCGAAGTGCAGTTCACTTACGGTTAAGATGAAAAAGTGTTATGTTTGGGGAAATATAAGTCAGTCTCATGGAAAGGCAATGCCATCATTGTGCAGTTGTAGCCAGGGAAAGACAGGTTTACGAAAAGCCCTAGTCCAAAGAGTGGCTTCTTCAAAAGTAAGTTGCTAGCACATAGCTCCCCCACCGTCCCTGCAGCCTGCTGAACTGCATTTGGATTGCACCAAACAACAAGCTGCCATGAACAGATTGGGCAGCAACTTCCCCATCTTTACCAGGATTGCCTAGACTTTTCATTGTAGACCTTCTTGTGGCAACATCAGTCCTCTACCAGGCAGGTGACGTGGTAGGGAAGCGATGAGAAATCCTCAGGAACATTTCCATAAACTGCCAGGTGTAGTCCACATTTGTGGATAATAACAAAAACACAATATGTGGGGAAGTTGTGTAGGTGTGCGGCATACAAAACACTCGGCCACAGAGGAAAATGCCACTTAGCCTGAGCTGTACTTACAAATACAAGTCCCCACGACTCAGGAAAAGGAAGAAGGCTTGTTTTTTCCTCAGCAGATTCTGATCATTCCTTAAGAAAGGTGTTATTGTGTGCTTTTTCAGGAGAAGTGCTTACCAATGCCAGGTCCCAGCCCCATCCTCTGGTCACAAATGGGACATTGCTAAATGCCCACCCGTAGTCCAAGCTTTCAAAGAGCTTTCCTTTCCCTGACAGTGCTCTTCTTCCCCTGCTACAGTGTTCACAAAAAGAGCCAGGGATTTTTAAAAATATTTTACTATTTATCTATTTATTTGAGATTGAGATACAGAAATAGGCAGGTAGCGAGAGAGAATGGGCATGCCAGGGCCTCCAGCCACTGCAAAAGAACTCCAGATGTGTATGTCCCCCTTATGCATCTGGCTTATGTGGGTCCTGGAGAATGGAGGCTCGAACTGTGGTCCTTAGGCTTCACAGGCAAGTGTTTAACCACTAAGCCATCACAACCAGAGCCAGTGATTTTTTAAAAACTCAGGTTATTTTGGGACAATAATCTGGATTTTTCAGCATGCATCTTAACATGTAACTCCACTGAAATTCCTAAAGAAACACAGACAGACAAGCATTCTCAGCTAGTGCAGTCCTTGGCTCCATGTCTTAGCTGTGAAGATAACCCTCCTGGCTCCAGTGTACTCTGGAAGTTATTAAGTCTACATCCATAACATCCAGTCCCCACTAGTGCTATTAGAGAGCTGCTCACCCCAACACTTGCTTTATAAAAAAGACGTTACTTGGGATCCCAGTATGCTGAGCAGATCAAGTGCTTGTATCTGGGGGTGAGATCCCACCCTTCGTCTGAGAACCCTTCCTATGACAACCTTATCCACAGCGCACAAGTCCTTCAAGCAGCTCCTAAAATAACGTGATGGCATCTGTAAGATCCTCCATCCCACTGCCTTATGCTTCCCCAGTCTTTTCATACAGTGCCCTGTGATGTTAGTCCTGTGATTTTGTGCACCCTGTGTACATTATCGGTGAATAACTGTGCCTATTGCTCACGCCCCACGGTGCATGCTTACACATAGAGTATGTGAGGTGAAGATTGACGGGTTCACTCCAGGCCGTGTTGGAGGATAGTCATGATTCTTGAGGAAGGAAAGCTAGGCAAGCTCTTCCCAACAGAACTGATGGTGGAGGGCAGCGTCCACAAGAGAAGGACTCAAAGAGTGTTCCTGTTTCTGAGGGAGGAAGGCCTCAGCACCCTGCTTAGTCCTGTGTAGAGTGGGCTTGTCACATAGATACCCAGTACAACACAGTGGCAGCGGGCACTGGGAAAAGAAATACTCCACTACTCTGCTGGCAGCGTTCGCTATCCTGATCCTGTTGTTGCTTCTATGGACTGTTCAGCCTGTAAAACCTCACTGAGTCCTGGGATTATTCTTTGTGCAAATTTCTGTACATATTTTTATTCAATACAAACAGCAAAAGAAAAGAGACAATGGACCATGGATTTGTAATCAGTGTTTCCTGGGCTAAAACACATCTTTCTCACCCAGGACTTCTCCTTATTTGGGGCAGACATGTGTTTCATTGTTGTCTAATGCAGAGCCTGGCATACAGTCAGGGTCCCAGCATCTTCTCACTGAATAAATGAACATGGCCTTGGCACAACTCGGTATAGACAGGATGATCACAGACCTTTATCCTTGTGTCTCATTGTAATGACAGCATCCTTTAAGTTAACGGCAACTGCTTCTCATTCACACTGGTCTCTTCTGAGGAACAAAGCTCTGTCCTAGCCTATACTTTGATCAAGCCTTTGTCCCTAACCCTGAAAAGCCTCTATCAGACACTGCAACAGAAGCAGAACACATATATGTGCACAGCTGCCATTAGGGGAGTGGCTATTAAGCCATGGGGTCTGAAATTGTCACTGAAAGAATGGACAAAGTAGGTGTGTGTGTGTGTGTGTGTGTGTGTGTGTGTGCGTGCGCATGCATGAGTGAGTGTGTGTGCGTGTGTGTTCATGTGCATGAGTGAGTGTGTGTGCGTGTGTGTGTGTGTGTGTGTGTGTGTGTACGAGTGAGTGTGTGTAGAGGTCACGTGACAACTTGCGGGTTGTTCTTTGTCTTCCATCTTGTTTGAGTCAGGGTCTCTTACTCACAACTCCACTGACCAAGCTAGCTGGCTGCAAGCTTCTGGAGGATTCTCCTGTCTCTGCCTCCCTTCTAATGATAAGCACCATGGGATTATAGACACCTGCTACTGAACCTAGCTTTATGGGGGTTCTCAGGATCCAAACTCAGGTCCTCAAGTTGTCCCTGCATGCACTCTATCGACGGGACCCTCTCCAAAGCCCCAGGTAGAGCTGTGGAACCCAGAGGACTTCTGAATTCTCCCTAAGGAGATGACATGTGACTTGGGTAGGGGGTCACCAAGTGCTGACCTAACAATCTGTCAAACATTATCTATGTCAGACATGCCTTTTTTTGTTGTTTAATTTATTTGAGAGAGACAGACAGACAGAGATAAAGAGTCATTGAGAAAGAGAAAATGGGCACACCAGGGCCTCCAGCCACTGCAAATGAACTCCAGATGTATGTGCCACCTTGTGCATCTGGCTTACATAGGTCCTGGGGTATCGAGCCTCAAGCTGGGGTCCTTAGGCTTCACAGGCAAGTGCTTAACCGCTAAGCCATCTCTCCAGCCCAAACATGCTTTTTTTGTTCCTAGCAAGGTGTGGTGGTGTACACCTATAATCTCACCACTTTGAAAGGGGCACTGAGGCAGAAGGATTTCCATGTGTTCAAAACCAGTCTGTGCTGCAAAGAAAGACTTGCCTCAAAAAAAAAATTTCCTCCTGATTCCCCCAAAGTGAAAGGTAAAATCATCTCACTCTTCTCCAAATCCAGCTCAGAACTATATCATATTCTTGAGAATATTCCAGACTTTCTCAATCTCCAACTTCCGACGGTTAAGCCTATATGACAAAGCAACTTTACATTTTGCCATTTGTGAGAAGCATAATTTCAAGCCAATCAAAATCCCACCATTTTGTTGACATATATGCAAAAGAAAGAGGTGGGGTACACGAAATAATGATAATAACCTTCCAAAGATCTCCTACAACTTATGTAAGGATTAACGGTGCATGGTTTGAAGGACACTGCAGATGGAAGTAAGGTTGCTGACGTCCAGATAAGGAAGTTCTCCTAGGTTATCTGTAAGGATACAATTTAATCACAAAGGCCTTTAAAAATCAGAAAGGAATGGGAAGGGGAAAGGAAAGGAAGGGGAAGAGAAGAAGGAAAAGGAAAGGAAAGGAAAAGAAAGGAAGGAAGGGAAGGGAAGGGAAGGGAAGGGAAGGGAAAGGTCTTGATGATGTAGAAAGGAGGCCCTGAGCTCAGAAATATGGCCAAGTCTCCAGGAACTGGGAATAGCTGTTCATGGATAATCAGGAAAAAAAAAAATCTCAATCTTACAACCACAAGGAACCAAATTCTGCCAAAAACCTGAATTAGCAGAGACAGATACTTCCCTAAGGCCTCCAGGAAAGAATGCAGAAGTTGCTAACACCTACTTTCAGCCATATTGAAGACCCTCGCTGGACTTCTGGTGCTAATACCTGTCCGGTAATAACACATTGGTGCTGTTTGAGGGTGGTAAGTGCTGGTGATATGTTACAGAATCAACAGAAAACTAATACTGAAGGGAAGTCAGATAACATGCAACAAACTTCAGAATCTCCTGAGTGGAACAACTCCACAATGCTACACAATCTGGTATCTACGGGCCTTTCTGCTCCCTTCCTTGCCTCCTACACCACAGCTTGCAGCTCCTGCCTGCGTCCATGGGGGATAGTGTTGACTGATTTGTTCAGGGGGAGAATGGCACAAGTTGTCAGGCTAGGTCGTGGTACCCACTTAAAGCTACATGGCATTAACTTGAAATTCTCCCCATACTACCCACCCTTTGAACAAACTTGTTAACTTCTCATTTGGCATTGGTACATTCACAGGGCCCAGAACAATAGCTTATCTGGCTGTGGGGGCATGAACATTTTTCAGTTCAATACTCAGTAGGTGACTAAATGCCTCTGATGTGGAGGTGCTATAAATATACTCATAACTCCACAATTATCGACAATATTTTGCACACGGGTGGTATGCATGCATGTGCAGCGATCGTATGTATGTCCTCATTCACATATGTGGCATTCCTCGGGTACACTATATACTTGTTTGTGACACAAGGTCTGCTATTGCCTAGAGCTTACCAAATAGTCTAGCCTGACTATCCAGTGAGCTTCAGATATCCTCCTGTCTGCATTTCCCCAATGCTAGGCATGTGTCACCACCCGCAGTTGTTGTACATGGGTTCTGGGAACAAACTTAAGTCTTCAGATTTGCAAAGCAAGCAAGCACTTTGCCTACCCAGCCATCACCTTAGCCCTAACGCCCATCCACACTCTCGAAGCAATCACTACCTACTCTAGAGGATGGTCATTTGGAATGGTCCCGTGCATGGCCCCCAGCCTTCTGGAAGGTGTCAGCTCTTTAGAAACTGGAGACAGTGGAAACAGGATAAGCTTGGGGCTGTGGCTTGAGATGATCAATCCCCATGTGACCCGCTGACAGCGATCTTCATAGAGTCTCTGGCTCATAACGTAATGGCCATTGATGGTCTCCCCGGCCATACTTTTGTCATGAGCTGCTTTGAGAGTAGAATAAGGTATTGTTGGTAAAGTCCTTTTACAAGCACGAAGCTCTGAAAACAGAGTGCCCAATGTGAGCAAGCAGATGGCTAATTTAACCCTGGAAAACCCGACCCAGAATTAATCCTTCCCATCTTCTCCCAATACAGCTAGCCAGCACCTCCGTTTATTCACTTAATAACATTTGCTTCTGTCATTTTACTTCCATTCTCCATGTCACCTTTCCCTCCGTCTCTATCATTTTCTATTGGAAACATTGTAAGATGCTCAGATGCGGCCAGGCCCCCGCCAAGCACATGCATATGCATGAAGTGGAGCTCTTGCCCCTTGGAGATACTGATGTCACAACTCTGGGGAAATAGCTAAGTAACCATGACAACATGGCTCAGGGTTGCATCTTTCTCTGGAGGGCTCTGGAATGGCCAGCCCTCTAGGCGGGCAGGACAGTGACATTCCCTCAGCAAGGCAAGTCGAGTGTCCAGGTGATGGCAGTCAGCCAGAAGTGACAGAGGGCCATCCAAGCGTCCTTCCATCTGGCCATCATCCCCTAGCCTACTCTGTTGACTGGTGGAGTAGCCTGTGATTTGTCAAGCTGAGGGTCCCACTTGGGAGCGATGGTGAATCGGGAACAGCAAGGGAAGCCGGGAAATACAGCCGACTGTCGTGAGGGTTGAGGTCAGAGATTTGATCTTTGTCGATTTCTTTCTCATTGCAACCAGGTGCCACTGACCCTCAAGTAGCTACTCAGGAGGATTTTAATATTTTAAAGTTATTATCTGCAATGTGAGCAAAGGTGGAAATAGGACAGGTCCTGGATTAAAAAAAAAAAAAAAAAAAACACATATTGCCAGCTCTGGGATGTGAGTTTTCCTCTCCAGTCACCTTTCCATCAATAATCATAATTTAGTCTGCATTACTGCCAAAGTGAATTTTCCCAGATAAACCCCCTCATCACTATATTTTCTAGATTTTTCTCTAAAGTGTAAGTATGTGTTTAGAGCTCACACCATGGACTGCTGAGATTTTGGAACTGTTTTATTCCATTTTCTCAGCCCCTCCCACTGCCCAAAAGTAATAATATATCAGGACTCAGCATGAGTTCATTGCACCAGTCAATTTCAGAAACATTTCCACTATTAAAAAATAATAATTTAATGGGGCCCCAGTGTACGCATGTTACCCTATTGTTCAGGGCTGTAATTTCAATAGCATTATAAGAAAGGAACAAAGCCCCCTCACTAACAGGATGTATATGGAGGGCTTTATTCTAAATGTCATGCTCAGACAATTCGGGAGTGTGTGGAGGCAAAGAAAGCGACGCAGTGTGGTGAATAACCAATGAGGTGAATGGGCAGTCGCTGCTGAGCAAGCACGGGGCATGGCGCTTGTCATATCCAACTTGGGAGGCTTTGTCAGACCCCCACCCCAAGGCACCAAGGACCTGTCTTGATGCTATCATCCTCCCTCCTCAGAGCCACATGCCAGAGCTGAAATGGTCAAAGTTACAGAAAGTAGCAGTCCCAGGTGGTCCCAAGGACTCTGGTCGGAGAACCCCTGGTGAGGAGGTTTCATGACCTCTAGGTCTTCCTTGGCCTCTGCTGGCACTGTTCCCCCTCTGTTCTCATCACCTGCCACATGGCCATGTGATCCATGCCACTCATCAACCACCCAGGACAGAGAAGCTCTGACTCCTGGCCACCTGCCAAGAGAGCATCTTGGGACTCGGTGCTCACAATTATCAAGACTACCTCGTAAGAAGGGAGGTTTAAATAAACTCATAAGCAAAAGCATGATTCGCAAGCATGGCACATTCGCTGTCGCGACGTGGGCAAATGCCACAAAGGGCCTTGTGAATCCTATTACCAGACAAATGCATAAAATCACGTTCCACAGTGCCACATCCTACCCTGGGAAAGAGGAAGTCGCCTCAGCCGTCCAGGACACTTTGTTTAGAACCTGAGGCCACTGTAGCATCTGGGCCTAGGCAGTGCACATTCAAAATTAGCCAAATGGTAAGCTGAAGAGTCATTTATCACTTCCTGTCTCTCGAGAAGCCTCAGCAAGATGGCCTCCCTGACACTTGCTGCCGCCCATGAAGCATGCCACCTCTGCCGCCTGCGCACCAGCAAGGTGAGCCAGATTGCTGCTCCTGAGTCAGGGGACTTTCTGACACGGGTAGAACACTCTTCTCCTGACCCAAATGCTGAACTCAGACGCTCTGGACGCTTCTGTATACTTCAGGATGCTGTAGTGAAAGGCATAGGATTTGACTCTGTGCTAATCACGTGGAAACATCACATCATTTCAGGGGGTACCAGGCAGCTAAGAGAATGGGGGGGTACAAAATGAAGTGAAAGACTCATGGGCCAGGAAGCACGACTCAGACTCATGCTTGAACAGTTTAAGAGTCTCCGCAGGTTTGATTACTGAATGCCACCCCTTAAGCCCTCTTCCTGCTGAAGCTGAAGTTGGCAGCAACCACCCCACTCCTGCACCAAGAACTAAAACTTACAGTCACTCTGACATCCTCAGGATGCTTTCTGTTCATCCCCTCACCGTGACGATGACAGGGTCCCAAACGTCAAGGCAGGAATGTCTGCCCCTACGGTCTCCACTTTGCCAGAGATCAGAGAAGTTGACTTCCCCTTATCGCCTGCCTAAAGGGGTTCCCTAGACCTGTTTCTCCACAAAAATCCTGAGCCCCTCCTGGGAGGGCGGGCCCCTTCCCTAGAAGTTAAATCTAATCCTGACATCGTGGTTGGTCAAGTTCAGCCCCCTACTGCCCAGAACTTGGCATCATGGCTGGCCTCTTCCTGAGGCAGCCCCTAGCTGAGACCAATCAGCTGTCTCTGTGTGGCTCACCTGAGCCCAGAAGGTGAAACCCACCACAATAAAATTATAAACAGATGTGTGCTGAGGAACAAGCCTCTGTCTTGGCTGTCTGACCCTCCCCCCTAAACCTCCAGGTTCTACTGAGGGGCAGAATTCCCTTGAATTCTTTCTACCCCCTCCTGTCCTCCACACAGCAGCAGCTCTCTGTGCTTTCTTTTTCTTTGCTCTCTAAATCTCTTTTTAAAAGAAAATTATTTATTTATTTACAAGGAGAGAGTGAGCAAGAAAGAGAGAGAAAACGTGTGCGCCAGGGCCTCCAGCCACCGCAAAGAAACTACAGATGTGTGTGCAACTTAGTGCATCTGGCTTTACAGGAGTACTGGGGGATAAAACCCAGGTGGCTAGGCATTATAGGCAAGCACCGAATCCACTGAGAAATCTCGCCAACCCCTCGAAATCTCTTTTCATTTTCTTCCAGGCCCACCACATGGGCTCTCAGTCCCCATGGGTGTATCAGTTTTCCTTCTCTTGGTTTTGTACTTCCCTAAATAAATAAAATAATTTAATAATTATCCTTCTCTGTTTTATTTGCCCAATTCTTTGGTGAAATCAAACAAGAACTCAGGGTTTAGGGTTCAAGGACTCTATTCCTGAACCCCTGACACCCTGTTTCAGTGACAGAAAAAGCCACAGATGCTCTCAACGCATCACATTCCAGTCAGAAAGAGCAGGTGAAAGGTTCTGCCAGTGAGTGCTCCTCGCTCATCTTCCTCTTTGATCAGTCAGTGATGAATTTCTAGTTATCTTGGGATGGACTTTCATCTCCTTGTCATCCTTCAGACCCGAGTCCTTTTCTCTAATCTCTCATGGTCAGCAAGCAAGTTCACCAAAGACTGGGAAATGGGGTTGAGCCACTACTTTGAGTGGAACGCACTGAGAGGCCTCACAAATACGGGGATCTGTTGTTAAGCATGTAAACTGACCCAGAGGTTAAAGCAACTTTAGTCCCGCACACTGATTTTCTAGAAATTTGGGGAGCTACTTATGTTCCTAAACATGCTAAAGACTCGGGCATACGGACTTCCCTCATCACGCAGGTCACATGTCTTTGTTCTATTCTGTGGGGGTGGGAAGGGGTTAAGACAGGGTCTCATGTAACCCAGGCTGGCCTTGAACTTACTATGTAGCCGAGGTTAGCCTTGAACTCCTAGTCCTCCTATCTCTACCTCCCAATGCTGGGATTCTAGGTGTGCACCACCATGCCTAGTCCCCAACTACCTTCATCTGTAATGAGACTATTCCACCCCACAATTTAGTAGAAACCCAGTCCTCAGAAAAACTGTTCCCCCTCCAGGGCATGGTGGCTCACACCTTTAATCCCAGCATTCAGGAGGCAGAGGTGAGTTTGAGGCCCCTCTGAGACTCCATAGTGAATTCCAAGTCAGCCTGGAGTAGAGCAAGACTGTACCTTGAAAAACCAAAAAAGAAAAGAGAAACTGTTACCATCTCCGTATCTCAGGAATGTCTCCATAGCTGGTCCATAGGACGCATACATGCATTCTTTACCCTGGCAAGCTTTAAGAAAAGAAACTCTGCAAATATCTGTTTCTCCCTTGGTAACTCCCCAAGTCCTTTCCTCATGTTCAGATTGCTTGCATAGCTCATGAGCTCCCTCAAGTTAAAGAAAGTACAAAGCCACAGAACACAGTACTTTCAGGCTTCTCTCACGAGGCTGCACAAAGGAGGAGTTCCCTGTGCCTCATGCCCAGCCTAGCATTAGCTCCTTCCTGAAAGAAGGCTCATATGCCGCTCTTGCTCTCATCTGCAGTCCATGCCTCTATATACTCACCACATAGGTGAGAATTTTAACCCACATATAATTAGGTCTGGCTACTTCGTTTTTATCTTATTCAATAGACAGATCTTCCAGCTCACATTGGCATTTGATTTTATGTATATCCATGCTAAGTGCATCTTTCCAAAGCTTTAAAAAATCAAGTATGTTTGTTCATCTCCCCTCAGAAAGGGTTCATTGTGACAGGAATTGTTCTCTTATGACAAACAATAGGAATTCAAACAAAATATGTGTCACTGGATAGAAAGGATGGGAAATGTTGATCACTGAGATAAAAAAAAAAGACACAAGTCGGCCTCATGACCTTCCAACTTGAGAGCTATTTTCAAGTGAGAGATCTAGGACTAAGAGCTAAGATAAGGCCTCAAGTTCTTTCCCAGTTAGTTTTTTTTTTAAGTTTTTATTTTTATTTATTTATTTGTTAGAGACAGAGAATGGGAGAGAGAGAGAGAGAATGGGCATGTCAGGGCCTCTAGCCACTGCAAACAAACTCCAGATGAATGTGCCAACTTGTACATCTGGCTTACATGGGTTCTGGGGAATCAAGCCTTGAACTGGGGTCCTTGGGCTTCACAGGCAAATGCTTAACTGCTAAGCACTACAGCCCCCCAACTACTTTTTTTTAAATTAAGTTGAGGGTTGGAGAGATGGCTTAGCAGTTAAGGCATTTGCCTGCAAAGCCAAAAGATCCCTGTTTGATTCTCCAAGACCCACATAAGCTAGATGCACAAGGGGGCGTATACATCTAGAGTTCATTTGCAGTGGCTGGAGGCCCAGACATGCCCAGTCTCTCTTTCTCTCTCTCTCTCTCTCTCTGTCTCTCTCTCCTCTTTCTCTCTCTCAAATAAATAAATAATTAAAATATATTTTAAAAATTAAGTTGAAACTTTGTATGGACACATCATATGTTGGCACCATCATTCCCCTCCTCCCTGCCCCCACTCCACTGCTCCACTGAGGGTCCTCCTCAGTGGGATTGCTGGTATTCACCATGGAGTTGTGGGTTATGAGTTGTGAGAGCAGAAGTCAGTCATTGTGGGGGAGGGGCAATGCCTCTGGCTATCCCCTCCCACCCTATGGCTCTTACCTTTTTCCACCCACTCTTCTGCAAAATTCCCTGAGCCTTGGCAGATGTGTTTTAATTCTACTTTAGTGTTGAGCTCTCAGCAGCTCTTGGATTCTGCTTTGGTGCATTTTTGAGTATCCTCAGTGTCTGTATCCATCACCCTGACTCAGTTTATCAGGCTCGCCATGGAGCACATTGACCCAAGGACAGGCGAGCCAAGGCAGCTAGAAATTGCAGGGTAAAAGAAGAAATGCAAAGAAATATTTCCAGAAATCTAATGTATACGTGCCCTGGAAGCTTTGGTTGATGTGTTCATATACAGGTCACACTCCATGAGGCCAGCGGTGAACAACTGCTGAGCGAGTGTTGTGTATGCATTGAGTATCTGCACACGGAACAACTCCAAAATTTCACTCAGGGTTTGGAATTCATTGACTTCTCTTCAGAAGCACTCCCCCTTGGAAGTGGAGCTAAACTATCCCATAGTAAACACTACTTTAGATTAGCCATAATCAAGTTTAAAATCTAGTCTTGCACATACCCACATCTCGCCAAGTAAGTTACCCATGTACTGATCACTCTTTAAGGACACACGATGAAGTGAATACAAGGGACTCATAGGCACAAGAGAATCGTCCAATGGGAACAGAAGCAAGAGCGATGTGTGGGGGTGGGGGGGATGAAATGACCGTTGTAAAGATGCTATGTCCTCATGGAGATAAAGCAAGGCATGACATTAATAAGGAGACGAGTGTGAAAGCCAGGGAAGATACGTAAGAGAGTGGGGAAACGCTCATCCGTCTACAACATCATCTAAGCTACATGTAAAGTGAATATCGAGAAAAAAAGGGGGGATTGAAAAAAATGAGAAGCCAGTGGACAAATGGAAAGAAAATAGCTCATGTCGTGTGCAACTCTAAAGATTAGAGAGGGAGGGAGTGCAAGGAGCCCCAAGCAGAATGGCATACCAAGCACATCAAAACCCGTAAGTAAAGAACAGTAACTACTAGAAAAGTCTTCAAACTTAAGCAGAAAGTGAAGCCATTAAGAGCACAAGAATGAAGAATTAAATAAAAGTTGTTATTAAAAACTATAGAACAGAAGACAATGAAAATATCTTTGAAGTGATGAAAAGCAACCCATAATTCCACGTACACTGAATACATCTTTCAAAAACAAATATAAGGGGCTGAGGAGATGCCTTTGTGGTTAAAGGTACTTACTTGCAAAACCTGACAGTCCAGGATTTTTTCCTAAGTACCCACACAAAGCCAAATGTACAACGTGGTGCATGCCTCTGGAGTTGTAGCAGCAGAGACACTGGTATACCCATTCTCTCTCTCTCTCTCTTTTTCTTACTCTCAAAAAAATAAATAACAATATTTGAAAATCAAATAAAAAATAACCCATCATGCAAACAAAAGCTCAAAAAACTTATCAGGAGTGATACCACACTATAATAAAAAGTATAAAAGGAAGTTTTTCAGGCAAAAGGATATTTAAAGTAGATTAAAATTTAGATCTACACAAGAAAATGAAGAGTTTCAAAAATGATAGCTGTAGCTGTGCACAGTGGGGCACGCCTTTAATCCCAGTACTCAGGGGGCAGAGGTAGGAGGATCGCCATGAGTTCGAGGCCACCCTGAGACTACATAGTGAATCCCAGGTCAGCCTGAGCTATAGTGAGACCCTACCTCGAAAAACCAAAAGAAAATGACAGCTGTGTGAGAAATATAAAAGACATAAGAAACAATTTTCTCTGATGAGGTAAGAGGATCTGGAGAGGGCAATGCCAAATTCATGTATTGTGGTAGTTTGAATGTATGACCCCCAAAAGACTCAGGTGTTATTAAAACTGAGATTGTAGCTTCTGCCCCTAGCAGGCAGACTCCTGCTGGGAGGAGGGCATGTCACTGGGGGTTGATCCCAATTCTAGCCTAACATATGCAGAGTGAGTTCTACCTGGGCCCCTACTGGTTACTTGCTTGCTAATGGTGTGTGTGTGTGTGTGTGTGTGTGTGTGTGTGTGTGTGTGTGGTTGTGTCTCTCTGCTTGGATCTGTGAAAAGGAGCCAGCTTCTTCTGTCATTATGGCACCTCCCCTGGATCTGAAAGCCTGAAATAAATCCCATTCCTCCCATAAATTCCGCCTGGTTTGGAAGTTCATCCCAGCAATGGGGAGCTGCTCACTACAACAGGTACAAAGTTATACTTAGAGAAGTGGAAGCCATTCTAACCTTAGGTAGCATAGTAGGGCAATATAGTGTGCCACAGTTGTTCATCTAGTTCAAAACAACTGTAGAAGAGTTCAAAGGCTCCCAACACATAGAAATCATATTTGAAGAGATGAAAAGTATTATGACTTGAGCAGTACACTTTGCATACATGTATAAATGATAACACTGAATCCCACAAGTCAGTACACATTACGTACATGTATAAATGATAATACTGCATCCCACAAATCAGTGCAAATATTATGTGACAACTGAAAACAAAACTATATCTTTAAATTATTTTAAAATTTAATTTGCTTAAGCCAAAAATAATAATCATATATTATGAGGTTCATAGAAAATATAAAAATAAGTTGTATAATAATAGCTCAAAAAATTTGAAGGGAAAAGCAAAATACGTTATTTGTTTCTCACACTCTACATGAGGAAATCTAACAGTATACAAAGATATAGATAAGTTAAAGATGCATATTGTTAATACTATTGTGAATGAAATTCATATTCTGAATTAAAGTCATATTGTAAATGAAATTCATATCGTGATTGAAACAAGGGCAGAGGAGATGGCTCAGCAGCACCTACATAACTCACTGGTCAGCCAGTCTGATCAAAAAAAAGCTACAGGGCTGGAGAGATGGCTTAGTGGTTAAGGCACTTGCCTGCAAAGCCAAAGGACCTTGGTTCAATTCCCCAGGACCTACATAAGCCAGATGCACAATGGTGCACATGCATCTGGAGTTCGTTTGCAGTGGCTGGAATCCCTGACATGCCCATTCTTCTCTCTCTCTCAGCCTCTTTCCCTCTCTCAAATAAATAAATAAAAATAAAAATATTTAAAAAAAAGCTACAACTCCATATTTAGTGAGACTCCCTGTGAAGGAAGCAAGTGAATGAATACTAGGGGAAAATGCTGACATTCTATCTCTGGCCTCTACATGTACATGCACATGCCTGTGCACATGTACACACATGCACCACACACGCATCACACCATATGTAGCAGACAGCCTCGGGTGGCTGAGATGAACTTCCAAACTGGGCACAGTTATGGAGGAAGAGATATTTACTGAAGCTTGCAGATCCAGGGAAAGTTCCATAATGGCAGAAGAGGTTGGCCTGCTTTCACAGGCCCAAGCAGAGATAGAAAATGCCACAAGCCACCAGTACCATACACAAGCACACTTAGGAACTGCAGGAACTTTGTATATCTTTAGAATGGAATTCCAAATCCACCCCCACCCTAAGATCCACCCACAGTGACACCTCCTCCAGCCAGCTGGCTGCAGAGCTAAATTACAAACTTTAATAAAATCCTGACTATATTGGGACCATCCATTCAAACTACCACATTCTGTCCCTGGCCCCCAATAGATTTATAATCATCTCACATTGTATATTGTCAAATTTAAAGGTCCCCACAGTCTTTACCAAGTTAAGATTGTTCTAAAGTCCCAAGTCTCATTTGAGATTTAAGGTGGTCCCTTAGCTGTGAGTCCTGTAAAATCAAAACAAGTTACATAGTTTTAACATATAAAGGCACAAAGTAAGCATTTTCAACTGTTACAAGGCCTAACAAAGAGAGACTAGAACAATGTAAAGTCAATAACCATTATGCAAACATAATCTGTAGTTTAAGTCTGATATTACAACCAGTGTCCAGTGAAGAATCTCTGGATTTTTTTTAAATTCTACCTCTCCAGCTGGGCTGAATAGCCAGGGAGAACTTTTATCTCTCGCTAACAACCTCCATGGTAGTCCTTGTATTCTCTTAGTATATCCAAACATCTTTTGGTCTCCATGTAAACTACAGTCCATCTTCCAGTGGTTTTGTCAGACTCTTCCTCAGTGTTATCATTATCTGTTCATATGCTGCATCTCAGCTGGTACTCCTGGGACTATGTGCAGTTTATGACCCATTTCATGTATATTCCATGTTTCCAAAGCCAACACCAGGTGTGTAAGACACAGCCATATTCTTTCTTTTTTTTTTTTGGTTTTTCGAGGTAGGGTCTCACTCTGGTCCAGGCTGACCTGGAATTAGCTATGTAGTATCAGGGTGGCCTCGAACTCATGGCAATCCTCCTACCTCTGCCTCCTGAGTGCTGGGATTAAAGGTGTGCGCCACCACACCCAGCTGACACAGCCGTATTCTTAATTTAGGTATGAAATAAACCATAACCTTGAAAAGCAGGTTTATTATCCAGTCAACTCTTTCTAAAAGATTTTGTATTTTTATCATTTTTTTCTCTGGCATCCTTCCCATTGTTTTAATGTAGAGCAGTTGGGCCATCTTCCTTAAGATTGTTAATGCTTTTGACCATTGCAGCTACAGTAACCTAAAACCAGTTTCAGTCCTATAATTTTAACATGGTTGAGTCTTTCTAACCTTAAATCTTAAATTTCTCAGTCCCATAACTTTAACAAAGCACATCAGTCCATTACAAATTTAACCTTGATTAAAAACTCTGGGCCTGGGCAGAAGAACGTACCCAGCCCTTATGGTAGTAGCCCATTTCAATAAAGTCCCCTGCAGTCTTTCCTTCCCCTTAGAAAGTTCATAAGCCAAGCCTCCAAATTCAATTTTCTCTGTACTTAACATTTTTTTAAACTCTCACTAGGATAGTCCATAACACTAGGCTTACCACTCCAGATGGTGTCTCAGTTGCAAGTACTAAGTCCAAGTCTAATCCTCCAAAACAAGAGGTCCAAATGTCAAAAATCCACATGGTCAGATTCATCTCATCCACACCCTACTCCTGGTACCAATCTTGTAGCAGACAGACTCAGGTCACTGCGATGAACTTCCAAACCAGGCACAGTTATGGATGCAGGGATATTTAATGAAACTTAGAGATCCAGGGGAAGTTCCATAATGGCTTTCACACATCCAAACAGAGATAGAAAAAGCCAGAAGCCACCAGCATCACTATAAGCAAGCACACTTAGGAACCCCAGGCAAGGCTCAGGCACTTTGCATATCTTTACACTGGAATTCCAAATCCACCCCCACACCTTAGGGCTGGACCCTAGGATCCACTGACAGTGACACCTCCTCTAGCCAGAAGTCTGCAGATCTAAATTACAAACTTCAATAAAATCCTGAATATGTTGGGAGCCATCCATTCAAACTACCACACTATATGAACACATACTACACATACTAAAAATGAACAAATAAATATGACCACTAAGCCAATTATGAAGATAAAAAGGATTGTTTTAAACCCCAATTAGGAATATATAGATGGCTTAGCATTTAAGGGCACTAGCTAGCAAAGCCTGATGGCCCTGGTTCAATTTCACAGTACCCACATAAAGCCAGATGGGGTTCATTTGTAGTGGCAAGAGGTATTGGTATGCCCATTCTCTCTCTATCTGTCTTTCTCTCTCTCTCTTTTCAAATACATTTAAAACAAATAAATAAAAGATCCAATTAGCAAAAAGTGGAACATATTTCAAGATCACGTGTTTTCCTGAGATTCCAATGTACAGTGGCTCTTCTGTTGTAACTGGTTACACATCTATGGAGACAACCAACCTCCCTTCAGTGGTTTGAATGTGAAGGTGTGTCCCCCCATAGCCTCAGGGCTTTACAGTTAAGACTGAGTACTGAGCGTACAACTTGAGTCTCTAGTGGAAGGAGCCCTGATAAGGAGGAGATGTCACTGGGGTCAAATCTTATAGACTAGCTGTTAGGGGTAAGGAGTCAGTTTGAGGTCTGTCTGTTCCTGCTTGCTGAAGTTGATGGTGTCCTCTGCTATGAATCTATGGAAGTGAGCCAGCTTTTTCTGCCCTGATGAATCTTCCCCTGGATTCTGAAAGCCTGAAATAAACCCTTTCCTCCCATAAGCTGCTTCTGACCAGTTGTTTGGCTCAGCAATGAAAAAGTAACTGCAACATTCACATGGAAACGGCATCTCTACTGAACGTATACAGATGATTTTATTTTCTGGTCATTTTTCTGTAAAAATCATACTGTAATAACTACTACCATAGCATTCACATTACATTAGGTACTAGAAGTATCTAGAAATGCCATGATAAGGGTGTGTCTTTGATAGTATATGTGTAGATTACATGCCATCCTTTAAAAAATATTTATTTATTTATTTATTTATTTATATATTTATTTAAGAGAGAAAGAGGCAGACAGAGAGAGAGAGAGTATGTGTGTGAGAGAGAGAATGGTCACGCCAGGGCTTCCAGCCACTGCAAACGAACTCCAGACCTATGCACCACCTTATGGATCTGGCTTACATGGATCCTGGGGAATCCAACCAGCTAAGCCATCCCTCCATTCCTTACATGTCATCTTATGTGAGAGACTCTAGCATCTTCAGATTTGAGCTTCCTTGGGGACAGGAGGTCCCAACGCAATCCTCTGCAGGCACTGAGAGACAACAGTAACTCTGTGGCCTTTCACCTCCACAAACTCTAGGCTCCACTAAAGGACCCAGCTCTGGGTACTGAACTTTGTATATCCTAGGATCAACCTAATCTACTGTTACAACAGTATTAATAGAAACACCCATGTGATGCCTAAAAGAATAGCATACTGACCCATTACTGCAATGGCAAAAAATAGATCAGGACGTCCATCTGGGCCAAGAAACAAGTCAGTTTTTCATGCTTCTGAAGTCCAAGGCTTGAATAGGAGGGTAGATTACCGACAGCGAGGATGACAGTTGTCAGACAGGTGTCACACTTGTGTGCAAGCTCAAAAGGGGCTGAGTATGGTTGGCATCACCGAGTGTGTTAACAGGCACGTCTTCAGCACTTAATAGATATTTGTAGAAAGATAGAGGGCTAGAAGTGTGGATCGATAGTAGAATGCTTCCCTGGCATGCACAGAGCCTGAATTCCATCCCAGTACTTCCAAAGAAAATAAGGAGCACATAAGAAAATAAGGGGGGGGGGGAGAGATCAGATCAGGAAGGTATCTTGAAATCTATGCTCTTCTGATTTTCCTTACACTTGACAACAATTGGAATAACAAAACCCAGAAACTAGAGCGGGGCGAAAGTTAAGGACTTCAATGAATGTGGCACTTTTAGAAAAAGACCACAGTGCTTAAAAAGCGTCAGAACATCCTTTCAGATGTCTTAAAAGGTTTTCTTTGTCTAACTAGTCACTTTTGTGCCAAGAACATCCATTTAGTCCGACTGCTCAGCTAGCAAGCTCGTCTGACAATTGTCCTAAAGATTGATGCATAATATAATCAGGAGAGTATATCTGCACAAATTGAGAGGTGTGGTTATTACAATACAGGTCTTAATGCACATCAGAGGCCATTCCTCAGGCAGAATATTCGATTTAGAATTCTATTGTCACCTAGATGCATCTGCCAATAAATCGCTGGAGAGGCACATTTATATTGAGGGCAAAATACTTTGCCTTCTGGTTCCTCCAAAGATCCTTGAAGATAAAATGGTTTATCCTAAGCATCTTTGTTTAAATGGTAATAAAATCCTCCCTCAACTTGAAGGTCAAGGTAAGCAGGAAAACTGACATACACACCAGTTCCTCGCTGAAGGGAAGGGCCTCTGCTCTGTATCTAGCAGGGTTTAAGAGCTTCACAGTTGCCTCATTACAATCCCACTGGCTGTCTAAACATATAAAACCAAGGTTTCAAGTGCATGACCAGAGATGGTGACTCAATATTTAGAACTGCTCTAGAGGAAAACATTAAATAGGTAAATCCATTGAATCTGTCTTAGGAAACCGTTGTCCTAGGACTCATCAAAAGCAACCTGATCTTAATAGCGCACCCCCACAGCACCCCCACCTCCATTACAGCTCATATATAAACATATGAGTACATGTCACATTACCCGTCCCATTGTCTATTGAAATAAGTTGTATTGGAAGTTGCCATAAATTAGGGGGGAGGGGAATCCTTCTAAGTACAATTTCGCAGTTCCATTCCTTCTGCTCTTCCTCCTCATTTCCTGTGTTCTCTCTCTTTCTCCACCTTTCTTTTCTCTTTCTCCTTTTGTCTCTATTCCTCTCTCTCCCCTTGCTAGAACAGACTATCTTTCTGGACCTCCTCATCAGTATACCTGTTTCCATGAAATACTCTCTAAGAAAGATATATTTTTTCTCATTAATATCCATCCAATCCATTGGAGTAAGTTCTTTCTTAACAGCTCATGCACTCTAGGAAAGCTTGGGTAGGAGCAAGTCTCTTTGAGTAGAACAGCTATTTATTTTGTATTTAACAATAAGGAAAGGGTTTTGTGCCACAGAAGGTTTTAGCTTGGGAGCTCTGAACACACACAAGCTAACGGTGGAGACTCAAGCTCACCTCAGAAACAGTGTTAGCTGACAACTACCTCGGAGAGGGAAACAAAATCCTATCCCAGCTCCTATGGACTGGTCTAATCTCCTTTGGCTGTCATTTAATACCACAGGTCTGATTTAACTTGATGAGATTTCTAAGACAATTTAGGAACTTAAGCATTTAATGCCAACCCTGATCATTCTCCCTCTAAACATAGTCAAAGGCTTCTTTCTTGATAAGTGAAAACAAAAAATGTTGACTCTGATGAGATGTCCATAGAAGCAATTTGTTTTGTTTTGTTTTGCTTTTTAGTTTGTAAGTAGAAGTTATGTTCTGAAGAAAGAACCAGGAAGAATGAATGGGAATTACAGAAAAACAGATTAAAGTTCAACAGAGGAAACAATCGCTAATGATCAAAGCCATCATCAGCGGGCAGTGGGAGAAACCAAGCAGAAACCTGGGAGCACACGAGTTCATGGTCGCGAAGCTTCTGAAGCCCCTCAGTGAATGGTGCCAAGGATCTGTCTTCTGGTTCCAAATAAGGCTGCATTTCAGTAGCAGAGTATCTGGGAGAGATGTTAAAGGACCCAGGGTCTAAGCCAAAAAAGAGAACTTGACGACTATGTTGGGTGAAAAATAAATGTGCCAAAGGAAAGCTGAAGCCTGCCCTGGGGACAGCGTTCCCATTCTTTGTGTTGTCACCAGACACACAAAATCCCACTTGAACTTGTTGCGCGGCTATGTCTTGCCATCATTGTGATCTCGTGTTCTGATGAAATATTCATTATGAAATTTTCCTCTACTGAAGGTAACAGGGTGTAACATTTGTTGTTTTGTTATCAGAAATGAAACACTGATTTCTGCTACAGGGAAATTGCTTCCATTCAAACCAAATGTTAAGCCAAAAAAAAAAAAAAACCAAAAAAAAAAAAAACAAACGTTCCAACCAAGCAAACAGCCGCATGCTAACAGCTGTCCATGTCTGCCTATGGGTACAATCTGTAGAGATAAGACTGCTGTGTGTGGGGACCAAGAGGAGAGAGCTTCATCTGGGATGAAATCCCCTGTGACAACGTCCTCTCTCCACGCACTGCTGGTCCTCTGCCTACTGGTGCCTGGGCCACCTTTCCACCACAGCAGCCAGCTCTGACCACTATTTCTCACCTGGATGGAATGACTACAAAAATTTCCAGGGTGTTCTTGCTGCTCCCTGCCCACAGTAAGGTGTCCACCAAGTAGCTGGACTGCTCTGGTCCTGGTGCTCCATCCATCAAGTTTATAGCCCCTAGCCCCATCTAGCAGAAAAGTGTCACCTGGCTCTAGTCTTTGTTTCTTTGGTCCCTCGCTGTATCACCAGCCCATTCAACAGTGGGAGACACGGTATTTACATTCAACACATATTTGTTCTGTCCCAAGGAATTTCTCTCACGTACCTGCATATGCCAAGCAAGTATCAAATTGGGATGTTGTGTTCATGACCACCCTTGAGGTTTGGTGCCTCACATATGTACCAGACATTAATTGATAGCTTTGGCTGACCAATGAGCTATGGGATCACTTTCATTATTGAGCACAACCAGCCCCTCTAACTTAAGTTCTGACCTTCCCCCTCAACAACCAGTTCATTGGCTTCCTTCACTGGGAAAGGTTATTTTATTATCAAGGAAACGAGTGCGAGTGAATGAAGGAGTGAAGAAGGACCCTGTGAAGATGGCCAGGGGGTGTATTGAAGCTTGATCAGTCATGAACTACTTTGTACAATCATAACCAAGACCCTCTCCAAGGAGAGCCCTTAAGAAAACATTGCTTTTGGAAAAAAAAAATGTCTGGAGCCCAATGCTAAGAAAAAAAAAAAAAAAAAGGTGGGTTGGATCTAAAACTAAAGACTTTCTTTATAGATAACTGCCAAACTATTTATGGTGGACTGCAACACATAGAACTGTGTGGTCCAGGAGGACAGACCTATACTTTTGAGTTAGAGAGAGCTGAATCTATCAACATGCCTCCATCATTTGACCATGGCCAAGATCATTTCTTCCCCTACAAAAACAAAAAGGAAGATCTGGGGAGCTGGAAAGATGGCTCAGTGAGTAAATAGTTTTCTGCATAATCCTGAGGACCTGAGTTCAAGATCCACAACACTGAGCTGGAGAGATGGCTTAATGGTTAAGGCACTTGACTGCAAAGCCAAAGGACCCATGTTCGATTCCTCAGGACCCATGTAAGCCTGATGCTCAAGGTGACACATGCGTCTGGAGTTGGTTTTCAGGGGCTGGAAGGCCCTGATGCACCCATTCTTTTTCTATCTGTCTTTTTTTCTCCTTCTCTCTCTCACACAAATACACAAATTAAACAGGTAAGTTAATTAATTAATTAATTGAAATGTTAAAAAAAAAAAAAATCCTTAGCATCCACATAAAATGCCAGGCACGGTGGTGCATGACAGTAATCTCAACACTGGGGAGGCAGACACAGGGAATTCCCAAGATTTGCAGACTAGGTAGCCTAGCAGAATGGGTGGGCTCTAGGCTCAGTGAATGACCCTGCCTCAAAGAACAAGATGGAGCGTAACTGAGAAAGGCCCCCAAAGTCCACCTCTGACCTTCGTCCACACACACACACACACACACACACACACACTCACTCACAATACACCTACACATGCATTCACATATGAATACATACATGCATCCATACCACATGCACATTCATACACCAAAGTAAATTAAAAAAAAAAAAAAAAAACAACTCTACCTTGTTGAGTGGTTGTAAGAATGAGTGGTTCCGAGCCAGGCATTGTTACTCACGCCTTTAATCCCGGCACTCGGGAGGCAGAGGTAGGAGGATTGCTGAGAGTTCAAGGCCACCCTGAGACTACATAGTGAATTCCAGGTCGGCCTGAGCTAGAGTGAGAACCTACCTCGAAAATAAAAAAATTAAAAAATTTAAAAAAAAAGAATTAGTGGTTCCATACACAAATCCCCAGGCACAGAGTGACAGAAAATGCTCTGTGTCAGCTCTCATGACTCGTCACAAACGTCGAACTACTGTCGCCATTGCTCTGTCTTCCTACCTCCCCCAGGACATGCTACCTTCAATTCCTACCAATGCAAGGCTCTCTTTATTGTGGTTGTTCCTTTTCATGATTTACACCAGCATGGCCACCATCCCCCAGAGTCTGTGAGTCAAGAGTCTGGGCACAACATCTGGGCTGGATGTCTTTTCCTCAAAGCTACAATTAAGGTTTTGGCCAAGGCTGGAGCAGAATCTGAGCTGTGGGTCAGGGCCACCTTCCAACCTCATGTGGTTGTTCACAAGTCATTTCCTCATCTCTGTAGAACTCATGGCAACTCACATCTTCAAAGTCAGGAGGCTTTTTTCTTCTCTGACCTCTACCCTTGCTTTTTTTTTTTTTTTTTTTTTTTTTTTTTTTTTTGAGGCAAGCCCAATAGACTGGCTGGTGCACCAGTGCCTCCAACCACTGCAAATGAATTCCAAACAGGTGTGCCCCCTTTGTGAACATGTCAACCTTGCACACTTGCATCAGTTTGTGTGTCTGGTAGGCAAGCACCTTAACCACTAAGCCATCTCTGAAGCCCCACCCTTACTCTTTCTTAAAATATTTTATTCATTCATTCATTCATTCATTTATTTATTTGAGAGAGAGAGGGGGCAGGCAGAGAAAGAATGAGAGAGAAAGA
Organism: Orientallactaga sibirica; assembly: GCA_036365145.1. Classification (NCBI taxonomy): domain Eukaryota; kingdom Metazoa; phylum Chordata; class Mammalia; order Rodentia; family Dipodidae; genus Orientallactaga; species Orientallactaga sibirica. The sequence goes on from JAEOAD010000049.1 coordinate 5,801,798, forward strand.
GAGAGAGGAAATGGGCTCACCAAGGGCCTCTAGCCACTGCAAACGAACTCCAGATGCATGCACCACCATGTGCATCTGGCTTATGTGAGTCCTGGGGAATTGAACTTGGTGAGATGACTTAGCGGTTAAGGCACTTGCCTGCAAAGCTTACCCTTACATTTAAAGAGCTCACCTGATTAGGCTATATCCACCCAGAATCATCTCCCTATTAACAACAGTGGATTGACTAGAGAGCAAAATTTCTGACAACTGAATCTCTTCACATTGACCACAGAGCATTGTCCCATCATAGCAGTATTCTCCCATAGCTTGACCATCTTCCATTAAGAATGTTACAGGTCCCTCCCATACTCAAGGGCATGAGCCATTGAGGATCATCTTAGAATTCTACCTCCCAGAATTATCTTTGGTGCCCATGGAATCTGACCATCACTGGCTGACCTATAGTGATAAGGGTGTGAAGTTGATGAACAGGTGCTAGCATGTTTCCACTCAGCTAAGAACCCATGAGAACCAGACACGCATGACCGGGCTGTGTCAGGAGGTCAGTGAAGGGGCATCAGAGGAAAATCAAAACTCACCACAGAGGACCCTGGAATTCGGCCTCCCCAGACCCCATACTCAAAAGAGGAACAGATTTCATTCCATTTCTTTGTATGCTAATCAGACATAATAATAATTAAGAATGAAATGAACATACCTATGGAAAAATAACCCAACAGTAGAACGCAAAGATCTTAAGTATCATATTTATTAAAATAGATTATAGTTTTTAAAATATGAAATTATCACTAATTGTCTATAACTTTGCATTGTAAGGTTTGTTGTTCTGAAAAAATAGCCCAACAAAAAAAAAAAAAAAAAAAAAGAAAAAGAAAAGAAAAAAGAGGAACAGAGCAGGAGGTGCTGTGACAATGTTGCTGCCTGATTCACCAAAATCGACTGGTCAATTATTGTGTTCCTGGGGATGAGTCAGCAGAGACCTCTCTAGGAAGAATTTGCAATGAAACGAATGTGGGCACATACATGCGTGCGTTCTTGCACATGCACGCACACACAAACAGCCAAAGAACACAGATGCCTTCTACTGGCATTCAAAGATTCCGAGCCCATTTCTTCAATGTGACTTTCTAAACCCTGAGGGTTAGGAAGTCAAGAGTGTGGGGACCCCGATGTCATACTCCTCTGACTTGAGGGGGAGTGGACCCTGAAGTGGCAGCTGTTCCCAAGCTGATGAGGTCATCTTCCAGTGATGCCACGGGGAGGCGGAGGCTGCTGGGTGAATTCTTCACCGTGGGCTCAACAGCTGTGCCCAGGATTCCAGGAGAACAGCTGAAGTCGCCAGCCACCCCTCCTGGCACTAGGTAGTGCCTTGCTGAGGCCCCCTTGCTTCGCTTGCAGCTTGCGTGAGAGTGCATCTGAAAGAGGGCTCCTCTAAACACCCAGAAAGAAAGAACACCCACCTGGCTCCCAGGGACTCATCACCCTGCCGCAGACCAGCTGGAACCAGCTGAGTAAAATCCACCCCCAGCTTGGACCCCTGCAGCGCGCAGAGCCCAAGAGTGCGCAGCCAGGCTCCTCCGCTGGGCAGGAAAATTAAGCCTGCAGCTGGCCATACTGTGCCTGATCATTTTAAAACCACGTGCTTTCTTTCCTTTGCCTGTACTGTCTCGTTCTTTTAGTTCTTCTCTCACCTTTTTCTTTCTGTTTTTCCTTTCCATGTCCCCTGCCTTCTTTTATCTTTTCATTTTTCCTTTTGACTTGTGCTTTCTCAGGGTCACCAACATTGAAAGGGCTCTTGACGCCTCTCTGCAGATCTCCTTCCCACTTGGCCCCCCTCTTCCCCTACTGCTATTTATATTCTTATTTCTCTGCTGCTTAAAAAAAATAAAAATAAAAATTGTTCGGAGGGCAGGAGTCCCAGCCTGACTTGGTCTAAACCTTTGCCTTGAGCTGCCGATTGATGAAGGTTCTTCGAATGACTTTACCAGAGCTGTTGGTTTAAGTCAATAAACAGATCAGCTGTAACAGTCTGCCCTTGTCAAGGTGATAATTCTTTCTGAATCTAGTGAAATGTTGAAAGCAAAATGAGTATATGGAGTAAATGGTATGAACTTAATCAAATAATGCAACAGGGGGCTGGAGAGATGGCTTAGGGGTTAAGGCGCCTGCCTCCTAAGCCTAAGAACACTGGTTCCAATCTCCAGCGGTTCCAATCTCCAGGTCCCACGTTTAGCCAGATGCAAAGTGACGCAAGGGCGCAATGCCGCACTTGACCACAAGGGGGCACACACATCTGGATTTCTTTCACAGCAGCTGAGACACTGCTTGCGTGCCTATCTCTGTCTTCCTCTCCCTCTCTGTCTCTCTCTGTGTCTCTCTCCAAAAAAATAATAAAATAAATTTTTTAAGTTTAAAAAAAATAATGCAACAATCTACAGAAACAGCATGTGGGGGGGGGAGTATTCATTTGTGAGTGGTGTATTCCTGTGGGGTGTGTGTGTGTGTGCTTGTGCACATGTATGTGGAAACCAGAAGTCAACATCAGGTGTCTTCCCATTAAACCTAGAAATCACCCATCCGGATAGACCTACTTAGCCAGAGAGACCCAGGCATCTTCTTGTCTCTGTCTCTCCCACACTGGTATTACAGCTGTGTGACATTATACCTGGTTTTTACATGGCTGTTGGGGGGTTGAATTCAGGTCCCTACGCTTGCATTTTAAGCACCTTACTACCTGAGCCATCTCCTCAGCACCTACAAGAAACATCTTTGGAGGAAACAAAATCTTTGACACGCGAGGTAAAAATGCATGTCTCCTGAGGAAGAAATTATACCACTGTAGCACTTTGACCTGCAAGGTGACTTCATGAGCAAACACAGGTGGCCCTTATTGCGGTGGGGACATGGGCATCCCTCAGATGGCTCCCATTATGCCCTTGCGTCTTCTCTTTCCTCCCACATGCACTCCTTGGGGGTGCTCACAGGCAGAAACTCAAATGGTGGGAGATGACAGTTTTATACTGGGCTTCACTTATTCCTTAACCATCCTCAAAAAAAAATGATTTTCTGCATTATACCAAGAACACTTACAAGTGCCTCAGTGATGACACTGAAAATCTGAACACATCAGCCATTCTGTCAATGTCTGAGAAAGAAAAAAAAATTTATTCCTGACCCAGCACCAGCTGAACGGTAACTTGCTGAAACATCACCTGAAAGAGAGGTTCCGATTCACTGGAACTCGACCTATGACACGCTTGAGCAGCTTCTGAAACAAGCAGCACTGTGCAAGATTTCGCAGGCCGGATGCGAGAAGAACAGCAGACAGGGAGCCTTTTCACCGCTACTTCGTGGCAGCTCTCACACGGGGCTGCTCCTCCCCTGTTCTCCATCCTCCTCTTCCTCCTCGCAGAGTCACTATGGACACAAGCAAGTCCACACCAGGCCTGTGACCCTAATCAGGCTCCTGGACCTCTTGGTTGAAGCAATGTCAGCTTCGTTTGAACTCTAGAAAATATTCCAACGATTCTGACCATGCATCCAGGCATGCATGCCTCCCATAGAGCTGGGAAAGAGGAGTATTAGAGAAGGACTTCTGCGCTTATTTCCTTTCCTTTCCTTTCCTTTCCCTTTCCTTTCCTTTCCTTTCCTTTCCTTTCCTTTCCTTTCCTTTCCTTTCCTTTCTTGTGGGTTTTCTTGAGACAGGGTCTCACTATGTAGCCCTAGCAAGCCTCGAGCTCACAACCCTCTCAAGTACTAGCATTACAAGTACATGCCCCCACACCTGACACCAGACTGGCTTTCTTCTCTCTGATTTTTAATTAATTAATTAATTAATTAATTTTAAGCACAGAGAGATGGAGAGAAGAAAGACAGCCAGAGAGAATGGGTGTGGCCTTCAGTTGCTGCAAATGAACATGTGCCTCTTTGTGCATCTGGCTTTAGTGTGTGCTGGAAAGTTGAACCTGGGTCGGTAGGCTTTGCAGGCAAGCGCTTTAACCACTTTGCCATCTCTCCAGGTCTCTCTATGACTTTAAAAAAAATTATTTTAGGGCTGGAGAGATGGCTTAGAGGTTAAGGTTGCCTGCCTCCTAAGCCTAAGAATGCTGGTTCCAATCTCCAGCGGTTCCAATCTCCAGGTCCCATGTTTAGCCAGATGCAAAGTGACGCAAGGGTGCAATGCCGTACTTGACCACAAGGTGGCGCACACATCTGGATTTTGTTCGAGTAGCTGAGAGGTTGCTGGCATGCCCATCTCTATCTGTCTTCCTCTCCCTCTCTCTCTCTGTCTCTCTCTCCAAAAAAAAAAATTATTTTATTTTATGTATTTATTTGAAAGAGAGAGAAAGAGACAAAGAGAGAGAGGGGAGAGGAAGAGAATGGGATCACCAGGGCCTCCAGCTACTGTAAATGAACTCCAGACACATGTGCCACCTTGTGCATATGGCTTATGTGAGTACTGGGGAATGGACCCTGGGTCCTTAGGCTTCATAGGCAAATACCCTAACCACTGAGCAATCTCTCCAGCCTTTCTATGACTTTTAAATATCAGTTCTGCCTAGTCTCTGGGGTGACTTTGACCATTCTGCCATGTTGGTTGAAACAAATTGGCTTGGGTCTTCAATTCATTCCTCTCTTCTTAAGACAGCTCCAGCAAACAAGGTCACTTCCGTTTATCCTGAGCCAGGAAAAGCACTTGTTTCCTCCTGGGTTCTAGTGAGGAAGGTATGGTTTGGAGTGGGTTTGAGGAGCCGCTGGTGGCAGAGAGGTACATAGTGTGTGTGCCACCAGGACTGACAACTTCTGCCCTATTTGATGAAAAGAAAATTTTTGACTCTTGCTCCTGGTCTGCTACGCAGAGGTCCCAGGCATTTTTCAGATTTCTGGGAGTGAAATAGTCAAAGCAAATTAAGTGAGCGAGGCTGCCCTCCTCATCAAGACTTGAGAAGCTGGCAGTTCCAATCATACATTTGCTAAACCAGTTTTTGTGGCTGATCTTCATTTTTCTTTTTTATAGTTTAAATAATATTATTTATTTATTTGATAGAAAGAGGGCGGAGGGAGGGAATGGGTGTGCCAGAGTCTCTAGCCACTGCAAACGAACTCCAGATGCGTGTGTCACCATGTGCATCTGACCTATGTAGGGTCCTGGGGAATTGAACCTGGGTCCTTTGGCTTTGCAGGCAAGCGCCTTAACTGCTAAGCCATCTCTCCAGCCATAATATTCATTTTCAACATGACTGGATTGAGAATCACATAGGAGACACACGTCTGGGTGTACCCGAGAAGATGTTTCCAGAGAAATTTAATTAAGGAGGAAAACCTGCCCTGAACCTAGGTACCATTCCATGGTCTGAGGTTCCAGGATAACTGGAAAGGAGGGAACAAGCTGAGTACAGCCTTCATCTGTCTCTGCTTTCTCACTGTGGATGCAATGTAAGCAGCCACCTCTTATTGCCAAAACCATGTGAGAAACCATGGCAAACCATTCTTCTCGTAAGTTGGTTTTAATCAGGTATTTTGTCATGATGAGAAACACAATCCAGAACAGTGGCTGGTGCCATTGACTGGAACTATGTCTGTCTCGTGTTTTTTTTTTTTGTTGTTGTTGTTGTTGTTGTTTTATTTATTTTTTTTGTATTTAGAGGGAAGCTTATTTAACTCAAATAGCTATTTCCAAAGGATAGTGTGAACATGTGCCTGAAATTATCAAAATCCAAATCCTAAAGCAAAAAGTTCTTCCTTTAAAAGCAAGGTCAGGCAATTTTAAGTACTGCATCCTCTCCAAAATTGTCCCTAGAAGTGGCACATTTCAAATAAAGCAATTGTGTCCTGCCTGCATTTGAATCACCTTATTCCACATGTCCCATCAAGCCAGAGCTCACAGATCAGATCAATAGAAAATGTGGTGGGAGCCAATTAGGCAGCTTTTTATTATCTAATAGCACAACAAGAAAGATAAAAAGAAACAGTTACAATTGACTTTAATAATATGCTTTATTTAATCTAATCTGCCCAAAGTAGCATCATATTAACAAGTAATCAATATGAAACATTACTAATTGGGCATTTTGCATTCTTTCCTCTCCTGGAAAGTCTGCGGAAAGCAGTGCGTATCTGATGCTTACAGCATGGGTCCACTTGGACATGCTGCATATCGAGGGCTCAGCGCACACTGGAAAGCCCCATCCTGAGTGAATGGCAGCTGCAGACGTGTCATAGCCAGACTCATCATTGAGGAGATGATGCCATAGAAGGCGGGTGGGCATTGGTCCATCTAGACCTATTTTCAAATCCTGACTACCTTATTTGCTGGCTGTGTTTCCTTGTCAAAATCACTTAGCATCCTTGAACTTTGATGACCTCATCTTAGGAGCTTGGCTGTTAATCCCTGCATTGCATAGTTTTGTTGTATTATGTGAAACAGACGCTGACATGAGGACTTAGTGAGCAGCTAGTACACAAAGGGACTGAATCACAGGCATTTATCATAGAATCAATCATGCCTTACACATGTATAGCACTACCAGTGAAACATGTCTTAAGTTTATAAAACCTGGAGAACATAGATTTTATTTACAATTTTTAAACATTTTATTTATTTATTATTTATTATTTTATTAATTATTATTTGAGAGAGAGGCAGATAGACAGAGAGAATGGGCATGTTTGGGCCTCTAGTCACTGCAAATGAACTGCAGATGCATGTGCCACCTTATGCATCTGCCTTACTTGGGTACCGGGGAATTGAACTTGGGTCTTTAGGCTTTCCAGGCAATTACCTTAACCACTGAGCCATCTCTCCAGCCCTTATTTACAATTGTATGTAAAGACTATTATTAGAAACTGAGTGCATCTTGGAACTACTGCTAACGCTTGGCTTTCTTGTTATTTATTCTAGAGCTGGGAACATGGTTCAGTAAGAAAAGTGTTTGCTTTGCAAGCAGGAGAACCTGAGTTCAGTCCTCAGAACCCATGTAAAAAAGCTGGACATAATGGTCCATGCTTGTAATACCAAGGCTGCGAAAAGGCAGATGCTTGAGGCTCACTGGCCAGCCAGTCTATACTACTTAGTGACCTCCAGGCCAATGAGAAACCCTGTCTCAAAGAAGGTGGGCAGTGCCTGTGAGGAGTGACCTCTCAAATTATCCTCTGGCCTTTACATGAGCATGCACACATGTACCTGCACACCCACGCACAAGAACATGCATACACACATGGAAATAACAATACATTTACTCTAATAATGTAACATGTATAGAGGTAGAACCCACTTATTTTTAAATATTTAAGAAAAGGGCTGGAGAGATAGTTTAGTGGTTAAGATGCCTGCCTGCTAAACCTAAGAATGCCCATTCGATTCTCTAGGTCCCATGTTTAGCCAGATGCAAAAGTGACCCAAGGGCACAATGCCACACTTGCCCACAAGGGGGCGCATGCATCTTGAGTTCATTCACAGCAGCTGAGAGGCTGCTGGCACGCCCATTCTCTATCTGTCTCTCTCTTTCTCTCTCTCTGACTCTCTCCAAAAATATATATATATATTTAAGAACAGAGACAATAAGATGCTACTAAATTAAATGGCAGGAGCTGAGCATGTAGCTCAATGGTAGTGTGCCTGCCTAGCATGCCCCAAATCCTGGGTTTGATCAGCAACACAGAATAATAATTCAATATGAAGAACCTGGACTTGGCATGGATCAAAATAAACTGCAACTTGCTATCACACTATTCCATGCGTGGAGTTACTTAAGATTTCTATTCAGTTATGAGCTAGGGACAGAGGAGAAGATCTTATCCCAGTGGGGAGTGTTGACATCTCACTAAAAAACGGAGACACTATCAATATAAAGATTTATAAAGTGAGATTATGTGACAGAAAATGTGAACTCAGAGACACTTAGGTAGATCACTATAGAAGGATAAAATTTCCTTCTATTTAGTGGAGGGGGGAGTTTGAGGAATTTCAAGAGCCACATTGCAGAGAAGAGACACATGAGTTTTCAAAGAATCACTTATGGGCTGGAGAAATGGCTTATCGGTTAAGGCACTTGCCTGCCAAGCCTAAGGACCCATGTTTGACTCCCCAGGTCTGAAATAAGTCAAACGCACAAGGTGACGCATGCACACAAGGTCGCACACTAGGTGGCACTTGTATCTGGAGTTTGATTGCAGTGGCCCTGGATTGCCAATTCTCTCTCTCTCTCTCTCTCTCTTTCTCTCTCCCCTCTCTGTCTTTTGCTATCTCATAAAAAAAAAGGCTAGACTGTTGAACTTGCCTCAAAATAAAAAAAGAAGAGAAAGAGAGAGTAAAGAAATGAAAAAGAATCACTCACAATGAGACATGGCCAAAGGACAGAGGCAAAGAAGTCCCTAGTGAGGGGTGCATACGGAGAGACTTACACGGGAAGAAATCTTACCTCGAAATGGTTTTAAATTTCTCTGTTGTGATTTCCTTCTAATATCCTCAAATCTACAGAAGACTATTGATAAGTCCATACCATGGTCCCAGCTGTCACCATGGAAAGGGAAATGGGAAGATTGGAGTCACTTTTAATACAGGGAAGTATCAGAGGTTTGAGCAGCAGCCTTGGGGGAGAGATGAGAGGCTGAAAGGCAGGAGGCCACTTGCACTAGACATGAATAAGGATGTGGGCTGGAGCAGCCAGGGACAGACTGCAGGAATGCCTGCTGGCTCAGGGGCATGCACCAGCAATGACAAGCTGGGGAAAGTGTTAGCATCCTCAGGGAGTCCCAAAAATGTAAGAGGGGATTAGCTCATTAAAGGAACAGAACTCCAAAGGAGTGCAGTGTCAATTGTTGTAATGTAGACATTGAAAAGAATTGTGGCCGCATTTTGGATCTCAGTCTGTGGGAGGCCTAAACATCCTTGCTACATCGCGGGGAGATATTAACTTTCCTAGCCCGTTTGCTCACAGCTGTGCATTCTTGGACAAATGATCTAACCTCTCAACCTTGAGTTTTTGCATCCTCAGAAGAAAGGGATTGAACAGGAGGATGGGGATGGCATCCTTTCAGCATGATTTGTATACCAGCTACGGAATCGATGTGGTAGGTAGGTGCTAGCCTGCCCCCCTTATGTTCCGAAAACCATTCCACACCCTGACTCTATGCACATGGCATAAACATCCCATTGGGCTCCTGCATCAATTCAGGGAAAATCAAGTCAAACGGATTCTGTGAAGATTTATAAAATGAATGTGAACCAGTAAAAGTACATACGTGAAAGTTGGGCTGTGCTCATTTAATGTTTTAAGCACTGATAGCTCCAGTTTACTATGTCTAATTTCAATTTCCTGCTTGTTGGTGTTTTTCCTTTTTGTTTGTTTGTTGGTTGGTTGCTTGCTTCTTTGTTTGAATAAAATTTCATTTTGAAGCCAATGCCATCTCTAACTTGATATATAACCAAGGTTGGCCTTGAATGCCCTTTTTCTTCTGCTTCTGCATCCCAAGTGCCTATATTAATGCTAGGTACCATGCAGGGCTTTATTATTTCTAATTTTAGAAAGAGTTCAAGTCTGTATTGGCATAAGAAAGCACATAACAGACACTTTAATAATACAACTGAAGAATATGCCCAGGGAAGTTCCACTGACTTGATGTTTCTGAATTGTTTCATAATCTTCACATTTTAAGTTTAGTAAATTGATTCTGGCTGCTTCCATGTTCAGGGGTGTGAACCTACTCTTATTTTAAAATGAACCTAGCTATGCCCTATGATCAATAACAATTGCACAGAAAAGCCATCAGGAAAAGCACATCTAGATAAAGAATTCTCAAAAATAAATGGTTCTGGGCTGGAGAGATGGTTTAGCAGTTAAGCACTTGCCTGTGAAGCCTAAGGACCCTGGTTCAAGGCTCGATTCCCCAGGACCCACATAAGCCAGATGTACAAAGTGGTGCATGTATCTAGAGTTCTTTTGCAGTGGCTGGAGGCCCTGGCATGCCAATTCTCTCTCTATCTATCTGCCTCTTTCTCTCTCTGTCTGTCACTCTCAAATAAATAAAATAAATAAATAAATAAAAAATCTAAAGCCTGGAGTGGTGGCGCATGCCTTTAATCCCAGCACTTGGGAGGCAGAGGATTACCATGAGTTCAAGGCCACCCTGAGACTACATAGTGAATTCCAGGTCAGCCTTAGCTACAATGAGACCCTATCTCGTAAAAACAAAAATTTAAAATTTTAAATTTAAAAAAATGGTTTTGAAAAGAGAATTATCAAAACAGATAGCAGAATAGGCTGTGGCTACTAGTTTCAAGTGGAATATGAAAGTGGCCCATGGTAATGCAAAGGCCACAGCCTATGGTGGGATGAGGTTGCAACACAATCTGAAATAGCAAAATGTTTCTTAGCTTGATTTAAAGCAAAAAGAATGAAGTCACCCCTCGGTGACTCGGGGAAGATGGTATAAAGTTAACCCTTTGGTAGAAGGGTGGAGTTATTTTGTGTATATTGAGAACTGTAATATATGAGCAAATTATGGCTTGAGTGTATACCCTACCCCCAACAAAAAGGAGACTCTTTTGTCTCTTCTCCAGGTCTCCGGTCCCACTGAGAACTCTCCTGTTTCTAAGCAGTCTTTCATCTATTTTGATGTCTCATTCTTTTTTTTCTAAATTTTTTATTTTTAGAGAAAGACACAGAGAGAGACAGAGAGAGAGAGAGAGAGAGAGAGGGAGACAGATAGAGATGGGTGCGCCAGCAGTCTCTCAGCTTCTGTGAACGAAATCCAGATGCGTGGCCCCCTTGTGGGCAAGTGCAGCATTGCGCCCTTGTTTCACTTTGCATCTGGCTAAACGTGGGACCTGGAGATTGGAACCGGGTTCTTAGGCTTAGGAGGCAGGCGCCTTAACCACTAAGCCATCTCTCCAGCCCTGATGTCTCATTCTTTTTATCCTCCTTCATTCTCCATGTCAAAATGTGGATGGACTTAGAACAACACAGGTCTGGAGGAAGTATCAGTAACCATCATGCAGTCAAACACACCAGTCAGTTCATGTCGGGAGGGAACTGCCCCAAAGTACTCCTTCCCTCCATGTGCTCACACATTTTTTGAAGGGTGGAGTTATTAAAGTTCAAATTATTTTGTCTTTTCTGTGAAAAAGAATCATAATATTCAAAATATAAAGAGTAGAGTAACCTTTTAAAGGAACAGAAAAATCTAGTGAAAAATCATGTAAGCTTCCAGTTCCTAAAAATACTGCCTAATAGGGCTAGAGAGATGGCTTAACAGTTGAGGCACTCTCCTGCAAAGCCAAAGGACCCAGGTTTAATTCTCCAAGACCACATGGTGCATGCATCTGGAGTTCATTTGCAGTGGCTGGAGACCCTGGTATGCCCATTCTTTCTCTAATTTTCTCTCTCTGTCTCTCTCTCTTTCTCTCTCTGTCTCTCTCTCTCAAATGAGTAAATGAATAAAAACAAAATATTTTAAGTATACTTCCTAATGTACTCAAAGAATGTTTGTATTTATTACTCAGATATATTTGAAGAATTAACAAAAATGGTGGGGGAGAGCCATGAAATTAGGGGAAAAAAAGGATGAAAATGGAGAAAGAGTGAGCAGTTTATCCACAAGGAGTATGAAGAAGTATCTCCACTGGATGGTAAACAACCAAGAAGAGATGTAGTCTGAGTTAAGAGAACTACAGTTTGTAAGCTTGAGTAAAGACAATAGTTATTTTACTAGCAAACAATAGGGATCACCAGGAATGTATTGAACCAATCTGACTTTAATCTTACTAACTGAATTGGGCAGACAATAGCTTATGAGTATGTGAAAAACATAACATTTCTGAATGTCAACAACATGCTATAAAACCCCACTCTTCCTCTCTACACAAAAACCTGCCAGATGGGTGGGGAAAAAATAAAGACAGGTTGATTTCATCATGATCTGAACAGTCATGACATAAAGGAAGTGTTCACTGAAGGCACGAGAAACACCTTGTTCTGCTTGACATTTGTATTAATAACCGATTTTAAGCTATGGAAAGTTACTTATTTATTCAATTTAAGAAACACCCAAAGCCAGGAGATTTAATGAAGCATTGCTCTCAGTACTCTTGATTATAAATGACAGAAGTCTAGTTTGAATTAACCTCAGAAAACAAATTGCTCAATGGAGAAATCACTTCAGGCATCGTTGGAACTGGTGGCTCAAATAATGCCGTGAAGCATCAGGCTGTTTTTGTATGTCTTGGCTTGGTCTTCCTCTCTACTTGTCCGGTTCCTTCGGAATGGTTCTCCCAAGTGAAATCAAAGATGATATTGTCATCTCTTGACTTATTTTTCCCCAGCTCAACAACTCTGATGTCTCTTTAACTTGAGAGTCCTAGTCAGGGCTGGGGAGATAGCTCTGTCAGTAATGTGCTTTCTTCACAAGCTTGAGGACCTGAGTTTGATTCCCAAATCCCATGTAAAACATGCCAGGCATGGTGCCAGCAGTGGGGAGGCAGAAACAGATGGATCTCTGGCGCTCACTGGCCACACATTCTGGCCGAATTGGAATTCTTCAGACAATGAGAGACCATGCAGACAGTACTCCTGGGATTGTTCTCTTGCAGACATTGCAGAAACATATGGGCACACATACGCACATGCACTTGTGCATGTGTACACACACACACACACACACACACACACACACACACACACAAATTCTAGCCAAAGTCTTAGGTATGCATCTCATTTCCCTGACTGGGAATACATGCCTATTAGTGAACCAGTGTTTTCTCAAGTTTGCAGGTACGCGTCCTCTCAGAACCCAAGGACGAAGAGCAGGGGAACAAAAATAACTCACCAAAGGGATTCCTTGTAGGCAAAAATATAGCAAAACCCCAAAGTAACAGGCTAAAATAATCATTTAAAAAGAAGACTAAATACTAAAAGTCCTGAACTTAATTTAAAACCATGAATTTCATAAATTAAAAATGAGGGTAAACCACATTTGTCAACAAGCAGTTCATCCGAAAAAGATTTAAAGGCGGTTTTAGACAATAAGCTCATTAGGAACCAACAATGTGTTGTAGAAATGGGAAGAACTAATTCAATTTTAGGTTGCCGTCCTAGGAAAATCATAACCCAATTATGGGATGTTATGGTCCCACTGTTTTCTTTGTAGGTCAGCCCACAGCTGAACGGTCCATTCTGGAAGGACACTCACAAGGTCTGGCACACCCAGAGGACTCTGGGTAGGATAAAGAACTAAGAGAGAACTTAGAGAAAGACTTCCAAGACATTAGAGCGTCCCTTTCCTAAAAGGGATCACTACATAGCAATTGGTTCGATATTTGAAAAGTAGTCATGTGGACATGAGATTGACTCCGTCGGTGCTACTGCAATGGGAAGAGCTAATACGTACAATGAAATTAAGGGGAAATAAACCTAGGTTGGTTGAACAAGTAGTGCTGTCCAGAAAAAATAATTGGCTCCCTTGGGATGAGGCGAGCTTCACTCAAATGTAATTACCAGGAACATTGTAAAATTTGTACTAGTCACGAGTCAACTGCTAAGATATCTCTCTCAACTCTCCTCTCAACACTATCAGCCAATAACTCCTTGAGTATCTGCTAACTTGTCCATTATGGGCACGGTAACAGGAAATGCATGCTGTATTCATTCATTTTACATCTCTGTGACCAAAAACCTGACAGAAACAATTTAAAAGGGAAAGCGCTATTTATCTGGGATCATAGTATTAGAGATTTCAGTCCATAATCCTCAGTTTTGTTGATTCCGGGTCTGTGGAGGAGGAAGCTATTCACTTCCCTATGAGCAGGAAGCAGAAATGGAAGAGAAGACTGGAGAGCAGTCTTTCTCCCACAGTAACTTATGTCCTTCCATTAAGCCCCAACTCCTAAAGTTAATAGAATCTCTCAAAATAGTGCCACCCTCTGGGGACCAAGCATTGTATACCTGAGCCTGTGTTCAAACCAGAACACATATACCCATTTTATATTTTTGCCAGAAGGACCCAGACCTTCTATGCCTGCCACATGAATATGATGGCTAAAGGATTCACTACTCTAGACAAATGGACGAAATTCACTGCTGTGTGGAAATAACCCCAATATAAAAAAGAAATTTGGCATACCAAACACCAAAGAAACTGACTGTTTGCAAGTGTCTCTCTCACCTCGGTACCCTCAAGCATCAATCAAAACTCAGTGGGTTGTTGAAATTAATTAAAACATCACTATCTGACTATTATTTTTATGTTATACTTCAGGGAAATGGTTCAAATTTCTATTGCAATCATTTGGATCATTCATAGATTTCCTTATTCATGTTACTTTATAACACAGATAGTATAAGAAATGTAATAAAGTAGCAAGTGCTTTGGAAAATGTAATAAAATATCTAAAAGTGCTTTATTAATTGTCAAACTACAGGTACCTGTAAGGATTTAGTGAGATTATTATTCATTCCACCATATGTCAGAAAACAGAGTTGTCCATGTAAAATTTGTCTTTATGAAATTATGAAGATTCAACAAATCCCTACATATCCAAAAATAAGTAGGTTAAAAAAACATATCAAATTTCTCTGAATTGAGAACTTGCTTTTTAGTCTAAGAAGCTGTCACACTGACTGTATGTACTTAAACTCACTGAAAAGCTATGAAATCAACTAAAATTTTTGTCTATGGAAAGTACTTTGTGATATACTGTATGATTTCAAAGTAGATTATAGGTCTTCTGCTCTCAGAATTAACAACGTCTTCATTATCCTACCAGAGTGAATTGACTTCAGGAATATAAGTTTGGGGCTGGAGAGATGGCTTAGCAATGACGGTGCTTGCCTGTGAAGCCTAAGCACCCAGGTTCAGTTCCCCAGTACTCACATAAGCCAGATGCTCAAGGTGGTGCATACGTCTGGAGTTCATTTGCAATAGCTAGAGGCCCTAGTACACGGTTCCCTGTCTCTATCTGCCTTTTCCTCTCTCTCCTTCTTCCTCTTTATCTCCCTCAAACAAATAAATAAATAAAATATTTTTTAAAAAGAAATATGTGGACTGGAGAGGTGGCTTAATGTTTAAGACGCATGCCTGTGAAGCCTAAGGACCCCGTTTTGATTCTCCAGGTCCCATGTAAGCCAGATGCACATGGTGGCGTATGTGTCTGGAGTTCATTTGTGGTGGCTAGAGGCCCTGGCATGCCCATTCTCACTCTTGATCTCTTTTTCTCTCTCTCTCTCCCTCCCTCTGTTTGTCTCAAATAAATAAAATAAAATCTTAAAAAGAAATAGGTTTCTAGAGTAGACTAGCTCAAATTAATATGTAATATCCGAATTCTGGCACCAGAGTGGACAAAATCAGGCAACCGTTTTTTTGTTTTGTTTTGTTTTTTAATATATGGGTGGTGAGAATATATTGAATCAGTCTCTGATAGCTTTAATTATTAATTATTAGCAACAGACAAAATCTCAACCATGGGGGCTTTGTGACTCTTGAAATAGTCTCTGATGGCCACAAAAATGCTCGTAAAAGCGCTAAGTCAATAGTGAGAGAGAAGTAAGTATGCCTATATTAAGCCTCCATCTTTAAACGGAATCATTGAGCCACGAATATTCTCCTTCACTGTAACTCCCAAAGACCAATAGGTAGGGCTTATTAAGCCTATACAGCCATGTGTTAGTTACTTATTAATGGATCGATTTCATCATCTGGGATGGGATATCTAAGAAATTATGAAACTGAACTTCCTCGTTTCACAAATGAAGACATAGGCTCCTAGCAAATACGTTCTTTATCCAAGGTAAGTTAGCAGGGGAGACTGGATTTTAAACAAGAGCCTGCAGTCTTTCTTGCTTCTTAGGAACATTTGACTCGGTAAAATCACATTGAATATTTAATAACAACCACTGAATATGTATGGTCCTTTTCCTCGGCGATAAGGCTCCTCACCAAATAAGTATTATTAGGCATGTGTAAGGAGGCCTAACTTAAGCTGAGTGTTTCATTTGAAAGGCTATGTCTCATCTTCAATAATAAGCAAGATTACAGTCAAAATGGGATAAAAAATGTTCCACAACTGAGCTGGATACACAGATGTGCAGGGTAATCTGAACTGAACTATTCCACTTTACACACGGATGCTCTGCAAGGAAATTCACCCCACATGCACATAGCCAAGCAAAATGTAAAGGGCTTGTAAGAAATGAATGATAAGCATGAAATATTGACCTTTGTTTCCACTTGGGTCAAAAAAAAATGCAAGAGATTCTTCTGTATGTCTTATTTCCCCCAGGAAGGCATGTTATTTAATTAAAAAAAAAAATCCTTGAGCAATGCGATGTCTCTAGCTGCCATAGTGATCTCACTTCTTAGGAGTATCTCACCTTGGAATTATGCTTTTTATTGTTCAGAAGGAAAAGCAAACATTGGAAAGGAAAGAGTGGGGAGTGGGGAGTGGGGCCAAGGGGAAGAGGGCCATTGAGGAAACGGGGGCAGAGGAGAAGGAACATGACAGGACAACTCGAAGGGAATACGAGAAATCTGTAATAACATTGAAGTTCCCAGTTTTAAAAAGTGCAAAACGTGTTTTTGTGAAGTTTAACGCAGTCGTGGTGGTCGTTCGTTAAAATGTTACAAGGCTAATTTATGAACTTACTCAACCATAGGAAACTCATTATATGCTCATTTAACATCCTGAACATAGTTCGACCATTTATATGTACATATGAAACATATGACTATATGTGTAGAATTATCATTTTAAGCAAATACAGTTTCTAATTGGAAAAAGATGTCTCATTAAAATCATTCATAATTCATATTCATAAAGACTTCATGGGAGACTTTAGGTTAAAAACCCTGAAAGACTATTTTTGGAACAAGAAAGCTGAAATCTTGCAGTGATTTATTTATCATTATAATATTGATGATTTTTCTTCCTATTTTTATTTTTTAGAGAAAGAGAGAGAAACAGAGAAAGAGGAGAGATAGAGAACTGGCACACCAGGGCCTCAGCCATTGAGCTAGCACTCCAGATGTTTGCACCACCTAGTGGGCATGTGTGACCTTGCATGTGCCTCACCTTTATGCATCTGGTTAACGTGGGATCTGGAGAGTAGAACATGGCTCCTTAGGCTTCACAGGCAAGCACATTAACTGCAAGCCATCTCTCCAGCCCAGATTTTTCTTCTATTTAAAATTATTTATTTATTTATGAAAGAGAGAGAAAGAAGCAAATACATAGATAAAGAGAAAGAATGAGCATACCAGGACCTGAGAGCCCTCTTCAGTGGGGTAGGTATGTGTGGTCTCTGTGGGGTCTTGAAATGTACCAGTCACTTCCTGTGGGAAGAGCAATGCCTAGGTAACCTCACCTCCCCATCCCTCACTATTAAATTCTTTCCAAGGTTAGCCACCGCAAATGAACTCCAGACTCATGCGTCACCTTGTGCATCTGGCTTTACATGGACACTGGGGAACCAAGCCTGCATTCTTTGGCTTTGCTGACAAGTGCCTTAACCATTAAGGCATCTCTCCAGGACAATTTCTTTTTTCTTTTAATACAGGGTTTCACTATGTAGCCCTGGGTTACTCTTGAACTTCTGATCCTCCTATTATAGACTCCTGAATGATGAGATTAAAGGTATGTACCTATACACTTGGCTTTGGTGAGTTTTTAAAACTTTTTTAAGAGCCAGGCGTGGTGGCACGCGCCTTTAATCCCAGCACTTGGGAGTCAGAGGTAGAAGGATTGCCGTGAGTTCGAGGCCACCCTGAGACTACATAGTTAATTCCAGGTCAGCCTGGGCCAGAGTGAGACCCTACCTTGGAATGAATAAATAATAAATAAATAAATAAATAAATAAATAAATAAATAAATAAATCCTTTTTAAGAATAATAAATTACTATCCATAGCTGAACTCTTTTTAGACACTCGCTGAATTAGAATGCAAACATTGACTCATGATGATGATAACTGAATGAATATATGTCCCAACAGTGAAGGAACAAAAAGTTGAAATTTTGCTTTTCATAATGGATGAAAATCCTGATGCCTATTCAATATAGTTTTCCAAATGCTTTTCAATGATGCTTAAAGATAAATAAGTAAGTAAATTGCATGGCTATAATATATATAAAACATAAATAAGAGAGGACCAAAGCAGAAGGTTTGGTCAGCTTGAAGAGTTTAATAGTATCATTAATAATACATCTATAAACTGTGTCCATTTAAATACCAAAGTTGAGTTCTTAAGCAGAATAAATAAATATACTCTGTGGAATCAAAGACTTTTTAGGATGACTCATTACTTTCAGGCCTGACATTCAGCTAATGATGATACATTACCCTGTATTTATATCACACCACATTTATATTACATTAGGAATAATCTTTATGACCTGATGCTTAGGGTTGTTGTTGTGTTTTTTTTTTTTTTTTTCAATTTTAATTTCCTCCAAACTTACCCATTTCTTTTAGACACTGCAATTCACAAAGCACATATCCGAGCATTATAACTAACGTGTTGCCTGAGGTCATTAAAGTCTCAGAAGCAAAAACTTCTAGGATTCCTGAAGAGATATAACCTGGCAAGACAGATGGTCTATAGCCATCACCACAGCAGACTCTGAACTGGCTGTAGTAGAAGAGGCTGTGACCCCAGATGTGTGATTGGAGGGGATGGAAAAAGTCTTCTTTCCCATCCCTGTCCTGAGTAGTATTTGTTATTCACATTATAAAAAGATGCCTCCTTGGCTGGAGAGACGGCTTAGCGGTTAAGGCTCTTGCCTGTGAAGCCTAAGGACCCATGTTTGACTCTCCAGGTCCCACGTAAGCCAGATGCATAAGATGATGCAAGTGTGCAAGATCGCACATGCACACAAGGTGGCACAAGCATCTGGAGTTCAATTACAGTGGTTGGAGGCCCTGGTATGCCTATTCTCTCTCTCTCTACCTCTCTCTCTTCTCTCATAAAAAAAATTCCAAAAAAAAGATGCATGCTGGAGAGATGGCTTAGCAGCTAAGGCGCATGCCTACGAAGCCTAAGAACACCAGTTCAGTTCTCCAGGTCCCACATGAGCCAGATGCACATGGTGACGCATGTGTCTGGAATTCTTTTGCTGTGGCTAGAGGGTCTGGCGTGCCCATTCTCACTCTCTCTTTCTCTCTCTCTCTCTCCCTTTCTCTGAAATAAATAAATAAATAAATAAATAAATAAATAAATAAATAAATAAAAATTTAAAAATCTGGGGGAAAAAAAGATGTATTCCAGGCTCATGGCTGCCTGTGCCAGAACCCTCTGGTAGCTTGTATACCATTCATGACTGGATGCATTTACCCAACAAACAGTTTCTAAGTAATAAGGACAGAAAAATCCAAGATCACACCATATTGCACCCCTTACTGTCTCTAATGTCATGAGCAGGCATCTAAGTCTCAGTTTCCTGTTGTATAAAGTGAGTGTGGTAGTTCCTCTATCCATCATGGTGTATGGACCATGATTCACTCATCAAATGCATGAAAGGGGGCATTACCCAATGGTCAAATTCTGCATACAAAATATCCCCACAGGCCTTTGCGCTAAACACTGGCCCCTATGCGATGCGATGCGATGCGATGCGATGCGATGCGATGCGATGCGATGCTATGCTATGCTATAGTATATACTGTACTGGAAGGTCTTTAGGAAGTGGGGCATTGATAGAGGAAGTAAGTCACCAGAACATGCATTTGACTGTTATACCTGATCCCTGGTCCCCTCACTGCTCTCTGCTTCCTGGTGCCATGAAGCAAACAATGTACCCCAGCCCTTGCCCTGACCTAATCCACACCAGACGCTCCTACCACCATGATGTTCTTCCAAATACATGAGACCAAGTGACCATGGGCCGAACCTCCCCAAACTATGAGTCAAAATAAATCCATTAAGTTGTTATGTCAGGTTTTTTGTCACAGCAGCAAAAAGGCTGACATACTGGCACACAACTAAGATTTTGTAGTGGAAACTATTGTTGATTTTAGCATTACCAAAAAAAAATTTCCCTCTTGGTCTGTAGAACAAAATCAGGAGGTGTGGCTGGAGAGATGGCTTAGCAGTTAAGGCGCCTGCCTGAGAGGCCTAAGAATGCTTGTTGAAATCTCCAGGTCCCACGTTTAGCCAGATGCAAAAGTGACACAAGCATGCAATGTCACACTTGCCCACAGGGCATGTGTCTGGAGTTTGTTCACAGCAGCTGAGAGGCCCTGTGCCCATTCTCTCTCTGCTTCTTTCTCCCTCTCTCTGACTCTCTCTCAAAAAATAACAATAAATAAATAAATAAATAAATAAATAAATAAATAAATAAATAAATAAATGAATGATCCGGAGGTGTATTCACATGCATAACAAGGATACAAAGTGGAAACAGAAGATCATGGAAATAAAACATGGCCTCCAGAAATAGAAGTCGTGAGAGCAAAGGTCGCATATAAACCAGATCCTGAGATCTGAGCAAATATTTCTATACAAGTAATAACGTGGGATTTAGTGCCTTTCCTTCCTTCCTTCCTTCCTTCCTTCCTTCCTCTTTACTCCCTCCCTCTGTTTCCCACAGGCCTATGTGCTGACCCCTTGGTCTCTTCATACTACACCCCAGGTCCTTGGGAACTGGAGCATTGTGAGAGGAAGTAGGTCACCAGAGCACACCTCTAAATGCTATACTTGTTCCCTGGTCCCCTCCTTGCTCTCCCTCCTTCCTTTTTCCTAATAAATATTATTGGAGTTTCAGAGAGTCACATGAGGAGAGTGGGTATCTTTGAAATGTGACTGGTGGTATTTCGGGGAGGTTGAATCTGAAAGGGGCGCTGCTAAGTCTCAGGAGTTACTGTGAGGACTGGGTGGCAAGTATAAGGTGAATCCCAGCTCAGGGATACTTCCTGGGTTTCTGAACAGGTTACTTGGGAAGGACTAGTTCCAGGGGAAGGAGAACGAGGTACAGTGTGTCTGTGGATCAGAGTACGAGATGCAGTAAATGCTGCAGGAGGAGATCTTTATTAATTTCATTTTATCTCTGATATGGGCTTATCAGACATACCTCTTTGTAAAGGTTTCATTGGGATTTGCATAATTAATCTATCAGCGTCTACTATCACATACCTTCAGCAAGTACTTCTCTAGAAGTTAAGACCCTTACAGCAGCACACTTCCATTTCTCTCTTGTGCTATGATTGCTGAACCCATTCTGCTTGTGTATGTTTCGTTAATCTCACAATGCAATATCACCATTGTCACCCTTGCTTTAAACAATCAATTATCGCTTAAAGAGAAGCAAAGATAACTGGGAAATACCTTTTATAATGACCCACTACTTGCTCTTTTTTTTTGGGGGGGGGAGAGCCAGAGAGAGAGACAGAGAAAGAGAGAGGGACAGAGAATAAGTTCAGCAGCAGCCTCTCAGCCTCTGTGAACAAACTCCAGATGTGTGCGCCCCCTTGTGGGCAAGTGCGGCATTGCACCCTTGCATTACTTTGTGTCTGGCTAAACATGGGACCTGGAGAATTGAACAGGCATTCTTAGGCTTATAAACAGTCAATTATCTCTTAAAGAGAAACAAAGATAACTGGGAAATACCTTTTATAATGACCCACTACTTGCTTTTTTTTTTTTTGGGAGAGCCAGAGAGAGAGAGAGTCAGAGAAAGAGAGAGGGACAGAGAATAGGTTCACCAGCAGCCTCTCAGCCGCTGTGAACAAACTCCAGATGCGTGCACCCCCTTGTGGAAAAGTGCGGCATTGCACCCTTGCATTACTTTGTGTCTGGCTAAACATGGGACCTGGAGAATTGAACCAGCGTTCTTAGGCTTAGGAGGCAGGCGCCTTAAGCCTAAGCCATCTCTCCAGACCAATACTTGCTATGTTTGTGTTCTGCAATCCCCACCCTACCCCTTACCCCCACCAAAAAAAGACAACTGGTATGATTTGCTTCTGCCTGAAGAACTAGCTTTCTAAAGTGAAGCTCTGCCTTAATGTCTGGCTGACAAAGGTTCTCTTTTACATTGTTTTTAAGTACATGTTCTTGGATATAGATTTCTGAGTTTAAAGGGTTTGTTTTCATTTTATTTTTGCATATTTCTAAGGAAAACTCTGTAATAATTTTTAAATTACTATTTTTTATATGTAGTATAGCTTTTCAATTTTTGACTATATCTTCTTTTAATACTTTTACTTTCCACCTCATGATTTGCTTTGATACTTTGGGGAGGTGTTCATGTGGTGGATCATTTATTCTGCTTGCATTTTTTTTTTTAATTCTTCACCTGTGTGTTCATAGTTTTTACCAAATTTGTATTTGGGGAAAATCTACCTTAGTTCTTTCTTCCTATTCTAGTACGTGTGTATAAACACTGTAGCCCAGATCTGTCTTGAACTCATAGCAATTCTCCTGTTTCAGCATTGCAAATGTTGTGATGACTGACATGAACTACCATGCCAGGCTCATAATTGCAGTCTTCTGAGGCTCCAGTTGGGCAGGTCTTACACTGCTTGAAAAGATCCCACAGGCCACTGGTGCTCTATTCCTTTAAGCAAGTTTGATTTGAAATTTGTATTATCATGCGTATTTAACATGTACTACATAATGTTTTGAAATATACGCAAAATGTGCAGTGACTACATTGAGCTAATTAACATGTATGGGCTCACATACTTATTATTTTATGGTCAATTACTTAAAGTTCATTCTCAGTGACTTTCAAGAGCATTGTTTTAAATTAGTCACCATGACCATGTTGTACATTATACCTCTTGAACTGATTTGTTCTACCTAATTGAAAGTTTGTGGCTTTTGACCCACTTGGGTACTGTGGTACCTAACAGTCCCCTTTACTTCCAGAAATTCAACTTTGTTTACATGAAAGTGAGATTTTACAGTTTTGCTTTTTGTGTCTGGCTTTCTTTTATCATATTGTCCAAAATATTCAGAATAATAAACTCTGTATCTACTGAGTGAAAAAAGAACCAGGAAACATGATGGTGATGCAAAAATCATAATCTGTTAAAACTTCTATGTTTTCACAAATGACTAACTTCCAGAAATCCTCATCAAATTCTACTTTGTCCATTGAAGGAATATTACTGGAGAGAAAATATTGCAGATCCCTATCTTACCCAAATTTTTATCATTGTTACAGACTGAAGTCTATTAAATTTGACTATAACATAAAGCTACAAATGTCAGCTGCTGTTGTGAGTAGATTCAGAAAGTTTTCACCAGGTGGGACAACTTAATGAGAATAAAGGTAATAAAAATACATTAAATATAAATATAAATATAAACTTTTTATTTAAGTTCAAAATACCAACAATACAAGTACAAGCTAGAAATACCCAAAGTCTTATCCAATTTACATAAGATAAGACTACCATTTTATTTGGCCACATGCTTGATGTGGACTGTGCTGACACTCATTTTTAAAAAGGGGGAGGGGCTGGAGAGATGGCTTAGCAGTTAAGGCACTTGCCTACAAAGCCTAAGGACCCATGGTCTATTCCCTAGTACCCATGTAAAGCCAACTGCACAAAGTGGTACATGCCTTTGGAGTTCATTTGCAGTGGCTGGGGCCCTGGCTTGCCCTCCCTCTTCCTTCTCTCCCTCTCTCTCTCTCTTTCTCCTTCTTTCTTTCAAAAATAAATAAATAAGTAAGTTTTTTTTTTTTAAAGGGGGCCAGTCAAGAAGGAAAGAAAAAGGAAAAGACAGGAGAAGGAAACAAATTTTAGGCATCAAGCAATAATCCTGCTTTCAGACCCCTGAGGACAGAAAAATTTTAATTACAGATGGACTTTGAATTTTTCAGTACACTCTGGTATAATGAACTGCATTCAGTAGCACACTATCTCAAGTGCATCCAAAACAGGGAATACAGCATTCAGAAGACCTAGGAGAACGTCCCAATGAAGAAACAGCTGAAAGCATTTTGTCCCTAAACCAAAGGAGATAAGACTAAAGGAAGAACTGTGTTCTGTTTCAAAATACAGCCAGCCCTCTGTGTTCATGAGACAGGCTTCTTGGAGTCAACCAGCCACAGATCCAAAGTGTTTAGCAGCTGGGGAGATGGCTCGGTGGGTAAAGCATTTGCCTCACAAGCACGAGGACCTGAATTTGGATCTCCAATACCCACATAAAAATGCCACGCTTGGTGTCATGGCAGGAGTGCCTGTAACCCCAGTTCTGGGGAAACAGAGGCAAGAGGATCCTACAGCCTGCTGAAGAGCTAGTCTAGCTGATGTGGGGAGTTCTAGGTTCAATGCAAGATCCTGTCTCAAAAAATAAGGTGGAGAGCAACTGAAGATGATGCCTGATGTCAACCTCTGACACACACATACACATATACAAAAAAAAAGTGGAAAAAATGCATATTTACCATCCTGAACTGAACATGTAAATTTTTTTCTAGTCATTATTCATTGAACAATATTCTAACAACCATTTTTATTCCATTTACATTGAATTCAGTATTAAAAGGAATCTAGAGATGATGACATGCAAACACTGCTTCTTTTTGCATGACAACAGGCTAAGAACCCATGGAAGTAGTTATCCGCAGAGGTCCGAGAGCTGACCTTCTGTGGGCCCCAATGGATGGCTGCATTTAAAGTGTCAGCAAATATCGGTTAGAGTTATCAAGTTGTGCCATTCTCTCCAGAATAGGACACTACAGCTATGGGGACAGATATTGGAAAAAGTTTAAGTTGAACAGAAGAATAGCATCTTTTCGAGGAAGGAGGTCCCCAAACACTGGACTTCAAAAATTCCACTGGGAAGATTAATTATGATCATTAACTTGATGCAATGTGGAATCAGCTAAGATACATGCCTTTGGGCAAGTCTGGGTGCATTTCTAGAATCAACCCAGCAGGGCGGGGGGGGTCTTCTCCCCTCAGTTAATTCTTTCTGGAAGTACACACATCAAGTCTTCTGTTTTTGTTGCTAGAGACTAATTGGCTTCAAACTGACACATTAAAGAATCTCTTTTCTTAATATTTTATTTATTTATTTAAGAGAGAGGGGGGGAGAGGAGAAGATGAAGATAGAAAGAGAGAGAGTATGGGTACACCAGGGCCTCTAGGGGCCACTGCAAACAAACTCCAGATACATGTGCCACCTTGTGCAGCTGGCTTATGTGAGTACTGGAGAATTAAACCTGGGTCCTTAGGCTTCACAGGCAAGCACCTTAACCACTAATCCATCTCTCCAGCCCTAGGGAATCTCTTGATGTGTAAATAGATGAGTATGAGAAGACAGGGGAAAGGAAATAGAGCACAAGTTAATGAATGAATGAATGAAAATAAATAAATAAAGTCTGTTGTTGGAAGTCATATACACAGTAAAGAAGCCCAGCTAGTTCCGTAGGCTGGAGTAAGTCTGTAGACCTACAAGCCGACTACTTGTTACGCCCCACATTTTACACTAGTAGAGAGTACATTCTTTCTGGTGCCATTGCTTGACTTTTCCGCTAACTAACACCTAAAAGTTTGTATCGATGGCAAAATGCAAATAACTGTTGAAACTGAATAACAGATAGTTTGGGATTTTATGCTGTTCTCTTGACTTTTATGTAGGTTTGACCTTTTTCACACTCAAATGTTCTTTCTCTGTCTTCAGGGGTCTTGTCTTCCAATTATATCCACTCTTGTTCTGGAGGGACATATTATCTCCTTGTAATTGTGCCGTGGGGCATAGGGAGAGAACAGTAGCACAGTGCCTTCTGTCACTCCTGCCTTCAACTTTCACTGGGAAAGATGAGCTCATAAGTGAGTTTTAATAAGGAAATGTGTACTCATAGCTCTTCTTCTTCTCCCTATTCTTTTGGGAGCTTTTTGGCCACAGGCAGTCATACCCGGTTTATGCTCCATACAGTAAATTGGACAGGAGCAGCCCCATTAAAGGAAACTGGCTCAGTTCCACCTGTGGCCAAGAGAATGAGAGCATTTCTGGGGTGAAGTGTAGGAAGTTCATTGTTACAGCCCAAGTCTTGTCCAGTCAGCCAGGGTGTATGAAGCTGATATTTATTCTAATCTGCCCAGGTTTATTGTGTTTCATTAAGTTATGGTATCATTATGTTTCTACATCTGTGTTGCCAACTAGAATGTTCCTTTTAGAGCAAATGCTCATAGGCATCTAATGGATCTAACACTAGTATGATACCTGATCCACAGTTAGATGTATTCAAAATGTCCTATTACAAAAAGAATGAGGACTGGAGAGATGGATTAGTGGTTAAGGCGCTTGCCTGCAAAGCCAAAGAACCCAGGCTCAATGCCCCAGGACCCACAAAAACCAGATGCACAAAGTGGTGCATGTGTCTGAAGTTTGTTTACAGTGGCTGGAGGCACTGGTACACCCATTCTCTTTCTCTGTGTGCCTCTCTCTCTCTCTCTAAAATAAATAAAAATTAATAAAAAAGAATGAATGAAGCACTTAGTCTTTTCAGTTTGTAGTTATTAATTCTGGAATAGTGATGCATTTTTAAGATCTCAGTAATTTTGATAATAGAATCTAAGAGGCTATTGCTTTAGACAACAATCATGTATCTTAATTGAATTTTTAATTTATATGGACTTATTAATTTATAATCTGTAGGCTCTAAAGGCAATGTATTAGTTTATTCGGTTCTTCAAGCATTACATTGTGAGACTAGAAGCTAAGAATCTTGAGTTTTATTGTTTGGTTCTATCACGGACCCATCTTTGCCTTTGAAGAAATTACTTAAATCAGCATTTAGTTTTATATATATGATGGAGTCACTAATTTACTTTTTTATTGGTGTATATTAATTACATGAGGCAATGGGTTTCATCATGAAATTTCCATTCATGTATATGATATTTGATCATATTCACCTCCTCTGTTACATTTTCTTCTCTTTCTAATTCTTAATATTCCAAATACTCTCTCTTTCATTTTCATGGACGAGCATTAATTTTCTTGATATGTTCTCATATAACTTATAACTGACATTTTTTCCATATAAAACCCATGTTTCCAGTACATCATACTTAGTTATAATTTCAGAGCACGGGTGAACATTGGAAACTTACTGAAATGCTCCTGCATTTAATGTTAAAAGATAAATTTTAATTATTTTTTTACTTTTACAAAGGAGTTATTTAATATTTAAAGAATCAGAATCCCATAAAATTATGTTTAATGGAGAGCTAATCATTCCCATCCTTTGATTGATTTAGGAATAAAGAGAAAATTTGGATATTATTAAATTTGGTAATATTTGAAAGAAATATTCACATTAAATGTAATAGTGTAACTGTTGAATAGCTATTTTAATGAGAAGGAAAGTCCAATTCAGTATCAGAATGGAAATACACACCTTCACTTGCAGTCACTAGATAATTTCCCATTGGCACATGCCTGTTTCTATAATATATGCCGACAAAGAAGGAAGATGCAGGGAAGGAGACAGGGCTAAAATGGTCAAAGCATCTACCGCCAGCACTTCCAAGAATGCATCCCACAATCACGTTCTCTTCCTAAACACTAGCTCCAAACCTGGGTGCAGTGGCACACAAACTGTAACTCCAACACTTGGGAGGCTGAGCAGCCCAAGTTCAAGAGCAGCCAGGGCTGCATAGAAAGACCTTGTCTCCAAACTCTGTACTTGTTCAGAGCAACACGATTCTCAAATACTTTGCTTAAAGACATTTCCAGCCTCGCTTGCAGCTAGGTGCAGCCCTGACATTAAGTTCAGACCAATGAAGAAACAGCCAACAATGTTGGATATGCTCTTCAGAGAGGATCCTTCCAATAATGACAATAATGACAGGCAGTCACCACAGCCTTGTGGGTCCTTGCCTTCTCCATTTCCCTTGGTCCTGAACGCTGACATAAGAACTGAATTGCAGCCATCATTCTGAGAGTCTGGGGATGAAGTACAGTGCTAAGGATGGCATATAAGTAAATTAGAAGGAGCAGATTGCTGTCAACTCCTGTAATTCCAGAGTGGTAAAGGACATGTTACTTAAGAGAAAGACAACCCCCGACCCACTTTATGATAAGGGTAAATTGGGGGGCAGAGTGCCTCATGGAACCCCAAACCTTAAGTTCATGTCTGTTATTTCACCAAAGATTTGGCAATCCAGACTAAAGAGAATGATGTTTTTTTAAGAGAGAGACAGAGAGAGAGAGAGAGAGAGAGAGAGAATGGGCACCCCAGTGGTCTCTCAGCCACTGTGAACGAACTCCAGACGTGTGCGACCCCTTGTGGCCAAGTGCAGCATTGCGCCCTTGTGTCACTGCATCTGGCTAAACTTGGGACCTGGAGATTGGAATGGGTGTTCTTAGATTGGGCAGGCAGGCGCCTTAACTGCCAAGCCATCTCTCCAGCCCAAGAAAATGATTTTTAATTCACAACATTTTACTCAAAGGTCACTAGGATGTGAGGGAGGGAAAAGGCCAATGAAGGTAAAGTGAGGGGAGGAGAAATACACCATGTGGCCCAGGAGCCCATGAAAATGAACATGGACCTTGGATAAAACGATATGAGAAGGGATTTTTTCCCAAAGAGATTAAAAAGTAAAAATAGGACTGGAGAGATGGCTTAGTGGTTAAGATGCTTGCCTGTGAAGCCTAAGACTCTCCAGGACCCACCTAAGCCAGATGCACAAGGTGATGCAAGCACAAGGTTGCACATGCACACAAGGGGGCCCACACATCTGGATTCAATTGCACTGGCTGGAGGCACTAGCATGCCAGTTTCTCTCTCTCTCACTCTTGCTCTCTTGCATTAAAAAAGGGGGTGGCTGGGGAAGTGGCTTAGTGGTTAAGCCATTTGCCTGCAAAGCCTAAAGACTCTGGTTCAATTCCCCAGTACCCACATAAGCCAGAGGCACAAGGGGGTGCATGTATCTGGAGTTCATTTGCAGTGGTTAGAGGCCCTGGCATGCCCATCCTCTCTTCCTCTCTATCTACCTCTCTCTCTCTCTCAAATAAATAAATAATAAAAAATTTTTAAAGGCCAGTCTATTGGGCTTGCCTCCAAAAAGAAGTAAAAATAGTAATAAAAAGTGTCCCTTCCAGGCTGGAGAGATGGCTTAGCCATTAAGGCGCCTGCCTGCCTGCTAAGCCTAAGAACACTGTTCGATTCTCCAGGCCACACATTTAGCCAGACACAAAGTGACACAAGGGTGCAATGCCACACTTGTCCACAAAGGGGTGCACACATCTGGAGTTTGTTCACAGCAGCTGAGAGGCTGCTGGTGCACCCATTCTCCCTCCCTCTCTCTCTTTCTCACTCTCTCTCCCCATCTGACTCTCTCCAAAAAAAGTGTCCCTTCCCACCCTGGCAGCCTTCCTACCTGGGCTTCCAAGGTGGGGGAGAGGGGTAATCTTATCAACCCAAGACCCAGACATGGAGCTGTGTGCAGCTCAACCACCTGGGAGGAGGAGCACCTTCCTGAGCCCCTGCACCCCACCTAAAAAAGATATATTTAAGAGACCTTGCTCAGGAAGGAGTGGGTACACCTGCAGGTGTCCCAGCCAGTTGGCCTGGGCTCAGAGGAGGAATCCGCCCACACCTGGGCAGGGTACCCATTGGAGAGACATCTGATGGGGTGAGTTGAGTCCTGCGACTGAAGCAGCCTGGGCTAGCTGAAATAGGCAGGGTGAGCCAAGAAGATGGGCATGGTAAGGCTGTGAGGTACGATTCCTCCCCTCAAGGGCAGTCCTGCTTGCTTGTGGCTCACCTAACCTAGCCTTGCACACTTAGGAGTCACATGGGACAAGAAGAACATTGTCTGATGTTTCAGTCTGTGAAGTTGCTCTGAGAGTTTGTATCACCAGTTGTTAAAGGTTTGGTCCCTGGTCGGTGATGCTACTGAAAGATGGTGGAAACTTCTTAGAGGTAGGTCCTAGTGGGTGGTTTTAAATCACTGGAGGTGTGCCCTTGAAGTAGATAGACTATGGGACCTTGGACTCTCTCATTTTTAGTATCCTGGCAGAAAACAAAATGTAGCATGGACTTACATGAGAATAGGAACAGATTTACTCAGATGTGGGCTCCCTGCTAGAATGTACTGCCTTCCCACAGGCTCAAGAGTAACAGGACCAATGGGTGATAAATGACTGAAACTTCTGAAACTGTGAGCCAAAACATAGCTTCTCTCTCTGTATGTCAACGATTCACAGATATTTATTACAGGACTAGAAAGCTGACTAACACACTTGCCAAGCTAAATGTTAAAAATCTCAGTTTGAGGGCTGGAGAGATGGCTTAGTGGTTAAGAATGCCGGTTCCAATCTCCAGTCCCACGTTTAGCTAGATGCAAAGTGACACAAGGGCGCAATGCCACACTTGACCACAAGGGGGCACATGCATCTGGATTTCGTTTGCAGCAGCTGAGAGGCTGCTGGTGCGCCCATCTCTGTCTCCCTCTCCCTCTCTCTCTGTCTTTCTCTCTCTCTCCAAAAAAAAAAAAAAATCTCAGTTTGAGGGCTGGAGAGATGGCTGCTCAATTAAGGCACCTGCCTGCGAAGCCTAAGAACGCTTGTTCAAATCTCCAGGTCCCACGTTTAGCCAGATGCAAAAGTGATGCAAACACGCAATACCACACATGTCCACAAGGGGGAGCATGTGTCTGGAGTTCATTCACAGCAGCTGAAAGGCCCTGGCACGCCCATTCTCTCTCTGCCTCTTCCTGTCTCTCTCTGTCTCTCTCAAATAAAAAAGAAAATCTCAGTTTGAGAAATGGTAAGCTACTCTTAGAAACTCTGCATGGGACTGAGACACCAAGAGATGCTTACTAACCTTCTTTGGTAACAATCATCCAGCCAAATAGCTCTCCTCTAAGCCAGAAAACAGAGATCCCATTGAGTACTAAGTACTTGTGAATGCCGTCTATGTGTTCCCAGAGTGGGGAAGAGTGATTCCTTGATGGTTGCTTCTGTTGCTTTCACCCTGACAAGTAGCTGTTTATGTCTGTTGAGTCCCCTCCAGGGCTGAGACGGTCTTGTCCCAGGCACTTCCCAATAAGATGTTGGAGGAATGAATAAAGACATGGGTGAATCAAAGTCTGTGCTCTGAACTTCTCATGGGCAGGCTTGTCATCTGTCTCATATCTCTCTCTCTCTCTCTCTCTCTCTCTCTCTCTCTCTCTCTCTCTCGTATGAAGGGGTGGGGAAGCCATTGGCTGGCATCAAGCACTTCTAGAATCCCAGAAGAGCCAGTTAGTTCATTGTCCCTTCTTCTGAAAAACAAAG
This sequence comes from Orientallactaga sibirica, assembly GCA_036365145.1. NCBI lineage: Eukaryota > Metazoa > Chordata > Mammalia > Rodentia > Dipodidae > Orientallactaga > Orientallactaga sibirica. The sequence continues at coordinate 5,833,028 of JAEOAD010000049.1, forward strand.
TGGGGGAATGAGAGAGATAGGAAAGGTGAGAAGTCTCCTTTCCTCCACAGTTGGGGGAGAGATGATCCAAACGGCAAAATCATACTGATCGCACTGCTGTTTAATAATTTTCACATGCCTGTGATAAAGAGGCAGCTGTGTGTTGCAGACAGCTTCACATTGCTGGCAGAAATCACCCAACCAAGAGCAGCTTGTGGGAAAAAAAAATGGTTTATTTTGGCTTACAGGCTGATGGGAAGCTCCATGAAGGCAAGGGGAAACGATGACATGAGCAGAGGAAGAACATCACCCCTGGCCAACATCAGGTGGACAACAGGAACAGGAGTATGTGCCAAACTGGCACAGGGACACTGGCTATAATACCCATAAGCCATCCCCCCCCCAACAATACACCACCTCCAAGAGGTGTTAGTTCCCAAATCTCCATCAGCTGGGAACCTAGCATTCAGAACACCTAAATTTATGGGGGAGACCTGAATCAAACCACCACACTATATCTCCCCTTTGGATGTAAGGAAACAATCCTTACTTAGCTAGAAAGTCTAAGAGAAGGAGCTGGCCAGGTGAGTAGACAGTCAGAAAGCAGAGGGAGCACTTCCACCAGAGGCAGGGCAGCAGGATGATGTTGGAGGAATCCTGACAACATGATGACACGTGAGAGTTCTGCTGCACGTGATGCCCCTGCCTTGTATCCAAGCACAGGCTTGGGCTCCGACTCACAAGAGCAGTTCTAAAACCAGTCCCTCCTGTGGTGTGACTTTTGAAATCCTTTGGCCAAACTCAGGCTGGAGAGATGACTTAGCAGTTAAGGCATTTGCCTGCAAAGCCAAAGGACCCAGGTTTTATTCCCCAGGACCCACATAAGCCAGATGCACAAGGATGCATGCGTCTGGAGTTCATTTGCTGTGCTTAGAGGCCCTGGCATTAATTCTCATTCATTCTCTCTCTCTCTCCCCTCTCTCTAATAAATAAAAAAATAAATAAAATATTTTTTTAAAACTCTAATGTGTAGAACAGCACAATGCAAGCTGCTTTGTAAGGTGGTGGAGGAGACATGCCATGACCCAACTTGCTCCTCATCTCTCCACCTACATCTACCCCACATCAGCCTTGGTGGAGACGGCATAATTTGAAAACCTCTCCTAGCTAGTCTTTTGCTCTTCCTGTAACCAAACCCATAGGCTAAGGAAGTGGGCATTCCTTTCCTCATTTCCCTGCAGCGCAAAGACAGGCTGAACTCCAACCAGGAAGTCTGGAGCTCGGCATGGCTCCCCTTCCCCTGCCATCTATTTGACCTCACTAGAATGCTTCAAAACGAAGCAAGAGATTCAGTTATTCCTTGAACATTTGCTTGCGTTCTTCCCCTTCATTTGACAGCACACCTTCGTTCCACACAAGTAATTTGTTAAGTGCATTATGCAAAAAGATTTAGCATTACTAACAGCTTTCCTTACTAAGGCCTTTGGTTCATTTCCAAGAATGGCCTTTGGCCATGGGAAAGAGTCCATTTAGCTATATAGTCTATTCTCCTTGATCAAACAACCTTGTTGGTATTAAACATTCTTTCAGTTTCTCAGATTTAGTGCCATCCTATCTGGACACCAGATGTTTCATTTGAAAGGAGTTACTAGACTATAAATGGGATGAAAACTAATCAAGCTGTTATAAATTCAAATAAGGTAGCTGATATCTTTGAGAAAATCTTTGGTGAGTGTGCAAGCGAGGAAGTATTTTCATCGTAGGAAACAGCACACAAGAAAATATTACTCTGGGCACTCCATAAATATTAAATAGTAACAACAAACTCACCATGGCCGTGACCTATAACACCTCTCGATTCTCCTGACTTCTCATCAGTGCCAACTGCCTAACCTGTCTAACGCCACGATGTTCGTTGAAATGTGAGAAAACCTTACATGGAGATGCTAATTCTGCACTTAGTAGGAGAAAGATTGTGACTACTGACAAGCAGCTTTAGAAGTTCAAGTCTTGGTCAAGGCTCCCTAGAGGAAATGAACCGGTAGAATGAATTCATATCACAAGTGAGGTGTATGAAATTGGCTTGCATAATGTGGGCTGAGTAGACCAGCTATGGTTGTCTGTTTACAGGACAAAGAGGATGAGAACCTGGTAGCTGCTTCAGCAGTCCCAATCTGGTGCTTTCTGGAGGATTCTCAGGGAGCCTCTGATCCCCAGTACACATTGGAAGGCTGAAGAAGCTGGATTCCCATATCTGCAAAGAATAGCTGTAACAGGACGGACACACCCACCAGAAAGGGGTGAAGACGGACAGGCAAAACCACAGACGTTTCCTTAATCGGGCTGCCATAGGAAAGACTGTCCGTCCCCAGAGAGGGTCTTCCTCCCGCACTTCACCCTTCCTGGGAACGCCACCACAGGCTCGCCCAGACGCGTATCTTACTTGATTCCTGATCCGATGACGTTGACAATTGAGGTTCGCCATAGTAATCACTTCCTGCGCTCCAGTGTTGGATGAGATCTTGGCTCAGGGTGTCTTGAAAACAAAGTTCAGGTATGGGCACAGAATAGTCTAAAAATGACAAAGTGCCATAAGCTAGATTGCTTGATACAATAGACATTTATTTTCTCAGAATTTTAGAAGCTGGTAGTCTACGACTGAGGTCGGTCGGTCACCAGAGTTAGATTTCTCTAAGACCCTCTTTTTTTAAAAAAATTATTTATTTATATTTTTATTTGAGAGAACAAGAGAGAAAGAGGCAGAGAAAGAGAGAGAGAATGGGCACACCAGGGCCTCCAGCCACTGCAATCAAACTCCAGATGCATGCACCCCCTTGTGCATCTGGTTTAGGTAGGTCCTGGGGAATTGAACCGAGGTCCTTTGGCTTTGCAGGCAAGTTCCTTAACAGCTAAGCCATCCCTCCAGCCCCTACGACCCTCTCTTGCTTTGTGCATGGTTATCTTCTTCGCTGTGTCTTCACTTGATCTTCCCTCCATGTGTGGCTGTGTTCTAAGAGGACATTCTGATGATACCAGTCATGTTAGGACACACCTCCTTTTAATTTCATTATTGCTTTAAAGATGATACACACACACACACACACACACACACACACACACACACACACACACATGTGAGGATATATGATAGGATATAGGACTTCAATATATGAATTTAGGATAACCAAAGAGACTTTGTGTGCTCATATTATCAATCCCTCACATTACAGGTGAAGAAATTAGATGCAGGGGACATGAAGCACCAAGTCCAATCTATGACTATGGTTTTATCGCCCCATTTCTTTAAACCAATCCTTTCTCCCAGTAATGGGTTGTATTTTTTTCAGTATAAAATGTAAATTTTAATTGCCACACCTCACATTAGATTTACTTTCAAATATTTCCTATTTTCTGTTACTACTATAAATAATACCATCTTAAAAATATCAGTTTCAGGCTAGAGAGATGGCTTAGTAGTTAAGGCACTTGCTTGCAAAGTCAAAGGACCCAGGTTCTATTCCCCAGAACCCTCATAAGCCAGATGCACAAGATGGAGCACATGTCTGGAGTTCGTTTACAGCAGCTGAAGGCCCTGACGTGCCCAATCTCTCTCTCTCTCTCTCTCCATCTTTCTCTCTCAAAATATAAATAAAGTTTTAAAAACATCAGTTTCTAATTATCTGTTGCTGGTGTGTACAAAAAGAAATCCATGTTAGCAAATGATCTTTTGTCAACACACCTGGGTCAAATTCACTTAATAATTCTAGTCATTTTTCTATACATTACATTGTTGCCAAATTTGTTTATTAATTAAAATAGTTTTGCTCTTGATTCATTAAGTGCTTCTCAAAAATCATATCAATAAACAATTTTAATATTTTACTTCTTTCAGTTTTTCATTCATAGCATATATTTTATTCTTCTCCTCACTATGTGCTAACACTTTCAATTCAATGTCATATAGGAATAGCTACAGTAAGATTCCATGTGTTATTCACAGACTCATGGAAAATCTTTTATGGTTTTATTCCCACTATGAAAATTACCATGGCAGTTTTTAATTGGTATAAATATTCTTCATCTACTTAAGGAAGTTCCCTTCTATTACCAGTTTATTAAGTATTTTATGCTAAATTGGTATTGGATTTTACTATTCACATTCCCTGTGTCTATTAATAATACATTATTTTATATTACATTTGTTTACTACAGTTAATAATGTTTGAATTCAGAGAATAAACTTCTGTGCTAATGTATCATCATACTGTGCTGGTTTCAACTAGCTAATGTTTTGTCTAGAATTTTGATTTTATTTACGATCTAAGCTGCTAAACAGGTAGAGTTAAAATTTCTTATCTTTTAATAATATAGTCATTTAGGGATCAAAACTATATACATTGCTTCATTCAAAGATTTGGGAAATATTTTTATTATTTTTTAATTCTGTGAAATTCTTTATATAAAATTTGTTATTTCTTCTATATTGCCAAAAATCTACTTAAATCATCTTGGGGGCTTTTTGTGGTAAGACTTTCAGTTTCAGAATCAATTTCTTTACCCAACACAAGGATATTCTAATGCCTCTATCTCATCTGTCAATTTTGATCCTTTTCCTTAACATATTAAATGTGTTGAGATAGAGTTGTTAAAAATCTTACTTTCGGGCTGGAGAGATGGCTTAGCGGTCAAGGCGCCTGCCTGCTAAGCCTAAGAACGCCCGTTCCAATCACCATGTCCCACGCTTAGCCAGATGCAAAGTGATGCAAGGGCGCAATGCCACATGTGTCCACAAGGGGGCGCAAGCATCTGGATTTAGTTTGCAGCAGCTGAGAGGCTGCTGGCATGCCCATCTCTATCTGCCTTCCTCTCCTTCTCTCTCTCTGTCTCTCTCTGTGTCTCTCTCCAAAAAAAAAAAAAAATCTTACTTTCTTCTTAATGTCCATTGGCTCTTTAGTAATGTCCTTCCTTCATTCATAACATTGGTCATTTCCATTTTCTCTAGTTGTTCCTCAGTTTGTCTTTCTAATAAGTTAGTGATTGTACTAATTGGTAGAAACCAGCCATGATTTTGTTGCTTCATTGGATCATTCCTTTGTTTTCTCTTTTGTTGACTTATATTCTGGGTTTTTTTGTTTGTTTGTTTGTTTGTTTGTTTGTTCCTTCTTGGGTTTGCCTTGTTGTTCCTATTTCCTACCCTGAGGAGGAAGAGGAGCTCGTCCAGCTTCATCCTTTTCTGTGGTATGGTGTACGCATTGAAAGTCTACAAATTTCTTTGTGCATTGTGCTGTTTTGTGCAATTCATTTTGACAAAGAACTATAATTCAGCTCAAATTTTCTAATGTATATACAGTTTCTTCTCTACCAACTGGTTGTTTTAGGAAGACAAAATTTAACCTCAAAACAACTGGGCATTTTCTAACTACCTGTGTGCAATTTTGGTGTATATCTCAATTACACTATAGATAGAGGGCAAGCACTTGATAATTTTAATCTTTTGATATTTATTCTATGAGGCTTGTTTCATGAAGCTGCACACCGCCAAAGATGGCACAAATGGACTACACTCTTGAAAATATTAGTGTTTAGCCATTGTGTGGTGTAATGTCTGTGTATTCTATGCATGTCATGTTGTTTGGCACAGTGTTCTATGTATGTCATGCTATACAGATATTTTAAATGCTTAGTGATAATAATAGATTTCTATTTCTCCTCTTAGTTCTACCAATGTTTATTTTTTAAATCATATTACTGAGCTTGTGCAAATTTAGAGTTGAAATATCCTCGTGTTGGATTCTCTTTATTGTTTAAAAGTTATTTATTTATTTATTTATTTATTTATTTATTTATTTATTTATTTATCTGCAAGCAGAGATTATTTGCAAGAGAGAGATAGGGAGAAGAGAGAAAGACAGAGGGAATGGGCGCACCAGGGCCTCCAGCCACTGTAAAGGAACTGCAGATACATGCACCATTTTGTGCATCTGGCTTTACTTGGGTACTGCAGAATTGAACAGGGGTCATTGGGCCTTGCAGGTAAGTGCCTTAACCACTGTTACATCTCTTCCATCCCTGGATTCTCTTTTATCATTGTGAAATGGCTGCCCTGCCTCTACATTCTATTTTGTGTGATATTAGCCAAGCAACACCAGCTTCCCTTTAATTAATGTCATTATATTTCCATCTTCCTACTGCAAATCACTCTACATCCTAATGTAAAGAGTATTCTTTGCAGTTGGACATATTGAAATTTTGGTTTTTTTTTTTTTTTTATCATTTAGTCTTTTATCAATAGATTTTAGTCTACTGACATTTAATTTGGTATAATTGAATAATGCAATATATATACTACTCAATTATAACATACTAAATTATATACTATATATAACATAATATACATATATATTATCTTTTTTTGTTTGATTCATCTAACTTAGGGTTTTCCCTCTCCTTTCTTCTGTTCAGAATCTAATCAGCATGTTGGATACTTGCAAGTGAATTCACATTTCCACTCCACTCATCCCTAGTTCCGTTATTTTCTCAGTGCTTTGTACTTAGATATTTCTACTTATGTTTCCTATTTATGTCATTCCATAAAGTAAATGGTTTTTGCATATTCTACATTTTTTATTTCTTAAATTTTCCTTTGCATGTTTCTAGGTTCTAGTCTCCTGGTGAATTTTTCTATTAATCTATGCTCCTTCATGTCCTTCCATTTTTCTAAGCATAATAGTTAAAAGTTGTAGAATAGTTCATATCACTTACCCATACTGGGCCACCTGTGAGTCTATTTCTACTGTCTGATTTTTCTCTTGGAGAGTTGTTATGTGATTATGTTTCTTGGCATAGCTAATAATTTTTAATTGAATGACAGAAATAATGAGTATTGAGGATATTATTTTTGACCAAAGAAAAGTCCCCATTTCTTCTACTAGGTAGGGTAGACTAATGAGGAGGGCAATCCTCTTTTTCCAACTGGGACTAAACTGAATCAAGGCTATGTTGTGGTTTAGGTAAACTTAATCTAGCTCTAATTCACCCCAGTTTCTAAAGAATGATCATCAAAGTCATTAAACAGAGAACCAAAAGACTGTGGGAAACCTTTTCTATTTTTAAGCTCAAACATATCTTCAGAATTTGGCAAATATATTGAGGAAAAGAGAAACCATGTGTGTGTGGACCCTCAAGTATTTATTTTTTGTCATTCTAGCATTATACAATGCCAAAAAATTCTACTAGTTTATTTGAATTCCAGCAGAAGCTTTTTGCTTGAGCCAACCAACATACTTAGCTTAGGCCAGAACTGACAAAACAGTCAGAAAAAAAAAAAAAAAAAAAAAAAAAAAACAGAATGAAAGGGGTCAAACCCATCACTAAAATTTCTTTCCCCCAGAATTTTGGTCCTGCTTCTCAGTTCTTTTTTGTGTGTGTGTGTGTGTGTGTGTGTGTGTGTGTGTGTGTGTGGCCTTTTCTGAAAGATAGGTTTAGGAATAGGAGCGATGGTTTGTAAGAGTGCTTTCTGCATAGTCATAAGGACTCGAGTTCAATCCCCAGCACCCAAGTAGAAAACCGGGCTTGGCTGGGCATGCCTGTAAACCCTGGTGCTGAGGTGAACAAAGGCGAGCTGGTCACTGGGGCTTGCTGGGCAACCAATCTGCTGAGAGACTCTGACTCAGGGAAATGAGATAGAAGGACAATAGGACTGGACTCCTGGTGTCCTTGGCCTTTGCACTTGGGCACACTTGTATACACACACACACACACACACACACACACTATAGATTTAAAACAAATCATTTCTCCTCCCCCCGTAGCGAAAGTCCTCAGCCTCCTTGTGTGAAGTGGAGGAAGCTGCCATCTTAATTACTTTCTACTTGGAAAGGGTTGTGAATCTCTAACGTCCATCTACAGCATTTCTTTTTTGTCTTTGGTTGCATTATGAGGAAAAATTATGCCAGAACCAATATTCATTTTCAAAATCCTGTTTGTTTAAAAGCCAAGGGCAACATGGAATAGCAAAATTGAATGGCCCTTTTAGCAGTTTGAAATCTAGCCAGGCATAGGATAATTATAAAAAGTAACCAGTCAAATGAACACAAAGCAAGCTGGCAAGAAATAGGCAGAACATGGTGACTTGTGTAATGTTCCCTTCTCACTGTCAAGCAGAAACCAGTCCCATTAAGCAAATGTCAAATGGAGTGGTTGAGAACACCACAGGCTTCTTAAAAGCACTGCTCATATCATTTGCCAACTTTTTCTACAATGAGAGTAAGTTATTCATAAAAACTACTTTTTCATTACATATTAGTTTTCATCTGAACTTCATTAGGTTATGAAAATTACATAGAGCAAAATGCTTATTCATATGAATATATAACTCTCAAGATATCATTTTGAAATTATTATTTGTCATAACTTTAATGGGATAATAATCTTTTCCTTCAAGTGTTTAAAGATGTGCAATGTATTTGATAATAATATATCAAATGTTCTTGACATAAATTCAGCCATTTCATTTTATTTTGATATGTTATTGATAATAATAAAATACTAACATGAATACTATAATGTCTAAATACATTATACAGCTTAACAATCTTTTCTATTTTTTGTGCTTTTTTTTTTTTTTTTTTGAGGTAAGGTTTCACTCTAGCCCAGGCTGACCTGGGATTCAGTATGTAGACTGAGGGTGGCCTCAAACTCACGGCGATCCTCCTACCTCTGCCTCCCAGGAGCTGAAATTAAAGGCATGCACTACCACGCCCAGAATTTAACAATTTTTTTCTAATACCCCATGTCTACTGCTTAATGCCCCTCTTAGTGAATCAACACAACAGCTGTGTGTACAGATTCTTGATTTAATTCACAGATGAGGAAACTGAACATGGGCTCACATGCTCGTGCGCAGGTCTCTTTGACTCCAAATAACGTCTTTGTTGTGGTTTGAACATGAGATGACCTTCATCGGACATAGCTATGGACACTTAGTCCCTACATGGTGGTGCTATCGGGGAAGGTTGTGGAAACTTTAGAAAGTAGATCCTCAATGGCGGAAGTAAGTCTCTGGGGGCAGGACTTGAGGTTCTATAGCCCAGCCTCACTTTCTGTTTAGTCTGTGCTTTCTCACTGTGGATGCCATATGAACAGTCTCCTTCTCCCGCCAAGACAGACTGTAATCCCTCTAACCGTAAGCCAAAATAAACCCTTCCTCCTGCAAGTTGTTTCTTGTCACCTATTTGATACCAGCAAGAAATGTAATGAACGCAACACTCACCCACAAAAGCACCCTGTCTCTGAGGTTCAATGAACGCTAACACATTGATTTCCAGTTTGAAAGACACCTACGTCTCGCTTCTTTTCAAACTCCACTAGCTAGATAGACAGGTAAAGATAGAAAAGGGGCAAGTTAGATTCATCAATTCTGTCATTTGTCAAAGGCTCAAATCAATGTGGACTGAAGGAGAAAAAATTGCAGCTAAAATAAATTCCTGCCATTATCTTGTGATCACAGTTTTGTGTGTCATCTCTGCCCAACAGGAACTTTGAATGCTGACATGATGAATTCTTCCCATCCTGACTCTTTCTCCAGAGATAAACTTTTGGTCCCTATTTTCTTATGGTGCCTGGTGGCCCAATCTGATCGTTTACTGTTCCTTAACAACCTAGATTCTAATTAAAGGGACTGTGTTCATCTAATCAGAGCCTGGGCTCCAGTTAGTGACTGGCTATCCTTCCATAGGGTCATAACTCGCTGTGGAATGACCTTTGCCCAAACCCGCTTCCTTTTGCCCTGTCCCTTTGCTTTTAATTAATATCACAACGCCGTTGTTGTTGCTGCACTTGCTGTTAGTATCCATGCATCTTAATTAATGCTTTTATTTTGCACCATTTAGCCAGACATGTCTACCTTTCTGTTATTTCCCCCACCATATGCTTCTTTCTTGTTAATCTTAATAGAGATATCAAAGACTCCAATTTCATCATAAATTAATTCTTCTTCCTCTGGGATACTTAAAAGTTTTAGGTCTCTGTAAAAGCATCTGCTATAAATTTACTTTTTTTCCTGTAGCTTCTGTATCATTTTTAATCAAAACAATATATCTTATATCTTAAAGAATATTCCTCATGCCTGGGTTACTTGCATGATGCTCCATAATGGTTTTTCTGGTTTTACTATTAGTTCATTACTCAATGTGAGCCTGTCTCCTGTCCTCAGATTGAAATAATTTATCATTGAAAGTATGCTCATAGAAACTTCCTTCAATAAATCCAGTGAATTACAGCCCAGTTTTTGGAAGTGAACACTCTGAACATGGGCAGATGACACTGTAGGAAATGGGCTGGTGTAGCCAGGCAACAATTTCAAAATCCTCACATGGTCAAGTGGTAAGGTGAATATGAATATGAAAAATGCAGCCAGAGGTTCCACAGAACCTCTGGAGGGGATGTCTTCATATTAGCATGACAAAACCATCTCCAGCTCCCCAACCTTAAATACATAATTTGTGAATAATATTATGGGTTTTCAGCTGGCAGCGGCATGTGATATATTGTTAATGCTTCTTTTTTTTTTTTTTTTGCAAATGTTAGAATGAGTATCTATCAAGAAATCTATTGTCTCTGATGGCGTTCATGCAGCACAGTCCAAAAACACTCCAATCTCCTGCTTAACTAGAGGTTTTACTTTAAAGCAGATCATTAGAATTTTTATTACATCTAAATAATAAAAGCCATTATTAAGGTCAATTCATAGCTATAGAGTTTGCAATTTTAGCATTTTCTCAGTAGATTTGGCTTGTACTCTGTAGAATCCAAAGCTTTCTTTTTTTTTTTTTTTTTGGTGTGTGGGGGGGAATAAGTTACATTTCCATAGCTCCCTTGGATAAGAAGACAGCTCTGACAACATTTAAATACTGTGCCAGAAAGCCAAGCATATCAGGTTCCAATTAACATTCTCAGTCCACACCATCTCAATTTTCCTCCAGTTGAAGGAGACTGGGCTATACTGAAGGGTTGTACTATAAAGTGATTATGAAATTTCCTCCTGTCATTCACGTTTGTGTGATGTCTCTGGGCCATTTCTGCTACTGTAGCAACAGCATATTTAGTGATTGTCACAGACAGGAGCATTCTGAAATTGCGAGGGAGGAGCCTTGATTTATAATGTGCCACAAATTGCTCTCAGCACTAGAATTCAAATTCAAATATGATAGTTGATACCAATATGCAATGTGTTTTGGAGTAATCCCAATTGCTTACAAAAATCCCTTGATGGTTTGGGGATACATTTTGTCTACCAAGCAGTCATTCTGACTGCATTGAGAATTCAGACACAATTTTTAAAATGCAGAAGGGATTTCAGGGTAAATTAGATTTTTGAAACCCCAAGTGTTCAAAATAGAAGCATCTTTGCTTTAAGCACCAGGACCCTGCAAAACTCTGCACATAGGGTGGCTCTGAGAAATTCTATCCCTGGTAAATATGACTGAGATGTCAGTTTAGCACAACTTTAAATGATCTGCACGTTAGGCATTTTGTACATGAAGAGAAAACAGAACACATTTCATCATTCCTTTTCACGATGTCGTTATTGAATAAGAACACCTAGTACACACACACACACACACACACACACACACACACACACACACACAGGTAGGCATTTCTAAGAACAGCCTGAAGAATACCAGAGCACAATCAAGTGTTCAATGTGATTATTGAACCAACCGAGTTATAAAGTATTTTGATCACTTGTTTAGAATCCAGTGCATTCATAATGCATAACTTGCTGAGAATTTGAGAGAAAAGTCATCGTAAACAAATCTCATGCTCAAGAGCCAGTATCTATCTACTTTGAGGGAAGAAAAGCAGATAGGCGTAGTTAGCTAGACTCATCAGTCCACTGTCAAGAGCAGTAAGAGACATATTCTCTATGTGTGTGTTTGCCCTAAGCCATTGTTATCGGAGCAAGATGGCCGTCAAGAGGAGACAGGGTGGCAGGCAGCAGGGAAACAGAGCCTGGTTTTATTTTATTATATTATATATTATATTTTATTTTATGCAGGTGGGGGGGGGCTAGAAAGATGGCTGAATAGGAAAAGCACCTCACAGCATGAGGACCTGAGTTTGGTTCCCCAGCACCCATGTAAAGGCAGGCCGAGTTATAATCCCAGCACTGGGGAGGGAGAGCATAGCAGACAGCTTCAGGTTCGCTGAGACGAACTTCCAGACCAGACATGGGTATGGAGGAAGGGATGTTTATTGAAGCTTACAGATCCAGGGGAAGTTCCATAATGGCAGAAAAAGCTGGCCTGCTTTCACAGGACCAAACACAGAGAGCAAAGCAAAAGCCAAAATGCCACACAGCACAGCACACTTCAGGAACTCCAGCTAGGCACACTTTGCATATCTTTAGAATGGAATCTGAAACCCACCACACCTTCAGATCCACCCAATGACACTGCCTCCAGACAGGTGGCTGCAGAAGCAAACTATAAACTAATAAAACACTGAATATATTGGGGCCATCTATTCAAACTATCACAGAGAGGGACAGTAGGGTCCCCAGAGTGCTAGCCACCTTGTCTCGTGGAATGAGTGAGCTCCAGTTCCAAAGACCCCATATCAAGTAATACGGTGAGAAGCAACAGGAAAGACACATGACATCAACCTCTGGCCTACACATACCTGCACACACATGTGCACACATACAAATGCAAATGTGCATACATGTGTTCATATCACACACTCACATCCACACGAGAAAAAGAAGGAAGGGAGGGGGCGGGAAGGAGGGAAGAAGAGAGAAAGGGAGGGAGGGAGGGAGAGAGGGAGGGAGGGAGGGAGGGAAGGAGGAAGGGGAAAGAGAGAAAGAAAGAAAGAAAGAAAGAAAGAAAGAAAGAAAGAAAGAAAGAAAGAAAGAAAGAAAGAAAGAAGAAAGAAGGAAGGAAGGAAGGAAGGAAGGAAGGAAGGAAGGAAGGAAGGAAGGAAGAAAGAAAGAAAGAAAGAAAGAGAGAAAGAAAGAAAGAAAGGAAGGAAGGAAGGAAGAAGGAAGATAGGAGGGAGAGAGGAAAAACCCATAAGGCCATCCATGGTGGCGCACGCCTTTAATCCCAGCGCTCAGGAGGCAGAGTAAGAGGATCGCCATGAGTTTGAGGCCATCCTGAGACTACATAGTGAATTCCAAGTCAGCCTGGGCGAGAGCTAGTCCCTACCTGGAAAAACAAACAAACAAAAATCTATGAGAACTTCTTCACCTTGGTCCCTAGATCTGAGATAATTGAGGATAGGGTGATCTGGATGGGAAAACAGTAGATATTCCTGCCACTGAACAGTTTGCTACAGTAACCGCAAGGTACCACACCATAGTTCAAATAAGAGGAATGTATTGTCTTACAATTCCTGAGGCTTAGAAGTCCCTGAAGTCAGAGGGCAGTGGAGTTTCCTTCTGCAGAAGAGTTTCCCCCCTTGGCCAGCAGCAGGTCATCGGCTCTCTGTCTTCACGTGGTCTTCCTCTGTATGCAGCTGTGTTCTAATCTCTTCTTTTTGTTTTTTTTTTTCGAGGTAGGGTCTCACTCTGGCCCAGGCTGACCTGGAATTCACTATGTAGTCCCAGGGTGGCCTTGAACTCACAGCAATCCTCCTACCTGTGCCTCCCAAGTGCTGGAATTAAAGGCATGTGCCACCATGCCCGGCCTAATCTCTTCTTATAAGAGCATCACATATATTGAATGAGGGCTTACTGGGCTAGGGGGTGTACAACGGTGGTAGCGTGCTTGCCTATCATATACGGGAGCCTAGGTTCAATCCCAAGCACAACAAAAAAAAAATTAAATTAAAAAGCAATACATTTGCATATAAACTAGTCTCTACCTTATGACCTCTTCCTAACTCTGAAGAGACCCTATCTCCAAACACTGTCAAACTCTGAAGTCCCAGGAGGAAGGAACCAGCACGTGAATGTGCAGAAAGACATCATCCATCCCAAAACTAACCAAGTGCTTCCTCTTGCCTGAATTCCCTTCTTTTTTTTTTTTTTTTTTTTTTTTTTTTACAATCTTGGTCAAAAAAAAAAAAAAAAAAAAAAAAAACATTTTAGCACACTGGCTATTCCCTGTTCGGTATGATAACAACACATTGTTAGGGAAACCAGTGGGGTATTGGGCACTTCTTGGTCCAAAGATGGGCCAGCTGGTTTACCTTATGCAATTTTCAGCTTACTTTCCTCAACACTCCAGCGGATTCTACTTTACGGTTGAAACTTGGTGATGTGACATGTTTTGGCCAATAAAATGCACATGGGAGAGAGGTGTAGATGCAACTTTTTGTTCTCACGTGACAGAGCAAATGACTCTTGTTCACGTGGCTGCAGACAGGCAGATCCCACATTCGTAAGCCCTACGTTCTGCCAAAGTAGTAACAAAACACTTTTCATCCTCAGAATCTAAGGGAAGTGGCTTCGTGGTAGATTTTTAAGATGTCTCTTCCGTTTTACTTCACGATCCGTACTTTAATTTTCATGGTGTGTGTGATAAAAGGGAGACGATGGGGCACGCGTTCTCCCTGTAGCATGGCATAGTAAGCTCAGAGTCTAAAGTTCACCTACCTCTATTTCAATTAGAAATAATAAATGACAAAGGAAGCAAAACAGAAAGAAAAACAATAGACCCGAAAAATGGCTCCAGGCTCAAAAATCAAGCAGACGTTCTTGCGGATCAGAGAAGAAACAGAATTTCAGAGCAGCGGTGAGGGTAGGGCAATGCTAAAATAACAGCCTCTGCGGCTGCTCCCATGAGGCACTGGAGTCAAACCCTCTTCCACAACAGTCATACAGCTAGTGCTGTCCCTGTTCCATGACAGACAGACAGCTAGAGTTCACTGCCTGAGGCCCAAGCTGGAGGACACTCTCCTTTGCTCTTGAAAGGTTTTGAACAAGGGACTATTTAGCTGTTAGAAAACCAAGGATCTAGGAAAGTGTGAGAGAAAGAAAAAAAAAAAACCAACATTCCTTTGACTGTGGGCACGAATGAGATCTGTGCCCAGTACCATTAGAAATATCACATAATTATAAAATCTGTTTCATAACCAAGGCATAGGAGGAGCAAAGGGCAACAGGACAACTGAGTGAAGAAGATACAAGCACAAAGGCAGAGGGCAAGACCAAAGTCATCTCCCACTTCTAATGACCTCAAAAGCCCAGACCTCAACATACATAGAAGTTAGGGTTGGCAGAGAAAGCCATAAGCAAGGGCTGGGGAGACAGCTCAGTAGGTAAAGGGTGTGCTGGGCAATCGTGAGGACCTGAGTTTGATCCACAGTCCCCACAGAAAACACCAGATGAGGTGGCATGTGTCTGTAGTCTCGGCATTGGGAAGGGGGCACAGGAGAATCCTTGTGGCGAACAGGCTCGTCATTCTAACCCTATTGATGAGCTCCAGGCCAGTGAGAGGCCTTGTCTCAAAAAGAGGGGGACAGGATCCCCGAGGATGACATCCGGCCTACACCACACCACATGTGCACTGGCATACACAGATGTGCGCTCATACACCTACGCACATGAACGCACATCTCGCGCACACACACGCAAAGAGAACCATAAAGAAATATGTTCATTATTTATTCATGCACGCGTTCATTCTTTCATTAAATACTCCAAGTGAAATCAATGTTATAAACCCAATTAGGAAAGACTTTAAAGTGTCCATGGTTAAAATGGCCAAAAAGAAAAATGGAACAACAGTATCTAGAAACATATTTTTTTAAATGACAAAAAAATATTTTAAAACTCAGAAACAAAACAAAGCACTTAGGAAAAATAATTAAAGAGCAATCTTGGAAATTAAAAAAAAAATACCGGAGAAATATAAAAAAAAATGATGGGATAAATTCTAGACTGGAGTGATCAGAACTAACAAATTTGAACATTACTATTGTGTCAGGATTTATGTCTGACTTTATATCCAATAGATTT
Organism: Orientallactaga sibirica; assembly: GCA_036365145.1. Lineage (NCBI taxonomy): Eukaryota > Metazoa > Chordata > Mammalia > Rodentia > Dipodidae > Orientallactaga > Orientallactaga sibirica. Next base: position 5,848,974 of record JAEOAD010000049.1, read on the forward strand.
TGTTTTATAAAATTCAGTGCACCTGGTTTGATGCATATATTTTAGGATTATAATATCCTCTTGGTGAATTATTACCTTATTGAGTAGAAAGTGGCCTTCTTTATCTCTTCTTATCACTTTTGGTTTAAAGTCTATTTTATCAAATAAGAGTATACCCACATCTGCTAGTTTCCTATTTCCGTGTGCTTAGAATATCTTTTTCCACCCTTTACCATAAGGTGGTGTTTTGTCTTTGACAGTAAGATGGACTTCTTGAAGGCAACAAAAGGATGGGTCCTGCTTGCTGATTCAGCCTGTTACCAAATTTGAGCAGCTCCAACGTGTCTCCAATGGGAGTTTCAGCCAAAGAGACTCAGAAAATTTTCAGAGCTGAAGATAGACATGAGTCCTCACATCAAATGTGGATGTTTTTGAGAAAGATGAAAAGAATAAATCCATACTTAGTCTTTAAAATGTCCTAAAGCTGCCCAAAATGACAGGTGATGTGCAAAATCAAGGCAATTAAGCTGGCAACAAAACTTTCACTAGCAACAATACTAACCCAAAGTTTCAAAGGGAAAAGTGGGGGAAGGGAGGGAAGTCCCATGGGATATTGTCTACAATTAAAGAAGTTGTCAATAAAAATAAATAAAGAAATAAAAATAAAATAAAGAAATAAATAAATGAAAATTTTAATCATGGGAAAAAATAGAAAATCTCAGATTTTATACATAACTAAATGTTTAATTAAGAGGAAGAGCAAAATAACGGCCTTTAAACACATATTAAATATGAGTTTACCATTCACAGGTGCTAATTAGAAGAATTACTGAAGAATATGTTTAGTGGGCTGGGAAGATGGCTCACTGGATAAAGTGCTTGTCACCAAGAGTCAGGAACTGAGTTTAGAGTCGCAGAACCCATATAGACTGCACACAGTCGTATACACTGTAATTTCAGTGGGTCCACAGTGAGATAGGAGGCCGAGACACGAGAATCCCCCAGACTTACAGGCAAACTAGCATGGCATATGTGGTGGTGAACAATGAGAAACTCTGCTTCAAACAAGATGCAAGGCAAGGAATGATACTTGACAGTGTCCTCTGACCTCCACATGCATGCTGTGGCATGCACACTCCCATATTCACACATTCACACACGATGTGTGTTCAAATATGATGCATGAATGTTTATTCATATGTGACATGTATGCACATACATAAACACAGAGACACAGGCACAAAGAAATATTTTTTAAAAAGCCAGTCGTGGTGGCATATGCCTTTAATCCCAGCACTCAGGAGGCAAAGGTAGGAGGATCACCATGAGTTCAAGGCCACCCTGAGACTACATAGTGAATTCCAGCCTTGGTTAGAGTGAAACCCTACCTCAAAAAAAAAGTATTATATATTTCAGATCTAGAGAGATGGCTTAGCAGTTAAGGCACTTGGCTACAAAGCCTAAGGGCCCAGGTCCAATTCCCCAGTATCCACATAAGCCAGATGCACAAGGTTGTGCATGCATCTGAAGTTTGTTTGCAGTAGCTGGAGGCCCTGGCCTGCCCATTCTCTCTCTCCCCACACCCAACTTTCTCTCTCTCTCTCACTCTCAAATAAATTTTAAAAAATATAATGCTTTTTAAAAAATTGATATATTTCAGTAGGAAGAAATCAGAAGTTAGCCTGAAGTTAATACAACTTACCCATATTCTATGAGCCATTCCATGGGAGAATCCTATTCTCCTGTCCTTCTTGAAATTATGGCGGTCCATATAATTTTGAAAAGGAAATATGAGAAAAAATGATGTATAATTTTCTTACTTGGCAGCTGTGAAAACCAGGACATCCTCCCATGTCCCCACCTCTGCCTGCTCTGCCAGTCTTCTTCCAGATGAGGGTTGCCCCTTCACTGACTTCAGAATGCAGGAACCAAACCCTGGCCATCCTAGAATGCAGCACAAAATAAAACTTCATTGGATAAGAAATTGCTTTTAAAGTTGTTTGCTACCACAGTATTATCACTATCAAGAACAATTATGTAAAATTGGAGAGACTATGGAAATTGATAAAATATATTGGGAAATTTAATTAAAAATCAATTATAAAAATACTAATTTTTAATGAACATTTAAATCTCTGGGCAACAATAACATGCAATGTGTTCCAAGGAGAGTTAAAGCACATTCTGGAAAGTGGAGAAGTACTCAATAATCAAGCTTTGTTCAAAAAATGTCTACATACTATCTATGTTTAAATTTTATACCAGAAGAAAAAAGAAGCAACCTAAAACTTCAAAAATGCAGGTGTGGGCTGGAGAGGTGGCTTAGTGGTTAAGGCACTTGCCTGAAAAAAAAAAAGCCTAAGTACCCAGATTTGATTCTCCAGGTCCCATGTTAGCCAGATGCACATCGTGGTACATGCATCTGGAGTTCATTTGCAGTAGCTAGAGACCCTGGTGTGCCATTCTCTCTCTCTCTCTCTCTCTGCCTCTGTCTCCAATAAGTAAAATTTTAAAAATGCAGAGGTAAGAAAGGAGAATATTAAAGATTTTCCCAATTCATGAGAATTTAGGACAAAGAGAGAAAAGGAAGGAGGGGAGGAAGGGAAGAAGAGAGGGAAGGAGTGAGGGAGGGAGGGAAAGAAGGAAGGAAGGACGGAAAGAGGGATTCTGCAAAACTTAATGATTGTAATTCAACTCCCTAGTACCCACGTAAAGCCAGATGCACAGTGGTGAGTGCATCTAGAATTCACTTGCAGTGGCTAGAGGCCCTGCTATACCCATTTCTCTCTCTCTCTCCAAATAAAATATTTTTAAAATTAAAAAAAAATTGTTCCCAATGCTAACCTGACAAGTGCCTCCCAGAAAATAGTAACAAACACAGAGGTGAATTGAAACTCACCCTAATAGAAATATAGAGACTCCAGAGAACTCAACATGGAAGACAAACTGCTAACACACTTGCCCAGGCTCAGGGATTATCATAGAAGAGGGATTGGGAAGATTGGAAGATCCATGTGGTGGGTAGAAATATCCTAAGCCATAGCTCCCTCTTCCCAGAGATTGACAAAGGCCCTAAGGACCCCATAGTGAACATCAAGGGCCCTTGGGGAAATGGGGACAACCCATGGAGAGGGGAAATGGGGACAACCCATGGATAGGGGATACAACACTATAACCTATGTAAATTATATACATATATTTTTTTTCACACACACACACATATACATACATATATTGCTGGAGAGATGGCTTAGTCTGCCTGCAAAGCCTAAGAACCTCCAGGTTCCAATCTCCAGGTCCCATGTTTAACCAGATGCAAAAGTGACACAGTCGCACAATGTCGCACATGAACACAAGGGGGCACATGCATCTGGAGTTCATTCACCATGGCTGAAAAGGCCCTGGCACTCATTCTCTTTCTGCCTCTTCCTCTCTCTCTGTCTCTCTCTGTCTCTCTCTGTCTCTCTCTCTCTCTCTCTCTCTCTGGGTCTCTCTCTGTGTCTCTCAAATTTAAATATATATATGTATATGTCTATAGACATATACATATGAAACAAAAATATCTACTGGTTGTCTTCAATCTCCATCCTATGGTACTTTTGGGCATCCTTTGACATAGCTGAAAATGCCTTCTCTCTACATGGCCTCCCTTCACTTTACTCCCAGGAAAAGCATCCTTCATCCTGTCTTTCACTGGATCCTCTCTCTGACCCAGACTTTAAATGCTATCAGGGTACATGACTTCATGCATCTTCTACTCTGCATCTCAGAACAGCTTCAGTGGAGGTTGGAGGTAGAGACAGGAAAGGGATGTGTGGAAATAACTGTAGTCTTCTGTAACACAGGGCAGAGCCTGGGAGCCCAGGAAGTGGTTACAGGAACAAACCCATGACACAAACAATGATAACAGGTGTCATGGGGTTGATCTTGTGATGGGAGTTCTTCATTTTTACCCCTGTGTCCAATTTTCCCAAGTCACTGTGTTCACTCAGCTGGCAATTCTACTCACCCAGCTGCTCAGGCAAAAATCTTAGTAACCAATCTTGATTCCCATTGCCCTTCTACCTAACCTCCACTTTATCAGGAAATCCCGAGGAATAAATGTCCAAGATACAATCATCCCCCCTTACCAGTCTGAAAATATGGTTAATATCAATATATGCATTTTTCCCTAAGTGCTCTGCAATATTGCCACTTGATAAAAGAGGTCATCACAGATGTGAGGATGATCTGGCTGTGACATATGTCACCCCATTGATCACCAGGGTTGATTTGGCTGATCTGGCTGGCTAGACGGGTGTCCCCTTCCTTCCTCACCACTCCACGTATGTCCCACCCAAAGCTGCACACTCGGTCAAAGAGGATGACTTTCCTCAAATAGAGGAGAACGAGTCTCCGGTCAAGGGTATACGAGTAGTTGGGCACGCCTGTTAGAACCTCCGAACAGGGTTTGTGCCCCGGTTAATTTTTTTGCATACTTACACTTGAGTTTTTCAGTCGCTGTTAAGTACAGTGACTTGAACACAGGCACTGTGAAACTGTGACAACTGACTTGGTAGCCGACATGACTAGCAGGACACCCACAGGTAGGTAGCATATACAGTATGGATATGCTGGGCAAATAGATGATTCCCATCCTGGGTGGGATGGAAGAGGGCAGTGGAAGAATTTTTCATGCTGCTCAGTATTGTATTAAATTTGAGAGCTATGAATTGCTTATTTCTGGAATTTTCCATATATATATATATGCACACACATACATACATTCACACATACATACATACAATTGGAGAGAGTCAGAGAGAGAGAGAGAGAGATAGAGAATGAGTGTGCCAGTGGCCTCTCAGCCACTGTGAATGAATTCCAGACACGTGCGCCCTCTTGTGGGCAAGTGCGGCATTGCCCCCTTGCATCACTTTTGAGTCTGGCTAAATGTGGGACCAGGAGAATCGAATGGGTGTTCTTAGGCTTAGCAGGCAGGTGCCTTAACTGCTAAGCCATCAATCCATCCCTCCATACATTTTTGAACCACTGAAAGTGAAATCATGGATGAGGTGTATCCCCAGTCTCCTTACTTCTGATTATTAACCCCATAGTGGCAGCCATTAACACCTTTCTTGCATGGACTCTGACATTAGCCAATTCTCTGGTCATCCTGTCCCCTCTTGTCTCATGATAGTTAGATCTTCACACAGGCCACAGAGGTATCCTTTCAAAATGAAAGTTATCTCCTGTCATCTTGACCATTTTCAGTCACACCCATTGTGTTGTGTTCTCTCAGCATCACACATACTCCCTTGGAACCTTTTCTATAGTACCTGGCTGAGATGGCTCACCCCCCCTTACACACACACACACACACACACACACACACACACACACTCACAGTCACACTTCCTCACTTTATTCCAACCTCATCAGTCTGTGGAGATACCTTCCTCTGGCCACTCCTGTAACAGCAGCTCCAATCCCACCCATCACCTTCCCTGTTTTATCCTTCTGCACAGCACTTGCTGGACATTTGATATCATTTGTTTATTATGAATCATCTGTATCCACCAATGACATGAGCTCCCTGCAAGTCGGGTCTTTTGGGGAGCGTTCACTGTTTCATTCACAGTACCCACTTCAATGCAACATGTCATAAGCACCCCCCAAATATTTGCTGAGGGGATAAATGCTCAAGTCAGTGAGGGAATCCAGTAACCATATGTACTTAGTGGCAAGGAAGTATGAAGTCATTCACTTGAAACCCACCTAGCCAATCAAGCAAGGAGTTGGAATCTTTAAGCAAGTTTTGAGAAGTAAACAGAAACTGATAATCTTCAAATCACTCCCTTCCTTACATCAACTATAACAAGCCAGATTTTTTTAAATAACAGGAATATAGATTTGAACATATATATGCGCTAAGGGTATCAGTCAGGTGAAATCAACAAGGAATGGGAAAAATTAAAACCCAATGATAATGCCTGGGAGGAAGCCATGAAAACATTCAGTGAATCCCTAGAATATAAATCATATTTTCTCATCACAACACAACAATTTGTCATCAACAATATTAAAATATAGCAAGTTAAGAAATACATGCTTGTAAACTAAAAATCAGACCTCTTTATATACATGAATTAAAAGAAAATTAGAAGCCAGGCACGGTCGTGCATGCACTTAATCCCAGCACTTAGGAGGCAGAGGTAGGAGGACTCTAACTTGAAACCTCCCCCACCAGAGAAAAAGAAAATTAGAAGAGAAACTATTGAAAGAAGTTAAACTCTTGTGCTATGCACCTAAAGTATGATCATCAATATATTTGTTATAAGAAATAAATATTTTTTTAAAAACTAAGCATTTAAGAAACTAGAGAAAAATCTACAGAGTATGCCATAAAAGGTCATGAGGAAGGAAGCAAAATGCAAAGAAAGGACTAGAAACAAGAGGTGAGAACTACAAAATAAAAGGTAGACTTTGGAAAAATAAGACCTTAATAAGTAATGTTACAAATAAATAGAATACAACTCAGAGAAAAAGTTAAAATCATTTAAGGTACTTTGAATAACTTTGTAGCAATGAATAAATACTTTTCTATAAACTGTGATTTACCAATGTTGAACAAGTAGAAAACTCAATTAAAGCAATAAGGTATGCAACAGAAAAGGAAAGGATAATATCTCTTCCACACCCAAGTTTTCCCTCGTGAAGAGTATCGCAGTCTTGCACTATCTCCTCCACGCCCAAGTTCTCCCCTCTGCAAAAAAAGAGTATGGCAGTCTACAGACAACATTTAACAAAATTTTAAGATACTTATACCCATCCTAAACCAAAACTATATAAGAAATTAAAAACCCGGAAGGCAAACCAATTAAGTTCATGAGATTACTGTACCACATACCCATAAAGAACAAGATAGTAGAAGAAAGGATTTTTTAAAATCAAGGTAAAAGTGTTTTGGAAAAAGACTGACACATTTAGTGCATTAGAACTCAAGAGTTTTATGCACCTAATGGTATAATAAAATGGAAACTCTATCCAGAAAAGCGATGTTTAGAAGAATATAAATATAAAAACCAAGAAATACATATATGAAACACATTTAAAAAATCACAAAGAAGAAGCTGGGGAGATGGCTCAGTAGATGAAGGTCTCACTACCCAAGCTTAAGTACCTGGGTTCAGAAACTTAAACCCAACATAAAAGCTGGAAGCTGTGACAAGCTTCTGTCATCCCAGTATGTCAACACTGACTTGGGCGTAAAGACAGGAGAATTTTCCAGAAGCTCACTGCCGGCCAGCCTGGCTAACACAGCATTGAACAATTAGTCATGAGAACTCCTGCCTCAAAGGAGGTAGAGAGCAAGGACTGACCATGGAAAATTTTCTCTGTCCTCTATATGTGTGCCACCAGATGTGCAAACTCATGCTCACACTCTTGAACATGCACATACACACACACAAAAATTGAAGGATATGGAAGAAAATGGACACAGCATATACCCAAAGAAATTTCTAGAAATTTCTGCCTGCAATCACCAGCAATCAAAGCAATTCAAGGTGAATCAGGAGCCCATTTCATTCCCAACATAGTGGAGAACCTGAAGTCACAAAAAGTAGGGCTGGAGAGATGGCTTAGCGGTTAAGGCATTTGCCAGCAAAACCAAAGGACCCAGATTTGATTCCCCAGGACCCATGTTAGCCAGATGCACAAGGGGGCACACAAATCTGGAGTTTGTTTGCAATGGCTAGAGGCCCTGGCACATCCATTTCTCTTTCTCTCTCTCTCTCTCTCTCTCTCTCTCCCTCTTTCTGTGTCAAATAAATAAATAAATAATAAAATCTATTTTTTTAGGTTGTAAACTTCTTTTATTTTATTTTATTTTAATTATTTTTTTATTGACAACTTCTATACTTACATACAAAAACACATGATATTTCCCTATCCTCCCCCATTCCACTTTAGAACTCCAATCTCCATCATATCCCCTCTCTCTCCATTAGTCTCTCTTTTTTTTCTTTAGATTTCTCAAATGTTTTCATTTTATTTTTTATGCTTTTTTTTTGTATTCTATCTTTACAATAGACATCTTTTGAGTATTCTCCCCACATATTTTTTTTGCATGTCTGTATCTTTTTTTTAAATAAATATATATTTTTTAATTTATATTATTCTGATTTTACATTCATAGTATTGGTTCCATTGTCCTCCTCCCCGTCCTCCTCCCCGTCCTCCCACTTTCAAAGGGGCCCTCATCAATGGGGAATGTGGATCGTGCATTGTGAGTTTGTCAAGAGTTCTGGTGGATAGGCCCCAGTCTCTGTGCATAATGCCCCAACTTGTGACTCTAACTATCTTTCCTCCCCCTCTTCCGTGAGTTTCCCTGAGCCACATTGGGGTCATTTTAGTTCTGCTTCCTTGATGAGGTTTTGGGAGCCTCTGTGTCTCTGGATATCTGGCTTAGTTGGAGTTGGATGTTCTCTGTGTTTATCTCCTTCAGCCTTTTTCTGGTGCTGTGATCGCCTTGAGCGCTGTATTCTTGCCCTTCCCCTGCGTTGTTCTATGGTTTCAGCTGGTGAGGTGTGGTCAGCTGATCCTCCCTTCAGTTTCTTTGTCCACCTTAAGTATTCTTCTCTTTTCTTCCCCGTGAAGTGAGGCGAGGTTAGGTAGCTGCCATCTTGACCGGAAGTCATAAAATATATTTTTAAAAAGTAAAAATAAAGCAAGTAGCTAGAGAATATCAAGGTTAAGGACTATAAGCAGAAGGGATGGCAAAAGCAACTAGGTTAGAATTACTAAGAAATAAAAAATAAAAAATAATAGGGCTGGAGAGATGGCTTAGAGGTTAAGGCACCTGCCTCCTAAGCCTAAGAAGAACACTGGTTCCAATCTCCAGCGGTTCCAATCTCCAGGTCCCACGTTTGGCCAGATGCAAAGTGATGCAAGGGCACAATGCCACACTTGACCACGAGGGGGCGCACGCATCTGGATTTCATTTGCAGCAGCTGAGAGGCTGCTGGCGTGCCCATCTCTATCTGTCTTCCTCTCCCTCTCTCTCTCTCTATCTCTCTCTGTGTCTCTCTCAAAAAAATAAAATAAAATAAAAAATTAAAACCTAGGAAAATCAACAGAAGAAAATAAAAGGAAAGGGGAGAGTAAGACACAAGAACAATGATCAGGAAATGAACAAAAGAAAGCAGTGGCTCAGGAATGTCTAGGGATGCAGGCATGCAGGTATAGCATCAATGTCTCTTCCGTCATTGATCCTCCAGGATACACGGCTAGTGGCAGCAGAGTCCCCACCCTTCCCTGACCCCAACAGCTTCACTTCTGCTTTCATTGCTCCGAATATCTTTTTTTAAAGATTTATTTTATTTATTTATTTATTTATTTATTTATTTATTTATTTATTATTTGAGAAAGAGAGAGAATGGGCGCACCAGGGCCTCCAGCCACTGCTACTGAACTCCAGATACATGCGCTACCATGTGCATCTGGCTTACGTGGGACCTGGAGAATCAAACCTGGGTCCTTTGGCTTTGCAGGCAAGCATCTTAACCACTAAGCCATCTCTCCAGCCCACTCCCAACATCTTGATCCCAGTGTGAGCAGGGAGGAAAGGGTTAAGAGCCTAGGGAGAGTAAGCTTTCCTGACCCATGTCCACTCTTGTCTACAATCAATGCCTGCGATTCAAATGATGAAAAGGACATGTCCATGCTCCTAAGGTGACGACTGTGACCTGACACAATGAGCAATGTTAACGTTAAGAAATTATGACCACTGGATTCTAGGAAGTAGTCTCCCCCCACCCCACCACATGTCTTTCTAGGAAGTGCATTCACCCACTATAAAACCAATTTGGGGCTAGAAGGATAACTCAGTTCATAAAATGCTTGCCTTGGAAGCATGAGAACCTGAGTTCAATTCCCAGAACCCACATAGAAAATGTCAGGTGTGGGCTGGAGAGGTGGCTTAGCAGTTAAGGCGTTTGCCTTCAAAGTGAAAGGACCCAGGTTCACTTTTCCAGGACCCACGTAAGCCAGTTGCACAAAGGGGGCACATGCATCTGGAGTTCCTTTGCAGTGGCTGAGGTCCTGGCACGCCCTCTCTCTCTCTCTCTCTCTCTCTCTCTCTCTGCCTCTTTCCCTCTCTCAAATAAATAAATAAATTACATATATTTTTTAAAAAAAAAAGAAAAGAAAATGTCAGGTGTGATGGTGTGTGCTTGTAAAATACCCAGCCCAGTGGAGGCAGATCCCGGGACCTCACTGGCCAGCCAGTCTTGCCTACTTGAGTTCCAAACAGGGAGAGACCCTTTCTCAAAAATTGGTGGACAGAGCCAGGCATGGTGGCGTATGCCTTTAATCCCAGTACTTGGGAGGCAGAGGTAGGAGGAGGATTGCCAATAGTTCAAGGCCACCCTGAGACTACATAGTGAGTTCCAAGTCAGCCTGAGCTAGCGTGAGACCCTACCTCAAAAGCCAAAAAAGAAACACCAAAATCAGTGGATGGTGTTTCTGAGGAATGACAGTTGCGACTGCCCTCTGGCCGCCACATACATGTGCGCCCGCATAGAGAGTGGTGGTGAGGGGACTTCACCATCTTTGGCCCCAAGCATTTTCTATCTGGGTTTTCCCTCCCCTACTCAGGCTCAGCTAGTCAGGTGTCCTCTTGATTCCTCCTCATTCTCTAAGTTCAGCGAGGTCCAGAGTCCTCTGCTCAGTTGTAACCATCTACTGGGTCTCTGTTCCTGAGACTGGTCCTTTGAGATACTGTGTACACACCATCTGAGAAGTTGGTACTCTCCAGTTCTGAGATCTCGGGTTCCCCAGAAGACACCGATGTCACACCAACATGTGAAGAAGGAGTACAAACTCTGCACTTCAGTGTTTAGATAAAACCTGCTGTCACGGGGTCTCTTGCCACCTGCAGCTGTTCTGCTCAGCTTAGGCTATCATTATGCATGCACATTGTGCACAAACATCCTCTGCTATTTCCTGTCTCTGAACCATCCACGTCTGAAGTTTGGTCTTGTCTCTCCTTCCCCTCCCCACTCAGGGAAAACCAATCCAGCCTTCAAGATCCAGCTCAAATGCAATTAGCTCTATGGCACCTTCTCTAAAGCAAGCTTGGAACTGGCATGTCACCTTGTGTTGCAGTCTGGTTCGCATTGCTGGCAGAAATCACCTGACCAAGAGCAGCTTTTGGGGGGAAAAAAAGGTTTATTTTGTCTTACAGACTCGAGGGGACACTCCACAATGGTAGGGTAAACAATGGCATGAGCAGAGGGTGGACATCACCCCCTGGCAAAGATAAGGTGGACAATAGCAACAGGAGAGTGTGCCAAACACTGGCATGGGGAAACTGGCTATAATACCCGTAAGCCCTTCCCCAACAATACACCACCTCCAGGAGGTTTTAATTCCCATTTGCCATCAGCTGGGGAGACTAACATTCATAACACCTAAGTTTATGGGGGATACCTGGATCCAACCACCACACCTTGCTATCCCGCTAGATTGTACAGCACAAAGAGGCAGAGCATAATTCCAATGTATGCTATATTCTAGTTAACATAGTATTTCAATCCCATAGGTGAGGTGCTCAACAGTATCAGATGAATGAAGGCAAACACGTGCGTATACATGTTCAGCACTGCCTCTCCTGCATGCACTTTGCCAATCAGGCATTTGATAGCAATCTAACCTTAACCCTGAACGAGTAGTTACTGAACATATTGTCGTGTGAGGTGCTGGATGAGTCACGAATGGGTACGTGTCTGACAGTCTATAATAAAATGAGGTATGATAAGCCATTACACATCATTGTCAGTTGCCCCAGAGTCTGGCCAATACCTCGGTTTAAGTTCCTTGAGAGCACATTTCTAGGTGCTGAGAAGAATGGATAGACATTAATCCTATTTAAATATGGTGCCGAGGGGAAAAATACAAAGGCAAGCATCTGTCTGCATAACTGCGTGGTACTTTAGATGTGAGCCACGCCCTCTGATAGTCGACTTCTTTACAACATTCACCAAGCCCTCTTGCCTGAGTTAGTTCCTGTATTTTTATTGAGAACAGCTCCTGGTAAATAGCAGCCATTTGATTTTTGTTTTTTAAATATCACTCGTCCTCCCTTCTTCGGATGAATAGCATGTTTCTTACAAATGGCTGCCACCACTTCTTAATGAAGTCACACTGTCTTAGAATATTTTACCTTTCATTTATAATTTTTTAATTAACTCAATTATTTCTGACAGTGATCCCTATACTGCCCAAAACCAAACCACACCAAACAAAACAAAACAAAAAACCAGAAAATGTGTTGACATTACTTAATTTGTTATTGAAAGAAGTTGGGGAAGCATGTGCCGGTGGAAATTGATCATGAAATCACCACGTCTTCTGTTGCCCTTTACAAGACTTCTCCCAAAGGAGGCATCGGTGCGCTGGGAATAACAGAGCCGACAGCACCCTCTCGCCTTTGCACATCGAGCAGAGAAAATGACCCTGCCAAAAAAAAAAAAAAAAAAATGGAACTCAATTTTTTTTAAATGTCAATCAACCGATATTACTTCCAATGTAATATTTTCACTCACACAGCATTAAAAATATATATGCACTAAATCTTCAGTCAGCTTGAACAGAAGAAGCTAACGAAGTTTCACTCTATTTCAATAAGAGTGAGTCAATTTCGGGGCCTTTGTTGTGTCTAGAGGCAAGATTTTCCTCTTGGGTTATCACAATACCGTGGGTGTCAATCACAGAGGCATGCTCAGAGGTCCAGGAGAATATCAGATGAAATCCATCAACGGGCTGAATTTCGGCCCGTATTTGTAAATGATTTCCTTCGCTGGGTCATCAATCACAAAGTCGTCTGCATGGAGAGGGTACTTCATTACTGTTCTATGGGGCTCCAATTAAGTAGGACATGACAAACAGTTATCAAGTTGACAGCCCATCCAAGTATTCAGCAATTACTGCAAGAGAAACACGGGCCTCTCCATTTCCTTCTCAGGTGAACGCTGCTTGGAATGGAAGATCTCCTTCAACCAGACTTCTGGGTCCCTCCATCAGAATCATCTCCTTGTACAACTGCAATAGGCTTCCCATGCAACATCCCATGTAAAACTGTGGAGCGTTAACATCCATCACAAGCCCCTGTTTTCAAGAACTCCTTCCACCCTAATGCAACAACCCACCCCCACCCCCCCCCCGCCCCGTGCAGAAAGGTGAAGCACAGGTTTTGACTCATTCCTAGATCTCCTGAGGAAAAAAAAACGTAACTAGCATTGCATCGGATTTTTAGGTCCAAGCCTGGAAGAGTCTCCAAGGTTAAGTACCATCCTTAGCTGAGATACGAAGCACTGGCTTGATTTGCACACGTACGAAGAAGTGTTTCATCTCTAGCACACCTGCATGGTGTTAGGGGTGTGGGTATCTTCAGGGAGCTCGGCAGACTGGTATTTAAGCTGCCTCTGATTGACCAAGGTGATTTGCCTTCCACTAATCCCTCACAAGAGCTGTTAGGAAAATTGGACGGTATCTATCATTGTTGAACTCTGCGACTCCAGGAAACAACATTGTGGTAAATATATTGAAATGTCAGGGTGATCGCTTGCCTCACAAAGTTTATTTTATCTGCCACCGCCCCCTTCCCCCGAACAAATGCCAGCAGCTTAGCCTGCTGAGCCCAGTCTTATGTGAACTAGTGATCCGGGCAGCCTTTGGCAGTTCCAAGGGGCCATTTGGCCCACCCCCAGCGTATGCTGCATAGATTCCCTGGGACGGCCTCCAAGTTCAGGGTAGTGGGAGACTTTTCAGTGCTGCGGAGGCCCTGCATCATCCCCCAGCAGCAGGCTGCTTCCTAAGAAGCTGGCTCCTCCAGCCGTTCCAGGAGGGAAGCGAATCCTTCTTTGGCAGCTGTGACCAGCCATCCACTCTCTCCCGGTGGCTGAAGAAACTTTCGCAAAGTGCTAGAAGCACTGGTGTGAAATCTTCCTCTAGATCAACTTGGAGGAAAGCTGCCCTGAAAGTTGGGGCTGACTTCTCTGGCTAGCTCTACTGAGAAGCCAGATGCTGTGTTTCTGCACAAATGCATGCAGGAAAGATGGCTCCAAGGACAACGGCCTAGGTGCAGAAGCTCAGATGTTCCAAGTTCTCCCACCACAAAACTTCACTCCTTTCAGTCCAAACTCATCTTTCTTGGAACACGTGGCTAGGTTTCAGGAACCCCAAGCTGTTGTTCTTGATTGTTTGTTTGTTTGTTTTTTTTCCTCCTGTTTACCAGTAAATCTGGTTAATGGGCCAGGTGACATAATTACAGTGTGTCTTTTTGAAAGTGTGTTGGCTGTGTTAGAGATTCCTGTTACATTCCTGTGAGAAGTCCATCTTCCAGCAATGAAAGCTGCTGTGATGAAAGGAAGCTCTCACCCAGCCAGGTCATCAGGCAGTTGAACCCTTCATGTTCCTCTTGTCAGCCAGAACTCAGCTAGGGTTTCAGGTCGAAACAAACCGAGATTTGTTATGCCATTCTGGATGGAGTACAACTGCATTGTAAGGCAAGCATTAAAAAAATCATTGGCAGTTCATGTATATCTAGGAAATCATCCATTTCTTTCAGATTTTCACACAAAATGGCCTTGATATTCATGACCTCACAGTGCCTGATACTACCTACACAAGTCCTTATAACAGGAGGAAAAGATAATGACATCAAATTAAAAGAGAGACTAATTAAAAGGGGAGGAAAGGGATTTGATGGAAGGTGTATTTTAGAGGGGGAATGGGGAATGAGGGAGGGAATTATCATGGTTTATTGTCTTTAATTATGGAAGATGTCAATAAAATGTTTTTTTTTAATAATTGGTTTCATTTTGCTTTTGATTTAGTGGGTTTTCTTAGTTCATGTTGACTTGATATTGTTTTATCATCATATAAAGTGTGCCAGTTCCACAAAGCATTGGTTCCATCTGTGCCGTCCCCTTTTCCCCCAAGAAAGCCGGAAGTACAAAGTGACTTGTGCATCTGGAGTTCATTTGCGCTCTCTCTCTCTCTTTCTCTGTCTGCTTGCAAATAAATAAGAAACATAGAAAAGACTGCTGATCACTGAGTAGATATGAGTGTCATTCAGCTAGTTATGTGCGATTCTCTCCACTGGCTTTACACCATTTTCCCTGCCACCAGCAATGAATGCCAGTGCCCGTTTCCCCTCAGGCTCACTCCCCAAGAGAGACTATGATCATCCTTTTGAATGTTGGCCAATACAATATCAGCCTCCCAGATCATGGTTATCAGAACCAGCTTCATATTTCATAACGGAAATAGTCTGTCTCACCTAAATGTTCATCTCAGAAAGCAACTCGGAAATTCTATTATTCTTACCAAAACTTGAATATCCCTTTCATCTGAAAAGTACCCTTGCTCTAGAGATGAAGGAAAGAAAAGAAAATCCCTGCCTCAAGTTTAGGTGATGAAAAGAATTGTGTAACAACACAGAGCTATCTACTATGTGGTATTAATGTACTTGAGGACAGTGAATGAACAATGGTAAAGTTGTAGAAATATCTTTATTTTTCTACTGTGTGGGGCCAGGGGGTGATGAAACACAGAATTTGCTCTGAGCTCTACCCTCGGCCCCCTGGAAATGTAGCCACTGTGTCCAGATGCAAGCTATAACATAATTGGTTCTGAAAAATCCCAGGCAAGTATAAAGTTCCATCTTGGTGAAGTTTCATGATGCTATTTGCCCAACTCTGATATGCTGTGTTGCCCCATCAGAAAGGAGAATGTTATAAATGTTATAAATGAGAGATAAATGCAAGAGAGAGAGAAAGCACGCCAAGGAAAGCAGCACATTTCCTCTGCTTGCAGGAGCAACTTGCACAGAAAAATTAATCTGCAAATGTTTGCGGAGAACAGAGATCAAACTTTTAAATAGAAGGTGGAGCTTGGACGCCTGAAGTTGTCCCCTGACATCTGCATGCACACCATGTTGGCACACACGTACACACAAAATACATGAATGAATAAATGAATGGGTGAGTGAATGACTAAATAAATAAGAATTCCAGGCTGGAGATAAGGCTTAACAGTTATGGTATTTGCCTGCAAAGCCTAAGGACCCTGGTTCAATTCCTCAGTACCCACATCAGCCAGATGTACAAGGTGGCACATGTATCTGGAGTTTGTTTGCAGTGACTGGAGGCTCTGGAGTACCCATTCTTTCTATATATCTGCCTCTTTCTCTCTCTGTCTGTTGCTCTCAAATAAATAAATAAACAAAAAGAAAGAGAAGAAAGAAAGAAAGAAAGAAAGAAAGAAAGAAAGAAGGGAAGGAGGGAGGGAGGGAGGGAGGAAGGAAGGAAGGAAGGAAGGAAGGAAGGAAGGAAGGAAGGAAGGAAGGAAGGAAGAAAGGAGAAAGACTCAATGGAGAGGGCAAAGGGAAAGTGGGGAGGGAGGTGGAGAGTTCCGAGATATCAGGATGGAGAAACAACTTGCTTGAATGCAGTTGTAAATGGACTCGGGGAAGAATTCATTTGAGATTTCAGAGTGCCTGTGCACAGTTGACTGTCTGCGGGGCCATCAGAGCCACACAGCCTCTCTGCATTCACGGACGGGCAGCCCACTCACCTCCTCCAGGCCATTGCCTTGCGTCTCACTCTACATCTACCTCTCACCCTGAGCCTTTGATGCACATGAGTTGATTCCAAATCTGATCCCAGTGCAATTAATTGGTCTGATCTCACTTCCCCCAGAGCGCAGGCCCGGAGAGTGTACTTAGAAATTCAGTACTATATATAAATGGAAATGACATTGCTGGGGCCTTCAGCTGTCTATATGTTACTGTGCCATGATGTTCCAGTATCTAACCAGATCATCATTGTCAGTCGTCCTCAAGAGAAAGATGGGACAGGGCTGGGCTCCTGTCTTGCAGTATGATGTCACTTCTGCACAATGTTGGCAACAGGGATGAAGAAGCTTCCAGTGACCCCATAGCTGACTGGCACGTTCTGCAGTTACAGCCCACTCAGAGATAGCTTCTCACGTAAAGGTCACATGGTCTTGCCTATTCCAGGAAGTGAGCTAACTTGACTCTTTGTTTTGCCTGTAAATCAATTACCCAGCGAAAATCAAGAGAGGAAACACTCTGCTGCAGACTCTTTTACTCTGGCTCTGCCCTCTCTCACCTGTCACTGTTCTAAGGACTGTTGCTCTTTCACAGAATAACTGAAGACCCTCCGTGTGACAGAGATAAGATTGGCAGTGTAACCGTAGACTCCGTTGGAGGGTTAGAGCATCTTCACCGTTCCGTTAACCATTAGTCACAGAGGGGCGGGGCATAAAGACACGATGATAGGGAAATGATTAGTAGAAAGTCCTACCTTAAAAATAACTCCTTCTCAAGGGGCAGTCAAGCTCAAACCAGAGGGTGATTGTACAATCGTTAAATGATACAAAGAATAATGCACAGAGAATTGTCTTATTGCTTCCTACACATCTGTGTATTGTTTTGTGTTGTTTTTTTCTAAAAGAAAACATTGTGTTTTTATTACTTTAAAAAGTCTTCAGGGAGCCAGATGTGGTTGTTCATGCATTTAAGCCCAGCACTCAGGAGTGTGAGGTAAGAGAATCGCCATGAGTTTGAGGCCAACCTGGGTTACAGTGAGACCCTGTCTCAAAAGAAAGCTTTCAGGGCTCGGATGATAGCTTAGTTGGAGAGAGCTTACCAGGGATATCTAAGAGTCTCTGTTGGAGCTGGACAGATGACTCGACAGTTAAAGGAGCTTGCTTGCAAAGCCTGATGACCCAAGTTCAATTCACAAGTGCCTACATAAAGCCAGATATACAAAGTGGTGCATGCAGTGGCAAGAGGCCCTGGTAGGCCCATATTCAATCTCTCTCCCCCCCCCTTTCTCTCTCTTAAAAATAAATAAAAATAAAGAAGAACCTGTGCTCAATCCTCACTACCATAAATATATAATCTTCAAAGTGAACTGTTCTGGAATTTACAACTCCAGAAACTTAGCATCTATGGGGGTAGAGATCATTTATCCAGGCTACTTCTTCTTTGAAGGATATAAATGCAAAAGAAATATTTTAAAGCATATAAATGCTACTTCTCTTTGAAGGATGCAACTCTGAGTCATTGCATGTGCTCATCCTCAAGGAAAAACAAAATCAAATACACAAAGAATAAACAATGGTTAACATTGTGGTTGCTTGACATGGAAATGCCTGTGATTGGACGTTTCTAGAGTCCTCTGACCACCTAACCTTACTATTATATGGACCTTGAAATGTGCTGTTTGAATTTCTTCCACATGCTGAAGGCTTTGCATGTTCATATTAGGGTATAAGGGACCTCTGCCATAGAAAATTGTTCTTTTTTAAAACTTTATTTTATTTGTATTTATTTATTAGAGACAGACAGAGAGAGAGAATGGGCATGCCAGGGCCTCAAGCCACTGCAAATGAACTCCAGATGCATGCGCCCCCTTGTGCATCTGGCTAACATGGGACCTGGAGAATCAAACTGGGGTCCTTAGGCTTCACAGACATGTGCCTTAACCTCTAAGCTATCTCTCCAGGCCAGAAAATTGCTCTTTTATTAAAGACATTTTGGTTTTCAAAAGTCTGAGTTCAATTTGTGTGGTGGTTTAAATCAGATGTCCCCCATAAACTCATGTGTTCTGAATGCTTGGTTTTGGCAATTTTGGAGGTAGAGCCTTGTTGGAAGAGGTAGGTTGCTGGAGGTGGGTTTAGGGCTGTTATAACCAGCTCCCCCTTGACAGAGTCAGGCTCCCTCTCCTGCTGCTGTTGTCCACCTGCTGTGGCAGAGGTGATGTCCACCCTGTGCTCATGCCATGCTTTCCCCTGCCATCATGGAGCTTCCCTTTGAGACTGTAAGCCATAAATAAATCCTTTCCTGCCTATAGCTGCTTTTAGTCTGGTGCTTTGTCCCAGCAATGAACACAACAATATGACTGAATTTGAGGATTTGGAGTAAGTCCAAGATAGTGCCATCAACTGCTACATAATTACACATTTTTCCCCTAATATTTGCTCCAGAATTATGATAACTGCCTCAGAAATGCTCTATTTTTAATGCATTCTTAGCCAAAACTAAAATCCAGTACATCCCTCTACAGGCTTTAAAATAGCATAATCTTCCTTTGTGTCTCAAGAGAAAGCTTTTTGTTTCAGACACTGGGAGAAGTATGAGCTGAGAAGTTTGATTTGACAGTTGATCTGTGGAAAGAGAATGGACTACTGTGCCATACACTAAGTCATCAGAGAATGGATCCACTTCTGAACTCGCCCCCACTGAAGGGGAATTACATGGAATTTTATCCGGCAAATGTTCTCATCAGGATACACAGGATCGAAACTTCAACCATCACCACTATGATCTTCCTCCCCAAAATAGCAATGAAGATGGTTCTCCAACCTCACTCAATATCAGAATGGATCTCAGAATATAGAGGGTCTTCCTTGTACCAGATAAGACATGGCTTACCTGTTCTGTAAGGAAAGAAACAAACATATTTTATTCTCTAAACAACAAACAGACATGAACATGACCTCTTCTTTTCTTCCAAAGGCTATTCTCAGCTCTATTCTAATTCAAATTAGAATCATGCTCCCATTGTGATGAAGCAGCAATATTCAGTCAAATATGTATCTGAAATTTACTTTATGTAATTCTCTTCAAACCACAATGTCTAATGTGTCCATAACTATGAAAATCTAGAATTTGGGGCTGGAGAGATGGCTTAGAGGTTAAGGCGCCTGCCTGCTAAGCCTAAGAATGCCTGTTCAATTCTCCAGGTCCCACATTTAGCCAGATGCAAAGTGATGCAAGGGCGCAATGCCGCACTTGCCCACAAGGGGGCGCACGCATCTGGAGTTCATTCACAGCAGCTGAGAGGCTGCTGGCACGCCCATTCTCTATCTCTCTGCCTCTTCCTCTCTGTCTCTGCCTCTCTCTCTCTGTCTCCAAAAAAAAGAAAAAACCTAGAATTTGTGTGATTCCCCTGCCCCTAGTATTTCTGAGATTGCTTTTTAACTCTGTTAACAGTTAGAAGATTGATCCACTTGGACAGTTGTGTCCCCAGTTGTATTCTCTTTCCTTTATGTATTAACAGATGCTTGTAGAATACCTACTGGCTTCAGGTGTTGTGCTAGGAACTGGGGACAAATAAGACAAAGCCACTGACCCCAAGAGATGCAGATGACAGAGGGGTAAATAAACAATCCAAGACTGCACTTTGAACAGGGAGGGGCACTGAAGAAGAAAAGGTACTAAAATCCAGGCATGGTGGCACATGCCTTTAATCCTAGAACTCAGGAGGCAGAGGTAGGAGGATCGCTGTAAGTTCAAGGGCACCTTGTGACTACATAGTGAATTTCAGGTCAACCTGAGCTAGAGTGAGACCCTTCCTGGAAAAAAAAAAAAAAAAAGGAAAGAAAAAAAAAAAGGTCCTATGAAAGTGTGGGTAAATGGGCAATGTAGGACATTGAATTTTATAGTAAACCTTCTTGAAAATGTGAGGACTTATGGAGGAAGGTTTAGACAGAGGACTCCACATGTAAATGACAAGAGACAGGAAAGAGCACAATGTATGCAAAGTGGTGGCGAGTTTTGGATCTTCATGCTCATGGAAGACAGTGATGAGACCTGAGGTGACAAATACAGGCAAAGAGAAGACCATGAAAGGACATAGAGGAGGAGTTTTCTCAGGGGAGTTCCCAAAGATTTTAACTAGGGTACACTACCAAGACCAGATACTTTTTTTTTTTTTGGAGAGAGAGACAGAGAGAGAGGGAGAGGAAGACAGGGATGGGCGCACCAGCAGCCTCTCAGCTGCTGCGAATGAAATCCAGATGTGTGTGTCCCTTGTAGTCAAGTGGGCATTGCCCCCTTGCGTCACTTTGCATCTGGCTAAACGTGGGACCTGGAGATTGGAACCGCTGGAGATTGGAACCAGCGATCTTAGGCTTAGGAGGCAGGCGCCTTAGCCGCTAAGCCATCTCTCCAGCCCAAGACCAGATACTTCTTGTAACGTATTCCTGGAGCAGTGGAAACAGGACTGGACAAGACAAGAAGAAAGTAAGACTGGCCAGCAGAATGGAGAACTAAGTCTGTCCTAGTGTTGACTGAGTTCATAGAGCTACACACCAAGCACTAGAGAAGGAGAGGGGCTCTCCTTATAGACACCTACCAGGTAGCGTAGCATGGGCAAAACTCACAGACTTACTTTAGGATGTGAGGAGAGAGGAAAGTGATTGTGGTGATGGTCCCATTTTTGGGGACCTTGGGCTCTGCTATGGGGCTTCTATCTGGGAAATATCATCACTTACTATTCTTGCTGGAAAAATGGCCTGTAGATCTGGGAAGCTCACCTTTTAGGCCAGTCAGCTTGAAGAAAAAAGCATGCTGTGAAAATGAAAGTGAAGCCAGGGGTCAAAGCCACATCACTCTTACCATCACCTGGGAGGATAGAGCTATTGTGTGTTAGGGAAGAGTAGCCTTGGGGAAGAGAGGATGGTCTATTGTGTGTTAAGGAAGAGTAGACTTGGAGAAGAGAGGACGGTCTATTGTGTGCTGGGGAAGAGTAGAATTGGGGAAGAGAGGATGGTCTATTGTGTGTTGGGGAAGAGTAGACTTGGGGAAGAGAGGATGGTCTATTGTGTGTTGGGGAAGACTAGACTTGGGGAAGAGAGGATGGTCTATTGTGTGTTGAGGAAGAGTAGACTTGGGGAAGAGAGGATGTTCTATTGTGTGTTAAGGAAGAGTAGACTTGGGGAAGAGAGGATGGTCTATTGTGTGTTAAGGAAGAGTAGACTTGGGGAAGAGAGGATGGTCTATTGTGTGCTGGGGAAGAGTAGACTTGGGGAAGAGAGGATGTTCTATTGTGTGTTAAGGAAGAGTAGACTTGGGGAAGAGAGGATGGTCTATTGTGTGTTAAGGAAGAGTAGACTTGGGGAAGAGAGGATGGTCTATTGTGTGTTAAGGAAGAGTAGACTTGGGGAAGAGAGGATGGTCTATTGTGTGTTAGGGAAGAGTAGACTTGGGGAAGAGAGGATGGTCTATTGTGTGTTAAGGAAGAGTAGACTTGGGGAAGAGAGGATGGTCTATTGTGTGTTAGGGAAGAGTAGACTTGGGGAAGAGAGGATGGTCTATTGTGTGTTAAGGAAGAGTAGACTTGGGGAGGAGAGGATGGTCTATTGTGTGTTAGGGAAGAGTAGACTTGGAGAAGAGAGGATGGTCTATTGTGTGTTAAGGAAGAGTAGACTTGGGGAAGAGAGGATGGTCTATTGTGTGTTAAGGAAGAGTAGACTTGGAGAAGAGAGGATGCTCTATTGTGTGTTAAGGAAGAGTAGACTTGGAGAAGAGAGGATGGTCTATTGTGTGTTAAGGAAGAGTAGACTTGGGGAAGAGAGGATGGTCTATTGTGTGTTAAGGAAGAGTAGACTTGGGGAAGAGAGGATGGTCTATTGTGTGTTGGGGAAGACTAGACTTGGGGAAGAGAGGATGGGCTATTGTGTGCTGGGGAAGAGTAGACTTGGAGAAGAGAGGATGGTCTATTGTGTGTTAGGGAAGAGTAGACTTGGAGAAGAGAGGATGGTCTATTGTGTGTTGGGGAAGAGTAGACTTGGGGAAGAGAGGATGGTCTATTGTGTGTTGGGTAAGAGTAGACTTGGGGAAGAGAGGATGGTCTATTGTGTGTTAAGGAAGAGTAGACTTGGGGAAGAGAGGATGTTCTATTGTGTGTTAAGGAAGAGTAGACTTGGGGAAGAGAGGATGGTGTATTGTGTGTTAAGGAAGAGTAGACTTGGGGAAGAGAGGATGGTGTATTGTGTGTTAAGGAAGAGTAGACTTGGGGAAGAGAGGATGGTCTATTGTGTGTTAGGGAAGAGTAGACTTGGAGAAGAGAGGATGGTCTATTGTGTGTTGGGGAAGAGTAGACTTGGGGAAGAGAGGATGGTCTATTGTGTGTTGGGGAAGAGTAGACTTGGAGAAGAGAGGATGGTCTATTGTGTGTTAAGGAAGAGTAGACTTGGGGAAGAGAGGATGGTCTATTGTGTGTTGGGGAAGAGTAGACTTGGGGAAGAGAGGATGGTCTATTGTGTGTTGGGGAAGAGTAGACTTGGGGAAGAGAGGATGGTCTATTGTGTGTTAAGGAAGAGTAGACTTAGAGAAGAGAGGATGGTCTATTGCGTGTTGAGGAAGAGTAGACTTGGGGAAGAGAGGATGGTCTATTGCATGTTAGGGAAGAGTAGACTTGGGGAAGAGAGGATGGTCTATTGTGTGTTAAGGAAGAGTAGACTTGGAGAAGAGAGGATGGTCTATTGTGTGTTAGGGAAGAGTAGACTTGGAGAAGAGAGGATGGTCTATTGTGTGCTGCGTAAGAGTAGACTTGGGGAAGAGAGGATGGTCTATTGTGTGTTAGGGAAGAGTAGACTTGGAGAAGAGAGGATGGTCTATTGTGTGTTGGGGAAGAGTAGACTTGGAGAAGAGAGGATGGTCTATTGTGTGTTGGGGAAGAGTAGACTTGGGGAAGAGAGGATGGTCTATTGTGTGTTAGGGTAGAGTAGACTTGGGGAAGAGAGGATGGTCTATTGTGTGCTGGGGAAGAGTAGACTTGGGGAAGAGAGGATGGTTTATTGTGTGTTGGGGAAGAGTAGACTTGGGGAAGAGAGGATGGTTTATTGTGTGTTGGGGAAGAGTAGACTTGGGGAAGAGAGGATGGTGTATTGTGTGTTGGGGTAGAGTAGACTTGGGGAAGAGAGGATGGTCTATTGTGTGTTAGGGAAGAGTAGACTTGGAGAAGAGAGGATGGTCTATTGTGTGTTGGGGAAGAGTAGACTTGGGGAAGAGAGGATGGTCTATTGTGTGTTAGGGAAGAGTAGACTTGGGGAAGAGAGGATGGTCTATTGTGTGTTGGGGAAGAGTAGACTTGGAGAAGAGAGGATGGTCTATTGTGTGTTGGGGAAGAGTAGACTTGGGGAAGAGAGGATGGTCTATTGTGTGTAGAGCTGGACTTGGGGAAGAGAGGATGGTCTATTGTGTGCTGGGGAAGAGTAGACTTGGGGAAGAGAGGATGGTTTATTGTGTGTTGGGGAAGAGTAGACTTGGGGAAGAGAGGATGGTTTATTGTGTGTTGGGGAAGAGTAGACTTGGGGAAGAGAGGATGGTGTATTGTGTGTTGGGGAAGAGTAGACTTGGGGAAGAGAGGATGGTCTATTGTGTGTTGGGGAAGAGTAGACTTGGAGAAGAGAGGATGGTCTATTGTGTGTTGGGGAAGAGTAGACTTGGGGAAGAGAGGATGGTCTATTGTGTGTTAGGGTAGAGTAGACTTGGGGAAGAGAGGATGATCTATTGTGTGTTAGGGAAGAGTAGACTTGGAGAAGAGAGGATGGTCTATTGTGTGTTAGGGAAGAGTAGAATTGGGGAAGAGAGGATGGTCTATTGTGTGTTGGGGAAGAGTAGACTTGGGGAAGAGAGGATGGTTTATTGTGTGTTGGGGAAGAGTAGACTTGGGGAAGAGAGGATGGTGTATTGTGTGTTGGGGTAGAGTAGACTTGGGGAAGAGAGGATGGTCTATTGTGTGTTAGGGGAAGAGTAGACTTGGGGAAGAGAGGATGGTCTATTGTGTGTTAGGGAAGAGTAGACTTGGAGAAGAGAGGATGGTCTATTGTGTGTTGGGGAAGAGTAGACTTGGGGAAGAGAGGATGGTCTATTGTGTGTTGGGGAAGAGTAGACTTGGGGAAGAGAGGATGGTCTATTGTGTGTTAGGGAAGAGTAGACTTGGAGAAGAGAGGATGGTCTATTGTGTGTTAAGGAAGAGTAGACTTGGGGAAGAGAGGATGGTCTATTGTGTGTTAAGGAAGAGTAGACTTGGGGAAGAGAGGATGATCTATTGTGTGTTAGGGAAGAGTAGACTTGGGGAAGAGAGGATGGTCTATTGTGTGTTAAGGAAGAGTAGACTTGGGGAAGAGAGGATGGTCTATTGTGTGTTAAGGAAGAGTAGACTTGGGGAAGAGAGGATGATCTATTGTGTGTTAAGGAAGAGTAGACTTGGGGAAGAGAGGATGATCTATTGTGTGTTAAGGAAGAGTAGACTTGGGGAAGAGAGGATGGTCTATTGTGTGTTAAGGAAGAGTAGACTTGGGGAAGAGAGGATGGTCTATTGTGTGTTAAGGAAGAGTAGACTTGGAGAAGAGAGGATGATCTATTGTGTGTTAAGGAAGAGTAGACTTGGGGAAGAGAGGATGGGCTATTGTGTGTTAAGGAAGAGTAGACTTGGGGAAGAGAGGATGGTCTATTGTGTGTTAAGGAAGAGTAGACTTGGGGAAGAGAGGATGGTCTATTGTGTGTTAAGGAAGAGTAGACTTGGGGAAGAGAGGATGGTCTATTGTGTGCTGGGGAAGAGTAGACTTGGGGAAGAGAGGATGGTCTATTGTGTGCTGGGGAAGAGTAGACTTGGGGAAGAGAGGATGGTCTATTGTGTGTTGGGGAAGAGTAGACTTGGGGAAGAGAGGATGGTCTATTGTGTGTTAAGGAAGAGTAGACTTGGGGAAGAGAGGATGGTCTATTGTGTGTTAGGGAAGAGTAGACTTGGGGAAGAGAGGATGGTCTATTGTGTGTTAGGGAAGAGTAGACCTGGGGAAGAGAGGATGGTCTATTGTGTGCTGGGGAAGAGTAGACTTGGGGAAGAGAGGATGGTCTATTGTGTGTTGGGGAAGAGTAGACTTGCAGCAGACAGCTTCAGGTTCGCCGAGATGAACTTCCAGACCAGACACAGTTATGGAGGAAGGGATATTATTTATTGAAACTTACAGATCCAGGGGAAGTTCCATAAAGGCAGGAAAAGCAGCTTGCTATTCACAGGGCCAAGCAGAGAGAGAAAAAGCCAACCAGCCACCACAGCAAACAGAGCAAACTACAGCCAAAAGGTCACACAGCACACTTCATGAACTCCTGCTAGACACATTTGCATATCTTTACAATGGACTCTCAAACCATCACCACACCTTAAGATCAGGGCCCCCAGTGACCTTGCCTCTAGCAAGGTGATTGCAGATGCAAACTATAAGTAATAAACCACTGAATATATTGGGGGACATATATTCAAACTACCACATTCCGCCCCTGGCCCCCAATATATTTAGCTCCTGGCCCCCAATAGATTTATAACTATCACACATTGTAAATTGTACTCAGTCCAATTTCAAAGGTTCTCACAGTCTTGATCAACTTAAGATAGTGAGTCCTGTAAAATCAAACAAGTTAAATACTTTCAACATGTAAAGGCACAGAGTAAACATTTTTAACTGGTATAAGGCATAGCAAGGAGAAACTAAAACAATGCAAACTCAACCACCATCAACAGTCATCAAACTTCTGCAGTTCAAGTTCAATATAACCAGAGACTAACAGTCTCCAGGTTTTCCAATTCCACCGCTCCAGCTGAGCAGAGTCGCCAGGGAAAACATTCATCCCATGCCAACACTGCACTCCATGGTAGCCCTTTTGCACAGTCCTGGTATATCCAAAACATCTTCAGGTCTCCATGCAAATCACGGTCCATCTTCCAAAAGGCTCTTCCAGCCTATTCCTGAGGGTCTTCATGTCCTGCCTCATGCCGCATCTCAGCAGCGGCTCCTGGAACCGTGTGCAATTCATGACCACTCCATGCATTTTTCATATTTCCGAAACTAATACCAGGTGTGCAGGACACAGCCATATTCTTAATCCAGGGACAAAATAAACCATAGCCTTGAAAAGCAGGTTCCTTCTCCAGTCAGCTCTTTCCAAGAATTTGCATTTTTAACAGTCTTTCCTCAGGCATCCTCTCCATTGTTTTAATGTAAATCAAGTAAGGCCACCTTCCTTCCACCTTCCTTAAGATTGCTAATTCGTTGACAATAGCAGCTAAACCAGTCTCAGTGCCTCTACTTTTAACTTGCTTCAGGCATTCCAACTTAAATCTTAAAATCTCAGTCCGGTATCTTCAGCCAAGCACATCAGTCCATTACAAATTTAAGTTTGATCAAACACTCTGGGCCTGGATAGCGGAACGTAGCCATCCCTTATGCCAGTAGCCCAGTTCCAACAAAGTCCTCTGTAGTCTTTCCTTCCCCTTAGAAAGCTCATAAGCCAAGCCTCGAAGTTCAATACTGTCTGCACTTAGCATTCTCAAACTCTCATCAGAATAGTCCATAAAATTTGGCTTACCATTCCAGAAGGCATCTTCAGTTGCAAGCACCAAGTCCATGCCCATTCCTCCAAAACAAAGGTTCCAAAAGACGAACATCCACACGATCTGGTTCATCTCACCCCACTCCTGGTACCACTTTACTGCAGCAGACAGCTTCAGGTTCGCTGAGATGAACTTCCAGACCAGACACAGTTATGGAGGAAGGGATATTATTTATTGAAACTTACAGATCCAGGGGAAGTTCCATAAAGGCAGGAAAAGCAGCTTGCTATTCACAGGGCCAAGCAGAGAGAGAAAAAGCCAACCAGCCACCACAGCAAACAGAGCAAACTACAGCCAAAAGGTCACACAGCACACTTCATGAACTCCTGCTAGACACATTTGCATATCTTTACAATGGACTCTCAAACCATCACCACACCTTAAGATCAGGGCCCCCAGTGACCTTGCCTCTAGCAAGGTGATTGCAGATGCAAACTATAAGTAATAAACCACTGAATATATTGGGGGACATATATTCAAACTACCACAAGACTTGTGGGGGGAATGGAGCTATTGTTTGTTGTGGAAAAGTAGATTTGGGGAAGGGGGGTGGAACTATTGTGTGTTGGGGAAGAGTCGGGTTGGGTAAGAAGTGGTGTCAGTCATCATGAATTCTTGTTTGGATAACCTGAGATGGGAGGCATCCTTCATGTTCAGATGAAGACTTCTATAAAGGGTTGATTAAATAGATCTCAGTGTCAGGGTAGAATTTTGGAATAGAGATTTGAGAGAATTAGATAGTCTCTACTAGTAAAGTCATGAAAAAGACCATATATATTATGTATAATATATATAATGTTAATCTTATAACATCAAGTTGGATAAGAATCAAATTCCTCGGGCACTTTTCATTCAGTCTATCACATGCAAGACACAGTGTGAGTGAGTGAGAAGCTTGGGAAGGACCTGTAAGACAGTATCCAGTTTCACAACATGTCTGTTACACCTGGGGATCTAATGGGGATGTAATGTATGATGGCACAATATAATATTGAAGCATGTTCGGGATTAGGATCACCAAGTGGACCTGGGCACAGTGTCTGATACCTAACCCCAGCACACAGGAGGCTGAGGTGATAGGATATTGATGAGTTCAAGGCCAATGTGGGCTACAGGTTGAGTGTCATATCAGCCTGATCTAGCATGAGACCCTGCCTCAAAAATGTTTTAAAAATATAGACAAGGGCTGGAGAAATGGCTTAGTGGTTAAGGCATTTGCCTGTGAAGCCAAAGGACCCAGGTTCAATTCCCCAGGACCCATGTAAGCCAGATGCACAAGGGGCACATGTATCTGGAGTTCATTTGCACTGGCTAGAAGCCCTGGCATGCCCATTCTCTCTGTGTCTGTCTCTCTTCTATCTCTCTATCTCTGCTTGCAAATAAATAAATAAAATTAAAAATATATATATAGACAAGATGAAATATGGAGCTTTGAATGCAGATACACAATAATTTCATGTCAAATTAGAGGGTTTCATAGAAGATTTTAAAAAAAAATTACTTGAGGCTAAGTTTTAAATGTGAATTAACTAGGCAAAGAGAGGAAATGAGTATTCCAGATTTAAAAACCAGCACATATAAAGGGCCCGGGGCAGAAAGGTTGATGGTATAGTCCAGGAAATGAAAACAAGCCAGTGGGACAAGCAGAAATGTATGTAAATGTGAGTAATGATCAAGCCTATGTAGAAAGTACTCTCTTGGGGAAAACAGAAATATGGAATCAATAGTACTCAAGGGTCAGGCCTATTACTTAGAACACAAGGTCCATTAGGTCGGTTTGGGGGGGGGAGGAGCAAACACAAAGCACAAATATGGTTTGGATGCAGAAAAAAACTCTTGCCAGAATAACTTCACTGAGTTCCACTGGACTCCCTGTATCTCCTCACAGGTGTATTCCTCATAGAGAAGTCAGGAACCACCTTTAAGGTAGACTTGGACATCACAGCTAGCTGGCAATATGATTTACTATAGGAAAGTGTGTTATTTTCCCAATCATGTAATTGCAATGCATCCTTGGGGCGCTCAAGGTTCAGGCATGAAAAAAGCATTAAAATTATTTTCCTATTCAGAGCCAGAGGGGTTTAAACATTCACTCTTGGTCCTTTCGTCTCCAGATTTCTTTGTTACAAATATTCCAGTCTCCAATGGGACCCAGCTAGCACCGCATAGGCTAGCACATGTGGTCACTTTACTCTCAAGAAAACCAAGCCCCTAGGTAAGAACTACACAATACCAACCCAAACAGTTGAGTAGTCACACACAATGTTTCTATCCCGTTCTTGAAGCTGTTTTCTGAATAATTGCTCAAGTCTCAGCTAATCTATACATACCTAACCCACCGGAGCAAAGGGTGGCACCAGTCACACATGTAGAAGAAGTTGACACGGTGCCGAGAGCATTCAGAATACTTTTATGGATGAGGCAAAACATGGTCTGAGACAATGTGTCATGCCCTATAGTTTCTAGAAACTTCCACAAGGTTTCTGTTTCACCTAAAGGTTCACAAAAGATATCACTTTAGCATTTTTCCTCATAATTTCACCAAAACAACAACAAAAAAAAAGAGAGAAGGGCTAGAGGGATGGTTTAGTGCTTCAGGCGCTTGCCTGCAAAGCCTAGGACCTATGTTTGACTCTCCAGATCCCACCTAAGCCAGACGCACAAAGGTGAGGCAAGCGCATGGTCACACATGGCCACTAGGTGGTGCAAACATCTGGAGTTCAGTTACAGTGGCTGAGGCCCTGGAGTGCCAATTTTCTCTCTCTCTTCCTCCCCCTCTCTAAAAAGAAATAGAGAGAGAGAGAGAAGGGAAGGAAGGCAGGAAGGCAGGAAGGCAGGAAGGCAGGAAGGCAGGAAGGCAGGAAGGCAGGAAGGCAGGAAGGCAGGAAGGCAGGAAGGCAGGAAGGAAGGAAGGAAGGAAGGAAGGAAGGAAGGAAGGAAGGAAGGAAGGAAGGAAGGAAGGAAGGAAAGAAGGAAGGAAAAGACTAGCCACAGTCCTCTTCCCTGTCAGCACTGAGGGACCCTGGGGTCCTAGTAAAGATGTCTCACACATCTGGTTCTAGCAAATCTCAGGCTCCAACAGGAGGAAAGGGCATGAGTGGGGACACACTAGCTTAGTCCTGTCAAATCAAAACCCAAATCTAGAGCTTCTCCACAGGATCATCGGAGAAAGACTGTCGTGTGGGGGGAGGGGAGTCAGAAGAACACAGTATACTGGGATCCTTAAGAGTCATCCTCGAGTATGTTCTCCAGTCTTGTAACAGCCCTCAGGTGCTTGTTGCTCTCTGACAACACCTCTACAGTGGAAGGGTCATATTAGAAACTGAGGCATTCTGTCAAATGTGGTTTGACCCGGAATTGAAAGGATCATTAAAAATTTACTGAATGGGGGCTGGAGAGATGGCTTAGTGATTAAGGCTCCTGCCTCCAAAGCCTAAGAACACTGGTTCCAATCTCCAGCGGTTCCAATCTCCAGGTCCCACGTTTAGCCAGATGCAAAGTGACGCAAGGGCACAATGCTGCACTTGACCACAAGGGGGCGCACACATCTGGATTTCGTTGGCTGCAGCTGAGAGACTGCTGGTGTGCCCATCTCTATCTGTCTTCCTCTCCCTCTCTCTCTCTGTCTCTCTCTGTGTCTCTCTCCAAAAAAAAAAAAAAATTACTTAATGGGATACTGGAAACACCTGAGAGGACAAGAGATTGCGTTTGAATCTCTAACCACTGTCAGTGATGCCACGTTGAGTGACAAGTCCCAGGGTCTAGATAGGAAAGAATGGGTTGAAAGGCAGACGTCCAGGGAGTCCATGACTACCAGATTCTAAGCTGTCAACCACTCTGCAATGAAGAATTGGCCATTCCACACATTTGCCACCCAAGAAATGTACCTTACAGATCTTCATCTTGTGAATCTTTCACCCAGCTACAAATTTGAAAATAATCACCAGTCTCTGAATTATTTAATTGTTTTTGCCAAAGTCTTACATGCCTTTTCCTGTAATAAAACAAAATGCATTCAGTGGGAAGCAAGAGTCCAAAAAGGCAGATACCAGCCTGAGCCCTAACAGCCGAGATTCCAGCTGTGCTGATTTTCTTCACAACATAAGTGGTCTACTTGGCTGAGAGCAGCCGAGACTTGGGTCAATACTGTCACTCCTGCCTGCCAGTGCTTTCAACTTCATGCATTCTCCCTTGAATTAACTTCACCACAGGCTATTTCTTGCAGGGCATAATGAAGAAATTGGCCCAAAGTTCCTACAAAAGATACTATGTTGACATGAATTCTTTAAAGCACATGAACAAGCATTGAAAACTAGAAAGGTGATGGTAAAAGAAGCACATTTCCTCTCCTTAATATTTACAGATAGAAAAGAATTCAAATCCGAGAAGTGATTATAGGAATAACAGTAATAGGTCAGGCACAGAATGTCACACGTGACCAAGTGACAGGGCACTAAACGTCATGAAGGTCTATGGAGAGATGCTATAAGTGACGTGCTCTATGTGTGTGCACATACATATGCTCGCATGTGTACATAGGCATATTGATATGAATGTATATGTGTATACAGATTAAGTAATATATTAAAGCATTGTCATTTCACACTCATCATTGTGCTGAAAGTTCACAAAAGAATAGCATAAATAAAACTAAAGGAAGAGAGAACACTTCCCTGGTCCAGAAAAAGATAAAAAGAAGAATAAAATCAGAAAGTATGTCCATGGCAGCTAAATAGGATACTGGCAAGGCAAATCTATGTCCAAAGAACTGTAAAATTTGTCTTAATATCCAAAAGAATGGATGTGGGCTGGAGAGATGGCTTCACGGTTGAGACACTTGCCTGCAAAGCCAAAGGACCCAGGTTCAATTCCCCGGTGCCCACATAAAGCTGGATGCACAAGGTGGCACATGCATCTGGAGTTGGTTTGCAGTGGCTACAGGCCCTGGTGTGCCTAGTGGATGTCAAGGGCTCTTCTAGGTGCTTTTGTCCATAAGGACTTTGGTTTTCCATGGTGTAGTCACAAATCACTTGTACTGAATAAAAAAAAAAATCAATAATAAAAAAAAACTTTTAGGGCTGGGGAGACTGCTCAGCAGTTAAAGGTGCTGACTTTCAAGGCCTGCTGGCCCAGGTTCACTTCCCAGCGCTCACATAAAGCCAGATGCAAAGTGGCGCATGCACTTATGACCCCAGTGCACCTATGTCAATGGGAGGTAGGATTGAGAGAATGCAGAGCTCATGGACAGTTATTCTGAAGTTCCTTTGCAGTCCAGTAGTTTCTTTGCAGCCGCAAGAGACTGTGTAAAAGAATCTGGAGCACAGACCTCTTGGTCCTCCACACACACACACACACCATGGCACATGCACACACCAATAAATAAATAGTTATTTTCAAAATATAAAGAAACTTCAAAGGAATCCATAGAGAGCCAATTGTTGTGTGAAGATATTATTGAGCAGAACAATATGAGACCTAATGGAAACAACAGCACTCTTCAGAGCGTCTCCATTTGTCCACCAGGGAGAATGAATTCTACAGAAATGGTAGCACCCATGTTCTGTGGAGCATCAAAGAAGATGGAGGTGCTACACTGAGTGGGACGAATTAGCCTGTTGGAGATTAGAAGGCTCTTTGGAGGAAGACAGATTGAGATTCTAATCTCAGATTCATTGTTTTATTAAACAGTATATTCAGTTTTGTGTACTTATCGGAACTATTGACATGATCAGTCCAATCCCACACAGTATTGAGAGAAAAAAAACCAAAGTGCAGAGCACTGGGCATGGAAGCCACGAAGTGCTCAATCAATATTCTCTTCCCTTTATACCATAAGATGAGTATATCTTGGATTTTAGAAAAAAATTTAAAGAAATCAAGGAAATAAGGCACTTATCAGGAAATGTATCCCGTGAAGTATTGGAGGATCAAAAAATGAAAAGATGGGGCTGGAAAGATGGCTTAATGGTTAAGGCACTTGCCTGCGAAGCTTGAGGACCCATGTTCGACTCTCCAGATCCCACACCAGCAAGATGCACAAAGGTAGGGCAAGCGCAAGGTTGCTCGTGACCACTAGGTGGCACAAGCATCTGGAATTCGATTGCGGTGGCTGAGGCCCTGGCATGCCAATTCTCCTTCTCCCTCTCTTTCCCTCTCTCTAAAAGAAAATTAAAAAATGTAAAAAAAAAAAATGAAAAGATGGTTATATAAGTATGGATAATACTAACAAAAGGAAATCATTCAAGGAATCATAGTAACTGCTTAGATTATCCTCCAGTAAATCCAATTTGTCTAAGCAAACGGATGAAAAAGAAAAGACCGTTACACTGTCAAAACTTCAGAGGAAGAGGAAGAAAAAGAGGACGAGACAATGAAAACCATGAGACGAGGGTCACAGAGGCCATGGGTCAGAGGTGAACTTAGGGAGAAAAGAAGTGCAGAGGCAAAAAAAAGAAAGAAAAAGAAACAGGAAAAAATGTGCAGTGATGCATACCTGTGATCCCAGCACTTGGGAGGCAGATGGAGGTCATCCAGGGAAAAGAGTAAGGCTGCTGTTTCAAAATTATAATGTTATTCTGTGTTTGAAGTGAAAAGGCGATTAAAACAATTTA
The DNA here is from genome assembly GCA_036365145.1 of Orientallactaga sibirica. Classification (NCBI taxonomy): domain Eukaryota; kingdom Metazoa; phylum Chordata; class Mammalia; order Rodentia; family Dipodidae; genus Orientallactaga; species Orientallactaga sibirica. The sequence continues at coordinate 5,882,821 of JAEOAD010000049.1, forward strand.
AAAAAACAAAAAAATAAAAAACAAGGATGGTGCGTTTGCTTGGGAAAACTGGAGTAATGCCAGCAGAGGGCATAAAACTCCCGGCTTCCTCTTTACTGCCATCGTCACAAAGGAGGGTGATCAGCCACCGGCAAATGTAAACACTATTAAGGCACGGAGAGTAAGAGTGTGGAGGTGAGAGGAAAGCTGTGTCTTAGCTCAGGTAATTGCCCTCAGGAGAAAGAATTTGCAAACACAAATGGAGAGTCACTTTGAGTAATTTCTGAAAAATTCTGAGGAACTAGTGAGAGTTTAAAAAAAAAGCTATGAATAGGCAAAAAATGTAAATTCTAAATAATAGACACTTCCAAAGAAAACTCGATAGCCAACCAAATTCTCGAATGGTAATTAAGTGGATGGTTGGTGAGCACTTTTAAACAATTATCACCAGCAGCCAAACATGGGTTCACTAAGAAGAGATTCGGCCAAACAAATCTCATGTATTTCCTAACAAAGTGACTTTGTGGTAAATTAGAAGGTGCTAGACACAGACTTGCAAGATCTGGAAATGAAAATTGAAAGTATTATTATAGACTTAGCTTAGGAAAAATAAAGGACTTGAGGGAAATGCTCTTGTCAATTGCTTCAAAGATGATCCTGAGAGGTTACATCGCTGAGCAGTATTGCAATCCACACAGCTCAGCGTAGACGCCCCTTGAGGAAGCTCTGACTTCCTAGTGAAAATCAGATACCCCTCCTTATGTTGCTCTCAGACATTTATATTTTACATTATTGTGGGGGTGTCAGAATGTGCTACCATTGCTTAGTTAATTGCTCATCTCTCAAGTAGATTGTAGAATTCCCTAGGGCCAAAACTGAATTATTGGTCGAACATCACGCCCTACTACACGATGCGGTCTTATAAACACTTGTCAGTGGAACAAATGTGAACATTGGAGAATAAAGATATTATGTCACAGAGATCTGGTTTTTGCCGTTTTCATCTTAGGGGAAACTATTATTATTAGGAACCTTGAAGATTCGTTGAAAAATCATAAATCCCTCATTCTGAAAGTATTTCAGGAAAACTTGAAACCTTAGGACAGGGAATATGGCTCAGTGGGGGAAGTGCTCGCCTCCTGAGCAGGAGGACCTGAGTTTGATCCCCGGTAACCATGGAAAAAGGTGGAACATGGAAGTATTATCCTGGCACTGGACAGGTCGAGAGAGAAGAATTTCTGGAGCTAATGGACCAGTCAGTCAGCAGAGCCTAACTGGTGAGTGGCTAGCCAATGAGAAACCCTGTCTCAAATAGAAGTGTACAGGGTTCCTGAGAATCATGCACCAGGTTGTCCTCTGGTGTCTACACACACATGCATAGGCACTCACACACACATACGCACACATGTACACACACATATAAACATGCATACACACATATATATAATATAACATTATATATTATATATATTATAATTATATATATATTATATATACACACATATAAACATGCATACACTCACATATATAAAATATAACATTATATATTATATATATTATAATTATATATAATATCTATTATATATATATACACCCCACATTTGCACACACACACAAAAAAACTAAAACTGGATTCTCCATATACTGTTTTGGAGGGTGCTAGAGAGGTTCGATTGGATGACTTCAAAATTTTCTTTGAACTGTAGCCCCACAGCCACGTCACCTTTTATGATAAGATGAAATCAGTTACTAAGAAAAATCAGGACCCACTGCCTCAAATCCCAGAGGAAAAAATAGTTATGCTAAACAATGAGCTACTGCCAGCTAGCTTACTACTTACTCTCTTGTTTATTCATTCAGTTTTGGTTATTTCCAATTTCACCCAGAAGAGGGTTTTTGCACAAACCGTTAGTTAATAAATGTTGTTAAATAAATGACTACAATAAATGTATATTGTTTCTTGGGTGAAAAGAACAATTAAGATCCTCAAACCAACCATTCTGTTTAAAAAAATAAAAATAAAAACCATACAAGTCCAAAGGTCAGGGTGACTTCTTAAAAGTCACTAAGTTCTTTGAGGACAGAGCCAAGATGTGACACAGTTTAATGCAATTTCCAGCACTCTGGGTTGCCTTGAGGACTCTTTGTAGAAGCAATTGAAGACAGGGAACCCTGGGTCTCAGGACAATGAGGACATTCTGGAACATTGTAAGCCACTGCAGTCAAAAACCAAGGGGTCAGGTCATAACTGCAGGGATTTCAACAAGAATTCTAGACAGAACCAGAGGAGACAGAGAAAGAAAATTAGCTCCTACCCTATTCACTTAATGTCAATCCTCACCTTCCCTAAATTATAGAAAAGTAAAATAGTAATCACAGACTATCTGAAGACCTTTTGGTAACATGGAGCCAAGAAACATGGCCGCAATTGTAAAAAAAAAAAAAAAAAAAAAAATGAGGCAACTCAATAAAATTCAGTTTCTGCTATTAACAACATGCAAGAAAGTAGATAGGAAACTGTGACTTGTTTGACCTTGGTCAAATTAGAATACAAATGTAGGTCATAGTAAAAGAAATTTAGCTTGGTCTTCTTCATTTATTTCAAATATAAATTCCATACATACATACATACATACATACATACATACATACATACATATATCTATATGTAATAAATCTAAAATGACAATAAAGTTGAGATCTTATTCCAATAGATCTAAATAAATCACCATGTAATTGCCAAATCATCATGAGATTGCATTCTGTAGCTATAGTTCATAAGTAGAGCATCCACACTCCAGGATGACAGACACTTTATTTTCTTTGTTTGAACTATTTGATGAAATGGCAATTGCACACCTGCATTACTCGTTTTATTTTTTAAATAGTTTTACGCATTTATTTGTGAACAGAGAGAAAGTGAAAATGAATATTCTTACACGTGAACTCTAGAGGCATGTGCCACTTAGTGCATTTGGCTTTAAGTGGGTACTTGGGAATTGAACCCGGGGGCCAGTGCAAGCAGATACACACAGAGAGAATGCGTATGTCAGGACCTCTAGCCACTGTAAATGAATTTCAGATGCATGTGCCACATTGTGCATCTGGCTTTTCGTGGGTACTGGGGAATTGAACCCTGGGTTCAGTAGGCTTTGCAAGCAAGCACCTTTAACTGCTGAGCCATCTCTCCATATCCATTTCTCATTTCAAAGGATATGCGGATGATGCCTATTGTACTTTCATAGCACGTATTGCAAACCATAGCCCCACCATCAAGGAAACTATAACCAAGCACCAAATGTTCTGGTGATTGCTCTATTGTGTCTGCTTCTACATGGGTCCAAACAAAGGGGAGCAGGGCTTGTCAAAGGAGGTACTGATGGAGCTACATCCTGATGTAAGAGTGCAAAGGAGGGGCTGGAGAGATGGCTTAGTGTTTAAGGCACTGGCCTACAAAGTCTAAGGACCCAGGTTTGCTTCCCCAGGACCCACGTAAGCCAGATGCATAGGGTGGTGCATGTGTCTGGAGTTTTTTTGCAGTGGCTGGAGGCCTTGGCATGCCCATTCTCCCCCTCCCCCTCTCTCTCTCTCTCTCTCTCAAATAAAAAATAATTTTTTTAAAGAGTGCAGGGGGTATAATTAAGGTAGGAATGATCACCTGGCAGGGCTGTCATTTATGGTCCATGTAAAGACAAGGTTTAATCATCTTGGTCATTTTGATGTGGACAGGGACAGCCGTCATGGACTGAGTGTTCCCTCCCCTCCACTCTCTGGTCCCTACCTTAAGTCGGGCGCTCATCAGCTCTCTCTGGAGATGGTACAATAGCTTTCTAATTATCCTCCCTCCCGCCACTCTCCCACCTTTCAGTTCACCCCCTCCACTGTCCAAAGCACAAATCTCATCATGCCATTATCTGACTTCATCTTTGCCTATGAAATGAAATCCAGATTTCTTAGAGAAACTCATGGATGTGTCACATTTGGTCCCCTTGCCTTTCTAACTTGATCTACCTCGTCCCACCTCACAGCTACAAGTGCAGTGACAATTTCTAGACATACTCTCCCATACTGCACCCCGGCACACCTCTGACCATCTTCCCATAGTCCTTTGCACCAGTCTTTACCATAGCCATTCATATATTGCAGCAGGTCTCTTTCTATGTCATTTTGCTACTGAAGAATGTAAACACATCTCAGTTTTGTCTGATTTACCATGACCCTTCAGGGTTAACCTGTGCAGGGCAAAAACATAATCAGATAGCTTGTTGAATGAATGAACAAATAAGCCATTCTTTCCTTATATTAAATTAAAAGCCTTTGTTATTTTGACTTTTCGTTCAGACCTATCAGCACCTTGTTTGTGAACATGGACACGTGTATAGGCACAGCCTCTCCTGTCATTGCCTGATCTTTCAAGGTCACCGTCTCTCACAGCAATGTACAGGTCTCCAAAAGCAACAGATAAGCCTCGTGACTCCTGTGACGGCACTAAGATATGAAATGTCAAGCCCATAATACAAATAAATACTCTTGCTAGAAGGCATCTGTGTGTGTTTCACACATCTGATGAAATTCAAGTGTGAAGAGGAAGGTTGCTAAACATATCTTACAGTGTTTCCACAAACACTAAAAAGTGCCTTCCAAGAAAGCTGTACAGCTACAGTTTTCCTGCCTGGGGAAAGCCAGTGCATATGAAACCCACAAGATTTAAGAAGTGCCTTCACGGCCCAGGAGCAGGAGAGGACGCTTGTTCAGTTTGAGGGGAACTAACAGGAAGACACTGGACACGGATGTATTCCTGTTCCATCACTTGAACTGGTCCAGCTTCACTCTGCTGTCCAAAGGAACATGTGAGGGAAGAAGGGCCGTTCACAGGTGATTGTTGTCATAAAATTTCATACTGAAGTTCAAATCCGCATTCCACAGTTCGTTCCAAAAACATTGAAAAACACTTTGAAACACTGATGGTCCAAAAGACTAAATGGGAACTGGAGAGATGGCTTCGTGGTTAAAGCACTTGCCTGTGAAGCCTAAGAACTCATGTTCCAATCTCCAGGTCCCGTGTAAGCCAGATGCACAAGGTGACGCAAACACGCCAAGGTCGCACATGCGCACAAGATGGCACATGCGTCTGGAGTTCAATTGCCGTGGCTGGAGGCGCTGGTGAGCCAATTCTCCCCCTCATTCACTCTTACTCCCTGTCTCTGGCTTAAAAAAAGACTAAATGGCTCCTATAAAAGGTAAATCTAAAACTGTGAAGTAACTATATGTACATACACACATATATGTCTACATACACATATATGTGAAGTATAAAATAATGTGATAATGCAGTATTTGAGGGTAATCAGCCTTTTCCCAATGATTTCATGGTCATGGATTTCATGTTGATGCTGGTTAATTAGCCAAATATGAATTAGATGTGTATGTTTAAGTAAGTGTGCGTGCTTATTAAGGGCCTTTCCCCCCTTTATTTCATTGTGAAGCAAACCATTTGATGGGGCTCTGCAGAAAGCTCTAGCACACATCAAAAAGCAATCAACAAACTCTTCAAATACATCTAGCAGGATCATTTAGATGGTTTTTAATCAGGATTATGAAAACATAATTAGGTGGTTTCGTGTTTGTTGTTGTAAGGGAAAACGATTCTCCAAATAGAAAATATGGGCAATATTACACCAAAGCCACAAGAGAACAGTGCACACGAGGTACGACTATGTGAGTGCGTACACACACACACAGCACGCACGCGCGTGCGCATACACACACGCACAGAGAGCAACCACGGGCCCCTCCCTTCAACCCATCAGCAGCTCTCATATTTAAAAAGAGCATCATTTCTTTCAAGATGGCATATGAGATCTCATTTGATAAACTGACTGGATACAAGTAGATTTGAAGAACACCTCCCTTTAATGTCATCATAACTTCAGCTGTTGCCTGCTATTCCAGATGAATCCTGCCTGCCCCTCCCCCCCGTAGGAAAAAGCGGGGGTTCATCAATGCTCAAGCAGGTCATGTGTCATTAGTGACCACTGGAAGGCCGCACAGCCGTGGATCTGCACAGCTTAATGACTGTGCACTCCTGGCCTTTTCTAATCCATTTGAAATAAACCTGATATTTATCTATCTCCAATCACCCGGTCTGTAAGTTCTCAATAGGAGAATGAATCACACACAAGCTAGCCACTGTGTCGGGGGGGTGGGGGAGAGCTATCTTAAAGCGTCCTACCCCACGGCCAGGAAAGATGACAAGAGGGAAAGACTCCAGGTTCCAGAGGGTTGTCCTGGGCCCAGAGCTTCCCAAGATGACTCTCCTAAGGCTACATTTCCTTGTTTCCCCCTGTGCAGCCCAAGCTGTCTATCGGCCCTACTTGAAAAGCCCATCCTTCCAGGTCCATCCGGGAAATCTTGAACAAGAGCCTGAGATTTTGCTTGGAAGTACTTTGGTCACCAGCAGCAAGCTGGCCCCTTTTGTTTGGGAAATTCAAAGAGTCGCATCACCGTGACTTCAAGGAAGCCACAATTAGAGTGGCTTTCTTCCAGCACAGTGTGTAAACTGCTCTACCATGGAAATACCAAGTTGCTGTCCGTGCACACAATTTTAGCATATCTGGTTTTTATGTCATCTTACTTACAAGAAACACCCAGCTGTTATAATTTGTCTCATCCATCGCTCCCTTGTAGAGACAGCCTTTGTTCCTTTTTTTTTTTTTTTAGTGCCAGGGACTTGCTGGGTTTCACCTGATGTGATTTGTCTAGGCATTAATAATGCATCTTCAAGATGCAAGATGCATGAATTCCTTTGGTAACAGATCCGCTGGCAGAGGCCTTATTGTATTGCGCAGCTTTGCTGCAGAGAAAGGAAGGCGAGGGGACAAAAGGAAGGTCAGCTGGAGCAGGGTGGTGGGGGTAGTGGATATTGGTTGCTTCAGGAAGCCATTGCAACCAGCTTCTGACAAGACGAGGACATGAAACAGATCATGATTAAACCAACAATTTCCTCTAAAAAAGAGAAAAAAAAATACTTGCCAAAATTCGACAACTCCTGCTCTGGGATGAAAGTTGGATGTACACACAGGTGACAGCTCTCAAAGTGCCTGGCACACGGTCACCTTCATATCTTACTTGGGGCACATCCATGGGTTGGTTTTCGTTTGTTGTTTTGGGCCACATTCCAGCTTCCTTCTCCATGACCCTGATATGATGGTCACTTCTGTCACCCAAATGCATTTTTTTTATTATCTTGCACTTGGGAAGAGCTTGTATTTTTCAGACTGCTTTATGATCACCAATAAGTGATTTCTCACAATGATCCAGAAAAGCAAGGCAAAGTTTTTCTCTTCATGTTACAATTCAGGGTTAAAAAAAAAAAAATGTACAGGCAGGTTGTAATGTGAGTTCACAGAGTATACATTTCGAGGTTGGAATAAAGACACGTGCACTTAAACCAGACTGGCAATGACAGCTTGAACTACTCAAGACAGGGGGGCAGGGGGACCCAATTGGAAGTAATCAGGCAGTCACCAGATGCAGCCGCAAATCCTTGCAGAAATATATTTGTGACTAGATTTTTGAACTCGGGGCTAGCAGTATTCCCCATCTCCAACTTCTTAGGTTTCCTTTAAGAAGCAGTGAATTTACTAAGTAATGTTGAAATCACGAAGTTCATCCACGGAAATAGTAGTTTGTTATAGACGATCATTTAACTTCCTGTTTGTATGAGGACTCCTGACAATATCTGTCGATATCAGACAAAACCAGACTCTCTTCGCCGTCATTAGGCTCGGCTCACCTGCCTCCTACTCCCATTCTCACTACTGCCAATGCCCCCCACCCCCACCCCCAACAAAGAAAATTTCATTTAATCAATAACATTTGCTTTCAGGGCAGCTCTCCTTTACTGCTGTTCCATCTCTGTCTGGGTAACCATAGCAACTATTCTCAGAGCAGTGTGATACTCAGTTTATACATTTCAGCCCTGTCACACGACTGACTACCTGCTTTTACTTTAATCATGGCTGGAGGGGACACTCAAAAGGTGGCTGCTTCCTGCTTCCTGTTGCAGTCAGTCCACCAAACTGCCCTCCGTGTTTTACGTTCCCTGCTCAACCCAGAAGACACGTGTTCACTCACGGTGCTGACTCCCCGGAGCAGACAAAAGGGAAAGGCTGCAGGGGAGAAAGGAGGACCAAAACGGCTAGAATTAGCAGAACCTTCCAGACCTTACAGCAAAATTCTTCTCTTCCCTGGATGGATGCTCTAAGATTTAGAGGTTTTCCCCCTTTTTTAAGGTCTTAACTGCAGAGGAAAAGATGTGTCCAGCTTCATTCTGGCCTGAGATCCATCATCCAGGACTCCCCTTGACCTCCAAAACATTCATCTCTGTTCATGTTGCCATTTAGTGGGCCTCCTGCAAGGCCAGACCAGGAACTTGGGACTCTCGGGAGCCTCCCTTGTTGCAGCATGGAAGGGCTTGTTTAAATCACATTATAAACCTAATGAAATACGGCTAATGAAGTGCAGATGTCCTATCGGACGTGGAGCGCTGGGTCCCCATGAAAGCCCAGTAGGAAAAAGAAAAAAAAAAAAAAACAAGGGAAAGGAGCCTTGTATCCTTGGAAGTGGGCAGCCCACGTGCTAAGCCTTCTTCCCTGCCCCCATTTATGAGTTCATTACCATTTCTAATTCCAGGGTTCTGAAAGCATTTGTGGCTTCTGGGTCAGTCATTTCCTGGAAATGCACTAGTGGGCTGGGTTGGACCATCCTTGGCTTAGACCCTTTCTTCTGAGACATGGAAAGTGAAGAACATGTATTGCCAATTAGCTCCACAAGCTCCTGGTTCCGGTTGCCTTTTTGACATGCTCTGATGAATCCCAGTTCTACACCTTCCTGGAAACTAGCAGCAGGCTTCCATGGCCAGAATTTCCTCTCACCAAATGAAGATGTTCCCATGTGATTACAGCAACTACCGTGAAGGCTATGAAGACAAATCTATAGGGAAATAGGGTGCCATGGAAACCGGAGTTCAAGGTCCTCCTTGGAGTAGCAGGTACGGACAGGATATCCAGGGAGGTCTGGGGAACCCCAGCAGGTTCCAAGAGAAGAGGACATGCTGCAAAAACAGAGGATGGACAAGACCTCATGGATCATCTTCTGAAACAAGAGGGCCTCTCTCAGATTCAGCTAGACGGCAAATGACTAAGCTTCCCTGGGAGGTGGAACAAGGAGGAAGGGGCCCTCTCGGCCCATCACAGGACTGTCCCTCTCCCAGCTTCTCTAGTTCCTCCTCCTCCTAAGGTATTTGCTTAGAGAAGTAAATAGTGTGAGAGCCAAAGTGGCTCTCCGGGGAGGTCCTTTGGGAAACTCTCTGTGTTTTATTTTGAGATATCATTTTTTTATTATTTATTTATTTATTTATTTATTTATTTATTTATTTATTTGAGAGATCGAGAGAGAAAGAGGCAGAGAGAGAGAGAATGTGCATGCCAGGGCCTCCAGCCACTGTATGCGCCACCCTGTGCATCTGGCTTACGTGGGTCCTGGGGCATCCAACCGAGGTCCTTTGGCTTTACAGGCAAACACCTTCATGGCTAAGCCATCTCTCCAGCCTGAGATATCATTTCGAATTCTTAAATTCACAAAGAGATCTTCTGAACCAAAGAATACACATTCTCAATTTAAGGTAAATATCAGAGTGTCAATAATATCGAGCAATAAGGTTCCCTTTTAAGAAATTTGCTGTAGTTCTGTTACTCAATAATTCTTAGGTACCCAGGGTTGAACCATGTTGTGGGTGAGGAAACTGAGGCACAGGACAATACAGAGAGTTTCCTAGGGCCATGTATTAATGGAAGCAATAGAATTGAGACTCCTTACAATATACTTCAGACTCCAAGAGAAAGAAAAAAATGACAAGCCCTAGACTTTTTTTTTTCCCAGAACAATCACTTTTGTCCATCTTCATAGCTGAATGATGAATGCTTGTGAAAATGATCCAAGAAATTAAAGCTGGGCTTCTGATTATTGCACCGATTTGTCAATGGTAGTGTACGGTCTTTGGAAAAATTCCAGCTGTATTAACAAGAGGATAAGAGGGCAGCTCACTTTTCACTTGCCTAATACAGATATCATTGCCTCGCCCAAGCGAGGGCTAAAAAGAAGCGATAAAGCATCCGAGATGGAGCAACATAGCCGGCTTCACAGAAAATGATTTAAACCCTTCCATCTCCGCTAACATGAGAGATTTGACCACTGACTTATGTGTAGAGCTGTCAAAGCTGTCAGAAATAGAAACAACCTGACCAATTAAAAAAAAAAAAAAACAAGTATGTGGGCAGCTAAGACCATTTACCTGTCTCTGCCATCTGACTCAGGATGTATATAGAGAGGGAAATATGTCACAAAAACTAAGCACAGTGACCTGTACATTGACAGGAGAGCCACTTAAAGAGCTGACTGCCTGTAATAACAAAATAGGAAGGCACTCTTCGTGGATCCACAACCTGTTGCCTGGTAACTTTTTCTTCCCAGTTAAGGTGGAGTAGCTGGACTGGAGCTGTCAAAACTTGTTCACGAGGCAGAGACAGCTAAGCAGCTGTCCTGGAGTTCCTTGGCCAGTACTCACCGTTTCTCCTTCACATGCCAAGCACTTCTCCCCCATCACTCTTCAGTAACATGTTACACACAGGGTGGGTTAGCCAAAGCCATGGAACATCTTAGCGACTTAAGATGCTTAACACAGGACCATCTTCTTTCAACGGTTCCAAAAGTAAAAGGAAGACCAGCGCATTTGAAATCTTTTAAAGCAAATTTAAGTCAGTGTTGGTAGTATATGTCGAGAGAATTCTTGTAGTTGGCAACATGAACGCTCTGACTTAGAGTTGTGCACATTAACTTTCAGAGGCCTAAGGATTAACTGTTGCTGGGGCTGACTGTCACTGAAGGAGATAGTCACGTAAGGAGCTGAACCCACAGCCCCACAGCTTTACATAACTACCTTTCTGGTTTTTTGTTGTTGTTGTTGTTTTGTTTTGGTTTTTTTTTTTTTGTTGTTGTTGTTGTTTTTTGGTTTTTGTTTTTTTTTTTTTTTGTTTTTTTTTTTTTTTTTTTTTTTTTTTTTTTTTTTGCTTTTCAAGGTAGGTTCTTGCTCTAGCACAGGCTGACCTGGAACTGACTATGAAGTCTCAGGGTGGCCTTGAACTCAGATCAATCCACCTACCTCTGCCTCCCAAGTGCTGGGATTAAAGGTGTGCACCACCATGCCCAGCCCATAACTTCCTTTCTATAGTAACTCCTTCAAAAGGTAGCAAAAGTTAGGAAGATTGTCTTCTCTGAGATCAGATAGATAGATAGATAGATAGATAGATAGATAATAGATAGATACATAGATAGATAGATAGATAGATAGATAAACAGAGAGATGATCGATGATAGATAGATAAACAGAGAAATGAATGATGATAGATAGATAGATAGATAGATAATCAGAGAGATGATAGATAGATATGATAGATAGATAAACAGATGATAGATGATAGATAGATAGATAGATAAGATAGATAGATAGATAGATAGATAGATAGATAAACAGAGAGATGATCGATGATAGATAGATAAACAGAGAGATGATAGATGATAGATAGAAGATAGATAGATAGATAAACAGAGAGATGATAGATGATAGATAAACAGAGAAATGAGTGAGATAGATAGATAGATAGATAGATAGATAGATAGATAGATAATCAGAGAGATGATAGATAGAAGATAGATACAAATAGATAGATAAACAGAGAGATAATAGATACATAGATAGGTAGATGATAGAGAAATGATAGATAGATAATAGATGACTGACAAGTAGATAGTATTATACTTTGGAAGTCCTCAGAAAGTCCTTGGTGTTAGTCTAATTTCCATCACTGTAACAATAGACCTGAGAAAAATCAACTTATAAGGAAAAAAGATTCTGTTTGACTCACAAGTTTCAGTGTTACATGTTGTATGGTCACCTTGCTTTGGGACCTGTGGTGAGGCAGGACACGATGGCCAGAGTGAGGGGAAGGGAAAAATCATTGAACTCATGGTGGCCAGGGAGAAAAGAGATGCAGAAGAAGCCAGGACCACAACGTCCCCATCAAAGGCACACCCACAATGACCTAATTTCCTCCAGCTGGATTCACACCTCAAAGCTTTTTCTTCCTTCTCAGTAGTGTGACATCTGGCAGCCAAACCTGTGATGACAGCCAAGCTGATAGCTTTGCATCTCCACATGAACAGAAGGGTGGGATTCCATCCTATAGAGAACACAGGGTTGAACACACTTCGAGGGCTTTTCCCTGTGTGTGGCTTTGCCATCTTAGAGAACCCAGAACACACCTCACATGTGAGCTACCACAGGGGAATGACTCTTGAAGGCTGGGGCACACGTGATCTGGAACCCAGCTTGGCAAATGTCCAATCATTCTTCAACAGTCACTACTGCCAATTTTCAGAGACCACATGGTCTAGGAGGGCAACTCACATTAGAAGCAATGCAAATGACCTTCATGAAGATTTGAGAAGTCAGGACGGCTCAGGAGGAGAGAAGCTTGAAGGAGATTCATGTGAGAGAGAGAAAATAAAAGGAAAAATTGTTACCATTTAAAAATAAACTAGGGCATTGGAGAAATGGCCTAGCAGTCAAGGGCTTGCCTATGACGCCTAAGGACCCTCGTTTGAGGCTCGATTCCCCAGGGCCCATGTAATCCAGATGTGTAAGATGGCGCATGCATCTGGAGTTCATTTGCAGTGGCTGGAGGCCCTGGTGCACCTATTCTCTCTCTCTCTCTCTCTCTCTCTCTCTCTCCATATATATATATATATGCCTCTTTCTCTCTGTGTCTGTCTCAAATAAGTAAATAGAAATAAACAATATTGTAAAATAAATAAATAAAGGGCTGGAGAGATGGCTTAGCGTTAGGGTGTTTACCTGCAAAGCCAAAGGATCCCGGTTCGACTCTCCAGGACCCACTTAAGCCAGATGCACAAGGGGGCTCATGCACCTGGAGTTCGTTTGCAGTGGCTGGAGGCCCTGGCATGCCCATTCTCTCCCACCCTCCCTCCCTTTCTCTCTCTCTCGCTCTCTCTCTCTCTCTGCCTCTTTCTCTCAAATAAATAAATAAAACATATTTTAAAAAGAAAAAAAATAATAATAAATAAACTAGGAGCTGGATCAGTGGATAAAGCACTTGCAAATGTGAGGACCAAGGTTAGGATCCCAGCACCCATGCAAATACCCACTGGATGTGGTGAATGACCTGTAATGCCAGTGCTCAGGGGGCAGAGATAAGATTCCTAGGCAAGCTGTCTAGTTAGACAGATCACATCAGTGAGCCCTAGGTTCAGGTGGAAGAGGTCCTTAAAATAATGTGAACATGGAAATGCTCAGCTGTCATCTTAACGCCATCTCATCTTGAAATGACCACCTGAGATAAACTCTAATAGACTGTGGTGACTCAGAAAATTTTGAGGTATGACCATTCTGATTCCCCTTATATTACAAGGTCCTGATGTTGATGCAAGTAACAATGCTTGGTGAGAGTGGGAAGTTGGAAGAAAATCCTACAACGTGCTCCACGGATGACTGGCGGCCATGTCCCAGCTGAACGGACTCTACAGGAGAGTCCAAGTTCTGAAGCTAAACTTGTGCGTCTGGTCTTAAGCACAAAACTGTCAGTGCCACACCCAGGCATCTGGGCCGTGCCAGCATCATGTGTAATTTGGGTGGGACACTGTTATTGCCTGGACCAGCACAAGGCTTCTGGTAGTGTGTCGAGAGAGCTTTGCTTTAAGGCTGTGCCCGTCATTCCATCTCAGACCTCATACCATGAAGGAACCCACCATAACCATTCTTTTCCGGTGCCTGACAGCTGCTTTCCTTACGCCTGCCACAAGGCCTACCCACTACACAGAGGACAACGAGCAGTTTAGCAGCCATTTCTACCAGGGCAAGTGGGAATTTGAAACCTCTTCTTATTTGTTTTCCTTGACGTCTGTATTCGATCCTTTTCCTATCTCTCCTCTTCTCTTTCTACGTCATGTTCTCCGTACATTTCACGTCTCCATTCCTCTTTCTGTCTTTATCCCCGCATCACTGTAGGTAGGAAATAGCACATTCTTTGCAGACCTTATCTCCATTCTTTAGATCAATACGCCTTCTACTTCCTTGAACCCCATTTCTTTTCAGAAGTAAAATAAGAAATCTCGGGCTGCAGAGGTCGCACAGCAGTCAAAGGTGCTTGCTTTCAAAGCCTGATGGTCTGGCCTCAATTCCCCAGTACTCACAAAAAGCCACATGTGCAAAGTGGTGCGTGGATCTGGAGTTTATTTGCAGTGGCTAGAGGCCCCGGTGTGCTTTTATTCTCTCTCTCTCTCTCTTCCTCTCCCTCTTGCTCTCCTTCTGCCTCTCTCAAATAATAAATAAATATTTTTACAGAGGGAATCTCCTTAAATATGTTCTACTGAATCAAAAAATCTACTTATTCTGGGCTGGAGGGATGGCTTAGTGGTTAAGGCATTTGCCTACAAAGCCAAATTACCCCAGGACCCACATAAGCCAGAAGCCCAAGGTGGCACATGCATCTGGAGTTTGCTTGCAATGGCTGGAGGCCCTGGCACACCCATTCTCTCTGTCTCTCTGTCTCTCTCTGTGTCTCTCTCTCTCTCCCTCTCTGACTCTCTCAAATAAATAAATAAATAAAACTTTTTTTTAAATCTACTTATTCATGAGCAAACTGGGTTAGCTAAAGAAGAAAACGGTGTCTTCTGCCAAAGTCAGGAAAAGGACAAGTAAAGCTGTCGCGCAGCACCACCATAGTGCGCAAGTCAAGAAGTCATAAAAATGACATGGAGAAACAGAAGGAGATGACCCTGTCGTTATGTGTGTATGATGTGATTTATCTACCTATAAATCTAAAGACATCAGCTAGAAGGCTATCATGATGAATGAGAGACAAATAAGATCGCCAGATACAAGATCAATATTGAAATCATTTGTCAACAATGTCCCTTGGATAATGTAATGAGCAAAAGATCTTAACATGATAATACCAAGATACGAAGAGTCTACCTAATGATAAATGTGTTAAAATGCTCAATGGCATGTAGTAGCAGTCTCCAGATTAATCTGCATATTAAGACCGATCCAATGATTATAGATTAATATAAAGCAGAAGAGGGGGTTGAAAAATCTGAAGGGCTGAAGAGATGGCTTAGCAGTTAAGCCCTTGCCTGCAAATGCCTAATGACCAGGGTTTGATTCCCAAGTACCCACGTAAAGCCAGATGCACCAAGTGGCGCATGCATCTGGAGTTTGTTTGCAGCAGCTAGAGGACCTGGTGTGGCTATTCTCTCTGTCTCTCTTCTCTCTTCTCTCTGTCTCTCTTCTCTCCTCTCTCTTTCTGTCTGTTTGCAAATAGATTAAAAATGAATAAATAGGGGCTGGAGAGATGGCTTAGCAGTTAAGGCGCCTGCCTGCTAAGCCTAGGAACCTGGTTCCAATCTCCAGGTCCCATGTTTAGCCAGATGCAAAGTGACACAAGGGCACAATGCCACACTTGCCCACAAGGGGGCGCACGCATCTGGATTTCCTTCATAGCAGCTGAGAGACTGCTGGCACACCCATTCTCTATCTGTCTCCCTCTCCCTCTCTGTCTCTCTCTGTGTCTCTCTCCAAAAATTTTTTAAAAATTTTTAAAAACTTTAAAAAAATGAATAAATAAATAGGAATGGGATATTTGCCAAGCAGAGTAGTATATGCCAATATGTCCATCACTCAAAAGGCTAAGGCAGGATTGCGAATTCAAGGAGAGCCTGGGGTACACAGTGAGTCCTAGAGCAGTTGCATGATGAGGCCCTATCAGAACAAAGAAAGAAAAGAGAGAGAGAGAAAGAAAGAAAGAAACAAAGAAAGAAAGAAAGAAAGAAAGAAAGAAAGAAAGAAAGAAAGAAAAGAAAGAAAGAGAGGAAGGGAGGAAGGAAAGGAAGAAAGAAGGAAAGAGGAAGGGAGGGGGAAGAAACAACAAGAGAAAGGAGGGAGTGAGGAGAAGAAAGAAAGAAAGAAAGAAAGAAAGAAAGAAAGAAAGAAAGAAAGAAAGAAAGGAAGGAAGGAAGGAAGAAGGAAGCTGGGTGTGGTGGCACATGCCTTTAAACCTAGCACCTGGGAAGCAGAGGTAGGAGGATCACTGTGAGTTCAAGACCACCCTGAGACTATATAGTGAATTCCAGGTCAGCCTGAGCTAGAGTGAGACCCTACCTCGAAAAAAAAAAAAAAAAAAAAAAAAAAGAAAAGAAAAAAGAAAGAAAGAAAGGGGAAAGAAAGGGAAAAAGGAAGGGAGGAAAGAGGAAGGGAAGAGGAAAAGTCTGAAAACTGTGAAAAAATATATTGTGAAATTGTACTACCAAATATGAAGTATACCTTATAGCTATCAAAATTAAAATTAAAATGGATGTGAAATGTATGAGGGTGTATGCCTTCAGACCACCAGAAAAGAATAAACAGAGAAGGGTAAACAGAAATGTTCATATATGGATAAGTAAATTTAATATATAAAGTTAATCAAGTGTTCTAAACAGGAATTAAAGAACATTATGTATAAAATAAAGGACATATACTCTGGAAGAAAACTCAGATTCCTATTTAATTCCATATACAAAAAGAAATCTCAAGGCAATTTAAGAGCTAAACATAAAAAATATATTAATTGGGCTGGATAGACAATTCAGCAGTTAAGGGCACTTGTTTGCAAAGTCTGACAACCTGGGTTTTGTTGCCCAGTACCCACATAAAGCCAGATGCACAAAGTGGTGCATGTGTCGAGTTCATTTGCAGTGGCAGGAGACCTTGGTGCATCCATTCTCATTCTCTCTCTCTCCATTTCTCGTATCGATAGATGATAGATAAATGACAGATAGATGATAGATACATAGATAGATAGATGATAGATAGATAATAGATAGATGATACATAGATAGATAGGAGATGATAGATAGATGATAGATAGATAGATAGATAGATAGATACATAGATAGATAGATGATAGATAGATAGATAGATAGATAGTTAGATAGATAGATAGATAGATAATAGGTAATTGGAGAAATCAATCTGAATAGATCTGGAGCCACAGAGCAAGCTGTCCCTGGAGAAGCTCAGCATGTCTCCGCATGGTGCTATAAGGGGAAGCAGTCTCAGAGAGAGAAGGCTTTGGGAAAGAACACCCTTACATGTCTCTTTTCTTTCACACTCAGAGCAAGTGCCCCAGCCAGCATCTACTTTGTGGCCCAGGGTGGCTCTGGCAGAACACTGCAGAAGCGAGCTCACTGTGTAGGGGACACAGAGGAAAAGTGACGCTGGATGGGGTGAACCACTAAAGAAGGTGGGAGACATCAGTTGCTCTGGATTTACGGGGAACTAGACCTCAGAAATGCATCATCCTGAGTGGCTGGAAGGGCAACCTGCACACCCTTGCTGTCATCAGGAGAAATTCAGCCCATGGAGATGCAAAGAACGTGGCAGTGGCAGTGAACATCCGCTCTTCCAGTGCAGCCACTCACAATGCAAAAACAATGCTGTAGGATTTCTCATTTGGCTTTTTAGTTATGGCTTTTGTTTGCGTGCCTGAGAATTGAACCCAGGGACTCCGACATTCTAGGTAAGTGTTCTTCTACTGAGCTTCATTTCCTACCTTCTATTCAATTTTTCTTCCTGTCCCCCTTCCTCTCTTCCTCCTTTCCTTTTGTCTGTTTTTACTGCTGGCCTTTCTTCTTTTCTTTTGTATGTGTTGAATGGTTAATACATTTTTCTTAGTTTTGTTTTTTATCATCTTTTATTTTTATCTTTCTCTTCATGTCATTCTTTTTCTAACAGGAAATAACTTTTTAAAAATTTTTTGTTGTTTATTATTTATTTATTTGCAAGCAACAGACAGAGAAAGAGGCAGATAGATAGAGAATGGGCGCACCAGGGCCTCCAGCCACTGCAAACGAACTCCAGATGCATGCACCACCTTGTGCGTCTGGCTTACATGGGTGCTGGGGGATCGAGCCTTGAACTGGGATCCTTAGGCTTCACAGGCAAGTGCTTTACCACTAAGCCATCTCTCCAGGCCAGGAAAAAACTTTTATATTCTCTCTAATCTTTTCTCAGATGGCCTTCACTGCCCATCTTCCTTTCTCTTTTTTTACTTTTTGAACATTCTAACTTTTGCTTTTTATTTCATATTTTCTTCTCTTAGTTACCTTTGTCTCTATTTACATATTCATTTAAAGCTTACACATTACTCCTGCCTCACCATTCCTGTTGTTGTTGCTGTTGATGATGTGATGTCATAGTTGGTGCTTGACCATAACTTTAGTTCTGTCTCTGGTTCAGTACAATGTGATGTTACTCCTGATGTTTGTTGCTTACTTTCTATATGGTGCTGAAGACTAATCACAGCACACTGAATATGCTCTGCTGAACACATGCCCAGCCCAGCTAGGTGCCAAGACACTTTGCTCTATATGCAACATCCCTCTCAAAGAAAAAGAAGAAAGAAAAGAAAAAGAAAAAGAAAAAGAAACACCTCAGCTAACACTGTAACTGAAAGAACAGTAGAGATTCTAAAAAATCTGACAGCCAGGCTGTAAACAGGCATAGCGAGGGGATACTGAAGACCCACTCCTAGACATCCATTCCTATAGCAAGAGGAGAGGAAAACAACAAAAGACTGTGGAGGGCTGGTGAGATTGCTCAGTGGTTAAGGCACTGCAAAGCCTAACAACCCAGGTTTAATTCCCCAGTACCCACATAAAGCCAGATGCACAAAGTGGTACATGCATCTGGAGTATCATGCAGTGGCCAGAGGCTCTGGCACACCCATACGCTCCCCCTCTTTCTCAATCTCTGTCTCTCTGCTAGCAAATAAATAAATAAAATATTTTTTAAAAGACTATGGAGACCAAACCTATGAAGACCCTGGTATTGATCATATCCATTCCCCTTCAGAATGTACATTGTTAAGAAGACTGGAGCTGAATCTACAGAGGGCATACTGCATGGATCCTACTGTCTACAGTGTACTTGATTGATCTTTTAAAGGTATCCTACTCATGTGAAACCCACAAAGTAACAGAATCTTCAGGATCCAGGACAGCACTATCAAAATACACTGATCCCCACCAAAGAAATAATAGAAAAGGGAAATTATACTACAAAATCTAATTGTAATATATAGTTAAGAATGTACAATGATCTGATATCCTAGGCCACATTCTTAAGAGAAGGCTGCATCCTGAAAAGGGTGTCACATAAAAGTGTTAGTGAAATCCATCCAAATAGATACATGAGTTTCATCATAGAAATATGAAAATACACGGTACTTCAATAGTTCATATTTCTCTAGCAATAGATTTTGAAAGTGGATGAAATGCCAAAACAAAAAATACAAAAGTAGCCTTATAAAATATTAATACATTCTAAGAAAATTCAAAAATACAGGTGAGTGAATTAAAGAAGGCACTAAGGATATCAATGAGAAGTTTTATAAAATGATGTTTTTGGGGAAAAAAATCTTAGCAATTCAAATCTCCACAAGTCAAATTTTAAAATTCAGCAGAATGCCTTATCAGTTAGATCAAGCAGAAGAGCTCATTTCAGGACCAGAACACAAGGTTGATGAACTAGAACCTCCAGAGTAATTAAGAAAGAAAAACACAATATCTTGAACAGAACATGCGAGACCCCTAGTCCATGATGGACAAAACAAAGCTGTGTATTTTTCACTTTGCAGTAAGCGTCAAAGTTTTGATGGTTTTATATTGGTGGTCAGGTTCGATTCCCCAAGACCCACATTAGCCAAATGCACAAGGGGGTGCATGCATCTGGAGTACATTTGCAGTGGATGGAGGCCCTGACATGCTCATTCCCTCTCTCTCTCTCTCTCTCTCTCTCTCTCTCTCTCTCTCTCTTTCTCTCTCAAATAAATAAATAAATATGGGCTGGAGAGATGGCTTAGCAGTTAAAGCTCCTGCCTCCTAAGCCTAAGAATGCTGGTTCCAATCTCCAGGTCCCACCTTTAGTGACACAATTGCCACACTTGACCACAAGGGGGCGCATGCATCTGGATTTTGTTTGCAGAAGCTGAGAGGCTGCTGGCCTGCCCATCTCTATCTGTCTTCCTCTCCCTCTCTGTCTGTCTCTCTCTGGCTCTCTCCAAAAATTAAATAAATAAATAAATAAATAAATAAATAAATAAATAAATAAATAAATAAATAGGACATAGAGTGGATTATAGAGCAAGAGCCTACTATTTGTTTCCTATAACAAACACATCTAACTAGCAAAGACCTACACAGACTGAAAGCAAAAGGATGGATATTAGTATTCTAAGTCAATGGGACGTGAAAGCAAGCTACAGTGGCTATACTCATACCTGAAACAGCAGACTTTAAGGCAAAATTAGGCAGACAACACAAAGAAAGTCATTAAATAATGATAATGAGACTAATAAATTCATCAAGAAAATATAATGATTATAATACACATTGATTTAGTTATACAGTCATTCATATATTTGCATTTATAGTATAAAACATTGGTGCAAGCCAGATGTGGTGGTACTTGCCTTTAATTGCAGCACTAGGGAGGCAGAGGTAGGAGGATCACCAAGAGTTCAAGGCCACCCTGAGACTACAGAGTGAATTCCAGGTCAGCTTGAGCTAGAGTGAAACCCTACCTCAGAAAAAAAGAAAGAATAGTGGGTAACTTTTACACTACTATCATCAGTAGATAAGTCTCCTAGACAAAAGTATAAATAAGTATACTACAATTAAAAAGAAAAGATCCCACCAAAAAAGACTTTTGACCTGATAAATTTAGCAAAGTGGTGAGATGCAAAATGAATATACAAAAATAAGTAGCTTTTTATACATCAATAATAACTTTCTGAAAAGAAATCATGAAAGGAATATAATTCACAGTAGCCTCAAAATAAAACAGAATACCTAAGAACAAACCTAAGCAAGAAATGGAAAGGCATCTACAATGAAAACTATAAAACACTAGAGAAAGACAACTGAAAAAGATAGAAATGGAAGATGTAAAACTCTCCTGTGTTTTTGGATTGGACAGAGTTAATAATATGAAAATGGGCAATTTCCTAAAGTGAACTACACATTAAATGAAATGCCCATGACAATTCTAATAACTTCATCACAGAACTAAAATCATTTAATTTATGTGGAATCTAGAAGGCTCTAAATAGCAAAAACAGTCTTGGTCAAAAAGAATAACACTTAGGGAATCCAATCTTGGTTTCAAATTATACCACAGAGTTATAGCAACAAAAACAGTAAGGCACTGGCACAAAGAGTGGAGGAGAACAGAGGACCCATAAAGAAACCCGTACAGCTATGGTCTCTGGTCCTCTACAAAGATGCCAAAAAGATACATGAAAGAAAACAGTTTTTTTTTTTTTTTTTTTTGAGTGAGAGAATAGGCAAATAGACACACTAGGGCCTCTTGCCACTGGCTACTGCAAACAAAAGAAAGATACATGTGCCACTTTGTGTATTGGATTTATGTGGGATCTGAGGAACTGAACCCAGCCCGCAGCCATTGCAAGTGAGCACCTTTAGCCAGTGAGCAGTCTCCCCAGCAGAAAAGGCCGTTTTGCTAACAATGGTGTCTCGCAAATTGCATATTAATATTTATATTAAACTGAAGTTAGATCTCTATCTCTTACCCTGCACTAAAAGTCAAGCCAAAATCCTGGTGTATGACCTGAATCTTGTAAATTGCTGGAGGAAAACATGGAGGAAACATTCCACAATATTGACACAGACAATGACATTGAATGGGTCTCTAGTAACTTGGGAAATAATGACAAGAATTGACAAGTGAGATGCATCAAATTACAAAGGTCAACTGGTTGTGGTGGCACATGCCTTTAATCCCAACACTTGGGAGGCAGAGGTAGAAGGATCACCTTGAGTTCAAGGCCACTTTGAGACTACATAGTGAATTCCAAGTCAGCCTGGGCTAGAGTGAGACCATACTGTAATGGGGGGAGGGGGATTTGGGGCTCTGGGGTGCTTCATGAAACCCCAAGCCCTGAGTTCATAGCTGCATACTAACCAAAGAATTGGTGATCCAGATTTAATAAAAAGATTTTTTAAATACATTTTATTCAGAACTTACAAAGATATATGGAAGGGAGAAAACGGGTGTGGGGGAGTGGGGTAGGGAAGGGAAGATAAAGCGTTTGAGGCAGGGTTTCTCCTTGTTCACCACTGTGCCCTGTGAGCTTCTGGGGTTCTCCTGCCTCCACCTCCCATCTCACCACAGGGGTCTCTGAGATTATAGACCCTTGTCCTACTGCATCCAGCTTTACAAGGATTCTGGAGATCTGAACTCAGGAGTGCTTGCATGGCAAACACTTTATCCTCTGAACCATCTCCCCAGCCCTTAACAGACACTTTTCCAATGGGAAAACAGATGAAAATAAAATGCATGAAAAATGTTCAACATTTTTAGCCACAAAGAAATGGAATCCAAAACGACCTTGAAAATCTGTCTTATTACAACACAGAATAACTGTCATCAAAAAAAAAAAAAAAAGTTCTTGTAAGAATGAGGGCAAAAAAAAGAACCCTGTGTACAGTGCTAATAGGAATCCAAAACTTTTCAGCCACTATGAAAATCAATAAAGAAGTTTACAAAATAGAACTAAATGTAGAACTACTATATGATTTGGGTATACCACTCCTACCTATGTAGCTAAAGGAAGCAAAGCCAGTGTACAGAAAAGACACTTGAACACCTTGTTTACTGTTGCATTAATCACAACTAAGTTATAAGATCAACCTAGCTGTCCATCAATGAATGAATAGATAGAATGTTATTTACACACATGCACAGGGGAGCATCATTCAGTCATAAAGAAGAAAGAGGAGCTAGGATATAGCTCAGTCAGTAAGGTACTTATATTGCAATTGATATATTGAAAATCTGGGCTGGAGAGATGGCTTAGCAGTTAAGGCGCTTGCCTGCAAAGCCAAAGGACCATGTTGATTCTCCAGGACCCACATAAGCCAGATGCACAAGGGGGCACATGCATCTGGAGTTTGTGTGCAGTGGCTGGATGCCCTGCGTGCTCCCAATCTCTCTCGCTCTCTCCCTCTTTCTCTCAAATAAATAAATAAAATAAAATATATTTTAAAAGTCTAAGTTCAACCCCAAGTACCCACATCCAAATGCCAGATGTGGTATCATACACTCATAACTCTAGCAGTGGGGAGGCAATGACAGGAGGATTCCTGGGACTCACTAGCCAGCCAGTTGAGCCTAATAGTTGAGCTCTAATCAAAAGAGGGAAACTCTGTCTCAAAAACAGGTAGAAGGCTGGAGAGATGGCTTAATGGTTAAGGCACTTGCCTGCAAAGCCTAAGGACCCATGTTCGACTCTCCAGATCCCATGTAAGCCAGATTCACAAAGGTGAGGCAAGCGCAAGGTCACACATGCCCACTAGGTGGTATAAGCATCTGGAGTTCAATTTCAGTGGCTGAGGCCCTGGCATGCCAATTCTCTGTCTCACTCTCTCTAAAAAAATTTTTAAAGAGGTAGATAGCATTCCTGATGAACAATATTCAAGATTGTCCTCTGATCCCTACATGCTTGTGCACATGAATATGCACATGAAAGTAAACACACTCATGTAAAACAAGAAAAGGAACAGAATCATGACATTTGCGGGAAACTGGATAAAACATGAAACATCATGTCAAGCAAAATAACCCAGACCCGGAAATCCAAGCATCACATGTTCTCTCTCATTTATGGAATGTAGGGTGGAAAAGACATGAAATCAAAAAGAGGGGCAGAGAGAGAGAGGGAATAGCAGAGGGAATGAGGAAGATGAACATGATCAAAGTACCTTATATGCATGTATGAAAATGTCAGATTCAAAAGCACTATATTGTTATAGTATAATAAAATGTATTAAAACACACACACATACTATAGAATGCCTTCATAACTCTATGGTAAGGAACGTCATTTTATACAAAGAAAAGAGTAGGCCAGGTGTAGTGGCACATCTCAGTATGTAAGAGGCAGAGGCAGGAGAATGTCCACAAGTTTGAAGCCAGCTTGGTTTATATAATGAGTTCCAGGTGACCTATGCCAAAACCCTATCTCAAAAAAATTGAAAAAAAAGAAAAAAAGAAAAGAAAAGATAGGCTTGAATTTTAGAATTGTTTAAAATAAAATACACATAGGTAACAGGGAAGCAACTTGAATAACACTTTTTGCAATAAGTCTGTTTCAGGCAGCAAGTGATTGTATAATAATAGCATTTTGAACTTATTAGATCTATAAAATTGAAAAGAACTTAGACTTTGAACCAAAAATTCATACTTATTTAAATTCCATAGAAATATTTAGACATGTGCCCAGATGTGCAAAAACTGAAAAACTAAAACTAGCTCATATTTCTATTGATTTCTACTAGTTAACACAATGGTCATATGCTCAAATCATGAATTGGAGACAGACCAGTGGTTAAAAAGAATGAGTTATACCTATGAGAACTGACACAGAAATATGTCTAACACATGTAATTAAATCAGTAATGAATATGTATAACCTGATATCAAGTCTGTACAAAACAAATATGTACACATTATGTTTCCATTCACTTGCTCAACAGTAACAACAAAATTGACATGTACAATATGCCAGTCACAGTTGCACAAGGAAGAGATCACGTGGTGTACCTGGCAGACAATGTCTACCTCCCTGAAGTCTGCTATCTGTTAGGCAAGCAGAAGATAAATAAGAAAATCAGTGTAAGACCAACATAATTTAGATGAGGGGCTGGGGAGATGGCTCATGGTTCAAAGCACTGCCAACCTGAGTTCAATTCCCCAGCACCTATGTAAGGCTAGATGCAAAATGGTTCATGCATCTGTGATGCCAGTGAACCTACGTCACAGGGAAGTAGAACTACAAGAATCCAAAGCTGCAGGTAGGTTAGATTGGCAGTCCTTTGAAAAGGAAGGGCCTCTGTCTCAAAAACGGTAGAATAAGAACACATACATTTTTAAAAATTTATTTATTTTTATCTTTTTTTTAGAGAGAGAGAGAATTGGCACACCAGGACCTTAGCCACTGCAATTGCACTCCAGATGCTTGTGCCACCTAGTGGGCATGTGCGACCTTGCGCTTGCCTCACCTTTGTGCATCTGGCTAATGTGGGATCTGGAGAGTCAAACATGGGTCCTTGGGCTTCCCAGGCAAGTGCCTTAACCGCTAAGCCATCTCTCCATCCCCACATACATTTTAAGGTCATCCTCTAACCTCCAAATGCACTCCTCAGCACTCATGTGCACGTGCGTGCATGCACGCACGCACGCACACACACACATACACAATAAATTCTAAAAAGAAAAATAATCAGTTGGTATACGTTATCTTACAATTCTGCATATCCAAATCATATCCAATCAAGTCTTGCCACACATGACCACAGTCCTTGGTCGTGCCTCTTAGAAAGAACTGCTCCCTTGTTCACTTACGTTCTTGTCAGAATTCAATTCCTCGTGGTTGTTGGGACTGAAGTCCCTACTTCCTCACAAAGGGCCATTCCCAGTTTCTAAGGGTGCCTGCCTCCTTTTGCTGATGTCCCTCTTTTTTGTTTTCCATCTTCAAAGCCAGCAAATGAGGACCAAGTCCCTCTCATCCTCTCACTCTTGTATTTCTTCTTTCTCGCCCTGCCAGGGAAGGATCGCTGCCTTTAAGAGACTCACGTGACAGGTAAGTCCCACCTGAATAATCTAGGGTTCTCCCCGAAAGTCAAGATTGATACCTATAATCATATCTGACTTATCTCCTTTAGCTATGAAAAATATTTTCACAGGTTTTTTTTTGTTTGTTTGTTTGGTTGGTTGGTTTTTTTTTTTTTTTTTTTTTTTTTTTTTTTTTTTTTTTGGTTTTTCAAGGTAAGGTCTCACTCTAGCTCAGGCTGACCTGGAATTCACTATGTAGTCTCAAGGTGGCCTCGAACTCACGGCAATCCTCCTACCTCTGCCTTTTTCACAGGTTTTAAGGATTAGGGCCTAGGTGTTTTGTAGAAGAGGAAACATTATTCTGCTTATTAGCCATGAGAGTAAATGCTACAAGGAAAACCAAAATGGTAATAGTCAAAAGGTGTATGGGAGGTGTGATGATTAAGTTCTGCTGGTGGCTTGATAAGATTAAGAAGATGTGACAGAAGAGTTTTCAGCACTGAAACATCTCTATCACACTCTCCAAGGCTCAGGGTTTATTGTGGAAGAGGTGGTGGAAAGAATATAAGAGCCCAAAGAAAGGTAGGACTCCTTACAATACAACTGTCCAGACACAAAATGGCCTGGATATCCATGACCTCGCACTGCCTGACATGATCTACCATCATAAAAGGAGGAAAAGATGATGGCATCAAAATAAAAGAGACTGAGGGGGGGATGGGGATATGATGGAGAGTGGAGGTTCAAAAGGGAATGTGGGCAGGAGAGGGAATTACCATGGTTTATTGTCTATAATTATAGAAGTTGAAGTTGTCAATAAAAAAAAATAAATTTAAAAAAAAAGAATCAAGAGACACACCTCTTGGGGATCTGTGAGATGACTTCTAGAATTAACTGAGGAAGTCCTTCCTCCAGAGTGGGCGGTCCTTGTAGTATTGGATGATACATAAAGACACTCCGAAGAACTCAGCCCCTTTTCTGCCCTTTGCTACACACTCGCATTCGGCCATGAACCTAATGCATCTACCCTGTTTCAACTACCCTTCACTGACATTGGAACTGACTTTCAACAGCCTTCGATGTGGGCTGAATCCAGCGGCTCTTCAGGAGTCCTTCAGATTAGATTAGGACTGAGCAGCTACTGGCTTCCTCAGCGCTCAAACCTGCAGACAACCTTCTAATCCAACGAACCCCCTCTATAGTACAAATTCATTCTATAGGTGTGTTCCTTTAGAGAACCCTGACTCATAGAGGAGACGGTGCTAGTTTATATTGTCATTATTTTTCATCACTGGGATACTTCACATACACAAAATTTTTAAAAGGTGGGTACATGCCTGCCCATAATCCAAGGTTTTAGGAGGCTAATGTCAGAGGATTGTGAGTTCCAGGCCAGCCTGGGCTGAACAGTGACAGCCTGTCCTTTGACATTTTTTTACATTTTTACATGTGTTTATGCATGTCCATGTATGTGTGCATCCATGCATGTATGTGCACATGCTAAAAGTCAACCTAGAATGTCCTCCTTGGGGCACTTCCTTTTCAACAGGGTCCCTCACTGACCCGAAGCTCACCAGTTAGGCTTAGCTGACTGGCCAGTGAGCTCTAGAGAGCCTCCTTTCTCTGCCCCCTCAGTCCCAGGATTAGAGACATGCAACCATGCCCAGCTTTTTTTTTAATGTTAGCACCGGGGGGCTAAATCCAGGACCTGATACTCACAAGGCAAGCTATTTATCAACTGAACCATCTCCCCAGCCTTACCTTTAAAAAAAGGGTGGGGAGGGAAGCACTATCAGAGATTTCAGGACATGGTTGACTGGTTCTGTTGCTAGGGGTGTGAGGCAAGACTGAAACATCCTGGCAGGTCATGGGGAGAAAAGCTGTTCCCTTCATGGAAGCCAAGAAGGTGAGAAATGAAGAAGGGACAAGGATCAGGATATGTCCCTCAAATGTACACCCTCAGTTCCCTATTCCCTCCACTTAAGGCCCATCTTCCAATAATGTCATCAAATTAGGAATCCATCAGCAGATGAATCCATTGTTTGGATCACAGCCCTCACACTACAGTTACTTCCAGAATCCTCGCCTCTGAGCATTGTTGTATGTGCAACTAGTCTTCGATACATGAGCCTTTTGGCTCATCTCCAAACCAAAGTGCCCTTCCTAGAGAAATGAAATCCACACAGAGTGACCAATCACGTGACCACCTGGACAGTACACCCCAGGCATATGCTTAAATATACAAACAAGGACATTGAAAACTAAATCGTAAACAAGACATAGGCCACCTTCAGAAAGAAAACTGGATTCAAGCGTAAAAGATGGCTGCTTTATTAACTCAGGAGTCTACGTTTTTCTGTTTGAACATTTTAACGGTGAAATTTTCAAAATCATTCATGTTTATAAAGCCTTAAAAGTAAAGAAAGAAAGAATGGAAGTTAGAAAGGAAAGGAGGGTGGGAGGGAGGAAAGAAGGGAAGGAGCGAAGGGAGATAAACCAGCTAAGGATGGTGGCTCATCCCTAGCCCAGCACTCAAGAGGCTAAGGCAGGAGTCTGACCATAATTTGAGGCCAGCCCATGCTACATAGTGAATTCTAGCCTGAGCTATAAAGTAACACCAAGTCTGAAGAAAGACCAAGAAAAACAAGAAAAAAGGAAGAAAGAAAAGAAAGAAAGGAAGGAAGGGGAAAAAGAAAAGACAGTCATCATTTAGGTCCAATGAAAGCCCAGAGAATTTAAGATTTAATTGTTGGTACAAGCTCCACGTAGTCTAAATTCTGACACATACACACAGCAGATCAACAGTAACGCTGCCTTAGATGCTGTGGCTGTCCGCTTCGGGGGGAGCTGTGAATCAATGCCCTTTTCTCTTCCGAGTCTTTAAGGAGAACACACTGGCCAATTAGACATTTTTACACATCAGCAACCTCAGGAACTTCTCAGGGCCATAACCTCTTTATTTTGTTTCTAAGTCCTAACTTGGTACTAATTTCCCGAGCTCTAGCCCTAGATGCCTCCCATCATGCCATGCGGTTTTCCAAGGAGGACACTAAAAACAGCTCTCAGAATGAAGACAGGCAGAAGAAAAGTGACTTGAATGGGCTCTGTAGTGTCACAATCTGTCACGGCAAAAGGGTGAGTCTTGCCAGAATGTATTTGTGCTGCTCGGGACACAAACAAGGGAGAGATCGCCAGAGGATCCATGGAAGTGCCTGCCCACCAGTGACAGAAGGCCAAAGGGCTCTCCCGGGACCCAGAAAAACAAAACTTGGAGCAATTTGCCATAGTTTCAAGACCCTGAACACAATTACGGAACATTGGAGAGAGAGAGAGAGTGTGTGTGTGTGTGTGCACGTGCGCACACACACAGAGACCTGTCTGTGATCTCCAGACTATACTTCCTGCGGAATAAAATACTACACTGAAAGGCCCCGGCAAGCAAATGCCTTCCCCTTTAAATTTTTCACATTTGTGTATGTGCTAATCACATGGGATTTGTTTGTTCAGGCACCTTGCTAATGATAGATAGGAATTCACTTAGTGATATGTTTACAATTGCCTAGGATGTCCCTTTATCACCTCAAGAGTGACAAATACAAAACCAAACACATCAGTGTTAGCTCAGAAAGACTGTCTCCTCCCAGCACTTCCTGACTGACGTAGGGAACCAGCCCCCTCTGTCCTCATCCCTCATGTTGAATACTAGGGACCATTCTGAATCCATCCTTCACCTTCAAATCGTCCCTTAAACCCTTTTGGGAAGTAGGTGAAACATAAACCATATATAAATAAAAAATATAATTGAAAAATAAATCGCATATAAATAAAAATAAGCATATAGACGGACACCAAATATATCATCAACTATTCTGTAAGTCCCTCCTTCTCCATTCCCACTGTTGAGGGTGTTGTTCAAGAAGTGTTTATCTGAAGTATTTCCTCAGGAACCTCCTCCACCCACTGCCTCTCATACCAGTCCAGTGAGCAAAAGTAACCACATTAGCGCTCTGGTCACCAAATGATGCTTCTGAGCCCCTTTCGGGCTCCCCTGGGAGTCCCATAAAGCACCACTTCCACATTCTTTCTGAGGTCTCAGAATGTTTGACATGTTGGCCTCAACCTCTGCTTCTGGGCATCCACACCCTCCTGAGTTTGGTGGCATCAACCCTTAAGATGCAGATGTGTTGTAGGCTCCTTCCACGCTGGGCCCTGGTGAAGGGGTCCGGAAGCCTCAGGCTCAGCCTCATTGAGGGCTCCGGCTCCTTCCTGCTGCTTTTCCTCACAACAGAAGCGACAAGGGATGACCCAGACTGATGCCCTCTCTTCTGCACTATGAAAGCACATGAAGCCACCTCGTCCACAGCAAGGCTCGAGCAGTGCAGGCAAGTAGTGTCAGCCCTTGGAGAGAGCCAAGTGCTTTCTGCAGGCTCAGGCAAATAAGGAGGGAGGGAGTCAGAAATTTCCAGAAGCAAAGCTCTGACATCACTCAAAAATTTATATTCCCAGGGCTGGAGAGATGCCTTAGCAGTTAAGGTGCTTGCCTGAAAAGCCTAAGGGACCAGGTTTGATTCCCCAGGACCCATGTAAGCCAAATGCACAAGATGGAGCATGCATCTAGAGCTTGTTTACAGTGGCCAGAGGCTCTGACACGCCCATTCCTTCTTTCCCTGCCTCTTCTATCTCTCTCTCCCTCTCTCCACCCCCTCATCCTCTCAAATAAATCAATCAATAAAATATTTTTTAAAAATTTATATACCCAAGTAAGACTTTTTATCTTCTTTTAAAATTTTTTAATTATTTCTATTTATTTATTTATTTATTTATTTATTTATTTATTTATTTATTTATTTGCGAGAACAAGGCAGAGAGAGAGGGAGAGAATGAGCACACCAGGGCTTCCAGCCTCTACAAACGAACTCCAGACACATGTGCCACCTTGTGCATCTGGCTTATGTGGGTCCTGAGAAATCGAACTTGGGTCCTTTGGCTTTGCAACACTAAGCAATCCCTCCAGCCCAAGACTTTATCTTCTTATCTATTTCCTCTTGCAACATAATTTCAATCACGTACTCTGTGCCAAGAGGTAGATTAGACAATAAAGGCATAAAATCTAGAGTGGAAAAGAGACCACTATAAACATAAATAAATAAATAAATAAATAAATAAATAAATAAATAAATGGGAGTCAGGCATGGTGGTGCACGACTTTAATCCCAGCACTTGTGAGGCTGAGGTAGGAGGATTGCTGTAAGTTCAAGGCCAGCCTGAATTTGAGGTCAACCTGGGCCAGAGGAAGACTCTACCTTAAAAAGAACCAAAACAAAGTAAATAAAAGTAAATAAGTACACCAAACGCAGAAATTGAACAAAGTAAGCCAGGCTGTGACAACCAGTGACAAGTGTATGAAAAAGTAAGACAGAGGTGTGAGACAGAGGGTGCAGGCCACTCCTAGATGAGACAGTCCTGAAAACATCTCCCTGCAGGGACATCTGAGCCACCTGGCAGCAGGATAATTGTGCACCTTTGTCAATGGTGACACTGCTCCTGATACATATGGGTAGTCCCATGCCTCACATTTGCATGAATTCGCTTGGGCTTTTATAACAAAGTACCACAAAATGGGCCATGCCCCAGATAGAGTCTGATCAGCTTCAAGTCTGGAGGCCAGAAGTCCTAGGCCATGGATGGGTTGTTCCACGCGTGGAAATTCATCAGCTTCACGTCTGGAGGCCATAGCACTGGCAGGAGCGTGTTCCGTCTGAAGGTGTAATACCTGAAGGGTCTACTCCACGCATCCCTGTGTCTGTGGCCCTGAGAGTTCCTTGCTGTGTGGCCAAAATTAATCTTCATTCATAATGACCTCTTTCTTTGTATCTGTCTCCAAATTTCAGTCTTTTGTGAGGCTAACACTCATAGTAAACCAGGGGTCGATCTTAGTCCATTTTCCATTACTGTAAAAATAATAATAAAAAAGAAATACCTGAGGCTGAGTATTTTGTAAAGAATACAGGTTTGTTCATCTCACAATTTTGAGTGTCTGAAAGTACAAACAGCCTAGCACCAGCTCTGGTGAAGGCAGCCCTGGCAACTGAGCTTATAGCCTATGAGCCCTTGAAAGACAAACTGCATCCAGACCATTAGCAAAAGTCTCCCTTGGGGCTGGAGAGATGGCTTAGCAGTTAAGGCGCCTGCCTGCTAAGCCTAAGAACCCGGTTCCAATCTCCAGGTCCCACGTTTAGCCAGATGCAAAGAGACGCAAGGGCGCAATGCTGCACTTGACCACAAGGGGGCGCACACATCTGGATTTTTTTCTCAGCAGCTGAGAGACTGCTGGCGTACCCATCTCTATCTGTCTCCCTCTCCCTCTCTGTCTGCCTGTCTCTCTGTGTGTCTCTCTCCAAAAATAAATAAAATAAATAAATTTTTAAAACATTTTTTTAAAAGTCTCCTTTGGGCTGGAAAGATGGCTTAGCAGTTAAGGCACTTGCCTTCAAAGTCTAAGGACCCAAGTTCAATTCCCTAGTAACCATGTAAGCCAGATGCATATGGTGGCACATGTGTCTGGAGTTGGTTTGCAGTGGCTAGAGACCCTAGTGTGCCCATCCTCTCCCTCTCTCTTTCTCTCTCTCTCTCTCTTTCTCTCTCTCTCTCTCTCTCTCACACACACACACACACACACAAATAAATAATAATAAAAAGAAATTTTAAAGTTCCCCTGTGAGGTATGACTTGCATCTTTATTCATGACACCTGTTACAACCCTATCTCTAGAAAAGCACTAAGTTCAGTTACTATTAGTGGTTAGGACTTCAACAGATACACTTGAGGGAACACAGTTCACCTCAACATTTCTGTGATAAGGGAGTCCATTCAGGTGGGGTGGGGAGGGGGCACAAAATTACCCACAATACTTTAGACAATGCTTTGAGAGCAGGCCAAGCTTTCCTCTCTGTCTCCCCCACGCCACCGAGCACAGCACGCCATAAATGAATGAATACTTGTTGATGGTTGATTAATGGTCCATTTTACACTAAAATTTAAAAATGTGTGTGTGTTCCTGTGGAGGTAGTTTGGGATTTGTCTGTGTGCCAACAACAGATCTCATGCTTAGCAGATAGGAAAGGCTTAAATCTTTTCTGGGTCTGATATGATTAGTGACTCCTTTCCCAGAGACCATGTGGAAGAAAAATAGCTGGCCGGCATCTAACGCTCAACCAGCTCCCCTTTGTCTCCGGGTCTGGGTCCCAGAGGAAGCAGAGCTGAGAAACTCAGGCAAGGTTGGCAAGAGGTCACATTTGTGGAAGATCCAAGAAGAAATGCTGGTGAAAGAGTGGAGAGATTGCATCTATGCAAGCCTCAGGGCAGCTCACCCCCGTCGCCCAGCCTGGGGACACACAGCTGCCCCATCCAAGCTCACAGGGGCAGATTCCCCGACATCAGAGAGGCAGCCCTGGGCCGCTAAACGGAAACCTGGCCAGCGAGGAAGCAGCTGGTCTTGGCAAACAAAAAAATAATGCCCCAGGCACAAACAAAGCAAGAGAGAGCCTGGAAAAGCTTCATTCTGAGGAGCCCCTCCTTCCCTAAGCCGATTTTTATAGTCCAATGTCAAAATTCTAAGCCTACTCAGGAAACAACCCAGCAAATTCTTCTACACTCAACCACAGTCAAAGTTCCCTGTGATTAGAAATTCCTAGAAGGCTCTTCCTTTCAAGATACTCAACTTTGTTTTTTTTTCCAAGAGTCCAAGCTAGCCATTATCCAGTATTCTTTGAGTATAACAAAAATTCTTATGGAATTTTGTGAGGAGCCGTGTTCTATGGCATGCATATTGGGAACTGTATTCCTGTCTTTTCATCTCTTGAAATAATTTATAAATGGCAGGCTGTTTGTCATTATTGAAAATTATATTTATGTATATACATAGAAACACAGCAATCTCTTCTGAAATGTATGTTTCTTTCATATATTAGTTCCCCACTGTGTGTCTACACTTAAGGACTCCTGAACCTGAAATTAGTTGTGCATAATGGTTCCTCGATACCTGTGCAGATGAACCAAAGCCAAGTGAAATTTTCAAAGCAAGATCTAGTCACAGTTAAGATTTTAAAATCAGAATTTTTTTTTTTTTTTTTTTTTTTTTTTTTTTTTTGGTTTTTCAAGGTAGGGTCTCACTCTGGCTCAGGCTGACCTGGAATTCACTCTGTAGTCTCAGGGTGGCCTCGAACTCTCAGTGATCCTCCTACCCCTGCCTCCCGAGTGCTGGGATTAAAGGCATGCGCCACCACGCCCGGCTTTAAAAACAGAAATAAAAAAAAAATTATTCTTGTTACGATTATAGTAGCTCGACTTGATTTTGCATACTTAGTGCATGATAGGCAGTGTGTGGAATGCTTGAACATATCTAGTCTCAAAATCTCTCAACTCCATTTAAAAATAATTGCTTAAGACAGGCATGGCAGTCCACAATACTTAGGAAGTTGAGGCAGGAGGATCATGAGTCTGAGGCCAGCCTGAGATACATAGTGAATTCAAGGCCCACACATGCTATATAAGGCTTTGATTCAAAAAAAGTTAATGCTTAGAAACAAATACATAACTTGTCTGTGATCACAACTAGCACTGGGGAAAGCTGCGATTCACAACCTACTTTGTTGAACTCCAAACCCTAGACTCCCTCCAATATCCTGCATATGTAAAAATATGAGAAGGGAAAAAATTATTTGTCAAAAATTAGGCGCTCCAGGAAAATGGCACTACTATATTCTTCTGGAGAATTGATTAATGAATCTAACTTCTCTGGGCTGGGGAGATGGTTCAGTGGATCAAGCACCGGCCGCATGATCATAAGTACCTGAGTTCTGAACCCTCAAAAAAGCCACCTGCTGTGGGGAGCACCGGGAGTCCCAGCCAGTCTATGGGAGAGATGGGAAGCAGGAACAGGAGAATCCCTCAGAAGCTCAGGGGCCGGCTAGCCTGGCAAAAGCAGCAATGAACAGTGTGAAAAGGTGAGACCCAACACCCAAAAGTTGTCCTCTGACCTCCATATTCACACCATGGCACGCACACGCGTGCGCACGCACACACACACACACACACACACACACAAAAGCAGCAATAATAATTTCTCGGAGAACCAAAAGACGAATTTCAAAAGGTAAGCTGGGTATAGGATTTAAAACCACACTCTTTCAGACAAAACTCTGAGACACAGTTTCATATATAGGAACTATCACTTTGTACTGTTCTGAAGGAAGTTCTCGAAGCACTGGAGACTTATAATGATAAAAATCACATGGCAACCTTTTATGCAACAGGCTTATTGAACACAACATTACGTTAGTGATGCCATTCTAAGAAAAACTAGTCATGCTGGGCTAAATTTTCCAAGAATGCAATTTGAGCCCACAGTAAGGTGTATTATGAAATGAATAGAAAACTGCGGTTCAAACACAGCTCTCCGAATGGTCCATCTGTGGACCTTATCTCACCAATTCTCATTAAACAGTGATTTCATTTCTCAACATCATTGCTAGCTCCACTCCTGGGCAGTCATTCAGCTGCCTGGCTGGTCTCACAACACATGCAAATATGAATTAAAGGCAGCCATGCCACACAACTACAGAGGTTTGCTGTTCCTTCCCAGTGTGAGACACAGGCCCCAGCAATCACGGATGGGAAAAAGGAATTGGTGGTCCCAGCAGGCCTTCCTTTTATTACCCCCTGAGGCCTCGTTTAGAGTGTGGCAGTCACACACATGCATACAAACACACATATGCACACAGACTCAAAGCACTTCATCCACCCTCTTCTCATGCATTTGTAAGGTTAAAGATGTGTTGGACTCTACAAAAATAAAATCCCAAACCTTTGGAAACCTTGGCACACACTCTCATTGCTCCCCAGTCAGACTTTAAAAAGAAGGCATGTTCCCCTCATTTTCCATGTGGGTAAATTAGAGTGTGAAGTGTAACAACTTGTCCAGAGCTAAAAGAATCAAAGACGGAATACAGAAGGGAATTTTCCCGTTCTCTGACCTCCTATAATGTGCAGTTTGCACCTTTCTTACAGTCCACATCAGTTTCAAGAACAGGGCCGAGTCATTTGTAAATGTGTCTTTTCTCCCTTGAGCGACAACAGAATCATTGGGGTGAGGGGCGATTATGGCAGGAACCCACCATACCTAGCATGGAACTCTTCAAGGTGAACAGTGAGCTGTGGCTCAGGAGCAAACAAGACGCAAAGATGCTGGGTGGATTCAGGGAGTGTTGGCTGCTGTGCCTGTGAATCGGGTTTACGGCTTGGCATTAATGAGCTGTGTTTATGGAACACATAGCTTCTGCCCAAGAATATCTTATTCACCGTGATTGGAGGACAAAGAGCATCAAAGAGGAAGAAAGAAAGAAAGAAAGAAAGAAAGAAAGAAAGAAAGAAAGAAAGAAAGAAAGAAAGAAAGAAAGAAAGAAAGAGAAAGAAGAGAGGAAGGAAGGAAGGAAGGGAGGGAGGGAGGGAGGGAGGGAGGGAAAGGAAGGGGAGGAAGGAAGACTATCCATGGTGATTACTGAAGAGCTAGTGAGAGTTGAATGGATGGGGAGTGAGTTCCATCTTTTTGACTCCTGGATGTCCCAGCAGCCCTAACCACTAGTTACAATATGTTTCCAGTCAGATGCCAACTTCATGGGAGTCATCTGTCCATTAGCTAAAAGTAGCCTGGCTCTAAATAGCCAGATAGAGGTCTGAACCAAGGAGCGGGCAAGATCGACAGATGCGTCCTAGCCTACCTTAAAGGACTGGGCTGCAAATGGCAACTTCCACACACTAAGCCACTTCGAACCTTCCAGCCCAGTCAAACATGGCCGGGGGTGAGTGCAGCCTGAGCCAACCCATGAGGAGAGAAGAACTGGCTAGCAGAGCCCATTCAGTAACATAGTAGGTGCTTTTAAGTTGTTAAGTTTTAAGATTACTCTGTTACGTAGCCACAGATAAAGTAGAATACCAAACCTGCTGCACAATGGGGCAGGCTTTGGGGAGGAAAGGGCTTTATTGGAAGGGCATATTTATTTTGCTTGTGGTAAGATATGAATTGTAAACAGGATGGGAACTTCCCTCCAAAGACAACTTTCGTCTCCGCTGAATAGCATCCCTTGATATTTGTGATCCTACATAGTCCCCACATCACAGAGAAACACTGACCAAAAGAATGTGGCAGAAGTCACTCAATGTGACTTCTAAACTGAGGTCGTTAATAGCCTGATACACTCCACAGCATTTGCTCTAGGGTTAAACCATTGGCTCTATAACAAGCCCAGCTACACTGTGCCAAGCCAGGCCTCAGCTATGGCAGCCTCCGAAGCAAGGTGCACAGCCTAAGCATGAAGGATTACCTGGGTTTCCTGTGCAGTGAAGCCTTCAAACAACTCCGGCCTGTACTATATTCGACCTCACTCACCTTACACCCCTCCAACAAGAATCCTTCAGCTAAGCCTGGTTAAGCCACAGAATGTGTAGAAATGTTCTTCGATTACTTTGAAACAAAGCAAGTTCAGATTAGTTTATGGCACAGTAATAGACAGTAGTACAAAAGCTTTTTTTTTTTTTTTGGAGAGAGACAGACAGAGAGAGGGAGAGGAAGACAGATAGAGATGGGCACGCCAGCAGCCTTTCAGCTGCTGCAAACGAAATCCAGATGCCTGCGCCCCTTTGTGGTCAAGTGCAGCATTGCACCCTTTGCGTCACTTTGCATCTGGCTGAATGTGGGACCTGGAGATTGGAACTGCTGGAGATTGGAACCGGCGTTCTTAGGCTTAGGAGGAAGGCTTCTTAACCACTAAGCCATCTCTCCAGCCCTATAAAAGCTTTTTCACTGTAAATATCTCAAACCTTCTGGTTCTTTGTAACAATGTCTCATGCTTGTGGCAAACACAAAACTCTAGGATATCCTTTGCATGACCAAGATGTTAAGAGATCATTCCTGTGTAGACTCAGAGAAAGGACAAAAGAAAACTAATAGGGAATGATATTCTATTATTCATTAAAAAAAATAAAATATTGGGGCTGGAGATATGGCTTAGAGGTGAAGGCACTTGCCTGCAAAGCCTTAGGACCTATGTCGGATGTTCTGGGTCCCACATAAGCCACATGCACAAGGGGGCACAAGTGTCTGGAGTTTGATTACAGTGGCTGGAGGCCCTAGAGTACCAATTCTTTCTCTCTCCCTCTCTTTTTCTCTCTCATAAAAAAATACAATACAATACAATACAATACAATACAATACAATACAATACAATACAATACAATACAATACAATACAATACAATACAATACAATACTGGGCTGAAAAGATGGCTTAGTGGTTAAGGCACTTGCCTACAAAGCCAAAGGACCCAGGTTTGATTCCTCAGGACCCACATCATCCAGATGTACAAGGTGGCACATGTGTCTGGAATTTGTTTGCAGTGGCTGGAGACCCATTCTTTCTCTGCCTCTCTCTTTCTCTCTCTCTCCCTCCCTCCTTCTCTCTCTCTCAAATAAATAAAAATAAATTTAAAATAAAATAAGGGCTTAGCAGAGAGATGGAGAGATGGCTTAGCAGTTAAGGCGCTTGCCTGTGAAGCCTAAGGACCCATGTTCAATCTCTCTCCAGATGCCACATAAGCCACATGCACAAAGGTGATGCAAGTGCAAGGTTGCACATGCCCACTAGGTGGTGCAAGTGACTGGAGTTCAATTACAGTGGCTGAGGCCCTGGTGTGCCAGTTCTCTCTCCCTCTCTCTCTCTCTCTCTCCCCCCCCAATCAATAAATATAAAATAAAAATTTAAAAAATCAGCCGGGCGTGGTGGTGCACGCCTTTAATCCCAGCACTCAGGAGGCAGAGGTAGAAGGATGCCGAGAGTTCGAGGCCACCCTGAGACTACATAGTTAATTCCAGGTCAGCCTGGACCACAGTGAGACCCTACCTCGCAAAAACAAAAACAAACAAACAAACAAACAAACAAAAAAGTCAAATACATTAACGATACCAGAGAAAGGGAGCCCATGAACATCTGTGCTGAAAAACCAAACAGTCCAAACTGGCCTGCATTTACAAGGATGCACGCTGACAGATAAAGAGAACATCATCAAGCCTTTGACTTTAAGGGCCTACTTGGAAGGTATTTCCTCTACATACCTTTCAGGTTGCCAACCCAGTAAAGCAACCAACATCAAAGAAGTTCCTGTGTGACCCAGAAGACTATGTTTGATTGGGGTGCTGACGGATGGAGCAGCTGTGGAAGGCAGCTGCTAGGTCTTATGATGAAAGGAAGTGAGTGTAGGAACCATGTCCAGCCGTGAGGATATGGGGTCATAGGACTCCGCATGGTGGCAGAGCTCCCTCCACAGCCAGACCTTTGTTCTTCTCATCTCTTTCTCAGGTATATGCACCTTCTCTCAGTGGTACCCACTTATCACCATTCTCTCACACTCTTTTTTTAAATATTTTATTTTTCTTTATTTAGTTGAGAGAGAGAGAAATAGGCAGGGAGAGAGAGAGAGACAGAGAGAAAGCGAATGGGCATGCATGGGCCTCCAGCCACTGCAAATGAACTCCAGATGCATGCACCCCCTTGTGCATCTGGCTTATGTGCGTTCTGGAGAATCAAACCTATGCCTTGAACACTAAACCATTTCTCCAGCACCCTCTCACTCATTTTTCTTTGTTGTTGTTTTTTGTTTTTCTTTTGAAGTAGGGTTTCACTCTAGCACAGGCTGACCTGGAATTCACGATGTAATCTCAGGGTGGCCTCAAACTCATGGTGATCCTCCTACCTCTGCCTCCCAAGTGCTGGGATTAAAGATGTGCACCACCACACCCAGCTCTCTCACACATTTTTGAAGTAGGATTTTATTTATTTGTTTGAGAGAGAGAACAGGCGCACCAGGGCCTCCATTCACTGCAAACTCCAGGTGCATGTGCCACCTTGTGCATCAGGCTCACACGGGCTGGAGGAAAGGATTAGTGGTTAATGTGCTTGCCTGCAAAACCGAAGGACCCAGGTTTAATTCTCTCACACATTTTTGGGTGGATTTTTTTTTTTTTTTTTTTTTTGCTATTGAAAATGTACATCTAGTCAAAGTCTTCTTTAATTTTTTAAAAAATTATTTTACATTTATTTATTTATTTGATAGAGAGAGAGGGAGAGAGAAAGAGAGGGAGAATGGGCACACCAGGGCCTCCAGCCACTGTTTCAACTCCAGACATGTGCCCCCCTTGTGCATATGGCTAACGTGGGTCCTGAAAAATCGAACTTGGGTCCTTTGGCTTTGCAGGCAAATGCCTTCACCGCTAAGCCATCTCTCCAGCCCTAGTCAAAGTCTTCTATTCAATGTCTTATCATAGATGATTTAAATCTACATCTATGTCATAAGGCATCATGTAGTCAGGCTGTCCTGGCTGGAATAACCTCTCTTTGTTACTCACTACTTGTGACAGTTTGAATGCTATGTCCCCTCTCTGAGTTTCAGCTTCTCCACTCACACGATAAGGGTCATGATGGTAGCCACATCACAAGTCGGCTGAGAAGAGTCTCTGGAACTTTGAATGCACTCTGGTATTAGCGCTGTGGCACAATTCTTTGTGTTCCCTCAAACTTCATATGTTGACATTTAATCCCCATTTTAGTGGCAAGACCTTTGGGAATTGAACTGGTCTAATGTTCTCCGCCCTCATGGAATTGATGCCCTGAAAAGAGAGCTAAGGAACCCCCGTCCCCCGTCCTCCATGAGAGACACAGCTAGAAATGTTCATCTTTGAAGAATGGGCCCTCAAACTGGGTGTGCTGGTGTTTGTCAATAGTCCCAGCACTTGAGGGGTGGAGGCAGGAGAATGAGAAATTGAAAGTGATCCTAGGATCTACAGTTCATCTAAGGTCACCCTTAGCTGCATGAGAACTTTTCTCAAAAAAAAAAAAAAAAATGCACCTTTAATCCCAGCACTCGGTAGGCAGAGGTAGGAGGATCACTGTGAGTTTGAGGCCACCCTGAGACTACATAGTGAATTCCAGGCCAGCCTGGGCTTTAGGGAGACCCTACCTCATAAAAACACAACAACAACAAAAAAAAAAAAGTGGACTTTTCCCAGGCTCCAAATATTCCCCTGTTTTGATTCTGGACTTCTCAGATCTTAGAATGCTAAGCAATAAATCCCTGGTATTCATAAATTGTAGGTCTAAGCCTTCTTATTATAGTAGGAAAAACAGTCTCAGACAATTAAATATAATATTACTTTTGAAAAATAATACATTTCCCTTCTGTCTTCCTCCTCCTGAAACTTGCATATACTGAGCTTAGATGGCTAAAGGACACACAGACCCTTTTTAGCCTAATTCTTCCCCAAGAAGCCTTAGTGTAATCCCTGAAAAGATCCCATTACTTTACAGATAATGTCACTTTTAGGACACACCTCTAAAGATACCTTTTCACCCTCCTCCCTCTTTTCAACCCTCTGGTCACCGCCTTGATGATGGCAAAAATCAAGAGAGAACAAGAGTGCAAAGGGGAGTCTCCAGGGATTCTAAATCAAGGAGGAGGCAAGGGACCCTAGAGAGATGCCCCCAGGGGGACCAGAGAAGTAAAAGCAAGCCCTCTGCACACAGTGAGCCCATTCCAGGTACATAATTGTACAGAAGCTTTTCCATTTCTTTAAAATTTTTCATTTGTTGACCCATAAATGGTAATAACAGCCCCTAACAATCATCTGGATTTCTGCAACACAAGTTGTAATGTCATCTTGTTCATCTCTGATTTTATGTGGGTCTTTCTCTTTCTGTCTTTGTGACTCTAGCTAACATATATTCATTCTATTGGCTCTGTTTCTCTAGAGACCCTTGACCAGTATAAGGTCTTTTGGGCATCCTCTATCTGGATCTTTCAAAACGTTGGCAATCTTTCAGCTAATGACTCCATTAAATAGGTATGCATTCCTTTTTCCTCTTCTTAAAATATACATAAATTACCCATAATTCATACATCCATTTACTTAATTTTTTGGTACGCACTGTTCACACCTGTATTGCAAGTTTGGAAGTGCATATTTGCAAGCAGCAATACAAAAGTATCCATGAGGAATGCATAATCTCTGAAAAATTATGAAAACCTCCCTGCTACCAATGCATCTCTAAATACAAAAAACTAACTTATTTGTAGTGAGAAAAGCTCATTTCAAAACAGATAAAATTGAGTCTATCTGTGTGAATGGTATGAATGACAGTCTTTTTTTTTCTTAGTCGTTTGGGATCCTTAAGCAAAGCTTAAAGCAAAAGCTTTGGACAGAACAGTCCACAAAGGGACCAGGGTTGTATTGTGGTGTCCAGTTAGGCTAGAGCTGGGAATGCCTCTGGGTCATCCACATCCGCATCAGGAGCCCAAGCACTTGACTTATCAGTCCTGCTGCCACAGTTTGGACGCCCACCACAGCCACGGCCACCTCGTCCTCCCCTGCCACCCTATCCACGAAGCCCTAGGTCTCCAAAGTTGATCTCCAGCTGAGACGTTATATTATTTGCTGGCATCCGGAAATGATGGTCCCTAACTGAATCTTCAGCATGAGCTTCTTCAGTTTTTCTTTATGAAGAACAAATCCCTTCTTCCATTGCCCATCAGCACCTTCATTTGGTTTCAAATATTAAACTCTACTTTGCTCAGAACTTTCTTTTGAATAGCTTTCCACTCATCCACAGGCATCTCTTTTGGACCCTCTTCCAACTCCGTTCTCCTTGTTTTCAGTGTCTGCTACTGATATATATATATATATATATATATATATATATATATTTTTCCGCAGTCACATTTGATTGATCCAAGTCAGTTACTTCATCTTTGCCAGTGCCCCAGTTGTGAGATTCCGCTACCTCCACGCTTGTCCTGTGCTCCAGGCCACTGCAATGTGAAAAAAGAAGACCTGTCACTTCCACTAGGCCTGTCCAATTCACGTTGGCCACGAGAATCCATCTCTGCAGCCCACTCCACATCCAAGGCCTCCTCAACCCTTCCTAAGACTACCACGGCCTGGTGGCGCATGCCTTTAATCCCAGCACTCCGGAGACAGAAGTAGAAGGATCGCCTTGAGTTCAAGGTCACCCTGAGACTATATAGTGGATTCCAGGTCAACCTGGGCTACAGTGAGTCCCTACCTCAAACAAACAAAATAAATAAATAAATAAATAAATAAATAAATAAATAAATAAATAAATAAATAAATAAAACCAGTCTATCAACTGAAAATTTTGCTCCTTCACCTTTTTCTTCAAGCGGCTTTACAAAACTCCTTTGATCTTCTGTACTTTTCCTTCACCCTGTACTTGTTGATTAAGTCTTCTTCCAGATCATCTTATTTATTCCTTCTTTCTTCAGCGATTCTTCTGCAACACTTTCTGCAGCTGTTTGCAGGCAGTGGCAGTGTTGGAGTTGGTCTGGCCCCTGGAGCCCTAACACCGGCCCTGCCGCTTTCCTTTTTCTTGCTCTCTGCTGCCTTCAGTACCTCCAAGGGGTCTGATTCATCATCAAATAACAGGTCGAATAGATTTGTGACCACACAGCCAAAGCCTGGGCCCCACCAAGCCAAGAGCGCCTGCTTCAGCTCTTCCCAAAAGATGGCCAGGATGCTTAATGTTTTATAGGCTTTCCTTATCTTGTCTTTTTTTAAAACTTTTTAAAAATTTTTTTATTTATTTATTAGAGACACAGAGAGAGAGGGGAGAATGGGCATGCCAGGGCCTCTAGCCACTGCAAATGAACTCCAGACACATGTGCCACCATGTGCATCTGGCTTCTGTGGGACCTGGAGATTCGAACCGGGGTCCTTAGGCTTTGCAAGCATGCACCATAATCACTAAGCCATCTCTCCAGTCCTTTTCTTTCTTTCTTAGGTGACATCAAAAGGCCTGTCCCCAAATTCAGGAATTCTTTTGCTTAATCTAGCCTTTGGTTGAAGCTTTCAGCTATACTTTTGCCTTCTTTTTCTTCCAATGTTTTTATTTGAGACAAAGAGAGAGGGAGAGAGAGAGAGAGAGAAGACAAAGAGAATTGGTGCACCAGGGTCTCTAGCCACTGCAAATGATCTCCAGACACATGCGCCCCTTTTGGGCATCTGGGTCCTGGGGAATCGAACCTGGGTCCTTTGGCTTTGCAGGCAAATGCCTTAACTGCTAAGCCATCCCTCCAGCCAAGAAGTGACTTTTAAGAATGGCAACAGTCCGTGTGCTCAACATTGGAGGGGACATCTCCATCACACCTCTGAGGCAGCATTGCACAGGAGATGGGTAGAAAGCACGTGACTCCTTCTCTCACTGCTCACTGCCAGAGAAGCTTCTCTATAGAGATAGCTGTAGATTCTAAGCAGACTCAAAATTCATCAAACTACTGAAACTAACAGGCTGCTGAGAGCTCAGGGCTAACGGAGACATCTCTAATCACGCACTTCAAGGCCTAGGGAATGTTGGAGAAGAGAGGGCAGGAAGGATAGAAGAACCACATGATAGCAGAGGAGTATTTTGTGGTACTATTCCTCCAGACATGAACTGAGGGGTGCACTTGTGACCTCACAGTGGATGCTGTGACCTCAACACGACCTGCATGGTATTGA
This sequence comes from Orientallactaga sibirica, assembly GCA_036365145.1. NCBI lineage: Eukaryota > Metazoa > Chordata > Mammalia > Rodentia > Dipodidae > Orientallactaga > Orientallactaga sibirica. The sequence goes on from JAEOAD010000049.1 coordinate 5,927,228, forward strand.
TCCCATCAACAGTATGACATAAGTTTTGGGGGAGTACATGAAGAAGGAGATATCAAAACAGAAGAAGGACTACTTGGAAAGAGGAGAGGGAGATGGAGGAGAGGAAAGAGAATAATGAGAGGGCATTATGTTCTAATTGCAGTATAAAAATCCTAAACTGAAAAAAGGAAAAACGGGGTTCTTCCTTAAATAAATTAAGCTTTCTGTGTTTGTTTGATTTTGGAGAGAGACACAGAGAGAGAGAGAGAGAGAGAGAGAGAGAGAGCAGGAGAGGGAGAGATAGAGAATGGGGTGCCAGCGGCCTCTTAGCCACTGTGAACAAACTCCAGATGTGTGTGCCCCCTTGTGGGCAAGTGCGGCATTGCGTGCTTGTGTCACTTTGCGTCTGGTTAAACATGGGACCTGGAGAATCGAACAGGCATTCTTAGGCTTAGCAGGCAGGTTCCTTAACCACTAAGCCATCTCTCCAGCCCAAGCTTTTTTTTTTTTTTTTTTTTTTTTTGAGGAAAAACAAATCCTTGTATCATGAATTCTTGATTTCTGCTTTCCTGGAACTCAGGAATAGAACTTGTGCCTGATCTAGATTCATCCACAAGAGCTGTGGTGCCCCCTGCTGCCCACAATCTAGCACATTCCTGGATGGGATGGCCTCTGGTGTCCACCCTTTAAATCTACAAACCAATCGGTCTTCTCCTTATATACCTGAATCTGACATAAGGATCCATTTTTTCAGTTGACTATAAAGGTCTGGCCTTGCTCTTTCCAGCTCGCTCTCTCTGCCTCTCCTCACTCTGCCCTATGACCTCTGCCTAGACAGGTGTGTCTGGCTGGAGTGGGGAGGTGGTGGTGAGCAGAGCACTGGTTCTTGGCCTGGGTAATTTTCTGCTTGCCTTTCTTTGTACTTTGGGGTAACTTCTCACTTTAAATACGTGTATGACTTCCCTCCGATCTCTGAATCTACCATGTGTGCATGTCCCTCCTTTTCTAGATTGACCACATGGGTATGTCCTCTAAACTCTGGGCCTGTGACCTGTGTAATTTCTCTAAACTCTGGGAAACCGAGACAAAGCTCTCGTTACTACTCTTTTTTCACTGCCAAGCAGTCTCTCTTCCTCTCTCTCATTCTCAAACCATCACCACTTACCTTTAACTTTCTTCCATGGGGAAGCTCACAATGGATGCTGTGCCTTCCACATGAGTGTGTGTTTCTTCTAAGTCTCTCTACATAGTTTGACTCTCCCCATGCTTGTGCCTCTGCGCCAGCCTCTTTCCCCAAACGCCTCCATGTCTTTTTTAAAGGAGCCTCGTGAACTATGCTGTGCTTTCCACATGAGTGTGTCTCTCCTACTTTCCAGGTGCTTGTGACTCCACTCTACTCTTCTTCCCAGATCTCAATTTCTCTTAAATAAACCCAACAAGTTTTTATTTCTCCCTGAATAAACCCCACAACTCATTAAAAAAAAATCCTTGTAAAGTAAGGTCTTGATTTCTGCTTTCATAGATGAATTAACTGCTTGGGTAAAAACCTTAAAGTTTCTTCTTGTTTTATGAAAGTTTTTTTTTTTTATTGTCAGTTTGGGCCATTTCCCTAATTTCTAGTTTCAGCTATGTTTTTAAATATATTTTATTTATTTATTTGACATAGAGAAAAAGGACAGAGAGGGAGGGAGAGAATGGGCACCCCAGGGCCTCCAGCCACTGCAAATGAACTCCAGATGCATGCACCCCCCCATGCATCTGGCTTACATGGGTCCTGGAGAATTGAACTGGGATCCCTTGCCTTTACAGGCAAATGCCTAACCACTAAGCCATCTCTTCAGCCCCTCAGCTATTTTTTTTTAATTTCTACAAAACTGCTGGATCTCTGATTATGCTCTTCTCCATATTTCATACCTCTCAGTTTTGTCCCTTTTATTACATGTGCAGTTTTCTTCCTAAAGGGTAACACTGTGGCTGGGGACCACACCTGAAAGCCCTGCTTTCAATACCCAGCCAAAAATTGGGATAGGACAAGCCCCCACCAGATTGAGTGATAGAGTTGAAGGGCAGGAAGGAGACTGCCACAAAGTTAGCTTTTGACACCTGAAATTATTTGAACCAATATGTAATTATTGAATCTTAAATATTGTTATTACTTTGACTTCTGTTTTTATTCACATGGAGACTAAAATCCAAAATAGAATTTTTTCACATATAAACATTTCTTTTCATAACAGTTCCTGAGTTTCAATAGTCACAAAAGCTCACTAAGAAAAATCCCACCAGGTAAAATGGTGGCATAGGAGCCACACCAAACCAGCCCAGGGAGGGATTTAAGCAAAACTACAGCAAAATACACTCTTCTTCTGAAAAGTGCAGGAGTATAGGTTTTTCTTAGACACAGTAGAGAAGCAGGAGAGACCAAGAACCATCATAAAGGAGGAAAACGGCCAGAATCCCACTGAGGAGCTTGCAGACCCATCCGTGGTGGCCCCAATTGGCCCAATCTGAGCGCCCAGCACCACCCGCCAGGCATGCCTAGCAGCAGCAGCAGAGACCAAACAAGGGGACTTTACAACCTCATCAGCCTCCTTGCAGAGTCCAGAAATATAAAGAAAAGTCAGCTGAGCAACTGAAAGAGATAGCTCAGGGGAATGATGTGAGCAACTACAGGCTTCCTGAACTCTCCCATCTCCCAACCCCCAGAACCGCAAACCTCCAGCATTCAGCTCCTGGGTGGCAGCGCATCCAGCACAGCAGAGCCAAGCTCCAGCTCCACAGCACAACACAGAGGGATCAAGGTAGGCAGTCAGCATTGGTGAGATTGGAAGCCACACCAAAAGATAATGAGGCCGACTAACAGAAAAACAGGTACATAGGCCTGCATTGGAAGTGCTAATCTCTCTTTCCATGTCAGAGCAGGTTATGAGTTACAAATTTTTGGTTGGCTTTACCATTTTAAAATAAGCTGAATATGGGGTGTTGAATATTGCTGCCTTTAATGCTTACAGATTTATAGGGCCTTTGCCTTTTGCTTTTGTCATTATTGGGGGCAGGGTCTGATCCAGATCCAGGCTGACCTGGAACCCAATTCAGAACAGAATTCTCTAGCTCCTAGCTGACAGGATTACAGGTGTAGAGCAACACACACCCTTAGGGAATTTGGTCTTATAAGACTATTTGTTTGTTTTAATCTCCACACTTGTATACTCTGTGCTGGTTTTCATTGAAAGTGCATATTGCTCAGTTGAAGTTTAGAATTTGCCAGTATATTGTTCCACCCAGTCCACTAGAATACCTGCTTAGCAAGCAAACTCAACACCTGGGATTACATCTGCAGTTGGATTGGGGTACAAGTGCTACACTTGGCACCTTAAACCCATATCCTGAAAGTATATGAAGGTGGATCACCACATCTAAGAACACTGCAGATAAGTAGAAAACCCAAGCATCAAATATTCAGGATACAAAAGTTGCTACATTATAATACAACAGACACAAATAAGACAATGCAATCCCATCAAAAATTAAAAATCCATCAGAAATAATCCCAAAGGAGACTGTTTTAGATGAAATACCACAGACACAAATAAGACAATGCAATCCCATCAAAAATTAAAAATCCATCAGAAATAATCCCAAAGGAGACTGTTTTAGATGAAATACCTGACAAAGACTTCAAAAGCATGATTCTATCTATACTCAAAGAAATGAAGGAGGAAATGAAATGATTCAAAGAAGAAAACAAACTCCTGAAAGAGAACACAGAAAACCAGCTTTATTGGGGCTCCCAATTTCATCAAACAAACACTATAAGACTTAAGGTCAGAGATAACTCCAAACACAATAGTAGTGGGTGACTTCAATACCCCACTCTCATCACTTGACAGGTCTACCCAACAAAAAATAAACAGAGAGACATCTGCATTAAATGATGTCATGGAACAAATGGACCTAACAGATATATACAGAACATTCCATCCAAATGCTGCAGAATATACATTTTTCTCAGCAGCACATGGAACATTCTCTAAAATAGACCATATATTAGGACACAAATCAAATCTTAGCAAATACAGGAAAATTGAAATAATCCCTTGTATGCTATCTGACCACAATGGGATTAAACTGTAAATCAGCAACAAGCAAAACTACAAAGCATACAGAAATTCATGGAGACTAAACAGTACACTATTGAATGACAAATGGATCATGGAAGAAATTAAAAAGGAAATCAAAAAATTCATAGAATTGAATGATGATAAGAATACAACATACCAAAACCTTTGGGACACAATGAAGAAGAGGTAAATTTATAGCTCTAAGTGCCTATATTAAGAAATTAGAGAGTTCACAAGTAAACAATTTAATGCTTCACCTTAAGGCCTTGGAAAGAGAAGACCAAGGCAAACCAAAAATCAGTAGATGGGAAGAAATAATAAAGATTATGGCAGAAATTAATGAAATATAAGCCAAAAAAATCCAAAAAATCAATGAAACAAAGAGTTGGTTCTTTGAAAGGATAAACAAGAATGATAAACCCTTAGCAAATCTGACCAAAAGAAAAGGAGAAGAGACAAAAATTAATAAAATTAGAGATGAAAAAGGCACCATTACAACAAATACCAAAGAAATTCAGAAAATCATACAGACATACTTTAAGAATATATATGCCTCTGAGTTTGAAAATCTGAAAGAAATTGATGATTTCCTATGATCTACCAAAATTAAATCAACATGAGATAAACCATTTAAATAAACATATAACAAGTATGTGGATCCAAGTAGTTAGAAAAAAGTCTCCCAACTAAAAAAAGGTACAGGCCCAGATGGATTCACTAGTGAATTTTACCAGACATTCATGTAAGAACTAACATCATTCCTTCTCAAACTTTTCCATAAAATAGAAAAGGAAGGAAGTCTACCAAACCCCTTCTATGAAGCCAGCATCACCCTGATACCAAAACTGGACAAAGACAGAACAAAAAAAGAAAATTACAGACCAATCTCCCTCATGAACATAGATGCAAAAATTCTCAATAAAATATTGGCAAACAGAATACAAGAATATATCAGAAAGATTATTCACCCTGACCAAGTAGACTTTATCCCAGAGATGCAATGATGTGCAACATGTGCAAATCGATAGATGTAATACACCATATAAATGGTCTGAAGGACAAAAACCACATGGTCATCTCAATAGATGCAGAAAAGGCATTTGACAAAATCCAAACACCCCTTCATGGTAAAAGTATTACAGAAACTGGGAATAGAAGGAATATATCTCAACATAATAAAAGCTATTTATGACAAACCTACAGGCAACATAATACTAAATGGGGAAAAACTTGAAGCTTTTCCTCTAAATTCAGGAACAAGATAAGGGTGTCCACTTTCCCCACTACTATTTAATATAGTACTGGAAGTCTTAACTATAGCAATAAGGCAAAAGACACTCATAAAGGGGAAGAGATCAAATTATCATTACTTGCAGATGATATGATTCTATACATAAAAAACCATAAAGACTCTACCAGCAAACTATTAGAGCTGATAAACACAAATCAGTAGCTTTTCTATATACTAACAACAAACATGCAGAGAATGAAATCAGGGAATCTCTCCCACTCACAATTGCCTCAGAAAAAATAATAAAGTACCTTGGAATAAACTTAACAAATGAAGTGAAGGATCTCTACAATGAGAACTTTAAAATGCTCAAGTGAGAAATTGCAGAAGACACAAGGAAATGGAAAGAGATCACATGTTCTTGGATTGGAAGAATCAATATTGTGAAAATGTCAATCTTACCAAAAGCAATCTACACATTTAATGCAATCCCCATTAAAATTCCAATAGCATTCTTCACAGAAATAGAAAAAATAATCCTAAAATTCATCTGGAAGCACAAAAAACCTCGAATAGCCAAAGTAATTTTGGGCAACAAAAATCAGGCTGGTGGTATCACCATACTTGATTTTAAGTTATATTTCAAAGCCATAGTAACAAAAACAGCATGGTACTGGCACAAGGACAGACATATAGACCAATGGAACAGAACAGAAGACTCAAATATTAATCCAGGCAGCTACAGCCACCTGATTTTTGACAAAAATGCCAAAAATATTCATTGGAGAAAAGACAGCCTTTTCAACAAGTGGTGCTGGGAAAACTGGATATCTGCATATAGAAGGATGAAAATAGATCCTTGTCTCTCTCCATGCACAAGAATCAAGTCCAAGTGGATCAGGAACCTTAATATCAGACCTAAACCTCTGAAACTGCTAGAGGAAAAGGTAGGGGAAATCCTTCAACATATTGGCATAGGCAATGACTTTCTGAATATAACCCCATTTGCTCAGGAAATAAAACCACTAATCAACCACTGAGATCTCATGAAATTACAAAGCTTTTGTACAGCAAAGGACACTGTGAATAGAGCAAAGAGACAACCTACAGAATTGCCAGCTATACATCTAACAGAGGATTAATATCCAGAATATACAAAGAACTCAAAAAACAGAACAATAAGAAATCAAACAACCTAGTTTTTAAAAAAATGAGCTATGGAACTAAATAGAGAGTTCTCAAAAGAAGAAATACAGATGGCATATAAATATCTAAAGGTGTTCTACATCCTTATCCATCAGGGAAATGCAAATTAAAACTATTTTGAGATTCCAACAATAAGTGTTGGATGCAGAAAAAGAGGAACACTTCTACACTGTTGCTGGGAATGTAATCTGGTCCAGACATTATGGAAATCAGTGTGGAGGCTCTTGAGACAGCTAAAAATAGATTTACCATATGATCCAGCTATAGCGCTCCTAGGCATATATCTAAAGGACTCTTCTCACTACCTTAGAGATACTTGCACAACCATGTTTATTGCTGCTCTATTTACAATAGCTAGGAAATGGAACCAGCCTAGATGTCCCTCCACAGATGAATGGATAATAAAGATGTGGTACATTTACACAATGTAGTTCTATTCAGTGGTAAAGAAATATGAAATTATGAAATTTGCAGGGAAATGGATGGCTCTGGAAAAGATTATACTAAGTAAGGTAACCCAGACCCAGAAAGCCAAACATTGCATGCTCTCTCTCATGTGGATCCTAGCTACAAATGTATAGACTTGTGTGTATAAGATAGAACCAAAAATCGGTAGTAGAGGCCAGTAAGCTGGAAAAAGGCTATAAGGGAGGGAGGAGAGGGAAGGACTTAAGGGGACAGTATTGTATATATGTAAGTGGAAGAACAGGTTATAGGGAGGGGAAAGGCCTAAATGAGGCCAGGGGAAGAGAATGTGTAAAAGAAGGGTGGGGGGGGGTCAATCAAAATTCAAGATATTCTGAATAAGACTCATATAAACCTACTTTTTGGAATAATGGCACATCCAGAAGCTATAGATTGTTACTAGAAAATTTTCAGTGCCTGGTATGGGATACCTTCCAGTGAGTTGTTGGCCAGAGAAGTCCCTGTAGCCTCCAAAACATTAAAGGCTTTTGCCAAAGCCCTTGGTTTCCCTTCAGAAACAGATGGTAAGACCCTATTGCTGAAGACCTCACTTGCCTGGGTGGCAAGGTCACTGAGAAAGCAAGCTAGTGCTGAGCAGAGAACTTTCTCCCTATAGACCAGCCAACTGAAAGCTGGAAAAAGCTGCACTGCATGCATGGGAGACAGAAGTCATCAGCAATGAAAACAGTGGACACTGGAAACCTCAAGTTTGGCCAGACAGGCTAAATGACCAAATGGGTGCAATAGTGGCATGTCTGCTCTTAGGGAAACCAACTGCTCCCTAATTGGGCTAAAGGCCCACTCTATGGGAGGGAATATATGCCTGGTACTGAAAAAACTAATCAAAAGTTTATGGCAGAGGAGATCATGAGCCTTAAGGGTATAAAGCCTGCTCTTATCTGGCTAAATGCATATATTATTCCTACCAAACTGCCCTGAAAGCACTACAGTTAATGTTCATATTCACATATTAATGCTACTCTCACTTCTGGTTAGAGAAGCTTCTCTTTTCAGATGGTGATGACCACTGGGATGACCCTAAAGGCAACATAGTGATGAGAAGAAGGGACGGAGGAGTGCCCATCACTGAAACATCTCTGTCACACCCTCCAAGGCTCAGATCCATCGCAGAAGAAGGGGTGGAAAGAATGTAAGAGTCAAAGGAAGGGTACAACTCCTAACAATGCAACTGTCCAGACAGAAATTGGCCTTGATATCCATGACCTCACAGTGCCTAGCAATACCTTCACAAGACCCTCATAATAGGAGAAAAAGATGATGACATCAAATTAAAAGAGAGACTAGTGGGAGAGAGAGAGGGAATATGATGGAGAGTGAAGTTCTGGAGGGGTATGGGAGTGGGGGGGAATATCATGCTTTATTGTCTGTAGTATAAAAGTTGTCAATAAAAAACTTTTTAAGAAAAAAAAAAAAGAAAAATCCCATAACAGAACTGGAGAGATGGCTTAGGGTTAAGGTGCTTGCCTGTGAAGCCTAAGGACCAAGGTTCAATTCCCCAGTACGCATGTAAGCCAGCTGCACAAGGTGGCACATGCATCTGGAGTTTGTTTGCAGCAGCTGGAGGCCCTGATGTATCTATTCTCTCTCCTTCCCTCTCTGTTTCCCCCCCCCCCCTCTGTTTCTATCTGCCTCTCATCCTCTCTTTCTCAAAGAAATAAAATATTTTTAAAAAATAAAAATCAAAGTCCCATAAAACTGATAAATGAGGGGTAAAGTAGTTGACAGATAGGAAAGTTTAAGACATTGGCTTTCAGCTTATTTTTGAAGAGTATAATGCTTAAACTGGTGAAGAGAAAAACAGATGATGGAGGCAGGTCTAACAAAGACATGAGCAGGACTCAGTGTGTTCCTAAACTCACTGAAGCAGGGGGTGCACAAAGCAGTGAGCGCATCCAGTTATAAAACAAGATTGATGGTCTTTGAGGAAAGGCTGCAATTCCAGGAGAGGACTTTTCCTACAAATGTGACATGAATTGAATGTGTCTCTCAAGGGTTCATTCATCTTGTAAGATTTTTGGAGAAATGGCTCAGGTGGATAAAAGGCTTGCCACACAAACATAGATCCCAAGAACACATGTAAAGCTGAATGCTGAAGCTCAAACATCTAGAATCCCAGTGCACCTACAATAAGAAGAGAGGCAGAGAATGGGAGAATCTCCCAGAAGCATGCAGACTAGTTAGCCAGGAGAATACAACATTGAACAAGAAACTCAGCCTCAAATGAGTTGGAAGGTAAAGAGTGATATTGCAAGTTTTCTGTGACCTCCACATACACACTGTGGCTCATGTGTGCACACATTCACATGCATGATCACTCACACACATAAATGTACATCACACACACACAAACACCCATAAAAGTAAATAAACTGAAGTAGGAGGGGAACAAGAAAGGATAAAACAGGGTGAATAAGATCAAAATACACTTATAGTATATTCATACATGTATATAACATATATGAAAATGTCATAATAAACCCACTATTGTATATAATTAATATAGTCAAAACTTTGTATGGATGCATTGTGTGTTGGCACCATCTTTCCCCTCCTCCCTGCCCCCACTCCACTGAGGGCCCTCCTTAAGTGGGATTGCTGGTATTCCCCATGGGGTTGTGGGTTAGGAGTTGTGAGAGCAGCAGTCAGACATTGTGTGAGGGGACAACACCTCTGGATATTCCCTCTCACCCTGTGGCTCTTACATTCTTTCTGCCCCCTCTTCTGCAAAATTACCTGAGCATTGGTAGGTGTGTTTTAAGTCTACTTTAGTGTTGAGCTCTCAGCAGCTTCTATATTTCTGCTTTGGTACATTTTGAGTCTCCTCAGTGTCTGTCTCCATCACCCTGGTGCAGGTTGTCAGCTTGACATGGAAGCAGCACTCTTGCTCATCTCACCAATTCCTCTGTGATTTCACCTGGGTCCTGGCTGCTGTGCAAGGAGGTGGTTCACCTGCTGACAAGGAGTCAGTGATCCTGATCCTGTGGACAGATTTCTATTGTCCTTGGTTCTCACTGCTTTCTGAAAAAGAAAAACAGATTCTCCACTAAAAAGCGAGATCAGGACAGGTTAAAGGGGGTAAGCATTGTTCATTTAGAGACATTTTGATGGGAGTAGCCTCATTTTTGGCCAAAGACTCATGGGAGCTTCTCATTGGAGTCCATAATCTTGGTCTCCGTAGGATCCTGACTTGGTTCCCAGATCTATCTCTGGGTTCCTTTGCACTGAGCAGTTCTCTTAGTGAATCAGGAAGCCATAGGCTACCCACCTAAGCTGTGTACCACTACTGCACAGGTGTGTACATCTTGTTAGCCTGGTTGCTTGCATACAGCAGGGTCCCCTGCTTGCTCACAGCATTGTTGGCCATTTTCCCCCAGCAGTTCATGGCGTGCTGTCCAGCACTATGTGAGCTGGCTTCCTTCCAGATTCAGTCGGATCTCTCAAAGTTCTGTGGTAGCATGTGACATCTTTGGCAACAGGGTCTTACCTTTCCCCTCAGATGAGCAATCAAGTGCTGTGACAGAAGTCTGTCTAATTTGGGGGACCTCATAGGTCTCTCCAATCAATAACTCAATGTGGGTTGTAACCAATTTCTGATACTGGGAGTTATAAGCCAGGACCAAATATTTTAGGGTGAGGCTTCATCTCACCCTCTCCAGGGCCCTTCTTACCAAACAAACCCTCCATGCTTCTAATGAGGGCTATGTCTTTTAGTCTGCTACATAGGAGGAAGGTTCCTTTGGTACCAACTCATTTGGGATCTGGTTTTGTGTTTATCTCTCCTACCACCATCCTTCCTTCCCCTCCCCCATCCCTCTTACCTGACCCTTGAGTTACTTGTCAGGCATGTCTGCAATTCTAGCTGTTTCAGTTTAGGAACCACAGATTAGGAGAACATGCGCCATTTGTCTTTCTGTGGGTAGGTGAGTTTGCTTAGTATAATCTGTTCCAAGTCCATCCATGTTCCTACAAACTTCATTGTATCATTTATACTTACTGCTGAGTAGAATTCCACTGTGTATATGTGCCACATCTTTGTTATCCATTTGTCAAACAATGAGCATCTGGGTTCATTCCAGTTCTTAGCTATTGTGAGTTGAGCAGCTATAAGCATGGTTGAACAAATACCTCTGAACTGAAGAGTGGAGCCTTTAACATAGAAGCCAATAGGGCAAGGGCTGGGTCAGTTGGTAGCTCTATTTTCGTGTTTTTCCGGAGTCTCCATATTGATTTCCAAAGTGGCTATACAAGTTTGTACTCCCACCAGCAGTAAATGAAGGTTCCTCTTTCCCCACATCCTTGCCAGTATTTCTTGTCATTTGATTTTTAATGATTGCCATTATGATTGGAGTAAGGTGGAATCTTATAGTTGTTTTAATGTGCATTCCCATGATGGTTAAGGATGTTGAATATTTTCATTTTGAAAAATTTTTATTGACAACTTCCATAATTATAGAAAATAAACCATGATAATTCCCTCCCCTCCCCCACTTTCCCCGTCACAAGTCCACTCCATAATATCCCCTCCCCCTCTCAGTTACTCTCTCTTTTATTTTGATATCATCATCTTTTCCTCATATTATGAGGGTCTGGTGTAAATAGTACCAGGTATTGCAAGGTCATGGATAGACAGGCAATTTTGTGCCTGGAAGAGTACATTGTAAGGAGTCCTACCCTTCCTTTGGCTCTTACATTCTTTCTACCACCTCTTCTATAATGGACCCTGAGCCCTGGAAGGTGTGGTAGAGATGTTTCTGTTCTGAGCACTCTTCTGTCACTTCTTCTCAGCTAAGGTGCCTAGAGGTCACCACCATTTGAAAAGACATACTTCTCTAATCAAAAGTGAGAGTAACATTAATATATGGGTATGGACATTAAGAAAAGTGTTTACCAGGCAGTTTAGTGGGCATAATATATGCATTTAGCCAGATATTAGCAGGTATTACATCCCTAGGACTCATGACCTCCCCCGTCATAGGCTTTTGACCAGGTTTTCAGTACCAGGCATGTATTTTCTCCTGAGGAGCAGGTCTTCAGTCCAGTCAGTGAGTGGTTGGTTTACCCCATAACAGACATGCCACTATTGCAGCCATTGGTTCATTTGGACTGGCTGGCCAAACTTTAAGGCTTGCTGTATCCATTGTTGTTTATCTCCACTGATGACTTCTCTCTACCATAGAATTGCATGCAGTGTAGATTTTTCCAGCTTTCTGTCAGCTGGTCTACAGGGAGGAGGTCTTCAGCTGAGCTCCAGCTTGATTTCTCAGTGACCTTGCAGCCCAATAATGTGGAGTCTTCAGCAATAGAATGTTTTCTTAAGTGAGTATTAGACATTTGTTTTTTTTCCTTTAGAATTCCCTATTCGGTTTTCTGCCCCATTTTTTGAGTGGATTGTTTGATTTTTTTTATTATTATTATTGCTTAGATTTTTTTTTTTTTTTTTAGTTCTTTGTAGATTTTGGATATTAGGCCTCTGTCAGTGGTATAGCTGGCAAAGATTTTCTCCATTTCTGTGGGGAGTCTGTTGGCTCTGTTTATGGTGTATTTGTCTGTACAACAGCTTTTTAGCTTATGAGATATCACTGGTTGAGTGATTGTTTAATTTCCTGGGCTACTGGGGTATTGTTCAGGAAGTCTTACCCACTAATATCATTCCCCCTATTATTTTTTTATTTTTTTACCCAGGAGAAGAGTTTCAGGTCTTATACTGAGGTCTTTAACCCATTTGGAGTTGTTTTTGTGTATGGTGAGAGGCATAGGTCTAATTTCATTTTTCAACATGGTGTTATCCAATTTGTCCAGCACCATTTGTGGAAGATGCTGTCTTTTCTCCAGTGTAGGTTATTGACTCCTTTGTCAAAGATCAAACTAAAAGTTGGGTCTTCAGTTCTGTTCCACTGGTATATATGTCTGTTTTTATGCCAGTACCATGCTGTTTTGTTACTATGGCTTTATAGTATAGCTTTCAATTGGGTATGGTGATACTTCCAGAGGTGTTTCTTTTGCTGAGGATAGTTTTGGATATCCAGGGTCTTCTGCTGCCGTTCCATATGAATTTTGTCTCCCATACAGCTGCATGCAGTGCAGCTTTTTCCAGCTTTCAGTTGGCTGGTCTACAGGGAGAAGGTTTTCTGCTCAGCACCAGCTTGATTTCTCAGTGACCTTGCTGCTCAGGCATGTGAAGTCTTCAGCAATAGGGTCTTACAATCTGTTTCTCAAGGGAAACCAAGGACCATGGCAACAGCCTATAATGTTTTGGAGGGAGCGGGGACCTCTCTGGCCAACAACTCACTGGAAGGTATCCCATCCCAGGCACTGAAAATTTTCTAGTAACAATCTATAGCTTCTGGATGTGCCATTATTCAAAAAAGTAGGTTTATATAAGTCTTATTCAGGGTATTTTGAATTTTTATTGACCCTCCCCCGCCCTTCTTTTACACATTCTCTTCCCCTGGCCTTGCTTAGGCCTTTGTCCATCACTGAAACATCTCTATCACACCCTCCAAGGCTCAGGGTCCATTGCAGAAGAGGGGGCAGAAAGAATGGAAGAGCCAAAGGAAGGATACAACTCCTTACAATGCAACTGTCCAGACAGAAATTGGCCTTGATATCCATGACCTTGCAGTGTCTAACAATACCTTCACAAGACCCTCATAATAGGAAAAAAAGATGATGACATCAAATTAAAAGAGAGACTAATGGAGAGAGGGAGAGATATGATGGAGAGTGGAGTTCTGAAGGGGAATGGGGGGAGGGGAGGGAAATATCATGGTTTATGGTCTGTAAGTATAGAAGTTATCAATTAAAACATCTATTAAAGGGGCTGGAGAGATGGCTTAGCGGTTAAACACTTGCCTATGAAGCCTAAGGAACCCAGTTTGAGGCTTGATTCTCCAGGACCCACATAAGCCAGATGCACAAGGAGGTGCATGCATCTGGAGTTCGTTCGCAGTGTCTGGAGGCCCTGGCGCACCCATTCTCTCCCTCTCTCTCTCTCTCTCTCTCCCTGCCTATTTCTGTAACTCTCTCTCTCAAATAAATAAATAAATAATAAAATATTTTTAAAAATCTATTAAAAAGTGATTGGGATTACATAAAATCATCAGGGTGGCGCCTCAGGATTAAATACTGTTACTTTATCAAAGAACAGAAAGAAATCTTTGAAATCCTTGACTCTTCCTATGTGGTGGTTTGTACCTCCGTACCCTGCGAGGAAGGTCAGCAACAGATTCAGGCCCTTGAATAAACCTCTTTTGTAAGTAAGTACCCATCCTCAGATATGTTGTTAAAATAAAATGGACCAGTACAGGAATTATTCATGATTTGTGTTATGAGAACAGATATGGTTAGCTTAGAAAGCAGAAAGATGGGCTAGAGAGATGGCTTCGCTGTTGGGGCACCTGCCTGCCAAGCCAACGAATGCCCATTAGATTCTCCAGGTCTCACATTTAGCTAGACGCAAAGTGACACAAGGGCACAGTGACATACTTGCCCACAAGGGGGTGCACATGTCTGGAGTTCATTCACACTGACTGAAATGGCCCTGGTGCACCCATTCTCTCTTTCTCTGCCTCTTTCTCCCTCTCTCTCTCTCTCTCTCTCTCTCTGTGTGTGTGTGTGTGTGTGTGTGTGTGTGTGTGTGTGTGTGTGTGTGTCAAGAAAGAAAGAAGAAAGATGTCATGTAGAGATGAGGGCACCCCAGGAAAATAGTGGAGACTCCGCCTAGATTTTGACTAGGAAGACAGGGATATTGTGAGCACATGTTGTTTGTTGAGGAAAAGTCAGTCTAAGTACATACTGTAAGTGAAGGAGGAAGGGAGTCAGGGAGACTTCCACAGTAACCAAAAGAAAAACACACCCTCTAAAGAGAAGATTAAAGGCTACAGAGGTGTCTGCCTGAGTTCAATTCCTATCTCTTACTTTAGAGAAATCAGTTGTCCGTATGTACCTCAGCTTAATCACCTATAAAATGCTATCTCTCATCGGGGCTTGTGATAATGGATTAAAACGTGTAAACACCACTGTGCAGTGGTAAGCCTCTGAAGATAATAAAAACCACAATAAATAAACAAATACACATTTCAAGAAGAAAGCCCAAGCAAAGCCTGTAGCAGGGTGCCTCACCCCCAGCAGACAGCAGTGAGCTTAACCACCATTGTTGGTGCTCTGCTGTTGTTATGCGAAAAATCCACACTGGTAGCAGTAGGAATAAAAATGAAATCCCTTCAGAAATGGCTCTGGTTAGGAATGCAGACATTAACTTAGAGGAATATATTACAGTAACGCATTTTATATTTACCATTAGGATATGAAGTCTCTCATTCATCTCCCCTGATCCCCGAAAATGTATTTCCCTGGCTATTTTCAAGTGTCTAGACCTCTTAGCACACCCAGCCTTACATTTCTAACCCTAGTTTATTTGAATGGAAATGAAATTTCTTTGGGATACTTACTGGTTGAAAAGAGGATTTTAAAAAATCTTTTTTTTTTTTTTTTTTTTTTTTTTTTTTTTTTTTAAGTAGAAAAGCATTGCTCTAAATGCACTGAGTGAGCCAGAAGCCTCCAGGAGAGAGACTTTCCAAAGGATATTGCTGTGAATGTTATATAATCCGGGCATCCAAGAAGGGAAATAAATCCCAGGCACATTTGCCTCTTACCCTTCCTCAGACAAGGGCATTGCCAAGGCTCTCAGCCACCATTCCCCCATCTTCAAAGTGAAGATAAAAGTGTAAACATTACTGCAATAAGAATTCTTGCTTCAAGCGAAAGGAGCAAGGGAAAAGGAGTAAATAAAGAAAACACAGAATGCATATCTGGAAACTGTTACACACTATTAGATGGGGGGGGTGGGAGGAGGGGGAAATGACGTCATGTAAACACTGAAGGGGAGGAAGAAGGAGTTGGAAATTAGGAACCCTGGCCTTACTCTCTTCTCCACCACTGAGTCACACAGGACTTGCAACAAATTCTTGCATCTTTATATGCCTTCATTTACCCTGGATAGAGTGAAGCTTCCCTTAACGTCTTCTCCCTTAGGTGCTAAAGTGACAGGCAACTGGAGGAAATGCAGTCTTTTCACTCACTGGTTTCCACCTTCGGCCCAGAGCGCTACATGAAGAACGTGGCACTAAACCGTACTAAGCCTACCATGTTCAAGACGCTGTGCAGGCGCTGCCCGGGCCCCAAAGGTTCACTTTTCACTCCACATTCTGCTGCCATCAGTGGAGCTGTTTGGCCACGGTATGTTTATTATCAAGAAGCCTTCAGCTTAAGGCAGAAACTTCACAGAATCTATTTGGAAAAAAAATTCAAAGCGAAATCTCTCTCTCAAATACAAGAACGAGCTAAATTGAAGTAATGCGACTGAATGTGGGTGGACAGGTGGCATTTTCCTGAAGTGGGGCATCACGGATCAAGGTAGATATACATAGGCTCTTTGATGGATAACCAAGCTTCCTACGCCCCTGCAGGTTCTTCCCAGTGTTTGCTGTGATGTCTCCTCTGCTTTCCCAGCCTCCCTTCACAGGGAGATTCTCTTTTTTCAAGGTTTCGTCTCACTCTGGCCCAGGCTGACCTGGAGTTAACTATGTATTCTCCGGGCAGCCTCGAACTCACAGCGATCCGCCCACCTCTCCCTCCCAAGTGCTGGGATTAAAGGTGTGAGCCATCACGCCCGGCTCAGGGAGATTCTTAATGCCCCTCATTTTCAGACCCAGTTCCAACCCAATTCTTGAGCCAGTTCTGTCTGAGGTCAAAAGTATTTCAATCATCTCAGCCTGCACTGAGCACCTGCAGGTCTCGCCAGGCCAGCCATAGACCTAGTTATGACTTCTGGCCTCACACTTTCTCCACAATTGTATTGCTGTTCATTAATCACACTGGGCGTTTGGCTAACCCAAACGTGCATGGAGTCAGCTTTGTCAGTTAAGGTATTCTGCCAAGTCCCCCTGCCCACCTTGACGCAAATGGGCACTGACAAGCCCCACCAGCCTCACCGTTGATCTTGCCCAGTTATCCAGAAGCAGACTTCACAAGTAGTTGGAGGATTTTGACCAATGTCCACAGTGGTTTCTCTGGTCTTGAAAATGTGCCAACATTCTAGAACCTCCCCCAAGGCCCTAGAGAAAAAGAAACCATCACACAGTCAAATGTCATCAAAATCCTTATCTAAACATGTTTTAGAAAAGAAAAGAATTGTACTGAAAAGGATGGCACTGAATGGGACACCAAACTTTTGCCAGACTCCACCTCTTGGGACTTGCCTACTCTTCTCTCTGCTGGTTGGCATGCTGCTGTTGTATATGGACAGCTTCCAGAGGACAAATAACTCTTGAGCTAACTTGATGTTTGACCCCTCAGTAGCTGTCCCCTACGCCACCAACTGTACTGTACACCTGGGTAGAGACAACACAAATCTTTCATCACATGACTTTCTCCTACAAAAAAAAAAAAAAACAAGGAAAAAAAAAAAAACCCCTACAGACTCTTTGTTAACCAGTGGATGCATCCTCAGACATAGGGAAATGTCACAGAGGGACACCCCAGTCTCAAGCCACTGTTGATGACAAGGTTACAAATAACCCATCTGGGTTAAAAATAACCCTTTCTAGGGATAATTTTTAAAATGCTCATTGATGAAACTCACAGCTTAAATAAATAATTATTATTTAAAAACGGTATCTTGGGCTGAAAGATGACTCAGTGGATAAATGACACTTGCTTGCAAAGCCTTATTTATGACCCAGGTTCAAGTCCCCAGGGTCCATGTAAATCCAGAGGTACAAAGTGATGCAGGCATCTGGAGTTCATTTGCAGTGGCCTGGTATGCTCTTTCTTCTCTCTCTCTCTCTGTCTCTCAAATAAATATTTTTAAAGTGTCTTAATTATGTAATAATCCACAAACAATAGGCTTCAGTGGTGGTCAAGATTGGTCTACAACCCCAACTGAGAATGTCAAGAATACCACAGAGCAATGGGAGCAGATCTTAGCCTATCCATTGCCATCCAATAGCTTAGAGCAGGGGCTGGGAAGATGGCTTAGTGGCTAAGACGCTTGCCTGCAAAGCCTAGCAACCTGGGTTCAATTCCCCAGAGTCCACATAAAGCCATGTGCACAAAGTGAAGCATGCATCTGAAGTTTGTTTGCAGCAGCTGGAGGCCCTGGCTCACCCATTCTCTCTGTCTGTCTCTCTTCTCTCTACCACTCTTTACTTGAAAATAAATAAAATATTCAAAAACTTAGAGCAAAGTTAGGGTGTGGGGAAATGTCTCATTATCAAGTCACTGATTATGGTTTTTATGGTCCCATAAAAATACCAAGAAGGGGCTGGAGAGATGGCTTAGCAGTTAAGGTGCCTGCCTGCCAAGTCTAAGAACACCCATTCAATTCTCCAGGTCCCACATTTAGCCAGACGCAAAGTAACGCAAGCACACAATGCTGCACTTGCCCACAAGGGGGCACACGTGTCCGGAGTTCATTTGTAGTGGCTGAAATGGCCCTGGTGCACCCATTCTCTCTCTCTCTCTCTCTCTCTCTCTCTCTCTCCTCCCTCCCTCCCTCTTCATCTCTCTCTGTTTCTCTCTGTCTCTCAAAAAAAAAAAAAATACCAAGAGGTTCAAGGAACAAGCCATGCTGCCTACCTGCCTTTGCCTCTTGACAGTGGAGCTGGTCAGACTCTGCTGCTGTCCTTGGCTGACATCAGACCCCAGCGTCTTCAGGCTCCAGCCTGGACTAAGGACCCACAGCTCTCCAGGAATTCTCCATCCCTTCAACACACAGTTGGGACTGCTTACACCTCCAGCTTTATGGGCTGAGAAGCTATTGGGCTCTCAGATTCTCTCCAGTGGGCCATTGTCGGACTGCCCAGCACCCATCAGCTGCATGCATTTATATATATTTGTTCTTCTCTTGTTTGAGCAACTCTGTTTGAACTTTTCTTTGCAAAGGACACATTTTCTTGCTATTCATAACTTGCTCACATTGGTGCAGACCTTCACTGTTGATAAGATGCCACGAGGTTTCACTTAGACCCTCACAATAATACCACGAGGAGGGACTGCCGTTATTTGCCAACATGGATCTGTTCTAAAACCATGGGGGCACCTGTGCCATTTTACATCTACCCTCCTTCAAAATGTATAGCAGTTTGGTGGTGCCATTTTCCCAATGACCCAGGGCCAGTTTCATTTTTAATTTTGTCTTTCAAAGCAGTAACAACCTCACCTCATTTTGTGAAAGCTGTGGGTTTCGTGATCACAGTCTAATTCTTTCTTCCTAGCCATCAGTGTAGTTACTGAGTAGGCTCCACATTGACCCAGTACCTCTGGAGCAATGTTAATGAGTCCCCTCCGAATGATATTCATCCATGGTACTTCCCCTTAAGGAGAAGCCTCCCAGCCCCCAGCACCATGTCAAAGACAAGGTGTGGCTTGAACACTCAGAATCTTTACTAAAATTGAGATAGATTCTGTTAGTCCATTCCCCTAGTCTGCATAGCCTCTAGAACTCATAAGAGGACAATAAATTATTTGGGTTTTTTAATTTTTAAAAAAATTTATTTGAGAGAGAGAGCGGAGAGAGAAAGAGGCCACAGCAAACGAATTCCAGACACATGCACCACCTTATGCTTCTGGTTTACGTGGGTCCTGAGAAATCGAACCTGGGTTCTTTGGCTTTGCAGGCAAGCACCTTAACCACTAAGCCCTTTCGCCAGCCCACTCTTTGTTCTTAAAAAAGCTTTCCTGGTCATTATTTAGAAATGTATGTCCTTTCGGGTGTTATCCAAGTGATTATCTGACGGACTTATTCCCAGATCTTTCTAGATGTTGATAATGAAATTCCCAAAGTGATCCTATCTTTCTGTCAAAAATGGGCACCTCCTTGACCGTCTTGCTCTGCTTAGGGGCTTTGACAATCCTCTGTGATTTGGGGGAAACTCTAGCTAATAGTTCTAAGATGAAGGGTGAAAATTCATTCAGTATCCTACAGAGCAAGCCATCAGGTCCCGCTGACTCCAGTGTATTGGGTTTATTCGAGTTTTCTAACTATGATGTCTTTTGGCCTTCCATCCCCCAATTGCAACTGAGCCTTATTCCAGGAAGCAATTTGTCGCTGAGCTCATCCCCCCCCCCCGGCAGGCGGGGAGAGTGAAGAGGACATTGTAAAAAATAAATAAATAAATAAATAAATAAATAAATAAATAAATAATAAAAGTGCTACCTTTTTATTCTCTCTCCTGCTTTCTGACAGAGAAAAGCCATGCATCCAAATGCCATTTCCTTTTCTCTTTGTGATCACACTGGAAGACTGCATTTCCCAGCATCCCTTGCAGTTAAACCTAAGTCATAGGATTAGGTGTTGGCCAATGCAGTGATGGAGGACATAATTCATGTCCATCACTTTCCATCCTGAACACAAAACTCTCTACATGACCCTTTACTTCTTCAGCATCAACCACGGCATGAAATGTTGTGGGAGCAATGCACAAAGAAAGGAAGTGACTGGGCAGTTGTGTGACCTCAGAAGGATTTCCCGGGAGACCTGCCTGACATGTGTTGTACTATGACTTAAAAAAGAGATGTAGGAGGCTGGGTGTGGTGGCACACGCCTTTAATCCCAGCACTCAGGAGGCAGATGTAGGAGGATCGCAGTGAGTTCAAGGCCACCCTGAGACAACATAGTGAAGTCAAGGTCAGCTTCAGCTAGAGCAAAACCCTACCTTGAAAAACCAAAAAGAGTGAGAAAGAGAGATGTAGGGACTGGAGAGATGGCTTAGAAGTTAAGGCACTTGCCTGTGAAGCCCAAGAATCAAGGTTCCATTCCCCAGGACATACATAAGCCAGATGCACAAGGTGGCACTTGTGTCTGGAGTTTGTCTGCCATGTCTGGAAGACCTGGCATGCCCATTCTCTCTCTTTCTCTCTCTCATACACACACACACAGTCTCTCAAATAAATAAATAATTTTCAAAAAGAGATGTATCCTGGAAAGATGGTTCAGTGGTTAAGGCGCTTGCCTGCAAAGCCTAAAACCCAGGTTCAATTTCCCAGTACCCTTATAAAGCCAGATACACAAAGTGGTGCACGTGTCTGGAGTTCTTTTGCAGTGACCAGAGGCCCTGGAGATCCCAGTCTCTCTCCATCTCCCTATCTCTCTATCTGTCTGTCTGTCTGTCTGTCTATCTATCTCTCTGGTTGCAAATAATTTTTTTGTTTGTTTGTTTTTCAAGGTAGGATCTCACTCTAGCTCAGGCTGACCTGGAGTTCACTATATAGTCTCAGGGTGGCCTCAAACTCATGGAGATCCTCCTACCTCGGCTTCCCGAGTGCTGGGATTAAAGGCATATGCCACCACACCCAGCAAATAAATTTTAAAAATAAATAAATAAATAGAGGAGATGCCCCATCTATGGTGGCACATGACTGTAATCCCAGGACTTTGGAGACTGGGGAAGAGGATAACAACTTTGAGGCCAGCTATACTACAAAGTGAGACGTCGTGTGCTGATTAATCTTGTCAACTAAGGAAATTTGGAATCACCTACGAGCACGGCGTGTCTGTGAAGGTGTTTCCAGAGAGGTTTAACTGAAGAGAGAAGGCCCACCCGGAGTAGAGGCAGCACCTTTCACACAGGCTGGCATCCTAGATTGAATAAAAAGGGAAAGAAATGAGAAAATGAACTAAGCACCACAACCTGAATGCTGCTATGATGTGACTAGCCACCTCTTGTTCCCCCGCCAAATCTTTCTCGCTACCACACCTTTCCCACCAGGATGGACTGTACACTCACACTGGGAACCAAAATAAACCCTTCCTGCCTTAAGTTGTTTTTTTATCGAGTGTTTAGTCACAGCAAGAAAAACGAAAGTAAGACAGCAACAACAACAACAAAAAAAACAGATGCGTTCTGATACTGTTAAACCCTAGCTGCCATTGTGATGTGTTTTTATATTGATCTAAAGTCTTTCTCCCCAGACTTCATACACTGACCTGAATTTTACCCTTTGAGGTCATTCAGGGAATAGTTCTCTGTCAATTACAAAGTAAAATTTTCTCTGAGTGTCCTTTTTTGACTAATGAAACATTTGAGGAAAATATTTTCTTATTTTCTATTAAATTTAGGTATATTATTTTTGCTTTAACCTTGTCAGTCATACTATTTTGTATATTTATGTAAAGGGTTATTTCATTTTGAAGAGACCTTGCCAAAGGATCTTAATCCATCATGTACACTTTAAAGGGAAAAGTGACATAAGCAATTTTAAGTTAGAAGGAATTACAGTGGGATTTAAGATAGGCGGAATTACAAACTACAGTGTTCTCCTGTCTTTCTCTCAAAAATGGCTTCTAGAAAGTCATTTACTATATGGACATTTTTGCATATGTATATATTGCATGTTGTTTGAAAGGGTTCTAGGAAGTAACTGTGTATCCATGGCCCAGTGATTTTAGATAACATTTCTTTCTCAAAATACTTTGTTAATTTATTTGCCAGCAGAGAGAGAGAGAAACCTGTCACACCAGGCCCTCCCGCCTTACAAACAAACTCCAGATGCATGCAGCACTTTGTACATCTGGCTTTACATGGGTACTTGGGAATCGAACCTGGGTGGTTAGGCTTTAAAGGAAAGTGCCTTAACCACTTGGACATCTCTCCAGACCAATATTTCTTAATGTATGCAAGTGAGCAACTGGTCATTTTTTCCTTTGCTTCCACCTCAGAGTTTAAAAAAATCTGCTTATTCATGCCTGACATACATATATATGTGATCACAAACAGTATGTCAAGTTGTGTTGTGTGTTTTTATATTTATACAAATGGTGCTATATGTATCCATATGATTTGATTTAATTCAATTAACATAATTGAGATATAACCAGTATGATACATATAGACCCAAATTAGTCTTCTTTAATTGCTATGTGGTATTAACTTATTATATAATTATAACCAGAGGGCTGGAGAGATGGCTTAGTGATTAAGGCGTTTGCCTGCAAAGCCAAAGGACTTTGGTTCGATTCTGCAGGAACCATGTAAGCCGGATGCCCAATGTGGCACATGCATCTGGAGTTCTTTTGCAGTGGCTAGAGGCCCTGGTACACCCATTCTCTCTTTCTCTCTCTCTCTTTCCCTCTGCCTCTTTCTCTCCCTCATATATAAATAAATAAATACAACCAGAAATTTCTGTATTCCTTAATTAGCATTAAGGTTATTGTTTCTGTATTCATTAATAATCATTAAGATCATTTCCAATGTGTCACTATTATAATGATGCCAGTAGCTTTCAAAAAAAATGTGTATAAAAGTTCCTGGACTACAGTTCCATATTCAGTAGAAGCCCTTCCTCCATTTTTCTTTTCTTTTCTTTTCTTTTCTTTTCTTTTCTTTTCTTTTTTTTCTTTTTTTTTCTTTTTTTTTTTTTTTTTTTTTTTTTTTTGGAGAGAGTCAGAGAGAGAGGGACAGATAGAGAATGGGCATGCCAGCGCAGCCTCTCAGCCACTGTGAACAAGCTCCAGACAAGAGCACCCCCTTGTGGACAAGTGCAGCATTGCACTCTCGCATCACTTTGCATCTGGCTAAATGTGGGGCCTGGAGAATCAAATGGCATTCTTAGGCTTAGGAGGCAGGCACCTTAACTCCTAAGCCATCTCTCCAACCCCCATCTCCATTTTTGAATGCTGGTCTTTTCCACATGCTAGCAGTGTATGACAGGACCCTCTCCTAAGATGCCATGTGGCAGCAAGCAGCAATCCTTGATGTCCAATAAGCCCAGGGTTCCCAAGGAGAAACATCTAACATGTCACAGAGTACTGCCTTGATAAACTAGGATGTCCATAGATTAAGTGTGTTAAATGGATGTTCAACATACGATACTGTCAACTTACAGTGGATTTGTGGGGACATAACCATATCGTAAGCCAAGGAGCATCGATATGGGGGTACTCTCCCTCTATCATCATTCCTTCATCAGCATTCGGTATAGCTGGTGCTCACCAGTGTTTACCCAGAGAACTCCAATATATTGAGATAGTTGCTCATTAATATTTATTGCAGCACTATTCACAGTAGCTAGGGAATGAAACCAACCTAGGTATCCAACAACAGAGGAATGGATAAAGAAAATGTGGTATATATATGCAGTGGAGTTTTGTTCAGCCATAAAGAACAAAATTATGTCATTTGCAGGAAAAATGGATGCAACTGTAAACAATTACATTAAATAAACTACAACAGTCTCAGATAAATATCATATGTTCTCTCTCATATGCGACTTTGATATTGGATATAGATACATAAATTGTTTGTATCCATCTAACATGAAAGTAGAAGTAAAACTGACTGGGAGAACAAGAGAGATAAAGGAAGGAGTGAGAAAGGAGGAGGTAGGGGAGGGTGGGCATGCACAAAGTATAATATACACATGCACAAAAATGTCCTTACCATGTACAGTGAGTATATACAATGAAAGAAATTTTAATAAATTAAGAAAACATTTGACATAGCTGAGATTGTTTTGGTTTTGCTACCATGTTCTAGATTTTGCTGTTTAAATCTGTATTTCATTCTCTTCAGTCTTTGTGTAAATATCAATGGCCGTTAAGATTCTTCCAAAAGAAGAGGGGCATATTAGTCTTACAAATTATTGGCTATGTTACAGTATTGTTGATACTAGAAATGTCATATCCTGTGCTATGACATTTTCTAATTGACTATTTCTGGTATTCAAAAATGCTATT
Organism: Orientallactaga sibirica; assembly: GCA_036365145.1. Lineage (NCBI taxonomy): Eukaryota > Metazoa > Chordata > Mammalia > Rodentia > Dipodidae > Orientallactaga > Orientallactaga sibirica. Next base: position 5,951,985 of record JAEOAD010000049.1, read on the forward strand.
GACTTTGTGCACTTAATAATTCTCTAAAAGAGCTGGGCATGGTGGTGGACGCCTTTAATCCCAGCACTTGGGAGGCAGAGATAGGAAGATCACCATGAGTTCAAGGCCACCCTGAGACTACACAGTGAGTTCCAGGTCAGTCTGAGCTAGAGTGAGACCCTACCTCAACAAAAAAATAAATAAATAAATAAATAAATAAATAAATAAATAAATAATAAATCTCTAAAAGGAAGCAGAATTTATGTCAATTTGTGATCACCTGTGGCTCAGATATGGTCAGTCTCCCAAAGGTACAAGTGCTGGAAGCTTCGTCCCAAATTTAATAATTTTGAGGTTGTGGGGTCTTGCAGGGCTGAGCCCACCCACATGAATGAGTTGATTTTCCTGACTGACTGTGTGAGTTCTCAGAGATGATTAGATATGAGCGGACAAGAATGGTTACCATGAGAATGGGCTACTAGGAAGCAAGTTCAGCTTCCTCAGTCACTGTCTTTTGTTTACCTTCTTACCATGTGACTTTTTACACACACACCCACACATACACACACACACACATGCCATTGTGATGCAACCAGAGGACCCTTGTCAAATGCCAGTGCCCTGCTCTTTGGCCTTCCCACAACTATAGTCATGAACCATACTAATGTATTTTCTTTTTACATTACCCTTCATCATGTGTCCTGTTATAATAACACAAGATGAACTCAAATATGGGGATTTTCAGTACTAGAAATCAGTCACAACCCACACTGAGCTGTTGGTCAATCTGAGAGACCTATGAGGTGTCCCCAAAACAAGATAGGCTTCTGTCAAAGCACTTCATTACCTGCCTGAGGTACAAGGCCCTATTGCTGAAGTCACCACATGCTGCTGACATGACACAGAACATGAGCGATGGGCATGGTAGTTTGTGCCTGTAACCCCAGTACTGAGGAGATGGAGCGAAGAGAACCCCTAGGGCTTGCTGGCTAGCTCGTCAGCTCCAGGTTCAATAAGAGACCCTGTCTAGAAGAACAAAGATAGAGAGGGACTGAGGAAGATACCTGTGGCCTCCACACACATGTACACATGCACGACCCTGCACACACACACACACGAACATGTATACACATGCTCATTATGTCATATACACACAAAAAATACATGAAGTACAGGTGTGTGTCCCCAAATCAAAACATGCAAATAAACAAAACTGCATTATCAGCTAATCACAGAAAAGAGTGGGGTTGTCTGGGTTGGAGAGATGGCTTAGCGGTTAAGGCGCTTGCCTGAGAAACCTAAGGACCCATGTTTGTCTGTCCAAATCCCACATAAGCCATATGCACAAAGGTGAGGCAAGTGCAAGGTCACATCCCACTAGATGGTGCAAGCATCTGGAGTTCAATTTCAGTGGCTGATGCCCTGGCATGCCAATTCTCTCTGTGTGTGCCTCTCTCGCTCTCAAACAAAAAAGAGTGGGGTTATCTTAAAATAATTTATTTATTTATTTATTTATTTGTATAGAGAAGAGAAAGAAAAAATGTGTGCTTCAGGGTCTCCAGCCACTGTAAACAAACTCCAGTTACATGCCCCACTATGGATATTGAGCAATCAAACCCGGGTTCCTTAGGCTTTGCAGTTAAACACCTCAACTGCTCAGCCATCTCTCCAGCCCACACATTGTATTTTATTTAAGGTTTAAGAATATTCAGGAACATGGTGGAGCTGGAGGGATGGCGCAGTGGGTGTGAGTATATTCCATGCAAGTATAAAGACCTGAGAAGGTGTGAGTTCCACTCCCAGAACCCATGTAAAAAGCCAGGCATTAGCCGGGCGTGGTGGCGCACACCTTTAATCCCAGCACTCGGGAGGCAGAGGTAGGAGGATCACCATGAGTTTGAGGCCACCCTGAGACTACGTAGTGAATTCCAGGTCAGCCTGAGCTAGAATGAGACCCTACCTCGAAAAACCAAAAAACAAACAAACAAAAAAAGCCAGGCATTGCCATTCATGTCTGTAACCTTAGTCCCATGGCAGGGGCAGATACAGGAGCATCACTGAGGCACACTGACCAACCAGACTGATAGGAAAAAAGTAAAAAATGGAAGCCCCAGTTCGGTGAGAGATTCCGTCTCAAGTAAACAACCCAGAAGAGTGATGGAGGAGGACACTCAACATCCTCCTTTGGCCTCTGCACATATGTGCATGGAGCATGTACACATCTGCACACATGTGTGCATATGCTATACACACACGACACACACACACACACGCCAACAAAAGAGCATTCAAACATGTGAACTCCCAATTGGTCTTTGTAACCCTAAGTACTACTTAGCAGCAAGCTCTATTCATTAGGGAGAGTCAATGAAGAAGACTGAGGGGGAGGGGCGGATTTGTTATTTGGTAACGGAAAGCGTTGATGTTGTCTGAGAGCAAAATTTGAAACATGGCAGAGCTATGGAGCTTAGAGGATATATCTGCCTTTGGTGAGCCTCACCAGTCACTCCACCTGACCCAGTACCATCTATGCACTAGAGAGAAGGCGTTGGAGCCCACCTCTGCTTCTCTCCAAGGCCACGCACCAACATCCAATGTACGGGGTTAGTCCCCCACTAGAATAACAAGACTCGTGGAAATGCCTAATCCACTCTACTTGCACATTCAGAGAAGAGAAGCCTGCCTTCAACTTTTCCTGGATGCTACCAATTAAATAGGATGTCACTTTAAATAAATAAATAAATAAATAAATAAATAAATAAATAAATAAATAAATGTGTGTGTGTGTTTTCTGGGTCTCTCTCTCTCCCTCCCCCTCTCTCTCTCTCTCTCTCTCTCTCTCTCTCTCTCGATCTTTCCTTCTGGTAATTTTTTTTTCCAAGCAAGCCTTCCCCAAAACTCACAAAATGTTCCCAAACTCAGCAGAGTTTACACCCTGAGAATCAGTTCTTCGTGAGGCAGGCCTTTTGAAGTCTGATTTCTCAGGATTGATGCTTCAACTTTAAACAAGTGAACAGGAACATGGGCTCAGAGGACCTGTGACAGTCACTTAGGAATAACGCAGACATGTGTGTCTGGGCAAGGTCTCTCCGACACAGGGAACCTTTTGTAAATATTAGTTACTGGAACCGTGACACTAATAGATGTAGTTAATAATTATCACAATGTGCCAAAACCGCACAGTTTGCTCCCTGATTACAATATGAAATTGCTATCGAGCTGTGGTATTTGCTTCAGGCAATGCTCGTAAGAACCCCCTAAAGACCCCAGCTGGCCTCACCATACAAAAATGGGGAAAAAAATGTTCCTCTGCATACAATGCTCAGGCAGCAATGGGCTTTGCCAGAAAACAAACACAAAACTCAAACAATGGAAGGAAAGTTTTTTTTTTTCTTTTTCTTTTTTTTTTTTTTTTTAAATCAGAGCTGAAGTGTCCTTTCACTTGGGAACCGTCATCTCTCTAAAAGAAAAAAACGCGTGCGCGCGCGTGCACACACACATACACACACATAAGCAGCTCACAAGGCAGCCCCTTACTATGGGCGCAGTGACTCAGGGTACAGCTAGAAAATTCTGCACAGCCAGAGCTCAAAGGCTTTGTTTAATTTGCATAATGATGAAGTCTGGTGCTAGGCTCTGAGCAGGCTCTGGGAAGTTGAGGGGGCCCCCTCAGAGTATGAGCGGCCTTGTCACCTTCCCACACACCTTCTCCTCTGTGCTTGACAGGTCAAGTGGCCTCAACAATATACAGCCAAGCCACCGAGAGCAAAACAGCAATTTAATTGAGAGGTGTCATTAGCTCCGGGACAACACTGTTCAAAAGCAGACACAATGGGGGGGGGCACTTGTCATATGTGGCACACACCAGTCCACCCCTCATCCACCCACATCCTGCCATCCCACCTCCGCATCGGCAATTTCAGAGACTCTCAGTGGGCAAATGAGTACTTAGCAATCAATTGGCACATGCAGCCGGGCCCTGCCCAGCTTGTACAAACCGGAGGCTGCTCAGGCCTCCTCGGGGAAATGGAGGCATGTCGAGGGGTCCGCCTGCTATTCACGCTGAACTCTCTACATCTAAGCTGCTTTACAGGAAATGGAGGCTCCTGACCAGAGCAGGTGAAAAGGGGAAAAGAACAGTGGCTATTAGATGACTTATGCAGAGAGATTCCGTAAGAAGGATGCACTTTGTGTCCTGACCTTTCGGGTCAGAGCAGACAAACCAGAAAGTAGGCAGCAAAATGCTTTTGTGAACACCAGGAGACATTACACGGGGAGCTGTCTACAGGACTCTTAGCAGCTCTGTCCTGTCGTCTGTGGCCTGGGCCAGCAGACATGGTAATGGATGTATCTGGCTCCAAGGAGACAGGAACTAGCTGCTTCACCCTCAACCCAATACCTGCTGGCTTCAGATCGCCTGGGTAATCCTGGGCTGGATCCTCTGGGCCTGGACCACCTAGTGTGAGCTTGGAGTTCAGCAGACAGTTCAAAGCCGTACGTCCCTGTAACATTCCCAAGAGACACAGAGGAAATATCCTGGAAAGAACCTCGGGACATGCGCCTTTGACAAATGTAAACAAAAAAGAGCACAATATTTTTTTTAAAGTCTTTTTATTGTAATATCATAACTGGGTGTAGCTCAGTACATACTGGGCACATTAAGGTAACCAGGAGAATTAGCATTTCCACTCCTGCATGCATGTGCGTGTGTGTGCGTATGTATGCATGCATGTGCATGCAGGCATGTGTATATTTTGGGAGCATATGAACTTATCTCTTCTGTTTCTTATAATATATATATATATATATATATATATATATATATATATATATATATATCTCTTAAATTTTATGAACTATAGCCCCCCCCACTATCCTGCAGGACCCTTCAACCTATCTAACTCTAGCTTGTTATCCCAAATTCCATTTGCTTCATTTGCATAGCTATACTTGTTCACTATTCATTTATTTTTCATATATGACTTGACACATTGTGCCGTCCTTAAGGACAGATAACACTCTCACTCATTTCTCCATCTTCGGAGCTGTGTAACTCTGGGTAATCAACTATCCACTTTCCATCACTTTATCATCTAAAAGTGGGGATGACACAAATACATCTGAGATCTCGCCGCTTAAGTTCCAGTGCAAAGCGAGCTTCAAATGAATGAATGTGGGCAGGAGAGATGGCTTAGTGGTTAAGGCACTTGCCTGTGAAGCCTAAGGACACAGTTCTGATTCCTTAACACCCATGTAAACCAGATGTACAAGGTGGCACATGCGTCTGAAGTTCGTCTGCAGTGACTAGAGGCCCTGGCATGCCCATTCTCTCTCTCTCCCTTTCTCTCTCTCTGTAAAATAAATACATAATAAATAAATAAATAAATAAATAAATAAATAAATAAATAAATAAATAAAATATATTAAAAATTAACTAATGTTAGCTGGTGGCATTATTGTTTGTCTTGCTGCATTGCTTTTGTCTTTTCTTCCCCTCTGAATCCAGTGCACAAAAGATGTGCATAATAGTTCCATAGAATAACCGAATGAATGAATGAATGCTTTAAGAGACAGGTATATTTCTATCCCAAGCTGGTCCATCCCATTCATCATTCTCCCCATAGCAGACAATAAGGAGATATCTTGATCACAAAATTTCACCTCTTACATTCTGGACCTCACATACCTCAATATCAGCCATCACACACAACCTATTAAGAGGACAGCAATGGCAGCAGAATTTTTTATTAGTTTTTTTAAATTTTATTTATTTATTTATTTATTAGAGAGAGAACGGGTGCACCAGGATCTCTAGCCACTGCAAACAAACTCCAGACACATGCACCACTAGGTGCATCTGGCTTACATGGGTTTTAGGGGGTCAAACCTAAGTCCTTAGGCTTCGCAGGCAAGCACCTTAACCACTAAGCCATTTCTCCAGCCTGGCAGTGGGGTGTTTAAAGAAGTCCTTTGCCTTCCACTCTAAGAAGCCTGTGCATTTTAAGTAGACAGCCACTCTAAGTAGTGATGGATGGTGATTTTCCAGCAAACCCCTACTGCCATGGACCACAGGGGCAGGTAGAGAATACAGCAGCATTGTCCACATCTCCTCCCCAAAGCCACCACAAGAAGAAAAGGAACAGAAAGTGAGTTCTGGGGGTTGGAGAGATGGCTTAGTGCTTAAGGCACTTGCCAGTAAAGCCTAAGGACCCAGGTTCAATTCTTCAGGACCCACATAAGCCAGATGCACAAGGTGGTGCATGTGTCTGGAGTTTGTCTGCACTGGCTGGAGGACCTGGCATGCCCATTCTCTCCTACCTGCCTCTCTCTCTTGCTCTCATAAGTAAATATTCTACTTAAAAAAAACAAAAGTGGGGGCTGGATAATCCCAGCACTCAGGAGGCAGAGGTAGGAGGATCCCCGAGAGTTCAAGGCCACCCTGAGACTACATAGTTAATTCCAGGTCAGCCTGGACCAGAGTGAGACCCTACCTCGAAAAAAAAAAAAAAAAAAAAAAAAAAGTGGGGGCTAGAGAGGTGGCTTAGCAGTTAAGGTGCCTGCCTGCTAAGCCTAAGAATGCCCGTTGGATTCTCCAGGTCCCACATTTAGCCAGACGCAAAGTGACACAAAGGCACAATGCCACGCATGTGTCTGGAGTTTGTTCACAATGGCTGAGAAGCTGCCAGCGCATCCATTCTCTATTTGCCTCTGTCTCTCTCTTTCCCTCTGACTCTCTCCAAAAAAAGAAAAAGAAAGAAAAGAAAGTGGGTGTCTGCATCCAAAGCCCCATTGCAGAATAGATCCCCAAGTTCAGATCCGTGAGTTCACACTGGTTACATTTCAGTGAAGTGGCTTCATAGAGGCGTCGCAAGTGCAATCTCTGGAGTCACGTGGTTCTGCATTCTAATTCTAGCCCAAGACTTGAACCATGAGAAAGTTCCTGAAGCGCTGAGCTTCACGTATGTGTCTCTGAAATAGGAGTGATATTAGTCTCACAGGGCTTTTGAAAAGTTCAAATCAAGGATACATGTGAGAGCTCAGGGCAGAGCGTGTCACATAGGGTGCCGGGGGAATTCTTGATTACTTTCCACACTGAGGTTTGGGGAAAGTGAGACATGGACTTGAGCCTCCAAAATGAATCCAAACATTTACTTTGCAACTGGATGAATCTGGATTGAGAGACGCTCGCCTGCCTCTCCATTCTACTCCTCCAAGCTCTAAGCCAACAAATACCTTCAATCCATGACAGAGAGAATAGCAATTACCACTTGTGCGACAGAAACATATCTTTCTCTTCTGCTGTGTTCAGCGTGGTTTCTGCCTGAAGGCGGCATGTGTGAGAACACACTGGGGACCATGGGTAGAAATCCATGTTGCCAACCCATGGTCCCCATTGTGGCAGTACTAAGAGGTGATAGACCCTTACAGAGGTCAGGCTTGGCGGATGTATAGTTGTTAGGGGCACTGCCCTCAGCAGGGACTATGCGGCTGTCATGTGACCCCAGTTAGCTCCTGGAAGAGTGGGTTATCATAGGAGCAAGCCTAACTCCCCCGTTCCTCTGGTTTTCTGACATGCCATGTGATCGCTCTGGTTCACACTCCTGGCCAATGTGATGTCATCCAATGGAATTTGAACCAAATAAGACTACCCAATCGAAAGCCAAAATTCAGGGCTGGGCATGTAGCTCATGGTAGAACACTGGCCTAGCACAGCAAACAATTAACTAATTAAACAAAATAAGCATCTAAAATAAACATTTTTCTTTCTCAAATGTGCTGCTTCAAGTATTTTGTTGTAGAAAATGGAAACTAATGCCTTCTCCTTCCAGGGATAACAACAGGGTAGGCTCGTGGGACACAGACTCCCTCTCCTGTCCTGCTCCTGAATGCAAGGGGAAGGGAAGCTAAGGATTTCCATTAGCCTAGTCCTGAAAGTGAGTCCAGTCCACAAGCAGGCCTAGATTCCAGAACCTTCTGTTCCCTTGCTTCCGTTTTCCTTTCTGGCCCCCCACGTTTCTGTTTCTGATTAATGCTTCTTCTTCCCTTGGTATCATATAATGAACAAAGTCCAGCACCATCCTGAACGTACCTGATCTTGTCAGATCTCCAAAGCTAAGCAGGGCCGGGCCTGGTCAGTACTTGGAGGGGAGACACGGCTATCTCCTTCTGTGGTCCTCTTGCCTTAATCTCTCTCTCAGTTGACTACTCTCTCAATTCTCAATTGCCTGATATTTCAGATGCTTGCCAAAATCCTTGGAATAAGAGCAAACTGAGTTTCTTTTAAAAAGAACCAAGGAAGCAGACATCACAAAATGCTAAGTGACTTAGAAAGCACAGAGCAGTCTCTGCAGGCCCGAACCATTGACTGACTTAGAGTTCTGTCAATAAGTGGTTTGTTGTCACAGCTTTGTCCTTGACTGTACAATTCAACATTTAGATGCCACTCATGGGGTTCACCGTTTGCTTCTGAGAGGAGTGATTTCAGCCACCCGCACAGCCTGGGCTTTGAAGGAAGAAGGCATCTAAGTCTGACCTATGCCCGCACAACTGCTGTAAAGGAGAGGCAGCAGGTGGGTGACTCTGCTCATGATGGCAGTCCATTATAATTCTGTTCCCTTATTTGAGCTAGATTCTATGTAGACTGCCCTCAAAGTTCAAGCTGCACTAGTTTCTAGCATTTGGCAAGCATTATATATTACATATGTTATAATGATATAAAATGTATCTCCTGGGGAAAGTATATACAAGTAAGATGTGACTTCACTTGAGAATAATAGCCAATTGTCAGATATATGACTTCCTTCTTCCCCCAAACCAGGGGGTGACTGCCTCACCAGATATGTGATCGAGTTAAAGAGTCTCAGGCCTACAGAGGAAAATTTGATGAAGAATTTGCTGGAACATCTGGTCCCTACGATCTCAACTTCCATCCTCCTCTCAGATCTGTCCTGCCCAGTGGCCTCAGAGAGCCAGTCTTTCCTTGTGATTGAATAAATTTCATTTTCCCATCTCCCCCTGCCTGATATAGGTCACTTGATCACAGTCTTTATTAGTATTGATAATAATTGTATGTTGAGAGAGAGAGAAAGATTGGGCATACCAGGACCTTCAGCCTGCTGCGCACAAACCCCAGATGCACGTGCCTCCACGTGTGTATGTGCCACATTGTGCTTGCGTCACTGTGTGTCTGACCATGTGGGAGCTGGAGATTCAAACATGAGTTCTTAGGCTTCGCAAGCAAGCTCCTTAGCTGCTAAGGCATCTCTCCAGCCCTTGATCTCAATCTTTAAGGAGATTCTTCTCTTTCGTAAGTATCATCAGAATAACCCTTCTTCCACTCTCCCACTGCTCCTGTTCTTAGTTCTAGATCAAAACCAGAGACCTCGCTGGAGAGATGGCTTAGTAGTTAAGTCCTTGCCTGTGAAACCGAAGGACCCTGGTTCAAGGCTCCATTCCCCAGTACCCACATAAGGCAGATGCACAAGGTGGCGCATGCATCTGGAGTTCATTTGCAGTGGCTGGAGGCCCTGCTGTGCCCATTCTCTCTCTCTCTGCCTCTTTTTCTCTGTCTGTCTGTCACTCTCAAATAAAAAAATAAAACTAGCCGGGCAGTGGTGGGGCACGCCTTTAAACCCAGCACTCAGGAGGCAGGGGTAGGAGGATTGCCATGAGTTCGAGGCCACCCTGAGACTATATGGTGAATTCCAGGTCAGCCTGAGCTAGAGTGAGACCCTACCTTTAAAAAAACTAAAAATAAATAAATAAATAAAATAAAATAAAATAAATAAAAATAAACAAAAATTAAGAAAAAAAACAGAGACCTACAGAAAGCTATTCTATTTCCTTGATCATCAAAAAAAGGTGTGACTGAAATAATTCCACTGAGTTTCCTTTACTCCATCTCATTTAAGAGGCCATTCTTCTTTATAGACTAATTAGCCAAATCTACCTGCATCAAACTCTGAGCTGGGTCCTTGAAATCTACAACCGAGATGGAAGATGACATAGCGAAGGAGAGAAAGTGAATTTGAGACCGTGGGTGAGGGCAGGCATTCATTTCAGTGGCTGAGGGGGCAAACTACATGAGGATGGCTAAAGGTCAAACAAAGTAAAGAACAGTATCTGGAGACTGGGAAGATGATTCGGTGGATAAAGTTCGTGTCAAGCAAGCGTGTATGCCTGAGTTTGGATCGTCCCAAAAACCAAGAAAAATGATCTACTGTATAAGTAGCTAGTGCCTGTAATCTCAAGCACACATACAGCAAGAAGGGAGGCTGAGACAGAAGAATGTATCAGAGGCCCTCGGGCCAGCTAGCCTAAACAATGCTGCAGTGAACAGTTATAGCCTCCACCTCATACACAGTAGAAGGTAAGGACAACATGCAGGGTTGTCCTCTGACTTCCACTTGCTCACTGTGGCATGTGTGAATCTGCACTCACCAACATGAACACACACACACACACCAAAGAAGAAGTAGGAAGAGGAGAAGGAGAAAGTCTGAAGAAACTGGCCAGTAACTACTACCCATTCCATTCCAATTTATGGCCGGAACCAAGTATGTGGTGTTCCAAAGTTATGGCTTGCAGAGAAATGTAAAGAGAACAAAAATTGCCAGGCATGGTGGCGCACGCCTTTAATCCCAGCACTTGGGAGGCTGGGGTAGGAGGATCGCTGTGAGTTCAAGGCCACCCTGAGAGTACATAGTAAATTCCAGGTCAGCCTAGGCTAGAGCAAAACTCCACCTCAAAAAACAAAACAACAACAAAAAAAAAGAGAACAAAAATGTTTCCACTTGCTAGTGCCAAGAAAAAAAAAAAATCTGTTCAACCAAAGACACTTTCATTTTACACCCAGTGCACCTGTTAAGGTCAAAAACAGCAAATCAGCTCCCATAACTTGTGCTTGATATTTTAAAAATATAGATATGCCAGTCACACACCTGTGACCACCAGCAATGAAGATGTCACAGCTTGTGAAGAAAAATCTGAAATACCCACTCTACCCAAAGCCTTCTTCCAAACTACTGTACTGGCACAATGTTTAAGTCCCTAAATGGAAGTCCTGTCAAGGCTTTCCAGCCTCCACACCACTTGCAAGAGCTTTGGTAGACTAACGTTTGGGGCTTTCTTTGCATTCCAAGTTCTCAATCAATATTAGAAGCAATTAACAATCAAAAGACCAACTTTATCACCAGTCCAAAGAATGAGCTTATCTCAGTGTTTACTGACATGGAACATAGGTAAACTTTAAAGGCTGGGTACATAACTGGGCGTGATCTATGTCGTCTTTATGTGTACATGTGTACGTACGCATGACCAGAGACCAAAGTAGGCTTTTTACACCACCTCATCAAGTCTGCATTTTAGGCTCTGCACATGAGAGATTTGGAACAGTGAAATGGATAATTAATTAAGCAGTCACTTAAAAGATTATGGTTTGGCTCATACTATGTTGAATAGAGTAATAAATAGCAGACATGTAGTCACCTGTAAGGCGTTAACCCTTTCCACTAGAGAAACAGTGGCTATCTCATTCTTGTCCTGCCAATCACACACATCTCCCAACCCAGTGGACACCCGCCAGTGAGAGGGGTGGAGGAGAGATGATTACCTCTCACCATAACTCCATGGCTACACAGATGTATAAAACAGATCTCCACTTAGTTGGCCCATCCAGTCCTTAAAACGTTAGCCAGGGCTGGAGAGATGGCTTAGCGGCTAAGGCGCCTGCCTGCTAAGCCTAAGAACGCTGGTTCCAATGTCCAGCGGTTCCAATCTCCAGGTCCCACGTTTAGCCAGATGCAAAGTGACACAAGGGCACAATGCCGCACTTGCCCACAAGGGGACGCACGCATCTGGATTTCGTTCACAGCAGCTGAGAGACTGCTGGCGTGCCCATTCTGTCTCCCTCTCCCTCTCTGTCTAGCTCTCTCTCCAAAAATAAATTAAAAAATAATTTAAAAAAATTTTAAAAAAACGTTAGCCAAGTTGCCAGTATTTATGAACATGTTATGGCAATTTAGTTAATGTCTTTCCACACAGCTTAACCCAGGGCTTGGTAAACCCTCTTTTAAAGGGCCATATAGTAAATAAATATTTGAGGTTTTGTGTCCACAAAATTTCTATCACAGCTGCCCAACTCTGTCACTGCAGTGTGAAAGCATTGACAACACATGAACTGATGGGTATGGCTCCATTTCAGTCAAACTGTCTTCACACAAACAGGTGGGCAGCAGTTTGTTGTTATGACCTGTTAAGGAAGGTAACTACTGTTCTTTAATTAATGACTTTGGCCAGTCTAAAAATACAAGGAATATTTCCATAGCCTGGGTCCTCACCATCTCCACTCAGACCATTGCCAAAATGCCAGCTGATCTCTGCCTGAAATTCTTCCCAGTAATGTATCCTGGAAACCTCAGTGTGGGTTCATCTCCAAAATTCAATCCAGATTATGTAGCGACCCTTGGTAAAAACTTTTCCTGGGCTGGGTAGATGGCTTACTGGTTAAAGCGCCTACCTTCCAAGCCTAGGAATGTCAGTTCAATTCTCCAGGTCCCACGTTTAGCCAGATGCAGTGATGCAAGGGTGCAATGCCGCACTTGCCCACAAGGGGGCATACATGTCTGGAATTTGTTCACAGCAGCTGAGAGGCTGCTGGCAAGCTCATTCTCTATCTCTCTCTATCTCTCTCTCTCTCAAAAAAAAAAAAAAAAACTTTTCCTGCCTCCCAGATGCTTCTAGAATGAAATCCAATCTCTTTTTAAAAATGGGGTGGGGGGCTGGAGAAATGGCTTAGCGGTTAAGGCGCCTGCCTGCTCAAGCCTAAGAACCCAGTTCCAATCTCCAGGTCCCACGTTTAGCCAGATGCAAAGTGACGCAAGGGCGCAATGCCGCACTTGCCCACAGGGGACGCACGCATCTGGATTTCGCTCACAGCAGCTGAGAGGCTGATGGCGCGCCCATTCTCTATCTGTCTCCCTCTCCCTCTCTGTCTGTCTCTCTCCTTGTCTCTCTCCAAAAAATCAATCAATCAATCAATAAATAAATAAATAAGTAATGGGGGGCCTGGGGAGATAGCTCAGTGGATAAAGCACTTGCAGCCCTAGCATGAGGACCTAAGTTCAGAACTCCAGCACTCACATAAAAAGCCACATGTGGTGACAGACACCTGTAATCCCAGCCACATCTATGGGCAAGAAGAGAGCTGGAGATGGAAGAACCTACCAGAAGCCTGGGGCCAGCTAGCCCAGTGAAAGTAGTGAGACTCTACCTCAAAGAAGGTGGAAGTCAAAACCAACACTGGAAGATGTCCTCTGAGCAACCTCTATGCACACACTGCATGGCATACAGGCACTCATACTCAGACAAGACATGCACAAACATATACATGCACACCACACACACACCAAAAATAAATTTTAAAAATGCATATGTGAGACCCAGTTATTCCCCTACTATGCATTTATCCCAAATGCTCCATGCTTCACTACAGAAATATTTGCTCAACCATGTTTACAGCTGCTCAATTCATTATAGCTAAGAACTGGAATCAACCCAGGTGCCCATCATTGGATGAATGGATAATGAAGTTGTGGTAGAGTTACACAATGGAATTCTGCTCAGCAGTAAGAAAAATACAACACAATGAAATCTGTAGAAAAATAGACAGACTTGGAACAGATCAGACTCAGCGAACTCACACAATCACAGAAAGACAAACACTGCCTGCTCCCACGAATCCGCAGTTCCTAACCTGGACCTGGGGCTGCTAACATACCTGATAGGCAACTCACGGTCCAGACAATAGGGATGGAAGGGGTTGGGGGCAGAGGAAGGAAACAGGGGGAAAACAAACACAAAACTAAATCCAAAATGAGCTGATACCATAGAAACCTTTATCCTTGGAGATAAACTAAAAGATGTAACCCTCAATAGGAGTAAGGGGGCACCTAAAAAAAGGGGGCCCTGGAGAGGGTGGGATGAAGCCTAAGCTTAAAAAAATTTTTTGTCTCTGGCCTGTAACTCCCAGCACCAGAAATTGGTTGCTACCCACAATGAGCTGTTGATCAGAGAGACCCAAACAAGACAGGTTTCTGTCAAAACATTTGATAACTCGCCTGAGGCAAAAGGTAAGACCCTATTGCTAAAGACACCATATGCTGCCAACACAGACCATGGAGAAACCTGGCTGGAATCCAAAAGAGAGCCAGTCCCCAGACATTAGCCCACCTAGTGCTGGAAAGTGCTACATGAGCTTCTGGGGGAAAGTGGCCAACATTGGTCTGAGTAACCATCTGAGTCTAAGTTATTCAGAAGCAAACACCCTGACAAAATGTACACACCAGTGCAATAGTGACACACTGCCTTGGTGGGTAACCCATAGCTTTCTGACTGGCTAAGAGATCTGCTCAGTGTAAAGGAACCCATAGCTGGAATTGGGAAGCAGAGCAGAATCCTATGGAGACAAAGATTATGTTCTACAGTGTCAAGCTCTCACTAGTCTTTGGCTAAAAGAGGGGTCACGTACATCAAATTCCCCCTAAATTAATAATGCTTATCCTATGCTGACTTCACTCACGATTTGAGAATCTGTTCTTCTTTTTCAGAAGGTAGCAAGACCCAAGGAGATAAACCACTTCACACTTCAGCCAAGCCACAGCTGAAACTATGAAGGAATTGGGGAGATGGACAAGAGTGCAGCTTCCATGGTGAACCTGGCGATCAGCACCAGGGTGGAGGAGACAGACCCTGAGGACACTCAACACCTACCAAAGCAAAGATCCAGAGGCTCCTAAGAGCTCATCACTGAAGTTGACTTAAAACTCACCCACTACGGCTCAGGGAATTTTGTGGAAGAGGGGGCAGAAAGATTGTAAGAGCCACAGGTTGAGACATCATGCCCAGAGGCATTCCCCCCCTCCCTTAAAAAAAAAAAAAAAAACTGACTGCTGATCCTACGGCTCCCACAAGGAATAACCCCAAACCCCACTGGGAACACCTACAACCCCACTGAGGAGGGTCCTCAGCAGAATAGGGGCAGGGACGAGGGAAAGAGGGTACCCACACACAATGTATCCATACCAAATATGTTGTTTATAATAATAATTAAAAGAAAAAAAAAGTAATGTGTATATATGTTTGCATTGTGTGGGTAGGAGCATGTGCATGTGTGAACACACATGCAGAGGTCAGAGGTTCACATCAGGTATCTTTCTCAATTGTTCTGAGACTGAGCTACACTAGCTAATGAGCCTCAGGATCCTCTTGTCTCCACCTCCCCGGCTCTGGGATTACAGGTGCATATTGCCATGACCATCTTCTTCTGAGTGCTGAGGATCTGAACTTTGGTCCTCATATTAACACAGCAAATACTTTACTGACTGATCCACCCTGCTTGCCACCAAACACAATCTCTCTATCTATCATGGCTATGTCATCCCTCGCTGGCCCCAACCCATGAGTAAAGGCTTCCTCCAGCTGCTAACCCTCCAGCTGGGCTGGAATATTAGACATTCCACAGATATTCCATCTTTTTCT